>JANHMN010000001.1:147103285-147118285 GCA_030674055.1 Rhabdomys pumilio | reverse complement strand
TGTCCCTGTTAATTCAGCCTCTGTGAGTTCATATGGCTTTGCTCATGTTAATTTAGAAAACCTTGTTTTCTTGGTGTCCTCCATGCCCTCTGGCTATTAAATTCTTTTCGGTTTCTCTTTGTTGGGGATCCCTGAGCTTTGTGAGGAGGGATTTGATGGAGCCACCCCATTTAGGAGTGAGTGTTTCAAGGTCTCTCACTCTGTGCAAGGAGTAATTTTGAGTCTCAGTGTTGGTTTTCATCTGCTTCAGAGGCAGCTTCTCTGATGATGGCTGAACAAGGCACCAGTCTGTAGATATAGCAGAATATCATTGGGAGTTAGTTTATCACTGTATTTCTCTCTCTCTCTCTCTCTCTCTCTCTCTCTCTCTCTCTCTCTCTCTCCTTCTTTTCTTTAGATCTGTATTATTTGGTTTTGCTCTAGGATCTAGGACTATCTATTTCTTCATGCTTAATTACCCAAGCAGTGCCAGGTATGGGTTCTATGTTATGAAGTGAACCTTAAATCAAATCAGTTATTGGTTAGTTATTCCCACAAACTTTGGCTCATCATTGCCCTAGCATATCTTATAGGTAGTACACCATTGTAGATAAATGGTTTGTGACCAGCTTGATGTTTCCATTGATCTTTTGATAGCATGTACTGTGCCTTTCTGTAAGAAAGACACTGGAACATAGGGTGAAGGCTCAATAAAGCTTGACATCTTCATATTCGATGACTTGTATGGGTATTGTCTTCAGCAATGAGGTCTTTCTGTCAGTTTGTGGAGAGCAACCTATATTCTTGGTAGTAGCCTGAACTGTTTAGGGATTCCTGTGCGGCCCCTTTGGCCAACAATTCAATTAAATGTAATGCAATTCCAGCACTGGAAGCTTCATTTGGTAACAAGAGATGGCCATTCATGTACTCCCCCCCCCCATTATTTGATGTTTTCATTATCACCTCTATGTTTGTATATATTTTATGAATCTTCTACTAAATTAAGTTTCTGCTCTTCCTATCAAATGTCCTTTGATCATTGCTATCTATCCCTCCCTTCTACTTCCTCTCCTCCCTCTCCTCACTTGACTCTACTAGTCCAGCACTCCTATTCATCTATAACTATCTATTCTATTTTCTGTTCTTAATGAAATCTATTCCCTTTAGTTCAGAGGTTCTCAATCTTCCTAGTGAAGATCCTTTAATACAGTTCTTCCTGTTGTGGTGACCCCAACCATAAAATTATTTCATTGATACATCATAGTTGTTATTTTGTTACTGTTATGAATTTAAATATAAATATCCGATACACAGGATATCTGATATGCAACCTTCAAAGAGGTAGCAACCTTCAGGTTGAGAACCACTGTTACAAACATATATTCTCTGACTGTTGCATGTGGTTCTATAGATTGTGGCTTGGCTATCATTGACTTAATAGCTAATATCCACATACAGGTGAATACATAGCACATTTGTCTTTCTGAGTCTGAGTTACCTCACTAAGGATATTTTTTTAGTTCCATCCATTTCCTTGCAAATTTCAATGATGTCATTTTTTTAACAACTAAGTAATTTTCCATTGTGTAAATACACCACATCTAGGCTGGTGTTTCTAGGTTGTTTCCAAATTTTGGCTATGATGACTAGAGCAGCAATGAACACAATTGAGCAAGTGTTCCTGTGGTAGAATAAAGAAAGCATCCTTTGGGTATATGCCCAAGAATGGAATAGCTGGATTTTGAAGGAGATTGATTCCCATCTTCTTGAGGAGCCACCATACTGATTTTCATGGTGGTGGTACAAACTGGCACTCCCACAAGCAATGGAGGAGTGCTCCTCTTATTCTATACCCTCGGTATCATGAGCTGTCACTTGTTTTGTTGATCTTAGCCATCTGACAGCTTTATAATAAAATTTCAAAGTAGTTTTGATTTGCATTTCCTCGATATCTAAAGATGTTGGATATTCTTTGAAGTGTTTTTTAGCCATTTGAGTTTCCTCTATTGAGAATTCTCTGTTTAGATATGCATACCATTTTAAAATTGAGTTATTTGTTTTCATGATTTCTAGGTTCTAAAGTTTTTTTATGTCTTGGATTTTGTCTATATAGTAGATCTATAGTTGATATTTTTCTCATTCTGTAGGCTGTTTCTTTGGCCAAGTGAGTCCTTTGTATTACAGAAGCTTTTCAGCTTCATAAGATTGTATTTATTAACTGTTGGTCTTAGAGCCTATGCTAAAGGTATTGTATTCACAATGATTTCTGTTGTCTTTATGAGTTTAAGGCTATTCCTCACTTTTTCTTCTATCAGGTTAAGAGTATCTGGTTTTATTTTGATGTTTTGATTAATTTGGAATTGAGTTTTGTGCATGATGGTGAGCACCATTTGATGGAGTACAGGTTTAGAAAGCATGGCCTTTGCCTGCAAAATTCATGATGTCCTTGTTTGTAATAGCTAAGTAGCATTCCATATTATAAATGTGCCACATTTTCTGTATCCATTTTTTTTTTAAATTTAGGGACATCTGGGTTGTTCCCAGCTTCTAGCTATTATAAATAAGGCTGCTATGAACATAGTGGAGCATCTGTCCTTGTAATATGGTGGAACTTCTTTTGGGTGTATGCCCAGATGTGGTGGTATATCTGGGTCTTCAGGTAGAACTATTTCTAATTTTCTGAAGAACCACTAGATTGATTTCCAGAGTGGATGTAACAGTTTGCAATCCCATCACCAACGAAGAGGTGTTCCTTTTTTTCCCCACATCCTAGCCAGCCTCTTCTGTTGTCTGAGTTTTTTATCTGAGCTTTTCTGATTGGTATAAGGTAGAATCTCAGGGTCATTTTGATTTGCAGTTCCCTGATGACTTAGGATGTTGAACATTTCTTTAGGTACTTCTTGGCCATTTGAGATTCTTTAGTAGAGAATTCTTTTTTTTTTTTTTTTTTTTTTTTTAGCTCTGTAGCACATTGTTTTAATTGGGTTATTTGATTTTCTGGAGTCTATCTTCTTGAGTTCTTTGTATGTTTTGGCTATTAGTCCTCGATCAGACATAAGGCTGTGTGGAGCAGTAGGCAGTAAAAGGCAGCTGGGTACCTGGTTAAGTAGGCCTTGAACCCCAGAGACCCTCCAGAGACAGGAGGAGTTCAGCCTTACTCCTGGACCCCTAGCTCCTTTCACATAGCTACAGCCCTCTACAGCCCCTCCCAAAGAGAGGTTTATGGCCATTGATCACTTAGCACAGGTAGAGGGCATGACACAGGCCACAGATCCTCAAGACATCTCCATATTCACCATATTCACCAACTCAACTGAGCTAGCCTAGTTAGCTGTAACCTAGCCAAGAGAGCTGCTGTGACCAAAAGTCTCAACCCTGCAGGATGCCGCTGGGCTGGAACTTGTCCTCCTTTCCTCTTTTGGCTGCGAGTCAATCCAGCCTGTATGCCACAGAGGCCTCTCAGAAGCTCCTGAGAGCCCAAGGGCTTGAGAACGGGGGGATCCCCAACCCAAGAACTCCAGCCCCTGTGGGACCCCAGATTGTGTTCTCCCCACCCCTGGAGTGGAGCCCTGCAGCTTCTTACAGTGACATCTGCCTGGTGCTGCTTGGAGTGAACAGTTAAATTCCTATACCTCTGCCTCCCTGAGTAGCGGCCCCAGCCCCTTAGGGTGGCTGGCACACGAGACCCATAATCCAACCCAACAAGACCCACGCCTGCACATGCACTATAGCCCAACAGGGTTGGTAAGGATCTTTTCCCAATCTTTGGACTGCTGTTTTGTTCTATCGACAGTGTCCTTTGCCTTGCAGAAGCTCTTCAGTTTTATGAGGTCCCATTTGTCAATTATTGTTCTTAGAACCTGAGCCATTGGTGTTCTATTCAGAAAATTTTCCACTGTGCCAATGTGTTTGAGGCTATTTCCCACAAATTTTGCAGGCAAATGGATGGAACTAGAAACTGTCATGCTCAGTTTGATAATATAGACCCAAAAGGACATACATGGTATGCACTCACTGATAAGTGACTTTTAACCAAAAAGTTCAGAGTATCCACAATACAACTCACAGACCATATGAAACTTACCAAGAATTCAATCCTACTTAGAAGGTAGAACAAAACAATTGTGGGAGGTAGAGGGAGGAATGTGGGTGGGAGTGGGGAGGGGAGGGAAAAAGGGGGAAGGATCAGGTATGGAGGGAAACAGGAGAGAAGCCCAGAGGACCAGGAGAATGAATAGAAATATGCAGTAGTATGGGGTGGAGGACAGGAGGAACTGTGGCAGAAATTTCCTGCCCAATGTATTTGCAAAAGAATCCTGTCATTGGATAGGGATGAGCAAGGCTGAGCTAGGAGCTGGGAGGAGAGAAAAAATGCAGGGAGAGAGGTGGATGAACAATGGAGGAGAAGCGAGATGAAAGCAGATGTTACCCTTGTGTCTCTAACAATCTCAGTTGTTCTTATTAAGGTTAAATAATTGGGATAACAACTCTAATTGTGTGGGTATCTTGTGTATTGAGTATTTGCTGATATATAAATCTATTTGGTTAATCTTTAAGCATTAAGTGTCTTATTTCTACTGGGTATTGGAAATTGTGATATCTACTGTGGTAAGGATGGAGTTATTGTCTGGGGTTAAGCCGGGCACTAAGAGACAAGTTCATAGCACTTAAACAACTCCCTTAAAAAAGAGCTGGAAATCTCTCATACTAGTAACTTAATAACACTCCTAAAAGCTCTAGAACATAAAAAAGAAAACACACCCTAAAGGAGTAGACAGTAAGAAATAATCAAACTCAGGGCTGAAATCAATAAAGTAGAAACAAACAAATACAGCAAGCCTACAAAGAATCAATGAAGCAAATAGTTGATTCTTTGAGAAAATCTATATGATTGGCAAACCTTTAAACAAACATACTAAAAGGCAGAGAGAATATGCAAATTAACCCAATTAGAAATGGAAGTGAGACATAATAAGAGGCACTTAGGAAATTCGGAAAATCACAAGAACATACATTTTTATCTTTTAAAATTAGTTATTTCATTTATTTACATTTCAAATGGTGTCTTCCTTCCTGGTCCCCCTCTCCACAAGCCCTCCACCCCATACCCTCTCCCTTTCTCCTCTAAGAGGGTGCTCCTCCACTTACCCACCCACCCACTCCCACCTCACTCCTTTAGCATTCCACTTCTTCCAAGCACATCCCCTCCTACTGAGGCCAGACAAAGCCTCTATTACATATGCAGTGGAGTCTGACTAGCCCATGTACCTCTTTGGTTGGTGGTTAGTACCTGGGAGCTCTGAGGGGTCCAGTTAGTTGATACTGTTGTTCTTCCTATGGGGTGGCAATCTCATTCAGCTCCTTTAATACTTCCTCCATCTCTTTCATAGGATTCCCTGAGCTCAGTCCAATGGTTGGCTGTATCTCCATCTGTCATAGTCAGGTGCTGATAGAGCCTCTCAGAGAACAGCCATATCACCCTCCTGTCTGCAAGGACATCTTGGCATCAGAATTTGGTGTCTGCAGATGGAATGAATCCCTAGGGTGGAACAGTCTCTAGATGGCCTCTCCTTCAGTCTCTGATTTGTTTTTTTTTTTGTTTTTTTTTTTTTTTTTTTTTTTTTGTCCCTAAGTTTCCTTGAGACAGAAACAATTCTGGACCAAAAATCTTGAGATGGGTGGGTGGCCCCATATCTCAACTGGGGGCCATGTCTATCTACTGGAAGTGGATTCTTCATGTTCCATCTTCCCAATGTTGAGCATTTTTGCTAATGTCATTTCCATTGGGTCCTGGGAGCCTATCACATCCCTAATGTCTGAAATGTTCTAGTGGTTCCTTGTGGTAGAAATTTCTTGTTCAATGTATTTGCAGTGAAAGTCCTGTCATTGGACTGGGAAGAGGGAGGTGGAGCTAGGAGTTGGGAGGAGGAGAGAGAGGAGAAGGGATATGGCTCATGTCTTTAGCAAACTCAGGTAGTTATTCATATCAAGGTTAGATAATTAGAATAACAATGCTAATTTGTGGTCATCTTGTGTATTGAGTATTTGCTGATATATAAATCTATTTGGTTAATCTTAAGCTTTAGAATTTTACTTTATTGGGTTGCTGGGAAGTGGGTCTGCCAACAACTGGGTGGTTAAGGCTGTGAAGGAACTAGCAGCCCCAGAAAGGAGCAAACTGGAACTGGAAATACAGTGACTGATCACTACGGGAACAAGTTAGAGAGAACAGCCAGGTGGATCCCACTTTAAGCCTGTCACAGGACCTTCTTTTCCTCAGTCTCCTCTGCATTTCCATCCCTGCAGTTCTTTCAGACAGGAACAACTATGGATCAGAGTTTTGACTGTGGAATGGCAATGCCCTCCCTCACTTGATGCCCTGTCTTTCTGCAGGAGGTAGGCTCTGTAAGTTTCCTTTCCTTACTGTCTGGCATTTAATCTAAGGTCCCTTCCTTTGAGTCCTGAGAGTCTCTCACCTCCCAGGTCTCTGGTGCATTCTGGAGGGTCCGCTCAACCTTCTACCTCACTAGGTTGCCTGTTTCCATTCTTTCTGTTGGTCTTCAAGGTTCTAGTCCTTTTTCCTTACCCAATACCAGATCAAGTTCCCCTCTTCCCCCAAATCCCTGTCTACTTTCCCTCCCTCCTTCCCTCCCCACTTGTGATTGCTTTCTTTTCCATCCCAAGTGGAACTGAGGCATCCTCACTTGGGTCCTTCAGCTTGTTGAACTTTTTGAGTTTTGTAGACTGTATCTTGGATATTCTGTTCTTTTTTGGAGGGAGGGGCTTAGATCTACTTATTAGTGAATAAATACCATGCATGTCCTTTGGGGTCTGAGTTGGGCTGAATTGTGGGTCCCGCTTTGGCCACCCCAAGGGGCTAGGGCTGCAGCTCAGAAAGGCAGAAGTGCAGGAATTTGACTGTTCTCGCTCCATGGCGCTTGGTGGATGCCAGGCTATGAGAAGACACAGGACTCCACTCTAGGCATGGGGAGAACACAGTCTGAGACCCCACAAAGGCCAGAGCTCTTGGGTTAGGGATCCCTGGGCCAGGAGGCGGCTGGGGACCAACTGGTCTCAAGCCCTTGGGCTCTCAGGTGCCGCTGAGAGGCCATGAGGAAGGGTTGAGACGGGGGTGAATGGGCTGGACCAACCTGCAGCCAAAAGGGTGAGGGGGAGAAGCTCCAGCAGCATTCCACAGGGGAATGAAACTTTTGGTCACTGCGACTCGCTTGGCTGGGTCATGGCTGGGTCTCCAAAGTCTTGTAGACCATCCTCTGCTACATATAGGGCTCGAGCCATGGGTCTCTCCATGTGTGTTCCCAGGCTGGCTGTTGAGACCTTGGGAGCTCTAGTTGGTTGGTATTGTCACTCTCCCCATGGGGCCGCAAATCCCTTTAGCTCCTTCAGTTTTCTCTGTAACTCCTCCATGGGGGACGCCATGATCAGTTCAATGGTTAGCTGCAATCGTCTGCCTCTGTATTTGTCAGGCTCTGTCAGACCCTCTCAGGAGACAGCTATATCAGGCTCCTGTCAGCATGCACTTTCTGGTATCTCAACAGTGTCTGCCATTGCTGACTGCACAGGGAATGAATCCCCAGGTGGGGCAGGCTATGAATTTCATGAATTCATTGTTTTTAATAGCTAAGTAGTACTACATTGTGTAAATGTACCACATTTTCTGTGTCCATTCCTCTGTTGAAGGACATCTGGGTTCTTTCCAACTTCTGGTTATTATAAATAAGGCTGCTATGAACATAGTGGAGCATGTGTCCTTGTTACATGGCGGAGCATCTTTTGGGTATATGCCCAGGAGTGGTATAGCTGAGTCCTTAGGTAATACTATGTCCAATTTTCTGAGGAACAGCCAGACTGATTTTCAGAGTGGTTATACCAGCTTACAATCCCACCAACAATGGAGGAGTGTTTCTCTTTTTCCACATCCTTGCCAGCATCTTCTATCATGTGATAACTGAGTAATATTACATCGTGTAAATGAACCACATTTTTGTATCCATTCTTCTGTCTTGGGACATCTGGATTGTTTCCAGCTTCTGGCTATCACAAACAAGGCCACTATGAACATAGTAGAACAAGTGCCCCTGTGGCATGGTGGGGCATCTTTTGTGTAATCCCAAGAGTGATATTCTTGTGTCTTCAGGTAGATCTATTTCCAATTTTTTGAGGAACCTCCAGATCACTTTCCAGAGTGGTTGTACCAGTTTGCAATCCCACCAGCAATGGAGGAGTGTTCCTTTTTCTCCACATTTTTGCCAACATGTGCTGTAGACTGAGGTTTTGATCTTAGCCATTCTGATTGGATTAAGGTGGAATCTCAGGGTCATTTTGATTTACATATCTTTGAACAGTAAGGACTTTGAACATTTCTTGAGGTGTTCCTCAGCCATTTGAGATTCCTCTGTTGTGAATTCTCGGTTTAGTTCTATATCCCATTTTTTTGATTGGATTATTATTATTATTTTTTTTTGGTGGTTATCTTCTTGAGTTCTTTATATATTTTGGATATTAGGCCTCTATCAGTTCTGGAGTTAGTGAAGATTTTTCCCAATCTGTAAGTTGCTGATTTGTCTAAATGGATATGTGTTTGCCTTACAGAAGCTTTCCAGTTTCATGGGAAATTCAGGTCTAGTCTTTTAATAGTGTCCCAGATTTCCTAGATGTTTTGTGCCAGTAAATCAATTTTTAGATTTAACTTTTTTTTTTTTTTTTGACCAGTGTAACTATTTTTTAGTGCCCGAGATTCTGTCTTTCATCTCTTGGGCACTGTTGCCTCTGTGGTTCTTATTCTAATTTCTAAATTTTTCATTTCCAGATTTCCTTCAGTTTGTGTTTTCTTTATTCTATTTCTATTTTCATGTCTTGAACTGCTCTATTCATTTTCTTCTACTGTTTGTGATTTTATAGATTTCTTTTTTGGATTTATTAATTTTCTTGTTAAAGACCTCTGTTATATTCATAAAGGCTGTTTTCAGCCTTTTCTTTGTGCTTGAAATGTGTTGGAATATTCAGGGTTTATGTGGTATGGTTTCAAAGGTCTAGTTATTGGCTGTTATTGAGTGTGCTTTTTTTCCACTGGTCCCTAGGAATTGAAAATTGGGAAGATTGTAATTCTATATCTAGACTTATATTTGTTGGGTAGATATTTTCTTCTATAATTTCTGTTTCCTCTCCACTTCTTAAGAGACTGGTGGTTGTGTGAGTTCTACAGGAAAATTTGCTAGGGTCTTGACAGGTGTGGTCAATGGAGGTTCCAGGTAAAATGTGCTTCTGGGTATTGGGAGCTGAAAGTTAGAAATGAGGATGAACTGGGGATGCTGAACAGGTTTTACAAGAGGGAGGAAGCCTGGGTGTTCTGTCAAGTTCTGCTTAGTTATTTCTGGGCATGTGTGCAGGGAGCAGATGATCTGCTAAAGAGCTAGATTCAAAAGAGCAGAGGAAGTGAAGGTCAGTTAGCCTACCAGTTTTCCTGGCAAAGGTAGCCTGTATGTTTGAAGGGAGTGACTACTGGACTTGGGAAGTAGAATAAAAGGAAGAGTTGGAGGAGGGAGGTTAGGAGGGGAATATCTGTTGGATCCACTAGAGATCGTGTGGATGAGGGCTGCAACAGATGTTATGCTGTAGAGGTGGGGAAGAGACTAGGGGGTGGGACATGGAGAAATGAAGACGAGAAGATCTGTAGTTAGCCTCCCTGCCTCCCTGGCAGGAGTTACAATCTACTTTTAAGATAGGTTTGTCTATGATATGGTCCTTGGTGGTTGAGTTCTTTTCTAAATCATAGTATTTGAAAGCTCATTTATGTTGTAGCAACTATTTCTTTCATTCTTTTATTGATAAAATATATTCTGTTCTATCTAGACACCATGTTTGCTTTGCCTTTGCATTCATCATTTGTCGGATGTTTGAGTTGTTTCCACCTTTGGTGATTATGAATAATGCTGCTCTGAGTATTATTTGTTGGTAAGTTTTTTCTGTAGATATAGGTCTTAATTTACTTGATATAAATACTTAGTAGTGGAACTACCAAATAAAATAAAAAAAAAATCAATAGTTAATGATTTGAAGAACTAATACACTGTTTCTAAAGTGGATGCACCTTTTCTACATTCCCACAACACAGCATATGATAGTTCTCATTTCTCTACATTCTTCTCCATGGGTTTTATTATCTGACTTCTAAAATCCATTGGAGGCATTCTTGTGAAGTGGTGTCTCATGACATCTCATTAATAATGTTGAATGTCTTTTCCATTGCATATTGGCCATCTATATATGCTTGTAAAAATACCCATTATGATATCTTTTTTTAATTTTATTATTTGCCTCATATTTGTGAGTTGCAATTGCTACTCTGAATTGCCAATTTTTTCAAGTCTTGTAACTCCTGGCATGGAGATGAATTTACTTGATTAATCAAGAAGCAGCCATTTCTTTCCAGGAATCGTGTCTTGGGTATGCATCACTTAACACAATCTCTTCATTTGTGAACAAAAGTCTCTGTGGTAAATTGAAGCTGTAATTTCAGTCTAAATGGAAATTTAGTGCTATAAATTAATGAATGTAATTCATATTATCAGAAATTACAAATGGAACCCCCTAGCCTTTCCTTATAATCTGTAGATACCAGAGATGTTAGAGATACTTAATTCACAATTTAAAAAATGCCTTAAGTCTTATCAACTGCAGTGCATTTTTAAAAAATTCAAGTGGAATTTAGTTTTAGATTTAAATATTTCCTTCCTCATGTATTTGAATTTCTGTGTCATCCCTATTACTTTTGGAAACAAGCATGACAAATTGTTACGGCAGGGGATCTTTAAAAATGTGCAAAAAGAATTCTTTTAGATCTTTTATATGTAGCAATGAAAAGTAACTTTTTTGTTCCCTTTATGTCATGTAAAAATCACTGTCCAAGAATGAAGCCTGAGGTTGTCTGTGGTATATTCAATTGTAAGGGTACAATTGTCTTCAGCAACAATGAAACTATGAAGTCACTCTAAAGCCAAAATAAAAAGGGAAATAATGGACAGAGTTTTATTTATTGACAGTGAAATACATTTCATCATTTATAGTGACCTACAAAGCTTTTTGTTGTGTGTAGATAGCAAGCAGTACTCATTCTCCTCCTGCTCAGTGGGTAGCCCAGGCAAGACTACCTACTGAACTCAGATTTTATTTTTCTGTCCGATCAGTATCTCTCCTTTTAATACTTACCTCTTGCACAGTACATGTCCCTAGTTTTACTTTTCTCATGAACTTGTTTTTGATCAAGAATTCACTTAATAGTTTTTTTCTACAACAGCTGTCCACCAGACACATCCACATTCTATAGATTATTCTTAAAGAAGAGAAAGTTTTCTTAACTCATCACACTTATTTCCTATAGAAGGCCAGCATTCTTCTAGGAAACTTTGGAATTATTAATGTTCTTTTTCTTTTATTCTTTTAAAGATAATGGCATATTCTTCATAGTTTCATTTAAATATGAGAAAATATTCAACCTATTTTTGCATACACAGATTTGTTTTAGCCTCACTTTATTTACTTATTTTTATTTATGTATGAATTTAAGCAAGCACTGAATTGACCAATTTAAGTACTTATTTAATTTATCCATTTCAATAATTTATATTGGTGCATAAACTGGTTCAACATTTATTACAAATGCCAACCTTCTTGAACAATTATAAAAAGAGTATGCCAAATGCTAAAAGAGGTTTTAGAAAAAAAGAATTACTTAAAAAATATTCTTAGTAATTTATTCATTATATAAGTACACCCTTACCTGCAGAACCACTTTGAAAAATCTAGACAAAATCTAACATTTGTTTGTTTAATATGAATCATATTGTTATATAAATAAAAGCTTTTAAGTCACTAGCTTGATTTTTTTGGTTTTTTTTTTTTGGTTTTGTTTTGTTTGTTTTGATTTTGACTTTTGATTTGAAAGTTTGTTTGATTTGAATTTTGTTTTGTTCCCTGGTGTAGAGCATAGTGTGTTCAGAGTTGGCTCAGAGACAGAAGAAAACACATCATACTGTCCTCTGGCTTCTTGGAAAACTCAGTGGGCAATTGACAAATCTGCTCCTTTTTATTCATGAATTGTGTAAGAGTCAAGAGGGACAGGTTCTTCATATACTGCAAACAGAGAACGAGAAGAAATGCTTCCCACTTCATGTTGGTTTAATTTCCTTTTATGAAGAATTATGTTCTTCTTCTAATGAGCAGGTGGTATGCTTTTTAAAAGCTTGCAACTCATTTTGCAAATAACTGTAGTCTTCAGAATATTGATCGCAGGTACAAAAGGAGAACTCAACCAGAAATGTAACAGACTTTTTTTTTTGTTTTTTTTTTTTTTTTTTTTTTTGGAAGACAAGTTACATGTAAGGTGTTTTCAAAAAATTCAACTCTAATTGCCACAAGGGAGAAAAATAGTATGTCTTTGGTGTTTATCCCCAAACTACATGCTGGCTTTCACATCTATTGGGAACTAAAGGAAAACTCAGTTTGCCATTTTCCAGATACAGAGGTCTGCAACATGAGGGTTCCAGCCTGCTCATGCTTGTAATTCTGAATTACCTAGATCCTGGGGTACAGAAAGCTATAATTTGGTCCATCATATGAGGTACTTTCTTGGTCACAAGAAGTAGAGCATATCCTAATCTGAATGTAATGTCTTGTGTACACTAAGAGGAAATTCCACACTAAATTATTTGCAAGTCTAAAAATACTTATATCATATGTACTAAGATATAAAGATACAAAGAGAGGGTGAGCATCATGCTTGGTTAAACTGGGATTACAGTTTTTCTACAATTTCTATGATTTTTTTCTTTCTTTCACTTATTAGCCTTATTAGATAGATAATGCAACTCTTTGAATGCTTAATGGACCTTCTGGATCTCACAATAAATATCATGGTGACTCATGATGTGCTAGAACAAAAAGAAAGCTTTAATACAGTCATAAAATAATGTAATTTTCTTTAGTCAGATTGAGACATTTATACCATATATCAATTTTTAAAAAGTTTTATTTATTTTACGTGTATGAGTGTTTTCCTGCATGTATGTCTGTACACTTCATGGGTATCTAGTGCCCATAAAGGTTAGAAGAGGGACTCAAGTACCCTGGATCTAGAGTTATGGAAGATTGTGAGTTGCCAGTGGGTACTGACAACAAAACCCCAGTTCTCTGCAAAAACAAATGTTCTTATCAATTAACGAATAATCAAATCCTGATGCATCAATTCTTATCTGGTACCAGTCATGAGAAAATACCATAATTTTTGTTGGAAATAGTTCTATCTGAAGACCCAAATATACCACTCCTGGGTATATACCCTAAAAATGCTCCACCATATCACAAGGACACATGCTCCACTATGTTCATAGCAGACTTATTTGTTTTTTTTTTTTTTAATTGGATATTTTATTTACATTTCAGATGCCATCCCCTTTCCCCATTTCCCCTCCATAGAAAATCCCATGCCCTCTTTTCCTTTTTGCTTTTATACATTTTTTAAATGTTAATCAAAGGCTTTATAAGTATGGTAATGCTCAATCAGAAGTGTAACCTAATACCCAATCTAGATATATAAACTATCTTTGACTAGTGGAGACACGTGAACATCTGCCTCCACGCCCTCCCTCTCTTTCTCTTTCTTTCTCTCTCTCATCACCTAGCTTCTCCTCTGCTTCATTTTCTCCTCTCCTTACTCCATCTCTTCCTCTCAGTGCTCCTTCCCCCTTAGCTCCTCCTACCTATCACCCTTCCTGTTAAAGTAAAACTTTTCTCTCAAAATATAATTAGAGCATAATTATTCCTATTTGTACCAGTGAGGTACAAGATAGTCTTAATACCTAGTCCATCATTTTGTTGACTAACCAGAACCTCTGTCGTCTCTCTTGACTAAAACACTTAGTTTTGAACCTGGTTTTTTTCTTGGCTTTAGAATGAATGTCAGCTGAAAACCATCCACTCAGATCTTTTCTCTCAAAGTAAATAGCCAGGATTGGCTGAGTTAGCTGAAATTATGGGAAGCACAAAGCATAGCTTCTAAAACTTAGCCAATTTATAGAGACCGCTGAACACCTGGACAGCCCCTATACTACTGAATGTTGAGCAGACTTATTTATAATAGTCAGAAACTGGAAAGAACCAAGATGTCCTTCAACAGAGGAATGGATACAGAAAATATGGTACATTTACACAATGTAGTACTACTGAGCTATTAAAAAACAATGACTTTATGAAATTCTTAGGCAAGTGGATGGAAGTAGAAAGTATCATCCTGAGTGAGGTAACCGAGTCACAAAAAAACACACATAGGATGCACGGACTGATACATTGATATTAGCCCAAAAGCTCAGAATACCCAACATACAATTCACAGAGCACATGAAGCTCAAGAATAAGGAAGACCAAAGTATGGGTGCTACAGTCCTTCTTAGAAGTGGGAACAAAATACTCAGGGAGGAAATGTGGAGACAAAGTGTGGAGCAGAGACTGAAGGAAAAACCATCCCAAGACTGCCCCATCTGGGGATTCATCCCATATGCAGACACCAAACCCAGACACTATTACAGGTGCCAAGAAGTACTTGCTGACAGGAGCCTGATATAGCTGTCTCCTGAAAAGCTCTGCCAGAGACTGACAATTACAGAGGTGGATACTGCACAGCCAACAACTGGACTGAGTTCAGATTAAGAACATTTACATTTGAGTTAACACAAAGCTCAGAGTGGGCTCAGCTGAGGCATGTGTAGCATTTTTTGTTGTCTTGGTCATCCTGATTAGCCCCTAGAAAGATGTTTAGGGGATTTTGTTTATTGCCTTGCTCATTCCTTGACCCAGAAGGAATATTATTATTTTGAATGTACTTAGGGTGGTATAAAAAGCAGACTGGAAAAAATAAACCTTCTTCAACCTCAGAACTGGCCAGGGTCATGCAAAAAAAAAAGAAAGAAAGAAAGAAAGAAAGAAAGAAAGAAAGAAAGAAAGAAA
>JANHMN010000001.1:147082872-147103275 GCA_030674055.1 Rhabdomys pumilio | reverse complement strand
AAGAAAGAAAGAAAGAAAGAAAGAAAGAAAGAAAGAAAGAAAGAAAGGAAAGGAAAAGAAAAGAAGAGAAAAGAAGAAAAAAGAAGAGAAAAGAAAAGAAAAGAAAATCATCCTTGGTATGAGAAACTTAAGCAAACTACCTGGAGCAGTGAAATCACAGGAGATTGTAGGTTGTAGGAGAACAAACACCTCTCACTTTACTAAACCAGCATAATTCCTAATTACACTCTAAATATTTATACGCACAGAAAAGGGAATGAGGCAGCAAGAGCTTTCCTTGTCTTGGGGGTGGGGGGCAATGGTCAGCCTGCCCTGAGGAGTGTTTCTCTGTGCTCTGTTCCTCCTGTGGTCTTCCTGAGGAATGCAGTTCAACCTCTCCCTTCCAGATGGGCAGGGATGCCTATGTGTCCTATGACCTCTCTCTTCTAGGGGGTAAGGGCACCTGTGTGCTTCCAACAACTTCTCCTTTCCAGGAAGGGAGCGGGTCTGGTGGAATTTTCCAAAGGCTCTGAGCTGACTTCTTCATTACACTTATAATAGGACTCTCACACCTAAGACTCAGTGATCACTGAGGAAGAGGGGACAGAAAGCTTGTAAAACCCAGGGTACTTTGCTGTGAGATTTTATCTCCTAGAAATGTCACTGAAGCTACACTCATAAAGTCTTATGAAAATGGCTGCCTAAATAAGATCTGAACAAGAATGACAAGCTAACAAAGAAAGAGCAAATCTTATGGGGTCTCAACCTTAGACAAAGGACTATAGGCAACTAAAGAATGCTGAGAGCAGGAGAAATAGTCTTCCCCAGGAACAAGGTCTCAAACTGATTATCCAGCATGAAGTGATTAGCCCTGAAATCACATACCTTTACGGACTGAGCATGTTTTATGTATGTATTTAGGAACATACATATATATGGAGCAATAATTTCAGAAATAGAGACATGAATTTGAGAGTTAGAGGGGAATTGGAGGAAGGGAAAAAAACTGAGAAAAAGGATGTAAGTGTATTTTAATGTCAAAAATAAAAATGAGAAAAGACCAAGGGTCAGCAAATGACCAGGTTATTAATATTAGAACTTGTGAACCATGAAAACTGTGCTGTAACTACTTAGCTCTTCAATAATAACAATGTATTAGTTATAAACAGTATGTGAATGAGTGGGTAGCTCTGTCTAAAAATTTATGTACAATAAAATTGGAATTTAAAAGTAAAGAAATAAGTTTTCTTCCCCTCAGAATGAATTACTGCTGAACATGGGAGTAGATGCCTAAGGTTCCAGCAATGGAGATGTTCAGTTAGGAGGGTTGAGTTTGAGGCCAACTGGGACTAGATAGCAAAACTTGTTTCAATTACTCCTGCCTAAATGTATACTCTACATGTCATCTTGAGGAAACATCATGTGAACTGAAAATTGTGGAGAGTCTACAAAATATTTAGTAGAGTCTTGAAAGACATTGTGGTCATGGAAATTTAAAAAACAAAGCATTTCTAGAGCTCTTTCAGAAAAAAAAAAGACTAAAGATGACTAAATACAGTGTAAGTGTAAATATTGTTGAAACCAGAAATAGTCTAGTCACTTAATCCTATGAGAATATCTCATTTATTAAAATAAGTAGAATTACATACAAATTATATATAATGAAGAATTAGAAATCAGATAATTGAGATTTTTATATTATTTTGTTATTTATTGTTTCTACTTCATTAGATAATACCAGTAACACTTGTTGAGATCTTTTGTTAATCTATATCATTAACTATTAATCTCATAGGAAAGAAATAAAAAAAATTACTTATTCTGAGCCAAGCATAAATGACCACACCTGAGAACCAAGATTCAAGTTGTCCTCAATAATGTGTTGCAATATAAAAGTTGTTATATGCACTGTACAGTCGTAGAACAAAAGAAAATTATGTTAAGCCACTTTCCAAATGCATAGGTCGGACATTTAGACAGACAGGGAAAATTATGCTTAGCTTAGATGTTACCTTCCCATTCTTGGTCTTCCCATTGGCACAAGCTAGTCATCAGTTAATACATGCCAAAAGTTTTGCCTTATAGTTGAAAGAATGTTAGGTCAGACACAGAGGTTAACAATGAATGGCTACTAAAGGAACTAAATAGTCTGGTCCTGTAATAGTCCAACTTCCTACAATCACAAAGTGCTAATCAGTTTACCAGCCTTGTTTGTAGAATCTTTAGCATAGATGTGGTGGTTTTTCATATTTTTCGGGGAATTCACAGTTTGATATAAACTCATAACTGAACAGCATCAGTATATATAAATCACACATGATCTTTTTTGAAAAATGTACATCATTTATAAGGTTGAATTGTTAGCAGCACATGTTAATGCGAATCAAATATTTTAGCTTTTGCATCCATTTAATTACTTAGTGTAACTTGCAGGTCAGACCAAAAGAGTTTTCATAAAATTAATCAGAATAATTAAAATAAACCTTAATCTCTCAAGCACTGTAAACATTCAGTATTTCATCAGTATTTTGGCTTCGGTGACTTAGAGAACCCTTTCCATCACTCTCAGACAGCTCCTATCTCTATGTCTACAAATGTGGCAGGATAAAAATAATTGCATGTTCAGAACGAGCATCCTGGAAACTTTTCCCAAGTCTTATCTTGTTTTTTTTTTAAAAAAAAAAAAAAAAAGAAAAGAAAGAAAATGAGCTCAACTGAATTGTGAAAACCAGATTTTGATTTGAAAGAAAAAGTTTCTTTTTGATATTTTCTTTGTCTTTTATCTAGTAACATTCTTTTTCCTGAAGATAGCACAGAATATTTATGTTTTCTCCTAGGCATGATAATAAATAGTTCATGAACAATTGTGCCCGGTTTCTCTAGATTTTAGTTTTCAATATCCATAAAAAGCTACTCTTAGCCAGCTAGCTATTTGATAAACATTGCCAAGTGCCATTCTGCATCATGAAGAGAAAACCTCCCACTTGGAATTTCTGAGCAGTTACTGCATGCTTTTGCTCTTCTTGTCTGGAGTAACAATTTGCTCTTTAGAGCTAACAAAGTTGTGTCTATGGCTGTACCATTGGGATGGAAAAACACCTCTGGCTCCTTCTTTAATCATTCATCTATGTGGACAGTAGCTTGTCTTCTTTTCTTTCAATGGTTGAAAAGGTAGTGAATACACTTGAAGAACCAGGAAGATCAAGGTGGAAACTAAACAGAAAGTGCACAGCGCACAGAGGAAAGATGCTACAGTGCTGAGCTGCCATATTCCCCTTATGTATGACTATAAACTGAAGGTCATGTAAAGCCAACGAACCTTTGAGGTGGAATCTTAGCCCAGTTTCTGATTGACATGTGGTCATTTTTGGTTTTGCTGTGGCTCTTAGTAAGTAGGAGTATTACTTTCTTAGTAAGTAGAGAACATGAATACTTTTAGTCTTAGTTAAGATTATTATTGCTGTGATAAAACACCATGACCAACAGCAAATTGAAAAGGAAGGGGTTTATTTGGCTTACACTTTTATATCACTGTTCATAATTAGAGGAAGTTAGGATAGGAACTCAAGCAGGGCAGAGACCTGGAGACAGAAGCTAGTGCAGTGGCCATGGAATGCTGCTTACTAGCTTGCTCCTTACAAAACACAGATGAGGGATGTCACCACCCACAATGTACTGGCCCCGCCCCCATCAATCACTAATTAAGAAAATGCCCTACAGATCTGCCTAAAGCCCGGTCTTAGGGATGCAATTTCTTAATTGAGGTTCTCTGAAGTGGAAACTTCTAGTTTCTTTGGAATGTTAGTAATGTCAAATGATGTTTTGCTGGGACACAACGAGTGAAAGGTTGTTTTGCTGGAGCAGATACGAAAGAGAATATTTTCCTGAAGCAGACACAGGTAAAAAGATGTTTTGATATAGCAAACACATGAAAGGGCAGACAGTGGGAGACCAGCACTAAGCATTGGTTTTTGTTTGCCCCACCTCACTATTCTTCCCTAACAACAGGCATGTATTGGTTCCCCTAACATAACATTGTTGAGCTCAAGTTGTGGTAATGCAGCCATTGAGAGAAACCCTCCAAAGAAATGCTTATGAGGTTCCTGAGGCAGCTTGCTGAAGTGGCCTCAGGCTGGTTAGGGAGCTTTGCAGTTTGCAGTTTCTTCAGGATTGAACTATAGCTTCTGGGTCATGCCTGGTGTCTACCGGCTCAAAGGACTGGTGTACAGCTGCTGAGTCAATTTTGGTGTTTGCTATGAGACTAAATTGGTTTCAAAGAAGATGAAGCTCACCCTCAAAGAACTATTGCTGAACAGGTCCATTTCCCCATATCCTAATAACTTTTCCCCTCCACTTACCTTTGTGGGGTGGTAGGCTAGAGGAGAGATTGAACCCTCATTAAAAGTAGGTTGCAAAACATTTATGTCTATGGGTTCCCTCCTCTCAGATTCCCTCTTCAGGACACTTTGGCTTGTGCCAAGTTGACATAAAACTATCCAACAAGGTCTCTGTGAAGAATCAATAAAATGTGTGAGAAATGAGCCATAATAAAGTATTGCACAGCAACAGACTGGTGGAATATTGTGATATATATGAGCCTTATAAGCCTGTCTCTTTCAGCCTGGAGTATTTACTTTTTAGGAAAGACTCTACCTGTTCAGAGATAACAAACAAAATAACTTTAAGATTTACTGAATTACGTTTCCCACGTACTTTAAGATTCTTGTGTTCCAATGCCTTTAGGTCAGGCATGGATTTCCTGGTTGGTAGAGACTTGGTCATTCCATGGTCCTGTCTACCAGTAAACTTCTGGCTCTCCTCTTACCTCAAGAATTTACTCCTACTTCCTTTAGATTATGGCATTTTTTTCACCAAATAACATTTTGTATGTGACAAACTTATTCTAACTCACAAGAAATTTCTACTTCCCAAAGGTTTTCTCCTTAAAATGCAGGATTTTATTGTTACCTCTTATCTATGGTAAGAATTTGTGGTTTAGATCCAAAAAAAAAAAATACCTATTATTGTGCCAGATCCACTGATATGCAAAACACCTCTTGGCTTCTCCTTCAATGGTTGAAAAATTAAGTGAATACCAAAAGAAGCACCTAAAGATGATGAGTAGAGAGGAAACCAAAAAGTACACAGAGGAAAAAATATTAGAAGTGCCTCCTACTGCCTTTAAGTGTTGGTAATTGGTAGGCAATGTAAGGCCAGAGAGCACCCCAGTACATATTTTTTGCTCATCCTTGAGTCTACCTTATATCCAAGGCAATGTATTAGCTCTTTCAGGGGATACAGAGCACAGACTCCAGATTGAAAGCATTATAACTGAATAGCTGTCACTGTACAAGGAGCAGACAGGAGGGGCTGGCTGGCTGAGTAGTGACTTGTGTTGGTGGGAACCATTTTTGCTATTGACATTTCAATTCCTTGGAGCATTTGAATGGGGCACTCACAACACAGGGGTGGGACTCAATCTTCTCCAGCTCTCTTCATGATGACAAGTCAAAACTATAGTTTAATTGAGCATATCTGTAGAGGAGAATTATTGACTGTAAACACTTAAATATTTTACCTGCTCTCTATTAACTCTCAGAATAAACTCAATTTTCATGCCAAAACATCTCAAACCCAAATGCTAAGATCTAAATGTTATCTGAGTATCTGAGCACAAACAAATTCCCACTCATCTTCTATCCTGCCTGTCTCCATCATCGGCAGAAATTTAGTAAGGAATGTAATCTTAGATGTAAGACTTATATTTTAAAAGTTTAAAAATGGTTACTATATGCTAGAAGGTAAAAAGTATGAGTAGAGTTGGTTTTAATTTTGTTTATTATATTTTTTATTCAGTCTAATACATAAAATATTCTTTAAACATTTTATTTATGTTATATGCAAACATATTAAGGGGATACTTGTGCTCTTCATACTGAGTCTTTAGATCATGGTGGCCATTTTATGCTTAGGACATATATTCAGAATAACATAACTTCAAGTGTTTGTAGCCATATATGTACGAGACACAGCAAACTCTAAAACATCCTCAGAGATTCTCAAAGGCTTCTTGGGGCTTGCAAGTAAATTGGGTAAGTAAAACATCAGTCAAAAATAATCTGTTGTATCCTAATGTCCCAGATGCAAAGTATTTGCTAGCTGATTAGTATTTTTATTCAAGTAGAAAACAATTTATTTGAAGGGAAGACAGGGGGATATCAAAAATTAAGAGAATACCTATTTACAAAAAGGAAAATAATTTGTAGTTCTTATTTCATAATTACCTATTTAGTTCACCATGAGTTTACTTCCAACAGTTGTCATTTTAATTATTAAAGAAAATATTCTGAGTTGTATAATAATTTTTTGGCCATTTTTTTGTAAACATACAAAAAATGTATAAATGTACATAAAAAAGACCCCTTTAGTATAATAGAAGGCCTGATATATTTTGTAATGCAGCAGCATGATGTGGTGGAAGAGGGAGCCATAACAGGCCATGCTGAGGCATTCTTCCTGCCCCCACCCAAGTACCAGTCATATGATTTGTCTAGTATAAAATGAAGTTTATTTGGGGCATGGGATGGGCAGGGGTGAGGAGTGAGAAGGGAATCGAGGGAGAGAAAGATAGGGGACAGAGAAGGACACAAAGAAGGGAAGAAGCCTGCCAGGAATGCCTGGAGAGACAGAGAGGGAGAAGACAGAGAAAAAAGAGTTGGGCAGGGAGAGGGAGGGAGGTGAAGGGAGGAAGGGAGGAGGGGAGGGAGGGAGGGAGAGAAAGAAGCCTCAATAGCCTTTTTACAGCAAGCCAGTTACCCAGCTGTTGCTAGGTAACTGTTGGGCGGAGCCTAGAGGAAATGCTAACACTGCTTAGATTTCATTTCATGACTCCTTGTTGTAAAGTCATCTTGAGCTTTCTTAAACAAGCACCTACATTCATTTTTTCCCTGTCTTAAGGACAAAAGAGTCACCAAAAGCTATTGGTGAGCTAAGTGTCACAAAGGTGGGTCCAAGTTTGGGGGTAATATCTGCCAGGTCCAGGATATGCTTGTGAGCTTTGCATTCCAGCATTGTGTTTTCCCAACTGTGTGCTGAGAGCCTTTACTCCCACAGAACGTGGACCTGTTTCCACCAGCTCACATCACAGTGCAGTCCAGCTCGAATTAAACTACTTTTGACAGAGTCCTTTGGCTTCTTTTTAGAAGGCCCTTGGTTCCTAAATCTGTGCTCTTCGCATAATACACACTCACACACACACTCACACATACACATGCACACACATACACACATACACACTATATATATATTTTTTTTTTCTTCAATGCTGTAATTTTAGAAGTTTTAGACATTTTGGATGTGTCAGGCATTACTATGCTAACAAAAAAAGCCTCTCTTTCTTCCACTGATACACTTTTACTTAGCCATTCCCTTTTACTCAATCACCCCCCAAACAGTTTCAAGTCAGAACACTAAAGTTGAGAGTGAGAGACCAAATTTTGGGGGTTCAGACTCCATTTTAGAAAATTTGACCTAAGTTTAAACTCCAGTAAACTAACAGACCAGTACCTAGCTCTGGTTTCCAAGTAACTCCCCAACAAGACCTGTCTCCAGGTTACTCCCCCAACAAATCTTGTATCTAGCACCAGTTTCCAAGTTAGTCCCCAAAATATCTACAACCTCCAGGTTATAAGCCCCCCACCCCCCAACTACCAACTAGGAAGAAAACAGAAGTTAAATTTATGGTTTGGCTCCCAGCATCAGCCAGTTATGCTAGAGACCACAGTAGCACCCCAATTAGATGCTTGTCAGACTAGAAACACCTCTCACTTATCATTTCCTATAGAACCTTGTCCTGATGAGTGGTCAGGGCTTTCTCCATTGGAACCATCCTGTGGGGCAGTGGTGAGTCCAGCCTGAGCTCAAGTTTGTAAATAAAGACCCAGGCATGATTGCATCAGATCGGCTCCTGGTTAGTATTTCGGGGTTCATGAAAACTTTTTTGGTACCACAGGAGCAAATGCTCTACATGAGCACTCACAGAACAGCCTCCAGGAAACTGTTAGCAAAGACATTGTCCGGGATACAAAAATGTAAACACATTTAGTTCACATCAAAGTCTCATTAAAAGATTGTTATTACTCCCGTCTTCATCTTCACAAAGTAGGAAACTGAGGCACGGAAATGCTACGTGGCTAGCCCACTACATATAGCTAGTGAGTGACTGGGGCCCAGGTTGCTGAGGCTGAGCTCCCGTCTGCTCAGCCCACAGCCTCCACTGAGTATAATAAGAAGATCCATATTCTTCCTGTCGACAGTTTTACTACACCCTTCCAAGAAGGAAAACGTGAACAAAGGACACCATTACTGCATGGAACACACAGGAAATACTTTATTAACTTCCAAATGATGAAAGGGCAGAGTAAGAAAATTCAATAGAAATCCACGATTCTCCTCAGAGAGCCCACCCTGGCATTCACGGCGCCCCAGTCGTGGTAGCGCCTGTACTCCCCGGGCCTCAGCAGGTACTGCCGCCCCCGGTAGTTGGGCAACTCATAGAGGACCCAGTAGCCTTCCATCACGTGGAAGGAGTGGAAGTCACTGAAGTGGAAGCGGTCCTGCAGGTGGGAGCAGTCGTCTGTGATCTCCACCATCTGGCCTCTGTAGTCCTCTCGCTCGTAGATCCGGATCCTGTGAGAGCTGGACTGTGTGTCCAGTGAACAGCAGACAAGGGGACATCAGAAAACCTGACCTGAGCTTGCCAATCCAGCACGTGCTGCCTGGGGCAGGGCGTTCCCTGGCTCTTCTATGCTGAAGGTGACTTAATTCAAAAAGTTAAATAATGGCTGCCAATGCTATTTAAGTCACAGATCTCACAGATGGGTGGAAATTTTGTGAAAGTTCGAGTCAACCCCTCTATCTTCCCTTCTTTCTGTTTCAGGCCCTGTTTTTGAACCTGGAGGTCAAGATCACCTCAAAATTTAGGTCTAAAGGGAGTTGTGGTGGTGTGTACCTGTGCTCTCAGCCCTTAGAAGGCAGGGGTAAGAGGAGTTCAAGATTCAGAGTTAGGGACCAGACTGTAATACACAGGAAGTTTGGGGCTAGCCTTGGGTGAATGCATCCCAAAAATCCATGTAAACAACAGCAACAAAATGTAAATAAAGTAAAGAATGAAGTTCAACTCTCAGCTCTAAAGTATTCTGGCCAATCACATTAAAAAAAACAAAAAGTCAAATATTCTCAAGAGGCCTGTGCAGATCAAGAGAGTAAAATGTTTGAGCAATGGAAGTTCAAGCTCCCTGTCCTGCCTACTCTGTTATCTTGACCTCCTCTGCTTCCTGCCTTTTCCCAGCAGGCTGTTGCAGTGTCCTCTTCCACCACCGGAAGTCCTCCATGGGAAAGATTCTCTTAAGCAATACAGTTTGAGGGATGGCCAGCTGCTGGTAAAATCTATCCTCGATGCATCCAAAGAATTATAGCTTTCAAAAGGACTTGTGTATCCAGCCAAGATTTGATCTTTACAAAGGCTGGCACACCAGGACTCACCAAAGGAACTCTCAGCCATTTCTGTTAAATAGGAAAACTGAAAAGCAGTTCTCACAGCCCGTTACAGGTCCATTTTAGGAGTTTTCAAATTTTAAAGACTTGTGCCATGTTTACTAATCCTAGAGAACGCCCACAAGGAAGGTGGCAGATACCCTACCCCTCAGCTCAAAGTAGGGCTAAATCAGGGGCCAGATGAGTTGAGGGCCAGTGAGCCCTAGGAAGAAACTCACGTGGGGGATGAGGCGACAGGAGCGGATGGAGTCGCTGAAACCCATCCATTGCTGGTAGTCAGGGTAGTCCCCTCGACGCAGGAAGTACTGGCGGCCTGTGAAATTGGGCTGCTCATAGAGCATCCAGCAGCCACTGTCCACGCGCACAGAGTTGCAGCGGCTGAAGTAGGGCTGCAGGTTGGAGTGGTCGGTGCTGCACTCATAGTGGCGGCCCTGGAAGCCGCGGTCCTCATAGAAGGTGATCTGTAAGGCAGGGCAAGGTTCAGAGGCCTGATGTGGCCTGGACCCCAGGGAAGGTCCCTTCCCTGACTGAGGGTGCCCTGGGCTCACCTTCCCCATGGCTGGTGTTTGCAGGTCTGATGGGATGGTTCTGTTGGGTCAATGGGGCTGGAAGCAGGGTCTATATAGCAGGAGGTCTGCTGCGTTGGCAGGAACTGCACAAAAGGGGCCCGCGGTGGGACAGGGCACTTTTTCTCTCTCTTTTCTATATAATGACTGTGGGGGAGGTGTGGATTATTGTATGTTTTCTCTTAGACTCTCCAGAGCTTTCGAATGGATGACGATTCATTGACCTGGTTAAAAGGGTCACTTGATGCAGCTTGGGTCTTTAAATGATACCTATCTGGGAAATTTAAATTGAGTAAAGACGCTTAACTAGTTAACCATTGTAGTTAAATGGTTTATAATTCTCAAACTAAGAGAATTTGGATAACAGGGCACGATAATGGTGGGATCTGCTGACCCAAGGAGCGTGAGGATTTTAGGCTGGTGTACTGCTGAAAATATGGAAAGCAGGGATAGCTGTACCTTCTAATTGTGTTCTAAGTGGCATGAGAATCAGATAATTAATGGGAGGTAGGCGACCGAGGTAAATCTCCAGGAAGCTCAGATGTAACAGGATCTCAGCTTTGCTCCCTGAAGCTGGAACCTTACCAGGAGTTTCTTGATCATGAAAACATCATGCAGATAAACTTGAAATCTCAGGTTTGCAGAATGTCTTTTCTGCTGTTTCGGAGGAGCAAGTACTGCTTGTTCTGTTGGTTTAGGCTCTGGGTCATAGGGTAGTCTCTTCTCCCTACTTCACAGTCATCCCTAGCATCTCCGTCATCCCTACCACCCCTAGGTGCTCCAACCACACTGTGGTATTGTGGCATTCCAGGCTGAAAACAGTGTGAGGACTGCTGTGATCCTTGAGGGATGTTTAGCAGTCTCTGGCCTCTTGCCTGTTAACACCTACAGTATATTCCCTTTCTCTGTTTTCAAGTCACGGCAGCCCTCCATGTTGAGTCCCTGCAGAATGTACATGTGGGAAGGGATGAAGAAACCACTGTTCTAGAATTACTCACTGTGCTTAGTCCATGCTTAGTGGTAGTTTAACACTAACCAGCGACACTCAGAGTGCTGCTGGAGGAAGCAGTTTCCTCTCAATTAAACAGGGCATTTCATGCATGTGTTTTCTATACAGTCTTACTTGAAAATGTTTTTGTTACTAAAATTACATCTTAAGAAGAAATACATGAAACCCCTTGGTTGATATTGTGCCACTCCTAATACTCTTCATAATAAAAATACATTATCTATTAATTACAGTATGTAATGAAATTAATACCTTATTGTGTATAAGTTTCCTGGAACAGATAGCAATTTACTTATAAGAAGAAAAAAAAATCTATAGAGAAAGAAGTGTAGTAGGTTTAATGGCCTTTGATGTGGAAAGTCTCAAGAAATTATGTCATTAAAGTGTAACAAGGACAATAAAAATAAGGGAGATACTGCCAGGAAGGTTCTGGGCAGCAAGGGATGGGGAGAGAGCCCCAGGCAGAACTCTAGAGTGCTGGCAAAGAGATAATCCCAGGGGGTGTCTGTCAGACTCATGGACTGTTCTGGATGATAATTTCAGTTCGAACACCTTTGTTAACGGTTTCTAAATAGTTCTCTGTTGCCATTGTTTGCCTGTGATTTAAAGGCTTACTGGTTTGTTTATTTTAGAGATCATGAGGAGTACACGTGGTTATGGTGCTGTTAAAATTTCCACTCTCCTGCCAGCCTTCTAACTACAGAGCTTTGTGCTAAGCAGAATCCTTTTGAAATAAATTCTTCCAAGAGATTGAAAGCAAATAGCATGTTGGAGGCTGAATGTCAGGGTCTCTTACAAGTTAAGCTGTTGCTCCTTGCTTGGCTTCAGCAGAAGCCCTTAACAACTAGAAAAGATGGGGAGAGAACCTTCCTTTCCTGTATGACTAAAAGAAGGCAAATAATACATGTGACAGTCAGCAAAACTCCTAGCAGAAATACCATGTATAGTTTTTTTTTTTATTCTCCCTAAGATTTCTAAAGAATTTAGGCCCTTTAGTCTGCCATGAATTTTGTTTGTTTGTTTGTTACAGATGAGGGAAGTGACAGTCGCATCAGCCCTTTAGATGATAAGACAGAATGAAATAAGTAATTGAATTATTGTCAGATAAAGGTTGTCAGATAAAAATATTGTCCTTCAAGATATGTTCTTGGAGAGTAAATATGAAAAATGTAAGGAACAAGGATTTCCAAATACCTTCTCCTCAAGGCTTGTAAAATACCTTTCCTAAACTGATTTGACAGAACACATATTTCCGATTGATTATTCTGTTATTTTAACCCTTAGATATTTTTTGTGGAAGATACCTATTTTCCTCCAAAGATACAATAATGAATCTCCCCAAATAGTTTAAGATATTCTGAAAATAAGATACTAAAGGCAACAGATTATATTTCTATTTTAAATTACACATTATACATCAAAATTATGTAATTAGTTTTGCCTTATTAATAGGCAGTAATAGTTCCTTAATACTAATCACAGTAAAGTTCCAAGGCTGTTAAGGGAGACCTGGAAATAAATGCGAAGTATTATTAGCAGGAATATTCATCTATCTGAGGAAGGAAAGGTAACTCTATCAATCACAAATGTCTTCTGATAAAGGCCTAGGATTTGATTTTGAATTTATTATAAGAGTTGTTTTCTTTCATTTAATTTATAGAATTTATATCTAGGATAGAAAACAGTGTAAGGCAATTCCTTTCAAGATAAGTTTGACAAGGCAGCTGTGGAATGCAGACAGTGAGACACACATACAGAGCATTCTCTCATCAGTTAAATGATAAAATAGACGCTAATATAATGGACTTCCCAACTTTAAAACAATAGATAAAAAGCAAAAGGATGCATATTGTATGATACATATTTGAGGGCACTTAAATTTAAATTTCATTTGGAATAATATACACATACATTTTCAGACAAATGAATTCTAACTATAAAATGTGAAAGTGAAAATGAGTACTTATTTAAATTTAAGATTAGTATTTTCTTTTTTTTAGTATTTTCTATTTAAAACTTGTTAAACTTTTTTTTTTACATGTTAAGTATCTACTATGAAATAATTCAATGCCACCTAAATAAAATAAAGTTAAAAATAACTGAATGGGTTTGGTTGTTTTTATTTGTTACAGGAAAATATTAGTCATCATATCTTCCATTACCAAGTAGTTCACGATTGTATTGACCAAAATAAATCAATTAGGGCCTAAAGAAATAAATATAAGCAAACAAATCCTGCACAGAAGTCATGACTCATGTCCTGTTCTC
The DNA here is from genome assembly GCA_030674055.1 of Rhabdomys pumilio. Taxonomy (NCBI): domain Eukaryota; kingdom Metazoa; phylum Chordata; class Mammalia; order Rodentia; family Muridae; genus Rhabdomys; species Rhabdomys pumilio. The sequence continues at coordinate 147,089,898 of JANHMN010000001.1, read as the reverse complement.
TGTCTCTTCCTGCTGTTCTCATTCATGTGCTAAGCTTCATCATTATCCTTTTAGCAAAATATGCTAAGAAAATCTAAGACGATTATGCCTGCAGGAAATGTTTGTAAAAAACTTTATAAGTCAATACTAAGTTAAATCAAGCTTCTCAAAACAAATAACAGCAAATAAACAAAACTCTTGGCTTTTTTCCTAAGGGGGGGGGGAGAAAGAACATTTAATAGAGTTGACCCTCATATCTTAAAAACATCAGATTTTCATTTACTATAGGAATATCAGCATAAAATATTACCTAGTAAAATGAAATCTATTCTGTAATAATTTTTTAAAGGTCACTAAAGTGCTGTACCGATATTTGTAATTTATTTTCAAACATTTAGACTCCATTGTATCCTACTAAAATGTCTGGTTGATTGTTAATCTTCATTGTCAATGTGAGGAGATTTGGAATTGGCTGGGAGATTAACCTCCAGGTATGTCTGTGAGATGGTTTCTATAGAATCTAAGATGAGAAGACGAACTCCAGAATATAAGTAGCAATGTTCCATAGGCTGGCATCCCCCAGCTGAATAAAAACAGAGAACTCTAACAGTTCATGCTCTCTGCCTCCTGTTGGTGGAGATGGGAGGAGATGAGAGATCACACGTGAGGGGCCCCTCTGCTGTTACTTCCTTCCTTCCTGCCCTATCCCTGACATACAACCATGAAAAATAAGTCTTCCCACTCACTAGTACTCTCCCAGCATTTGGTCATAGCAATAAGAAAAGTAAACAATTGATTTAAATGAATTTAATACATGATTAGCTGACAGACACACAACCTTATTAATTTCCTTTTCCCTCAGTTAAGGAATTCTGGACATTTTCGTGTCAGGAGCCATCATAGGACAAGCTAATAACTAGAAGGTGCTCTTCCTGAGATGGTCTTCTTCCAATTATAATCTGAGGTGGATTTATTTTATAGACAAGGCCAAAGAGAATTCATTCTAGAAAAAGCTTCCTGCTATTACTATGCTTTTCTTGTTATAATTAAACATATATAAAAATTACTAGGTATTAGCCCACCCATTTTGAGACGATCTCTGCAGATTTACAAAAATGTACTGACTTGTAGTGATGCTATATAGACAAATAGATGACTTCTTAATTCTTAGTGATGATCTTATAAGAATTCCTAAAATTATATCAGTAATTACTAAGCTCTTTTATAGTGGGACTGCCATAAGATCCTTTTCTGATAGTGAAAACTGCTACTGTCAGTCTCCCATGTCTCACTAGCTAATTGCCTCTTAGTAACCAGACTTTCTCTTACTCAGAGCACATTCCAAGAGATTGTAAGACAATTAACCAAAGGTCATAAAAACGGAACTAACAATTTATTATAGGTGATAGGACAGAAGATAAAATATTGACTAGATTTATCTATACAATAACTTAGTTATTATCACTAATAATAACTTCTCTTTCAATTTATGATTTGATTTTTGTGTGTGTGAACTTGTGATGAACTTTGTACCATGTGATCATGTATTCTGAACAATGTATAAGTGCTGAGGACAAAGAGATGAGAATTTTTCCCTTGCCTCACTTAGAATATTTTCACTTTCCCCCTTTTCCTTAGATAGCTTTTTTTAAATTAATGATTTATTTATTTTAAGTATATGAGAATACCATTGCTCTCTCCAGACACACCAGAAGAGGGCACTATACCCCATTGCAGATGCTTGTGAGCCACCATGTGGTTGCTGGGAATTGAACTCAGGACCTCTGGAAGAGCAGTCAGTGCTCTTAACTACTGAGCCTTCTCTCCAGACCCCCCTTAGATAGCTTTAATAGTAAACATTTTACAACTTTGTTATAAACATTATAATCACTTTTCAAAGTGTCCCCTTTTATTCCTGTAACTTGACTAGCTGGCTGAAAGTTGGAGCAATGCAGTTCCTGCTGAAATAAAGCAAAGGCCACATTACTTAATCACCTGCTGTTAGGCTACAGTTATCAATCACCTAAGCCAGTAGCTTTTTACCTTCAAAAAGAGCAAGAAGTCAAAAAGAGCAAGAAAGTTTTTAGGACTTTTTAGAAGTTATTGTCAGCATTTTAGTACAGAGCTAGAACATCCAAAACCCCTCAGACTTTAAAGTCACTCTTAAAAGACTTTAAGAGCCCTACTCTGTGGCCCACCAGTACTCTCTCCAGGCTGGGATGCTCTCTGCATTTTAGAGATCCTTTTTAACCCTTAAATTTCTACACATAAATAAAACTTCACTTTCTACCAAAGAAAAGGGAATAAATGCCAGAGGGTAGTTACAATAAAATTTTGTAAAAAAAAAAAAAAAAAAAAAAATCAGGTTTTTGTGATATTTATTGTGCTTAAGCAGAAATTGAAAAATAAATTGCTACACTTGCTTTTATTTTCTCAGATCAATATTTAGTTTAACTCTCAGCTCTGATGTAATTAGATTAATAGATAAAAATTTATTTAGAGAAATTTTTTTCATACCCATGTCATTTTAGTGTTAAGCAATTAATTTCCTTTGTGTTCTAAAGGAGTAGTCTTGTTATTCATACCTCTTTTTCTATTAACCCTCCTTCCCTTAGCATTATCTGTGTTCTGCTATCCTACCTCTTAGTCTCATTCTTCTCCCTGGCAACAAACGATCTCTTTCTAGTTCCTTGTGTTCTGCAGGTGATCTGAGTTAAACACAAAGACCTAAAGCTTCAACAGTGGGGTTGACAAGAGTCAGAAGATGCGCTGTTCCTTATCTGAGTGGCCTCACACCGTATGATGTTCTCCAGTTTCATCTGTTTGCCTGAAATTTTTATTTTTCCTTACATCTGTATAAAATACCTTGTGTGGGGGACTATTCTTTCATTATCTAGTCATAGTCAATGGACAGCTAGAGTTTTTTAAGAGTTCCAGCTATTGTGAATAGAGAAGCAATGAGCACTGTATATTGTGTTAGTATAAAATACTTTGACTATATGCATGGATAGTATGGTTGGATTATAGCTAATAGTAAAGATGCTTGTAAAGCTATATGGAAGCCTACTTTTCATAAACTTCATACATATGCACTTGTATATATATATATATATATATATATATATATATACACACACACACACACACACATATATATACACACACACACACACATATATATACATGCAGTTGTGTGAAACATATAAAACATATATTTATATACATATACATACATATTTATAGATGTGTGTGTGAGTGTTGTAATTTAATGAGTGCCGTTAGTGCCACACTTGCTGCCATTCTTACAACTTATGAAGCAGGGGATGATAACAATCCTCCCAGAAGTTGTACATTATTAAATAAATAGCCCACCCCTAGGTGTTGGATGCCTTTTCTTGAGTTGTTAGTTGGGAGTGTTCAGAGACACCCCCTCCCCCAAACAATACAGACTATTTTCATTTTTCTTGCTTGCCCATGAGAGAAATTGATAGTAACACCCTGTTGCTGAAGATAGCATACACTTTCTTCACAGGACATGGAGAACTCAAATTGACACTGACTGAAAAGCTTCCTCTCTGCTGTAAATCTGGCCAGAACAGGTGGTCAAGTAGCTCATAGGTCCCAAGGAAGAACATATTACCACTACTATCTGACTGGATATAGTATCAAATGGTGCTCTATTTTAGATTAGTGCCACTCTTTGACCTCATCAGAGAGGATCCTTTGTATAGTGGACCGCAGTTAACACAGAAAATTACAAATGGTCAGAGTGTAGAAAATAAGAATCTGCGCAGTACTCAGCCTTGAATGCAGCATCTATATACTCCGCCTTCTCATTGACCAGCATGGAAGAGAGGATAGAAAGACTCTAAGAGCCGGGCGGTGTTGGCGCATGCCTTTAATTCCCAGCACTTGGGAGGCAGAAGCAGGCAGATTTCTGAGTTCCAGGCCAGCCTGGTTTACAGAGTGAGTTCCAGGACAGCCAGGCCACACAGAGAAACCCTGTCTCAAAAAAAACCAAAAAAAAAAAAGACTCTAAGAGCCAGAGGTTGGGGAAGACTGGGGTGAAACAATGCCTTCAGGACATGACAGGTTAGCTACACTCATGAACTCACATTGAAAGGACAACATAAAATAAATCTCATTTGTCTCCATTAAGGACCCTGTTTGTCTTCATTTAATGACCAGGCCTGATTTGGGGCAAAAGGCCATAAGGCACAAGCTCCAGGAACAGACCAAACATCCCAGAAACTAGGCCATAAGACGCCAGTTTCAGGGACATAAATCATAATAATAAGATCACAAACTCCCCTCCCAAAGAACAGCCTGGGCATAACCATAAAAATGGGGAAATATCTTATCTCAGAATGGGCCATTTACACGGGGCAGCTCTATTCCATCATATGGTTAAGTGTTCATGACAAAGAATGGAGACCACTGACCACCTGTGACCCCCTAGCACCTACCAGTGAAATTTTAGATTACCTAATCCTTCTAGAAAGAACCCCTGGTTCCTTATAAGAAGGCCTGCATGCTTTTGTCTGGGGTCGCCATTTCAAAGAATGTCATACTGGTTGTTTCTACAGAATAAACACTCTTTGTTTTGCATACTATCTGAGTCTGGGGATCTTCCTTCATATCTGTGTTTTCCTTCAAAAAACATGCACTAGATTAAGCTATTCAAGGTTCTGATACTGAATATGGAGGGGATCATTAGTTCCAACCCCTAGTTAAGGGGCTACTGACAGTTGATGGTTGCTGGTTCAGAACGGAGACTCAGTTTTCTTCAAGGGCATGGCTCTTGGTAGACAGACCAAGCTCTAATGGATGGTCCAACATCCTGAGTATATAAGCAACACAAATTTGACTCAGTGGTTTATTAAAAATAAAAAGACATGAAAGGGAAATAGGGAGCGGATCTGTGAGGTGTGAAGAGAAAGAGTGGAAGGGACAAACATGATCAAAATATAATCTATGCATATATCAACTTAAATTATTAAAGAAGTAATGAATATATAGTTGACAAAGAAGAAATAAATAAATACACAGCAGTCTTGAATAAAACTGTTACATATTTTCTGTTTTTATCTGTGTCAATACCTGGTCTCTAAAATCTTTCTCATATACAGTACTCTATTTATTATAAGGTTTTTACCAGATTTGTTGAGATGAAGAGAACTGTACATACTTAATACATTGTAAGGCTCCAAAAGTCACTGAAGGAAGAACCCCAGACTCAGTATGCAAAAACAAAGAACATTTATTCTGCAGATGCATCTAGCACACAGGGATCAACCATTCTCCAAAATGGCAAACCCAGATAAAGATGCACAGGCCTTTTAATAGGGGATGAGGGGAACTTTCTAGAAGGATTAAGTAACCTAAAATTTCATTGGTAGGTACTAGGGGGTCACAGGTGGTCAGTTCCTGGAGTTGGTGTCTTATGGTCTAGATTCTGAGACTTATGGTCTGTTCCTAGAACCCGCTTTTCAAAATCAGGCCTCGTCATTAAGTGGACACAAATGGGGTTTATGTTGTCCTTTCAATATTTAGTTTAGTAAGTTAAAATACATGCAAACACTCATGATATCATAGCTACACTTGAGGTAATAGACACAGCCAAACATTTGCACATTCATTTGTGCTTTTTCTCTACATGTTGGAAAAAGACTGAACAGAGTTTCTCTGAGTTAAGTAGAAGTTTCCTCTGTCTCTCTCTGTGCCTCTGTCTCTGTCTCTCTCTCTCTCTCTTTATGTATTTTTCTGTCTCTGTCTCTTTCTCTGTTTGTGTGTGTATGTGTAAGTGGTGTTGGGTGGTGTTGATCAAATGTTGTCCATCTTTTGAGATGGGGTCTTTCACTAGCCCAGAAGTCACCAAGTAGCCTACTGTGGCCAAAAAGCCCCAGATATCCCTCAGTCTACCTCTCCAGTGCTGAGATGGCAAGTGTGTTGCACCACACTCCTCCTCCTCCTTCTCTTCTTTTTCTGTGGATTATGAGGATCATACTTGCAAAGCAAACACCTTATTCATATTTCCCATTTTCTTACAGTAGGCATAAGTACATGGTCATAAAAATTATTTGAACAAAATGACAAACTCCATAGATTGATGAGACAGGCTGACTCCACAACAGGCTTCAAACTGGCAGTTCAGGAGATTAGGCCTAAAAATCCAGTCTTCAGGCAGCTTGTCAGAAACTGTTCTGCAATCAGAAACTGTCCTACCAACCTGACCTGAAGCAAGGTCAATGGGTCAGCAGTTTCCAGCCAGCCCTGAAGCTCTAGTCAGGGAAGGTCCTTAGAGATAGAGTAAGATAAAGCTCACCTACCCCTAGGTTCCCCCATTGTGCTTTAAATCTGACCTGTGAGCTCACTTGGTTGTCTCTCTATTCTGGTAATGGGAGACCCCAGCATGCAGAAATTCTGCAGAATAAAATACTCTTCATTTTCATACTATTTGAGTCCAGGTGTCATTCTTTGGTGAATCATGGATCCTTTACAAGATCAGATCAAAAGAAACTTATGAGTTCAATGTCAGATAAATCTAAATGCCATTTTTAGGTGGAAATTCATTTTCCTTTTATAAAGTTTTGTATGGGCATTTTGTGTTTCGGCTTGCACATTTTGGGTTCTGTTTGTGAAGTTTCTTATTTGCATGTTTCTTGTTTTTTGTTTTTTAAAGAGAGAGAAAGGGTGGGGATTAGGGCATGTTGGGAAGTGGAGAGGATCTGAGAGAAGAGGCGGGACAGGGAATGCATAATCAATATACATCATATGAATTTTTTTAATTAAATTGTTTTAGAAACCCATTAATTTTTTTTTTTTTGAAATGTGGAGTGAGGGATGTTGAAGCATCTCTTTGTCTTTGTCTTCTTTGCTCTAAGAAAGAGACTTTCTTTAGGCAAAGCCTTGTTTGCTTCTGTAAGTGAGAATGTGCACTCTCCTGACCTTTCCTTTCTCACATCAGCCTGATTTGAGGGAAGAGCAGAGGAAACAGCAGGAGCTCAAGCTACCAGCTGTGGCTGCTAATCTCCAGGCTTAGGCTCC
>JANHMN010000001.1:147051548-147082862 GCA_030674055.1 Rhabdomys pumilio | reverse complement strand
AGACACAAATGCATTTTCTCTGTTTTCAGTAGTGAAGAAATATGGTAATACATATATATATATAATTTGACAACTAGATAGAACTAGGAAGGCATGGTGATAGGTGCAGTTCAAGCAGCCGGAGGCTGAGGCTGCTCAATGACATACGGGTAGATCATAAAGCATTGGCAATTTTAGGTGGTCTTTAGTCTTAGAAACCATTTCCTGACCCGCCTAGATATGAGCAAGGAGCAACACAGTCTTGATGCCACAACTACAAGCCACTTCCACTACCATAACTTCCAAAATACGATGGACTATTCTCAAACTGTGAGTCAAACTAAATTAAATTGATTGGGTATTTGGCCTTTGTGATAGTTTGAATGAGAAATACTCCCATAGGCTTACATATATAAATTAGTCACCAGACAGTATTACTACTCAGAAGGATTACGAGTTGTGGCCTTGTTGGAGAATGTATCACTGGAGGTGGGTTCTGAGGTTTAAAACCGAAGCCAGGCCAAGTGGCAGAACCTCTCTTCTTGATGTCTGTGGCTAAGCATATAGAATTCTCAGCAACTTCTACAGCACCATGTCTGCCTGCACCGTGCTGATAATGAACTAAACTCTAAGGAAGTTCTAGTTAAATGCTTCCCTTTTTAAGAGCTGCCAGGGCCCTGGTGTTTCTTCACAACAATAAAACAATGACTACAACACTTTTTAATTCAGTTTGGGCCCCTAGTCCATACATTTGGGTAAGCCTTCTCTAAGGGGTCTGGCCTTCACTGTCTACATTTTCATTGGCATTCTGGTCTTCAGAGTACTTCTCAGCATATACATTAAGCTCTGCCTATAGGATTCTAGGGATTCTCTAACCCACAGCTTCAAATTTTAACATTTTCCCCACAAAACAATTCTGAAGGCCTATAAAATATATGCTCCAGTTTATTAGAGCAAACAGTGGTGCGCTCTTGGTACTGACGTTTTGTTTACTTGTTGCTATATGAAACAGGAATATAATATTTCTTCCTCACATCGAGATGAATTACAAAAATAGAGTAGAGTCAAATGTGAATACTTAGACATTTCTCTGTTTCTTTATTCAGTCAGTCTTGGCTCCACCACTGTGTTCAGAGTAAGTATTCCCTTCTCAGTTAAATATCTCAGAAAAAGCTCCACAAGTCCTCTCAGAGCCAGTTTCCTGGGTAAATCTGAATCCACTCAAGTTGAAAATAAAAATGAACCACTATATGATACCACTATTATGAAAACAAACCCTAGAAAGTGAAAATAAAATATTCCCCCACTTTCATTTTTTCAAAGGCAGAATGTCACTGTATAATCTAAATTGGCCTATTATGTGTTATTTAGCTATGGCTGATGTTTGAACTCACAATTCTTTTGCCTTGGTCTCTCAAGGGCTGAAATTGTACATGTATGTCACAACTCGCCACATAGAATATTTATTAAAGAAAACAGTAGTTATTGTGGCATCAACTAAGTTAATCCATTAATCTCCTATGAAGTGCTGAATTCGAGAAAAGAGACCGTATGAAAATTTGACAATTTTCATAGTAATCTGGAGTTCTGGAAGAATTCATGCTGTTAGCAGTATTTCATATTTAAATAACAGTTATTTATCTTCTGAAGAAGTCTTACCACAAGAAGAAATAGCTTATACTAGCCTTATTTTGTATTTTGGCTAAGACATGGAAGACTTCACCAGGAACAGATGACAAGTTATAAAATCTATCAACAGTATTCCTGTACCCAAGAAGAAACAATAAGAAATATTCCAAGAGAGAAGAATAATTTGAATGAAAATAAATGGAAAGGAATTAAATGCATGCATGTGCACACACACACACACACACACACACACACACACACACACACACACAGAGTGATAGAGTCCAGTGCTAACTATAGGCAAAAATGAAGTTAAGTTATAGTCTTAATTTCTTATTTATGATTCACATTTTTTGATTAAAAACTACAATGTTTATACTTGTAAAACCTTCTACCTGCTGCATTGTAAGATGTATTTCTATGATTTGCATGCATGCTACTATCTGACTGATGGCTGAAGAAAATATTGTCCTCAGACATACTCATTCCCCATAGATACAGGATTCCCCTATTGACTGGATTTGGCTCAGGATTTTCTGGGTGATCTTGAATAATTGGGTAATGGAGACTATGACAGAAGAGGGAACCATGTCCTGGTGTTGGGTCTTTCCACCTAACATCTCAGTGTTCTTACCCAAGGCAGACCTTTCTCTGAACAGTCTTTATTTTGGTTCTTCCTCTCTCTCTCTCTCTCTCTCTCTCTCTCTCTCTCTCTCTCTCTCTCTCTCTCTCTCTCCATATGTGTGTGTGTGTATGTGTGTGTGTGTATGTGTGTATTACACAATATATGTGCATTGTCTCATCTTCTCTTCAATAAAATATTGAATCCTCAACTCTCCAGGGAAATAATTTTAAGGTTCTCTCTAAGGTTGCAATCAAACTTCCATTCCATTCCTCTGCTACTATCCAAAACACTATTTGTATCTGTTCCATTCTTCCTCTTCTATTTCTTCTCCATCTTCTTGCTCATTCCTTCCCTTTTTCTCTTCCCCTTTTCTCCTTCTCCTTTTTTTCTTTCTAATTCTTGCTTCCTTTCCACAAGCAGCAAATCCCACTCAGTATCTCATGTCTAATACATGATTGGATTTCAAGTTTTCTAGCAACCATCATTTAGAAATAGCACATTTATTGAATAGATATGTTAACAAACAAATAAACTGTCTTTATAGGTATTTGGGGTTTGAAATTATAATAAAAATGAACACAGTATAAGGAACTAGAAAAATTAAAACTGTGACTATAAAACTATCCTATTTACTATCATAGGAATAGGAATGAGTCTCCAAGAATAGAAAAAAAAATGTGTTATAATTACTACCAGCTTGAAGACTACCTAGAGATGGCAACTGGAGTGATCTTCAGAGAAATAAAACCACTGGATCTCAAAAAGTAATAGAGGCTAGACAATATTCAACAACCACCGTGGGAAAACAATGATATTCATAACAAATAAGCTGTTCTTACTTAGAGAGAAAAATGAATGTTTGCCTCTGAGATGTAGGGAAGTATGTAATGTTAATAGCCTGCATCAAACCATGGGGAAGATGAAACTAACCCTCCTCTCAACACACTCAAATATGGGGTTTGTCTTGTGTTGGTCAACTACCCCTTGGCAGAATGCCTGCCTTGAAGGATAGTTGATATACCTAGTTATACTGCATTGGAGAAAACTGATTTTTCTTTTGCTAGTAGCAATCAGTTTCAAATAGCTTCTTGGCTAATGGAGGGACCTTGTTGTTTCCATTTCCCCATCTCAATTCTAGAACCTGACCTGGCTTAAACCTGTGAAGGCTTGCATGCTACCACAGTCTCCATAAGTTTAGATGTACATCAGCCATGTTGTGGCTGGAAGACACTGTTTTCATGGAGTCATCCATAACTTCTGGCTCTCACAATCCTTCTGCTTCCTCTTCGTGTAGATTCCCAAGCTCTGTTGGGGAGATGGGGGAAATTATCAAACAGATTGTACAAAAAATAAAGAAAAACTATATGGAAAACGGCATTCTGTAATCCCAGTTCTTACTCAACTGACATTATGTCAGCTTTGTATTGCTTTTTACTGAGATACTCTATACCTTAGCAATCTTATTTCAAGAACAGTGAATATATCTGAACTTAAAAGAAAAACAGACAACAGGAGGTCAAAAATTGATGTAGTCTTTAATTCATTATTAACAGTGAACAGAAAGGCTGCCTAATAGATATGTGAATTTTCCCTCTCTTTGTTCGTATACATTTTTTGTTATTTTCAATTATGTGTCTGTGAATGGGTGTGTCTATATGTGGCCATGTGCGCCCATGTACAGGTGTCCAAGGAGGCCATGAGATTCTTTGGAGCTGGTGTTATAGGCAGTTGTGAGCCTTACAACGTGAGTGATGGGAACTAAACTCAGATCTTCTGCAATTGCATTGTGTGTTCTTATCCACTGCATCTTCCAGGCTCCATTCTCCCTCTCAGTCGTGTTCATCTTAGTGCCTTGAATCTTCACAAAGAAATAGCTTCCTCTGTCTGTAATCACCACAGGTGCTACCTAGATAAGCAGCTGACAGGTGTATTGCAAGATATCATAGACAGAATTTAAACCTCCAAGGTCATCTGTAACCAGGAGTACCCAACAGATTCAGTCCTCGGGGTTGTGAAATCAAAAATTACATCAAAGACTTAATTTATCAAATAAGGAGTTACATAGGGCCCACAACTTTTTAAGGTAACAGCAAAAATATTTTGGCAATATTCAGCAACAAAGCTGTTTAAAATGCTTTATGACTGCTTCTTTCAAGAATTCTTAGAAAAGGTTGTATTTAAACAGACTGATTATTCTGATACGGATTTAGTTTAAACTAGTGGTATTAGAATTCTTCTAATATTTGTTACTGCAAAAGGCAAGATGGAATTAAAATAACATGCAAAATATTTTAAAGCAAAATAAAGGGGGAGAAAAGGCTCTGTAATGGCATGTAAACTTTAACAGAAAATCTAAAGGCAGAATATATTTAGATGTGAAAATTTTAGTTTAGACCATGTTAATTTGCACACCCTCTAAAGTGCAGACAACTAGATAGGTTTCTTACAGACTGGTGAGTAGAAAAGATGGTACCAACTCACAGTAAGTACCAATAAGTTCCTTCCATACCAGTAATGTCCACTAAAAAAAATGAAGGATTAAGGAAATATCTTGAGTGAGGTAACCTAGTCATGGTATGTACTCTCTGATAAGTGGATATTAGCCAAAAAGAAGCTTGGAATACTCACTATATAACTCACAGACCATATGAAATCCAATAAGAAAGATCACACCGAAGTGTGGATGTGGTAGTCCTATTCAGAAGGGGAAAGAAAATAATCTCCAGGAAGTAGATGAAGAGAGGGACCTGAGAGGGATAGAGGTGGGGGAGGAAAAAAGGGGAGTAGTTCAGATATGGGAGGAGATGGGGAGAAGTACAGCGGGTCAGAAATGTGAAAGTAGGTGTGTAGCAGTGGGGGAGGAAGAACTGAGGGTAGCCACTGGAAAGTCCCAGATGCCAGGGACCCAAGAGGTTCCTAGGACCCAACGGGGAGGACATTAGCCAGAATATCCAACAAAGGGGAGATAGAACCTGTAGAGACCATATCTAGTGGGTAGGCACATCCCTTGGTTGAGGGATGGGGCCACCCACCCACCTCAAAAATATTAAGCCAGAATTCCTCCTGTCAAAAGGAAATGCAGGGACAAAGAGTGGAGCAAAAACTGAAGGAAAGGCCCATCCAGAGACTGCCCCACCTAGGGATCCATCCCATCTGCAGACACCAAAGTCAGACACTATTGCTGGTGCCCATAAGTCCTTACTTTCAGGAGCCCAGTATAGCTGTCCTCTGAGAGACTCTGCCAGAACCAGACCAATACAGAGGCAATCTTTGGACTGAGTGTGGGGAACCGAATGGAGAAGTTAGGGCAAGGACTGTAGGAGCTGAAGGGGCTTGCAACCCCAGAATCTGTTTGGCATTAAATTGACATTATGATGTGAATATGTTACTGGAGTGTTCAGATTCACAATTCAGGTTTCAGAAAGACCTGAAACATCTCAAACATGATTTTTTCTTTTGCCTTTCTATCTGGACCTGTAAAACTGACTAAAATGTACCATCTTTGAATATAGAGTTATATAATCATTTTAAAACCTTGGTAGCTCACAGCCTTTATAAGATCTTCAGTGTTCTATGATTCCTTTGACTTGAATTATCTCTTTCATATCTGGTCATACACAACATCCTTGGATCATTTCCCTTCTTCAAAAGCTGTATTCTTGTTTCTTATTCCATTTCTAAAAAATTAGGAAAAACATTATATGTCATAGTATGAAAATAAAGTGGTAGAGGGAACAACAGTTTCCACATTATTTTATTGTCCAGAGAATTTTGAATCAATCTATACTAAGCAGATAAAAGAACAGCTTTTTAAGGAAAAGAGTAAATGTGTTTAAAGATCCCATGTCCTAGACATAGAATTATTGATACTGGTTGGATTTTAGTCCATTAGAAGTGACTAATAGGCAAAACAGCGGATTTTGTTTGGGGTTTTATTATTGACAAACACCAACAAGAGAGACTAGTGGGATTATGACTCAGGAGTTTTTAATACAAAATGTTTATTTATAATCAAGCATCCTTATTAAAAAACTGCTTACAAACTCTAACTATGGAGTGATAGCCTTGTTGAAATCAACTCATTTCTGCTTCTATAGAAATAGACATCTCTGGGGTAAGAAAGTTTTGCTCTTGCAGCAGTATTCCTGTCAAAGTCAACATTGGCCACAGGGAAAGTTTGATGGTCTGATTCTAGTTTACAGAAGGTTAATGGGTCAAGTTATGAGTTGCTACCAGCAGCAATAAATGTGTTCATGTATTTTTAAATTGCAATGTTCTCCAGAATATTGAAAACAAATTAACCATTAAAACAAGGTATTCAAAGCGTTCAATGCACAGACTCTAATGTTTTCCTGGCAGTTTGAACCATGGATTACTTTTTACTCTACATGCATATTTTACTCACTTAATTCAGAGTTGACAGCTGCTATAAACAGGTGGGTTGTTAACATAAGGCATAGTAAAAACACCTATGAATGTTTGAATAAAACACCAACATTTACAGTGACTTAGCGTTTAAATGTGTGAGGAAAAGATAAACAGATGACTAATCTCTTCAGAGAAAACAATAAAGATAAATTGTTATTATCTCAGAAATCTAGTAAAGAGAACATAATCTGATTGAAGGAGGAAAATTTCATTGTTTTTAAAATGCATTCATCATTGACAAGTTGTAACTTTATTTATGAGGTGTAACAAAATGTTTTGATATGTCAACAATACAGAATTTTTAAATCAGGCTAAATAATGAATCTATCACTTTACATACTTACCATTTTATAATTACTTCTTTACTTTTATCCTGTGTTTGAATGATTATTTTGCACCTCCCTAATTTCTTTAGAAGTTGAAAACAAATAAAAATCTGTTCTGGTTTTGAAATGTTTTGGTTGCTTTTCTTAGAAAAAACTACCTGATAGCATCTTAGTTAAGAGTTACACATTAGAAAATGCTGTATCAAGAAGAAATTGAAACTATAAAATTTTAGCAAAATTAGTTGAAAATTTTATTTCAGAGAAATTCTTGAAGCTTACTTAACTAGTCAGAAATTCACTGCGTTTACCCGTAGCATATAAATAATTACATCACAGACACTATTAGATGAGCTAAGTTGTCTTCCTGTGGAGGCATTTGTACTTTGACTTTGTTGCATCCATAGCTGTTTAATTTCAACTCATGAAAATAAAAGACAGCATTTTGTTGTCTTTTATTTAATTTATTTTAAAATTTTAATTACTGTAATTACATTGTTCCATACTCTTTCTCCTCCCTTCTAACCTTTCCCTTCTTTGCCTCTCCTAGATTCATGGTATCCTCTTCTTTAACCATTGCTATAACATAAACATTTAAATGAATAAACATATCAATACAATGTGCTGAGTCTGCTCAGTATTGCCTGAAAGTGTATATGTTCTTAGGACTGACAACTTGGCATTGAATAACTGACCAGGAAGCTCACTGGGGAGGAAGACTAATTCTCTGAGCAGTTGTTAATTACTTTAGCTCTTCATCTGGGATGGGCCCTGTGGTGGTTTAAATAGGTATGGCCCCATAGACTCACGTGTTTGAATATGTGTCCATAGGGAATGGTGCTATTAGGAGGTGTGATCTTTTTGGAGTAGGTGTGGCCTTGTTGGAGGAAGTGTGTAACTGTGGGGGTGGGTTTGGGGGTCTTATATGCCCAAGTTATGCCTAGTGTGGTACACAGTCTCCTTCTGCTGCCTTCAGATCAGAATGTCGAGCTCTAGGATCCTTCTCCAGCACTATGACTGCCTGTGTCTTATCATGTTTCCCACATTAAGGATATGGACTGAACCTCTAATACTCTAAGCCAGACCCAGTTAAATGTTTTTCTTTATAAGAGTTGCCATGGTCATAGTGTCTCTTCACAACAATGAAACTCAAAGACAGACCCAATAAGGATTCTCCTATGTGCTTTGAAATTGTTGGAATTGTTCAGGTCTTAGTTAGACAGACATGTTGAGATTTCATGGGTACAGCATCCTGTCATGCTGGGAGCTTATCCACAGTTTGGGTCCTCTCTGAAGCAGGAAAAGGGTGCTTGGAGACAAACCCAGGAAATTACCTGCTGTTCTAAGAGAATCTCGGGAAATTACCTGCTGTTCTAGAAGGCCTAGTCAGTACAAGGTTAAGAAAGGACATTCACTGGTCTCAGGTCCCAGAAACTTAAAGAACGTCTGGTATTTCTTGGGAGTCGGTTATGACAGTGGGATGGTCTTGAGCAATAAGAATATGACGGTGGAATAGTCTTGGGCAATAAGGATACAACAGTGAGATCCTCTTAGACAATGATGATTCAATAGTGGGATAGCCCTAAGCAATGACCCTCGCCTAAACTTCCCGATCTGCTGTGTTTTTATAACCTGCCCCTGAAATTAAAGTTTCAGAGCTTGATCAGAAACTTGCTCATTCCCAGACTTGCTCTCATTCTTCGTGTTTCTTGTCCCTTCACTCTTTCACCCCCTTCCCTAGGGTCTCCTCAAATCCCCAGGGGCTAGGGCAGAAGTGGAAGACCATCAGTGGGGACAAGATTTAGTTTTGCGAGAGAGAAGGGTTGCTTTCTACAAGTTATGTCTGTCTTGACTTTAAGATACTCTGAGGTCAGAAGCAGCAGGCCTCTTGCTCTACTGACATTTGTTGCTAACAGCAGGAAGATTAGGTAAAGGATTTATTGCTGGGCTCACTTTCTGGCCAGGTAGCTAGAAGCTCTTCACTGGCCTGGCTGGTTAATTCTTTGTGAACTAGAGAGAAAGAAAAGGAAAAGAATCAAAATGCTTTATACAGGCAAATCTGCACAGACATATATACATTCACACATCTATACTCTGGCTGGGTCTGACTCTTTGTCTCAATCAATTCCATAAGTATTCATGCATGATTACATACATACACATATACTTACACACATCCATATAGAGAAACAGACATACGTTTGGATAAATGGATGAATAGAAGAAAGGAAGGAAGGATAGATGGAGCAGAGCTCTCCAAACCAAACCATCCAAACAACTTTATTTCTTTGCTCTGGCCTTTTTATACTTTCTTAGACAAAAAGTTCTTTAGAAGATTACTTCATGGATAAAATGTTACATAAAATTAGAATTACAGAGGATGCTGGTGATAGAAAAGGCATACCAGTTACAAGAAGCAATCCTGAGATGAAGTCTTCTTTGGAACCTTGCCATTGAGCTCACACATCACAGACTATGCGAAAACAGCGGTCCACCTCCAGGAATGCCACCTGCTAGCCTTAGCCTACTTTGACACTATCATACTTAGAAATCACAGTTTCAGAACAGGTGTCCTGGTTCTCTGCCTCACAGTCTTCTTGTCTTCTATTCTGTGTCATTTTTTGAGTCTTTGGTATAGGGGTTATGTTGTACATGTTTCATCTGAGTCTCAGCACCCCATGACCCCATGACAATATTCTACATTGTAACAGTTCTGGCTTTCTGTACTGATCTCTGTCTACTGCAAAAAGAAGCTTCTTTAATGAGGGGTAAGATTTACTCTTATTGATGGGCGTAAGGACATGTATTTAGAGTACAGTCAGGAATTATATTTGTGTAGGAAAGTTACAGTAGCAGACTCTCCTTTAGGATCTATGACTTCACTAGCTACGTGTAGTTGGATAGGTTTCCAGTAGCAGGTATGATTTCACTCCTAAATGCAAAGTGGGCCTTGCATCCCAATTCACAGCCTGGTACAATAGTTCATACAAAAAATTGAAATCCATGAAATTTTGTTGTTGTTGATTCTTTTTACTTAAAAATGTTTTGCTAAAAACCAGCAAGTTTGAAAATAAAATCACCTCTAAAGATTTCATCTGTTTGCATCATCATACAATATACTATGCCCCCTGCCAAAATTGACACTTGTCTGGTTATAATTGTACTTCTGTTATTAAGAATAATTACTTATTTGTCCCATTTTATTAAATAGATTAACCATAACCAATTTATTTCCATGTCTATTATAAGGCATAAAAATAAAAAAATAAAATGCTACGTCCCTGTCAAGAGTTTTAAAAATTATGTTTTTAAACTGAATTCCCACGAACTACAATATAATTGGTCCTAGAAAATCTTGTTTTACTTCAAAGTGAACAAAAGAATCCTTGGCAATTGGTGCATTTCATATTAACATATACTCTCCTTTAAGTCTGCTTAATTTTTAGTCTTCAAATTACAAATCTAATAATTTCCTGCATTTTCTTTAGCTTCCTTAATTTTTAACTTGGTTTGTTTGTTTGTGCATTTTTTTTTTTTTAGATAGGGTCTTACAATGTAACTCTGCCTGACAGAAACTTCCAATGTAGACCACACAGGACTCAAACTCACAGAGATTCCTATGACTGCTACCTTTCTAAATCTGAAATTTATGGAGTGTCTCATCACAACCGAACTATATTTTATCCTGATTTATTTAATATGAATGATTTCCTTGAAATTAGGAAGTTTCAACTCTGTCTACTAAGCAGTTTATTAATGTGTTTCTTTGCTGCAAGACAGGGTATGTATGGCCCAAAGTGGCATTGAACTCCTTATCTTTCTGCCTTCACCTCCTAAGTGCTGGAACTATAGGAGCATGCCATCACACCTGTTTTAGTTGTCTCAACACTATTCCAGACCTGCTAAATGTTCCAGATTTTCATCATTCTGAAATCTTCCTCAGTTGAAGCATACACAATCATTTGCATATCATTTGCATAGTCCACTGCTAAATACTTGATGATATAGAACCCAAATAGCAACTGACACAAGAAACTTTGCACTGTTGATTTAACATTTGGGGAACAATTTGGAATGGTAATTTAAAGTGTCACACATATTTTTGGCAGTTTTTAAAAGTTTCTAATTAGTAGAAATTCTGTGGTATGTAGATATATCAAGAACTCATTATTTCAGTCATATTTACCCAACTTGTTCCAATAAAAACATATTTTCTTTTAATTTTTATGCTTTATTAATCAAGTTCTCTCACTTAATTGCCTGTCAATGTAAGTGCTACCTGAAAGATAGCCACTCTTCTCCACTTAATTACACTGACATATTGTGAAAATTCTTTATGTTTATTAATAATTTTAAATTCCAAATATCCCTAACTTGGTGATTATTCAGAACTTAATTAAACAGTTACAATAACCAGGTTTCGAGAAGCTCACTGGATATTTTAATGCTTGGCTAATTACAATCCTTTATTTCACTTTTCTTTGTATTATTTATGTTTAACTAAATATAATTTTCTCACTTTCTTTAGTCTATAAGTAAAATTCATCATCATTAATTTGCATCTATAAATAGTTGATGTTTTATGCCTAATCATTATTTATAATACATACCCTTCTGCGTTTAGTTCTACAATATCACCAATGAAAACTGAATGTGCAATCGAGCATGTGCCTGCATGTTCAC
Organism: Rhabdomys pumilio; assembly: GCA_030674055.1. Classification (NCBI taxonomy): domain Eukaryota; kingdom Metazoa; phylum Chordata; class Mammalia; order Rodentia; family Muridae; genus Rhabdomys; species Rhabdomys pumilio. The sequence goes on along the minus strand of JANHMN010000001.1, from coordinate 147,071,195 downwards.
ATGTCATTATGTCTGAGTGCACAGAGTTGATAGCAGTTCACTATTTCATAAGATAAATGCAAACATTAAAAACTTTCGTTCTCTAGAATTTTGTTCTTTGGGAATTTCATACATCCACACAGTGTATTTTGAATGTTCTACCATGCTTCCATCCACCTCCACTCCGTCTGGAACCCTTCCTCTCACACTTGCCTTCCAACTTCATATTTTCTTCTTATTTTACTTTTATAACATATAAAATCCAACTAATTCTGGCTCTATATGTGTTGGTTTAAGGCCACTCCCCAGACCATGGGCAACTTATTAAAGTCTGCATCCATGAAGCAAATTAATCTATGATTTTCCAGTAGCCATCAAATAACAATAGTTCCTCAGCTAGGATGGAGCCTCCAGAGTCCCTCCACTAGTCAATATATAGTATTGACTGGCTTTCCTCCCCCAAACAGATTGTACTGCACAGCTACAGTGCATACTTCTTCCCACACTACGAAAGTTGGGCGTTAGTGAGATAGGTTACAGTCATTACCACTTTGATTTCCCTATGTCCTATGATACAAGTATGTAATGCCTTCAGCAATGAGGGCCTGTCATCAAGTTCTTGGATAACCGAGAGCATTGATAATGAACTGGATCTTGAGGTCTCTTCAGACCCCTACAGATTGGCAGCTTGAAACGATTTATGAGAGTCTGGCAACTATTTCGAGGATATAAGAGTTTGTATAGATTTTTATTAGAAAGTAAGACAAGGATAGTAGCTAAAAGCATTAGTCCCTGATCCACTCTTAGGCAAGTCCATCTCTTCTGTAAGCCTCAGCTGCTTTGTCTAATATATGGAGCTGTTCCCAAGGCATAGAGTTATAAGTAAATGAGCTTATGCCCTGCATATAAATACTCCAACTATGCTTGTGATATTATAAACATGGAATAAATTTCAATGTATTCCTGCCCTACAAGTTGAACAGTGTGAGAATTTTGGCACAAGGGATACTTGAATGTATTCTTTCAATACTACATACAAAGTCTGTTCTTAGCAGATGCATTCTGTGCTTTTATAGGGAGCATTAGAAGGCAAAGACAGAAAAAGAAGTAATCTGCTAAGAGAGCTCAGGAGATTCAGGTTGAGGACCATAATCAAGATTCTCAACATTAGCAGGCATGAAGCACATTGAGTAGGAGAAAGAAAGAGGGGGAGAATACCTTGATTAATGGGGACACCTAATTTACATATAGCAAATTATATCTATCTATCTGTCTATCATATGTATTAGACTATCTTTATCATGTCTATTACTGTTATATTTAATCATTATATATCAACTGCTGGACTTGCCGGCTATTAAGAAATTTTAAACTCATTTTCTTGGACTTCTTTTGTTTATGTGAGGTGACTATTACGCTTTGAAACATTGTTCACCTTGATATCTGTGTTGATGATGTAATGACAAGAAAGGAACCTTGTAACAGCAATGAAAAGAAATGATTAGAAGAAAGCACTTGGAAAAGTAAGGCCAGTACTGCATTAATAAATATTCTTCCTTTTGAGAATTAACTTGTCATCAAAAGCTAATTCATGTTTAAATGTTCAAGGAAACACACTGACATGGAGAAATTTAAGAGTGTAGAATAATCACGGGCCTCTTATTTTGTGTAGTGATATTTTTTTAAAAGCTCATTTAAGACAGTACAGAAACTAGGATTTATTATCTTTCTTCTCAAAATTGAACAAAAGTCAGAATTTAAAAAATGAAACAATAGGAGCAGACAAGTGTTCAAAATTAATGTGAATAGAGCTATAGACTCTTAGATGGGGTCATTTAAAGGATGCATTTATGTGACATGCCATAAAAGAAATGATTAAAACAATATTTATTTTGTGAATTCAGACCTAATTAAAGACTAAACATCACACATAATGGTAATCAGTCAGAGGTGATTCAAACTTATTGATTCAAGAAGGAAATTATAGAGGTACAGATACAGTGGAGAATTTTCGAAGAACACACTAATTCTAAAGTTAATCAGACCATGTTTATTACAATGAAGACAATGACTTTTTAAATTGTTTTCTCATTAGGAAAAATACAGAGCATGAACATAGCAGCACATTAAGATTCCTTATAGTGAATTTGATTTTCATCAACAGGACCTATAACAACATCATGGCTGATGGGGTCAGAGAAAACAGACAAAGCACTGAATAGGAAAGTGATGAAAAGGTGGGCAGTGACATATACGCTGATGTGGATACAGAAAGCTCAAGACCCCCTCCCCATAACTACAGGCAACTAAGGAATTCTGAGAGTGAAATAGTCTTCTCCAGGGAAGAGCACATAATTGGTTATATAATACTGAATGGTCAGTCCCGAAAGGGTATATGTATAAGTAACATTATATGAACTGAACAGGTTGTACTTATATGTATGTATGTTTGTACATATACATATATATTTATGTATGTATAGACACATGAACATATATATCAATTAATATATATCATTATATATGTTTGATGTGTATGTTATATGTTATATACTATGCTTCTCTCTATATATATATGTGTATATATTAATAATTAATAAAAAGAGATTATGAACTTGAACAAGAGCTAAAAATGATACATGGGAGGATGTGAATAGAAGAAAAATAAAGAGAAAATGATGTAATTTTATAATAATCTCAAAAAAATTTTTTGAAAAAAGAAGTACTAACAAAACTAGAATAATCCAGACACCAGAAAACAAATAGTTTAAAAATCTCACTTATGTGTGGGCTCTAAACAGGTTGAACTGATAAAAGTAGAGAATGGGATCATGTTTATGAAACACTGGGAATAAAAATAACAGATATAAAATTTAGGTACATAAAAAAACGTAGGTTATTATATTTTCATGCAGCATAGGTTGGCTATAGTTAACAAAATTCTGTATTTAAAAATAGCTAGAGGGGGAATTTTGATAACTTCAGCACAGAGAACTGATAAATGAAGCTATGGACATGAAAATTGCATTTATTTAATTATAAAATGTATACATATAGCAAACACAGTAGGATACACCTTTTATCCTTTTAGGTTGAAATTAAAAGTAAAATTAAACATTTAAAACTGTAATAAATCACAAAATCTGAAGGTAAATTGCACTGCATGAAGTAAACCAGGCATGGAAATACAAATGCCACAGATTCACACTTATATGTGGGTCCTAGCTTGAAATCTCCACTGATAGTCCAATCTATTTTATTGGATATAAGGATGGCAACTCCAGCTAGTTTTCTGGGACCATTTGCCTGGAAAACCTTTGTCCATCCTTTTATTTTGAGATAGTATCTAACTTTGTTATTGAGGTGTGTTTCTTGTATACAGCAAAATACTGGATGTTGTTTGCATATTCAGCCTGTTAGCTTATGTCTTTTTACATATGAGTTGAGCCCATTAATATTGAGAGATACTATAGAGATATGATTGCTGGTTCCTGTTATGTTCATTTTTGTAGATGGCTTTATGTGCTTGCATACTGTGGGGCAGTGGGCTGTGAGAGGCAGCTGGGTACCTGGTCAAGCACAGGCCTCGAACCCTGAACCCTAATGTAATGATAGGTGTTTGGCTTTGCTCCTGAGCCCCTGGTTCCTTTCACTTAGCTTCAGCTCTCCACAGCACCTCCCACAGAGAGGCCATCAGTCATGAGGAACAGTGCCTCAGGCTCTCCCACATGTAGATGAGGTATCTCCCAGCTCTCAGACCAAGCCAGTAGGCTTGTCTCCTGCCAGACCCTGACCCACCCCTATTCAGGAGAAGTAAAGGTGTGCATTGTCTGAGAGTTTCTGTTGCAAGAGTTGTAACACCTGGGAAGAGATCTGCTCTCCTGAAGTTCCTTTAGGACTCTCCCCTCCTTGCTAGCTAGATGACTTCTCACTGGTCCAGCTTGTACCGGTTTAGCTAGATGGAGTTGCCATCCTAATATCTAATAAAATAGATGTTCAACCAAAAGTTATCAAGCATAATGAGGAAGGACACTTCATATTCATTAAGGGGAAAATCTACCAAGAGAAAGTCTCAGTTCTGAACAGCTATGCCCCAAATGCAAGGGCATCCACATTCATAAAAGAAACTTTACTAAAGCTCAAAACACACATTGAACCCAACACAATAATAGTGAGAGACTTCAACACCCCACTCTCAAAATGGATAGGACATTGAAACAGAAACTAAACAGAGACACAGTGAAACTAACAGAGGTTATGAACAAAATGGATTTAACAGATATCTACAAAATATTTCACCCCAAAACAAAAGAATATACCTTCTTCTCAGGACCTCAGGGTATCTTGTCCAAAATTGACCATATAATTGGTCATAAAACAAGCCTTCACTGATACAAGACGACTGAAATAATTCCATGCATCCTATCAGATCACCATGGCCTAAGACCGGTCTTCAATAACAGCAAAAACAACAGAAATGCCACATACACATGGGAACTGAACAACTTTCTACTCAATGATAACTTGGTCAGGGAAAAATAAATAAAGAAATTAAAGACTTTTAGAATTTAATGAAAATCTTGAAACATCATATCAAATCTATGGGACACAGTGAAAGCAGTTCTAAGAGGAAAATTCATAGAACTAAGTGCCTTGGTCAAGAAACTGGAGAGATCTTACAATAACAGCTTAACAGAATACCTGAGAGTTCTAGAACAAAAAGAAGCAAACTGATCCAAGATGAGTAGAAGGCAGAAAATAGTCAAACTCAGGGCCAAAATTAACCAATTAAAAATAAAAAGAGCAACACAAATAATCAACAGAACCAAAAGCTGGTTCTTTGAGAAAATCAACAAGATAGATAAACCCCTAGCCAAACTAACTAAAGTGTCCAGAGATAGTATCCAAATTAACAAAAATCAGAATTGAAAAGGGAGACATAACAACAGAAATGGAGGAAATTAAAAAAATTATTAGATCCTACTACAAAAGCCTATAGTCAACAAAATGGTAAAATCTAGATGAAATGTATGGTTCTCTAGACAAATACCACATACCAAAGATAAATCAAGAGTAAAACATCTAAACAGGCCCATATTGCACAAGGAAATAGAAGAAGTCATTAAAAACCTCTTAACCAAAAAAGCCAAGAGCCAGATGGTTTTAGTGCAGAATTCTACCAGACCTTCAAAGAAGACTTGATACCAATATTCTTTAAACTATTCTGTAAAATAGAAACAGAAGAAACACTACCTCACTTGTCCTATGAAGCCACAATTACCCTGATACCTAAACCACACAAAGACCCATCCAAAAAAGAGGACTTCAGACCAACCTTGCTTATGAATATAGATGTAAAAATGCTCAATAAAATCCTTGCAAACCAAATCCAAGAGCATATCAAAACCATCATTCACCACAATCAAGTAAGCTTCATCCCAGGGGTGCAAGGTTGGTTCAATATATGAAAATCCATTAACATAATCCACTATATAAAAAAAAAACTCAAAGAAAAAAATGACATGATAATCTCCTTAAATTCAGAAAAAGCATTTGACAAATACAATACCTTTTCTTGTTAAAAGTACTGGAGAGATCAGTAATTCAAGGCCCATACCTATACATAATAAAAGCAATTTACTGCAAACCAATAGCCAATATCAAATTAAGTGGAGACATACTTGAAGCAATCCCACTAAAATCTCTGACAAGGCAAGGATGCCAACTCTCCCCAGTAGCTATGCAATAGAAGTGCTAGCTAGAACAATAAGACAACAAAAAGAGATCAAGGGGATACAAATAGGAAAAGAAGAAATAAATGTATCACTATTTGCAGATGATATGATAGTGTACATAAACAAGCCCAAAAATTCTACCAGAGAACTTCTACAGCTGATAAAAAACTTCAGCAAAGTGGCCAGATATAAAATTAACTCAAATTAATCAGTAGCCTTCCTTTATACAAATGACAAACATGCTGAGAAAGAAATTAGGGAAATGACATCCTTCACAATAGCCACAAATAATACAAAATATCTTGGGGTAACTCTAATCAAACAAGTGAAAGACCTGTATGACAATAACTTCAAGTCTCTCAAGAAAGAAATTGAAGATCTCAGAAAATGAGGAGATCATTCATGCTCATGGATTGGCAGAATTAATATAGAAAAAGTGGCCATTCTACCAAAGGCAATCTACAGATTTAAAGCAAGCCCCATCAAAATTCCAATACAATTCTTCAAAGACATGAAAAAAGCAATTTTCAAATTCATCTGGAAAGGCAAACAGCCCAGAATAGCAAAAGCAATTCTTAACAATAAAAGAAAGGCTGTCACCATTCTATCCATTCCTGACCTCAAGCTTTACTACACAGCAATTGTGATAAAAACTCCACAACATTGGTACAGAAACAGACATGATGATCAATGCAATAGAACTGAAGACACAGAAACAAAACCACACAATTATAGACACTTGGTCTTTGACAAAGATGCCAAGAATATACAATGAAAAAAAGAAAGCATCTTCAATAAATGGTGCTGGTCTAACTGGTTGTCTATATGTAGAAAAATGAAAATAGATTCACATTTGTCACTATGCACAAAACTCAAGTCCAAGTGCATTAAGGACCTCAACATAAAACCAGACACACTGAATCTAATAGAAGACAAAGTGGGGAAGAGCCTTGAACTCATTGGCACAGGGGGAAATTTCCTAAACAAAACTCGAATGGCTCATGCTCTAAGATCAAGAATTGATAAATGGGACCTCATGAAACTAAAAAGGTTCTGTAAGGCAAAGGACATAGTCAGTAAGACAAATCAGCAACCTACATATTGGGAAAAATCTTCACTAACTTCACAACTGATAGAGGCCTAATATCCAAAATATATAAAGAACTCAAGAAGCTAACTACCAAAAATCAAACAACTTAAAAAAATGGGGTACAGAACTAAACCAAGAATTCACAACAGAGGAATCTCGAATGGCTGAAAAGCACCTAAAGAAATGTTCAAAGTCTGTAGTGATCAGAGAAATACAAATCACAACGACCCTGAGATTCCACCTTACACCAATCAGAATGGCTAAGACCAAAACCTCAGGTTACAGCACATGTTAGCGAGTATGTAGAGAAAGGGGAACACTTCTCCGTTGCTGGTGGGAGTGAAAACTGGAATAACTCTGGAAATCAATCTGGAGTTTCCTCAAAATATTGGAAACAGATCTACCTGAAGACCCAGCAATACAACTCTTGGGAATATACCCAAAAGATGCCCTACCATGTTACAGGGGCATGTATTCCACTGTGTTCATAGGGCCTTATTTTTGATAGCCAGAAGCTGGAAACAACCCAGATGTCCCACAATGGAAGAACAGATTCAGAAAATGTGGTTCATTTACACAGTGTAATACTACTCAGCTATTAAGAACGAGGACATCTTGAGTTTTCCAGGTAAATGAATGGAACTAGAAAATATCATCCTAAGTGAGGTAACTCAGACCCAAAAGGACATACATAGTATATACTCACTAATAAGTCGATATTAGCCAAAAAGAAAAAAGAAAACAGTACACAATACCCAAAATATAGACCACAGAACTCAAAAAGGTCACCAAGCTGAAGGGCCCACTTGAGGACACCTCAGTCCCACTGGGGAGGGAGAAGAAATCAATCATAAGTGGGCAGGAAAGGAGGGACCTGGGAAGGAAAGTAGACTGGGGTCAGGTGGAGAGGGGAACCTGATCTGGTATTGGGTGAGGGAAAAGAACTGAAGCCTCAAGGGCCAACAGAAAGAATGGCCACAGGAAACCTAGTGAGGTAAGAGGTTGGAGGGACCCTCCAGAATGCAACAGAGACCTGGGAGGTGAGAGAGTCTCATGACTCAAAGGGAGAAACCTTAGATGAAATGCCAGACAGTAGGGAAAGGGAACTTAGATCCCACCTCCAGCAGAAAGACAGTGCATCAAATGAGGGACAGAGTTGCCATCCTATAATCAAAACTCTGACCCATAATTGTTCCGTTCTGAAAGAACTTCAGGGATGGGAATGGAGAGAAGCCTGAAGAAAAACAGGTTCAGCCACAGGTCCAAAGTGGAACCTAGCTAAAGGGGTGGTCCCAAGGCCTGACACTATTACTGAGGTTATGAAGAGCTCACAGAATGGGACCTAGGATGACTGCCCTCCGGAAGACCCGACAAGCAGCTGATAGAGTCAGATGCCTATTTTTGCACCCAACTGTGGGGCCGTCTCCAGCTGGGTCCCACAAAGTCTTCAATTTGGCAGGGGATAGGATGTAGACGGCCACCTTCTCTGTCTCTGTAGTTGCCCCTGCACACTGGTGGTCCAAGGCAGAGCGCCAGTGGGGAAGGTCTGCTTCTGCCTGCCCTGAAGGAAGTACTTTGGGAGAGCCAGTGGGTTTTGAAGTGTTACAGCTCTTTTTTGCTAAGCCGGGAAGTGCTAGCTAGGTAGCAGGGAAAGAGAGTAGATCTCTTGCCCAGTGTTAACAGCTCTGGAGCCAGCTAGCAGGCGAAGAGGGGAGGGTCCGAGACAGAAGCTCTCCGACAACAGGATGGTTCTTGCGCGCTTTATCTCTCAATTAAGCTCAATATATACAGTTTGGGATGGGTGAAGGTTTTAGCAGCAGGTAATCCCATTGGCTTAGTCTGATGTTTTGGGGATGCCTCATATGCATGTGGGGAGAGCCTGGGGCACTATTCCTACGTGACTCGATGGTCGTAGACCTCCCAACCTCTCTCTGTGGGAGGGGCTGTGAAGGGCGGAAGCTGGGAGAGACAGGGGGCCAGGAACAGAGCTGAACGCCTGCCGTCCCAAAAGGGTCTCGGGGGTTCAGAAGCTCGTTCGACTGGGCACCTGGTTGTCTCTCATAGCTCAGCGCCCCACACCCAATAAGTGGACAGAAGCTCCTTACCACTGTGGCTGAATTATGAAAATGCTGAAAGAAGCTGAAGAGGAGGGTAACCCTGTAGCAGGACCAGCAGTCTCAATTAATCTGGACTCCCAAGATCTCTCAAACACTGGATCACCAAAAAGGCAGCATATGCCAGCTGATACGAGGCCCCCAACACATACACAGCAAAGGACTGTGTTCAATTAGAGATTATGCACCTAACCCTCAAGAGACTGGAGGCCCCCGGGTGTTTAGAGATCAGGTGAGGTGGGGTGCGGTATGCGGGGTAGGAAAACCTAATGGAGACAGGGGGGTAGATTAGAGGTATAGGATGTGGAACAGTTGGAGGGTGGAGGGTGGGAATAACATTTTGGACTTTCAATACATACATACATACATACATATATACATACATACATACATACATAAATATTTTAGAAGAAAAAGAGAATTTGTTTTCTCCAGAGATGAGACCCCTGTTAGGTTATCTAATCCCAAAACACATGTACATATGATCATCTCTAAATGAAATCAGTAGATTAAAGTGTGTGTGTGTGTGTGTGTGTGTGTGTGTGTGTGTGTGTGTGTTTAAAACTACTAATAATTAGATAAGAAGTTATGAATTTGGGAGAAAGTGGAAGGTACGAAATGGTAAAGTCTAAATCATTTCAATACAATAGTCATTCATGACTCAAAAACTAAATAGTTAAGTTAAAATATATTTCAGCATGGAGGGAGGGAATCATGAGGCCCCACCTCTAACTTATGAATTTGGTACTTGATAGCTACTGTAGTGCTAAAAGTCACTTTTATCTGATGGTAACTTCACAGCCATGTGCAGATGGACAGTACCAATTGAAGCAGGAACTAGATGAACTGGAAAAAGTTCAGGATTAAGTGAAGGGAAGGATTAGAAATTGATAAGATTAAGAAACACTGTATATAGCCGGGTAGTGGTGGTGCACGCCTTTAATCCCAACACTTGGGAGGCAGAGGCAAGGTGGATTTTTGAGTTTGAGGCCAGCCTGGTTTACAGAGTGAGTTCCGGGATAGCCAGTGCTACACAGAGAAACCCTGTCTGGAAACACCTCCCCTGCAATAAAAAAAAGATACATAGTATACAACTATGAAAATTTCAGAAATAAGGGAACAATAGGCTAGATGCATCAGTAAGTGTTAGTCTCTTGAGAAGGAAACAGGATAAATCAGAATACCCTTGAAAAGCAATTAGCCAATCACACTCATTTCCTGTAATTTAATTTCTGGATGTAACAAGATCTATGAGGAAAAAAAAAGTTCATACCACAAAGCAGCAGTATTTAGATAAAAGATAAATTCAGTATAATGAGTGAGTCACACTTTTATGTGTCGCAATTAAACTGTATTTTAAATCTATATTTGACATGTAATTTGTATGAGCATATTTTTGCCCAGAATTTCTTTACAAAGACTTCATTTGTATTTTTAACTAAATTTTTCTACAATATTTAAAACTGTTGTAAAATTTACATTAAAGTCAGTAAAGTAACACAATGGTTACGAGTATTTTTCATTCTTATAGAGGACCTGAGTTCAGTTCTCACCACCCACATGGCAGACCACAATTGGTTCAAACTCTAGCTCCTGAAGTGCCAACTGTTTAAGCTTCTGTGAGCACCAAGCACTCAGATGGTATACTTACATACATGCAATCACTCATGTGATATACATAAATACATGCAAGCAGACATTCATATATATAAAATAAAATAAATAGGCCTTTAAAAATAAAGTAAAATTTACATTGTATTTCCCCCAATTATTAGAATGTCAGCATTACTTCCTTTCTTTTTATTGAGACTTCTTAAAGAACAAAATTCAGGATCCAAACAAGGGGATAATTGATGGTTGTTTAAATACTTAGCATGCTAGCTACAATTCAGTAGACTTTCTGACAAGCAGCAAAGTGAAAAAAAAAAGTTTTAAAATAGATCTCACTATTTTGGTAAAACCATAATCCAGCAACATCAACAAATAACCAGGAGGAAATAGGAAGAAAGTTAAAGAACTGAACAGAGAGAGAGAAAAGAACACCTGGGTAGAAGACTCTGAGACTTTGGGAAAAGGTAATTATGGAATAATATCTACCTAAAAAAACAAAACCAAAACCAATCAAGCAAACAAAACAAAACAAAACAAAACAAAACCAAAACCAATCAAGCAAACAAAACAAAACAAAACAAAACAAAACAAAACTCATACCCTAAGGTTGGCTTCAAAAATTTGCCTTAAAAGCACAAAATATTTAGTTTTCAATAACTTGTATTATGTGTAGGTGTGAAAAAATACTTTTTTTTCCCAAATGGTAAAATCAATCTTTTCTGTTATTGCTGAAGAAAAGACACAAGACACTTTTTTGAAAATAGATGGGGAATTGTTTGGATACACTTTTTTATTTGAAATTTTTTTTTTCTCTGTAAAGAAAGTTCATGTAAAAATGACTTAAAGTCTTCTCTGTAATAGATCCCTATGGCCACCTAGACTCTGACTCTGACAACTGTCAGGCCAAGAAGCTGTGAGTTATATGCATCTCTTCATTCAACTTTCTTTATCCCTCTGTGGATTGTTGTTCTGTTTTTTGTTTGTTTGTTTGTTTTAACATCATCACTCTGTGGCATTTAAAAATATATAGCTAAAACCCAAGGAAAACACATGGAAAGTGACACCAGATATTTTGCCAATTTGGCAAAACTTTTCCAGCTTCCTTTTAAAAAAATAAAACTAAAGAAAATGTACAAACTTATCTATGATAAGGACTAATAGCATACTAAAGCAGTTAGGATTTTGACATGTAGTCACAACATGTTTACTTTTGCGATTTCAACTCTATTCTTATGAGGGAAGCGAGTCTTGGTTTTCAAATTTAAACTTCAAAGAGCCAGAGGAACAGGAAGTTTGCCATGATATTGTTACTATAAGAAATGTCAGAGAGACTGCACCCATGAAGTCTAATCAGCATGTATGCCTAAGCAAGACCCAAACAACAACTGTGATCCAATGATGGACTAATATAGAAGGAGGGCAAGTACACGGGCCCCACCCTAGCCACTACTCTCTCTCTCTCTCTCTCTCTCTCTCTCTCTCTCTCTCTCTCTCTCTCTTCCTCTCTCTCTCTCTCTCTCTCTCTCTTCCTCTCTCTCTCTCTCTCTCTTCCTCTCTCTCCCTCTCTCTCCCTCTCTCTCCCTCTCTCTCTTCCTCTCCCTCTGTGTCTCTCTCTCCCTCCCCCTTTCCTCTTTCTCTCTTCCCTCTCCCCCCTCTTCTTTTCTCTTCTCTCTTACTTTAATTACATATTAACTATAAAAATCATGGGTAGTAGCTCAGTATTTCTGAGGCTTATGTAATAACATCTGCTTTATTGCCATTATGAAATGACATTTAGCAATAAGTTTCATTAGTGGTTGTCACAAAAAGCATTAACTAATTACTAGTTTAATTCCATTAGGAAGAATGGGGAAAACTCCTTGGCATGAAGGACAGTAATGTCACCTTAAGTACAGACTTCAGACACTTTCTTTATAGCTAGCAACACTGAGTTGGGTGCTAGCATAAATAAAAAAGCTGAAGTTTTTGTTTTGAATCAAAGCCTATGGCCTGTGACTCAATGATTGAATGGAGGCCCCAGAAAAGGGAGCCTGGTTTACAGATCTAGTTCCAAGGCAGTCACAACTGAACAGAAAAACCCTGTCTTGAAAACAACAACAACAAAACAAACAAACAAACAAACAAAAATCCCTAACCAACCAAACAAACAAAAAGCAAAATAATTCCCCCCAAGCTCCAATCAACCAACAACCAACAAAAACAAAAAATAAACAAACAAACAAACAAACTAGTTCAGGTTAGATATATCATGTTTTAAAATGGGTCATTTGTTCTTAATTTCTTACAAAAGCAAAGGACCAACTAGCTTGATATCTTCTTTCATGAAAGATACATTGTGACTGTTCTTATGAACAGAGGGATGAGTAACGCTGTAACATTTTCTAGTATCCTTCTTGATGTAAACAGAAATGAAGGGCTGCTTTTGTAAAGGAGACACATAGAAAGGCAATTTCTAATGTTCTTGCCGCATGTACATATGGGAGACAGGACCCTGTCTTATTTCTCTTATTCCTGGTGAACCAAGAAGCCAACCTGAGCTCCTCCTGAGAAAGTCCACAGTCTCATCCTGGAAGAATGTATCATCTTTCTCCAACTCAAGGACACCTCTTTCCATTAGTGAAACATCCATATGTGCATAAAACACTGTTTAAATCCTTATAATAATCAAATTTGCACTTAGTATTCGTTCAACTGGTTTTCACAAAAATTTGAAAAAAGGTGTACCCCAGAAAGTGTTGCCAACAGCACCATTAATCAATACAGCATTAGGTTAGACTTCTGAAGCATTAAAGAGAAGCAAGGACCAATAATATTCCCTCTAAAATAATCTCTCTTTTAGTAAAGGGATATTGAAAGTTTGACATGTAACACACACACACACACACACACACAAAAAAAACAAAAACAAAAACAAACAAACAAAAAAACGCTTTAAAAAACATGTTGCAAGGTATAGCCAACTTTAATCGTCTTCCACAATGCCTTTTTTGTAATATTAGAATTGAATAATTGAATTCTAATAGGAAGCATACTAACAGCCTGTGTAAATGTGAATTGTGCAATGTACCGGTATATTATTCTTTTCCTATAGAATGAAAAGATGTTACAAGAATGCCAAAACAAAAAAGGAGAAAATGTTAAAACCAAATGCTTGTAAAACGTGACTCCAAGTTTAGTTAATAATTACACAATAAGAACGACCTTCCTTGGAAGAGAAAGCCCTTTTAGGAGACTGTGATGAGTGTTCAGCACTGCTGTCACAACACTGTCACTCATGTCACAGGCACAGTCTCCAATAATGCAAAACAGGTGCCTATATATAACTCCAAGGAGCATATGATGATACATTATCTCAGAGGCCTATGAGTTTTGTTTCATGCTCACTGTCTTGACAGTCAAAATTGATCTCTTGAAAAGTGAATTCTATTTTGGCTTTGCAAAAAGTATATATACATCAGTATGGAAGACCTCACTATCTCTGTGTGTAGTTCCTGTGGGATATCAGGCTGCTAGATTTTTTTCTCCATATCAATATGGAGAAATATAGAATTGATTTTTAAATCAGAAAAAATATAAACCAGTATGTAGAAAAGGAATAATCATTTTTATTTGTTTATAAATGACATGAAGAAGTAACACAAGACATATAAAGAACTAGCAGCAAGAGAGTTCCATGTGAAATGAAATATCCTCATGGTGATAGGCATGAAGAAATGAAGATTCCCCATAGCATGCTTTTGTATATAATTTTGAATTTTAATATGTAAAAGAATAAGTGAATTGAAATGTAGAATACTTTAAAATAGTTTTTTAAGCAAATGTGACTTCAAGAAAAAGGTAAAATATTATTTATCATAATTAATGTAAAGCCCTTCTTGATATTATATTATTAAGAATTAAAAATATTAATAACATAAATTATGTCTCCAGAATTTGCTAAGTTTTTCTTTACTTGAGCTGCAAACACTGATTTAATGTGCATAAACAGAAAAACCTAAACTTATATATGTTAAGCTACATATTTTTCTTAGAGTAAATATATGTGTGGATCTATTTGCATTCTTCTCCACACAGACATCCAATATTATCAGTGTCATTTGTTGAAAAAACTGTCTGTTTTTTAAGTGTGTATTTCTAGCTTCTTTAAAAAAAAAAATCACGTCTCCATAGTACGTATGGATTGATTTTTTATGCCAAAACCATGCTTTAAAAAAATTTTTTTTTAATTACTACAGTTTTGTAGTACAACTTGAAATTGTGAATAGTGAGACCTCATTCATTTATTCTTCAGGATGATATTAGCTATCCTGTTTTTGTTTATTGTTTGTTTGTTTGGTTGGTTTTGTTTGTTTTTTATTTGTGTGTGTGTGTGTGTGTTTGTGTGTGTGTGTATGTGTGTGTGTGTGTGTCTGTGTGTCTGTGTGTGTGTGTGTGTCTGTGTGTTTCCATATGAAGCCAAAAATTGTCATTTAAAAATTTGTGAAGAGTTGTTTGAATTTTGATGGAGATTGTATACAATCTGTAGATTACTTTTGGTAGGATGGCCATTTTCACTATGTTAATCCAACCAGTCCGTGAGTATGGGAGTTCATTTCATGTTCTGATATCTTCAATTTCTTTATTCAAAGACTTGAAGGTTTTATCATATAAATCTTTCACTTGCTTAGAGTTACCTCAAGGTATTTTATGTCATTTGAGTGTACTGAGAAAAATGGTTACTCGAGTGTCTTTCTAAAATGTTTGTCATTTACATTGTAGGAGGGCTACTGATTTTTGTGACTTAATCTTGTATCCAGCCAATACTGCACTGCTGAAAGAAGCCTGCACAAAACTTAGCTCCAGATGGATCAAAGACCTCAACATAAAGCCAGATACACTGAACCTGATAGAAGAAAAAATGGCAAATAGTCTTGAACTCATTGGCACAGAAGGGTTTCTGAACAGAACACCATTAGCATAGGCTCTCAGAACAGCAAAAAAAAAAAAAAAGATAAAACTGAAAAGCTTCTATAAAGCAAAGGACTCATTTTGCTAAAATGGCAGACTATGGAATGGGGGCAGATTTTTTCTTTACCACATCAGCATTAAACAAGGAGCTAATATCCAAAATATATTAAGAAGTCAAGAATTGCTAGGCACTGGTAGTGCACGCCTTTAATCCTAGCACTTGGGAGGCAGAGGCAGGTGGATCTCTGAGTTTGAGGCTAGCCTGGTCTACAGAGTGAGTTCTAGGACAGCCAGGGCTACACAGAGAAACCCTGTTTCAAAAAACCAAACAGAAAAACCCCCAAAACAAAAAGACCCAAAAAACAACAACAAAAAAGAAATCAAGAATCTAGATATCAAAAAACAAAATAACCAAATTTTAAAAAACGTGTGCAAATCTAAACAGAGAATTTTTAATAGAAGAAATTCAAATAGCTGAGAAAACAATTAAGGAAATATTCAACATCCTTAAATATCAGGGAAATATAAATCACAACTACTTTGAGAATCTATCTTATACCTGTCAGAATGGCTGAGATCAATAAAGCAAGTGCTGTGTGGGATTACAAACTGGCATAACCACTCTATATTATGCACTCTATACCATGTTCTATCTACTATCTACTGTCTACGATATACTACACACTACTATATACACCCTTGGGCATATACCCAACAGATGCCTCTCCAAATGACAACGACATGTGCTCCATTTGCTCATGCTTGTAAGGATGCTGAAATGAGACTTTTTCACTGCTGGTAGGTAGGCAAACTTGCTCAACCAGTAGGGAAAACAATGTGATGGTTCCTTAGAATGATGAAATTGATCTACCTCAAGACCCAGATAAACCACTTGGGCATATACACAAAGGACACTACATCCCACCACAGGGACACTTGCTTAGGCCATGTTTGTCACTGCTCTGTTCGTCATAGCCAGAAATTGGAAACAACCTAGACATCCTTCAACAGAAAAATGGATTAAAAAAATCTAGTAAATTTATATACTAGGCTGTTACAAGAATGCCATCACAAAATTTACAGGCAAATCTCTGATGACTAAGCACTTTGGGCATTTCTTTAAGTGCTTCTCAGCCATTCGAGATTCTTCTGTTGTGAATTCTCTGTTTAGCTCTATACATAGTTTTAAATTGGGTTGTTTGGGTTTTTTGAGGTTAACTTCTTGAGTTCCTTATATATTTTGGGTATTAGTCCTCTATCAAATGTAGAGTTAATGAAGTTTTTTTCCCAAACTGTAGGTTGCCGATTTGCCCTTTTGACAGTGTCTTTTGCCTTACAGAAGCTCTTCATAAGGTCCCATTTATCTAGTTGATATTAGAGCCTGGACCATTGTTGTTCTGATCAGGAAATTTCCTGCTGTGCCAATGAATTCAAGGATTTTTCCCATTTTCTTTTCTATTTGATTTAGTGTATCTCATTTTATGTTGAGGTCCTTGATCCGCTTGAACTTGAGTTTTGTGCAAGGTGATAAATATGGATGGATCTATATTCATTCTTCTACATAGAAACTGACAGTTAGACCAGCAGCATTTATTGAAGATGCTTTCTTCCACTATGTTTTTGGATTCTTTGTCAAAGATCAAGTGTCCATAGGTATGTAAGTTTATTTCTGTATCTCTAGTTCCACTCCAGTGATCGACCTGACTGTCTCTGTATCAATACCATGCTGTCTTTATCACTACTGCTTTGTAGCACAGCTTGAAGTCAGGGATGGTGATTTACCCTAGAAGAACTTTTATTGTTAAGAATTGTTTTCACTAAGCTGGGTCATTTATTTTTCCATATAAAGTCGCTTTTTCAATTTCTGTAAAGAATTGTGTTGGAATTTTGATGGAGATTGTATTGAATCTGTAGATTGCTTTTAGTAAAATGGCCATTTTCACTATGTTAATCCTATCAGTCCATGAGTATTGGGTAACATTCCATCTTCTGATGTCTTCTTCAATTTCTTTCTTTAGGGATTTGAAGTTCTTGTCATACCAATCTTTCAGTTGCTTGGTAAGAGTTACAGGAAGATATTTTATACTGTTTGTGGCTATTGTGAATGATGTTGCTTCCCTAATTTCTTTCTCAGCCAGTTTATCATTTGTATAAAGGAAGGCTACTGATTTATTTGAGTTAGTTTTATATCCCACCGCTTTGCTGAAGTTGTTTATCAGCTCTAGGAGTTCTCTGGTGGAATTTTGGGAATTGCTTATGCATACTGTCATATCATCTACAAATAGTGATAGTTTGACTTCTTTTTGAATTTGTATACCCCTGATCTCCTTTTGTTTTCTAATTGCTCTACCTAGAACTTCAAGTGCTATCTTGAATAGACAGGGAGAGCATGGGCATCCTTGTATTGTCCCCAATTTTGGTGGAATTGTTTCTAGTTTCTCTCCATTTATGTTTACATATGTGACATGAATTCCTGATATATCCAAGACTTTTAACATAAAGGAATGTTGTATTTTGCTGAAGGCTTTTTTAGCATCTAATGAGATGACAATGTGACTTTTTTCCTCGGGTTTGTTTGTATTACTATACGGTTTTAGTCATCAAAGAAATGCAAATCAAAACAACTATAAGACCCCACCTCACACCAATCAGATTGGAAAAGATCAAAAACTCAAGAGGCAGCAGATGCTGGCAAGGATGTTGAGAAAGAGGAACACTCCTTCATTGCTGGTAAGAGTGCAAAGTGGTACAACCGTTATGGAAATCAATGTGGCAGTTCCTCAGAAAACTGGAAATAATTCTTCTTGAAGACTCAGCTATACCACTCTTGGGCATATACCCAAAAGATGCCCCACCATACCACAAGTCCATATGTTCTACTATGTTCATAGCAGCCTTATTTGTAATACCCAGGAGCTGGAAACAACCCAAATGTCCCTCAACCAAGAATGGATACAGAAAATGTGCTTCATTTACACAATGGAATACTATTTAGCTATTAAAAATGAGGACATCACAGATTTTGCAATCAAATGGACAGAACTAGAAAATATCATCCTGAGTGAGGTAGACCAGACCCAAAAAGACATGCATAATATGTACTCATTAGTAAGTGGATATTAGCCAAAAAGTACAGAAAACCTAGGGTAAAATCCACAAGCTGTAAGAAGGGTAACAAGCAGAGAGGCCCAAGTGAGAGTGCTTCAATCTCACTTAGAAAGGGAAAGAAAATAATTATGGGAGGCAAAGGGAAGGAGGGACCTAGATGGGAGGGAGGAAACAGAACAGGATCAGGTATTGGGAAAGCAGCAGAAAAGCCCAGAGGGCCAGGAAAATGAATGGAAATTAGGCAACCTTGGGGGAAGGGAGGGAAGGGGACCTTGTAGAAAGTACCAGAGATCAGGGATGTGACAGGCTCTCAGGACTCAATGGGGGTGACCTTAGCCAAAATGTCCAACAGTGGGGAGAAGGAACTCAGTAAGAGTCTACCTCCAGTAGATAGACAAAGCCTCGAGTGAAGTTGATGGGGTTACTAACCCATAGTCAAAATTTCTGACTTAGAATTGCTCCCATCTAAAAAAACTGCAAGGACAAAAATTGAGATGAGAGTGAAGAAAAGGTGGTCAATAACCAGCCCAACTTAGGATCCATCTCAAGGTTAGGCACCAAGGCCTGACACTTACTGATGCTATGATGTGCTTACAGATGGGAGCCTGCATGTCTGTCCTCTGAGCGGATATACCAGCAGCTAACTGAGACAGACATGGATACCTACACTCAACCATTAAACTAAAGTAGACGATTCCTACTGGATTAGGGGAAGGATTGAAGAACTGAAGGGGAGGCTGGCTCCATAGGAAGACCAGCAGTCTCAACTAATCTGGCCTCCAGGGACCTACCAGAAACTAAGCCAACAATAAGGCAGCATATACAGGTTGGTCTTAGGCCCCTGGCACATATATAGCAGAGGACTGCCTGGTCTTGATTCTTGAGAGATTTGAGGCCTCAGGAAAGGGGGAGGCTTGGTGGGGAGGAACAACCTCTTGGAAGAATGGGAAGAGAAACTGTGGGAGGGGGAACCAGGATGGGAGACAACAGCTGGAACATAAATGAATAAATGATAGATAGATAGATAGATAGATAGATAGATAGATAGATAGATAGATAGATA
>JANHMN010000001.1:147018245-147051538 GCA_030674055.1 Rhabdomys pumilio | reverse complement strand
ATAGATAGATAGATAGATAGATAGATAGATAGATAGATAGATAGATATTAATCTGTAGGCAAATGGGAGGAAATAGAAAAAAATCACTCTAAGTAGCCCAGACCCAGAAAGATAAATATAGTATGTATTAGTTCATATGTGGACATTAGCCATTAAGTAATTTGTAACCATGGCATAGTTTGTAGACAAAGAGAAAGGTGCTGTGTGGTATGCATGAATCTATCTATCTAGGAGGAGGAAATAGAATAGATTCTATAGATGGATGAGGAGGTACAGAAACAGGAGGATCAGATGAGGAGGAGAAAGGGATATGGAGTTGAGCGAAGGAATGAGGGGAGATACAACTAGAACTGAGGAACATTTGAGCAATAATATGAAAATCTATTAGAGTGGAAACTTTGTAAAATATATGAAAGCGATCCTAATGGAGTCTCTAGATAATAGGGGTAGATGAAGTCCCAATTGGCTATCTCTTGGAACTAAAATTAAGCTTTCAGAACCTGGAATGGGTTACATTCAACTGAGTTGTTGGCCAAAGGGGTCCCATGGAAGTCCCCAAACAATTCATGGTGTTGCCAAGACAGTAGATTGCTCTACACAACCTAACAGCAAAGTTCCATGGCTGAAGACAACACTCACACAACTCATTGGACATAGGAGTTTGAACTGGTGCCTGTAAAGAACCTACACTCTTATTTCCTAGTGTCTTTGTTATAGGAAGGCACTCTGCAGGCTTCCAAAGAGAAAAATATACACCAACCCAGCCTTTGATCTGTACAATCTGTCCTCTCTGCAAAGAATGCTAAGGTAATGGTGACACAAAGCTAGTGGAAGTAACAGACTAGAATCTGATTTGATTTAAAGCCAACTTCATGAGATAGAACCTATACCCAAGAGTACTTGGCGACCAAGAATCAGAGACTAGATAGCCCAGGGATCTAGGGTAAAACAAAATGATACAGTTCTAAAATCAACAAAGTAACAATAAAATACTTTCTAATTACATTCTGCTATACTCATAGATCAGTGTCTTATTCCACCACCATTGAGAAGCTTCCTACTGTAGCAGACAGAAACAACTATAGAGACTCAGAGTCTGGTATTACACAAAGAAGGAGAGACCCTGGAACATACAGATCTAAATGGGATGTCTCCATCAAATCCCTCTCCCCAAAGCTCAGGAAACCCTGGATAAGAGGAGACCAAAAGAATGTAAAAGCCAGAGGGGATGGAGAACACCATGACAACAGGATCCTCCAAATCAAGTGAACAAAGCTCTTATAAACTCACAGAAACTAAAGTACTTAACACTAGGCACAGGTCTGCATAAGATTCTCTTTCTCTATATATATATGCCTTCAGTTTAACATTTTTATGTGACTCATGTGTATGAACCACAGGCCTTGATTCTTATGCCTTCACTTGGAATCTTTTTCTTTTATTGGGTTGCTTTATTCAACTTTGATGTGTTGGTTTTGATTATCTAGTTATATTTTATTTTGTTATTTTTTAATTAATCTCTTATTAAAAACCTGTTTTTAAAAAAATAGAAAGGGAGTAAATCCACATGGGAGGGGAGGTAGGAAAGAAGTGGGAGGAGAAGAGGGAAAATTGTAATCAGGATGTATTGCATGAGAAAATAATCTATTTCAATGAAATAGGAAAAGATTCAAGAAAAAAATAAATATATATAAATGTATATATTTATTTTTCTTCAAGGTGACTCAGAACAATTACATAGAATTTATTATGGTTGCATTTTTTCAGTTACAGCTTAGATTGATATTGACTCAACAGTACTCTGAATCTGTCTCGATCTAACAAGTATCTAGAGATTCTCCTTCTATGGCAGTGACTGGTCTGTACAGGCATCAGTACCCTCGTATATATACCATTGAAGAACATTATAAATTTTGAATTATTGTCTTATAAGAACAAGAAAGAGTAGCCAAATCAAAAGGATCCAGAACTCCAGAGATAACGTAAAATGTCTAATTTTAAATGAATAAAACTGGCAGGGTTTATCTAACTTTAGTTGTAGTTAGTCTAGCAAAGACTTAGAGAATATGCTAGTGCTTGTTTTAAGAGACACTTGGGGAAAGAGTGCTTTAGAGAGGTGGAATAGGTGAGGGTGGTACCAAAAGACAGGAGGGGGCCTGGCTACTTAGGCAACAACAGGAATACCACAGCAAGCCTAGTGCAAGCCTAGTGTCAGGGGAAGAAGGCATTAGGTAGAAGAAAGTGACAGCAACAAGTTCTAGTTTGTATGAAGCAGGAGGCTACTAGAGATTTACGAGAACGATACTAATCTGACCTCACTTAAGTTTATAAGATAAATTCTGGGGAAAAGGTAATAACAAAATCATAGGAGGTAACTGCAGTGTCTAGGCAGGGACATAGGACCTAAACCAATGGCTACTGGAAGTGACAGTGAGGGTTCAGACTTGGCATGTTTTGTAGGTAGAATCTAACGTATTTGAGTGTAGGGTAAGAATATAAAAGAAGACAAACATCAATTCATATCTATACCTTTGTTAACACACACACACACACACACACACACACACACACACATACAAGTCATGTTGCCTTTTATAGTGACTGAAAAATGGTACACAAGAAATTTCAGTTACAAATCTATAGTACCAGAAGAGAAGAGAAGAAGAAAAAAAAAAACCTGTGATTGCCATGGGAAACTTCCTAAATGAGAAGCAGTAGATGCAGAAAGGTATAAGTAAATTCTCTATCTATAACCTGAATGGTTATGGTTACTCCTCAGTCTCATCTGTCAAATCCACTAACCAAAGCTCTAAGGAGACAATGACTTCTGGAACCATCTACCTGAGAAACTGGAGGTTTAAGCATTGCTCTGTTTTAACCAAGAGTCGGGAGTATAACACTCACTTACAAATTACCAGCAATGGTATCTTGAATTATTGAGTAATAACTATGCCTGATCATAATGTAATCTTATAACGCATTGGGTCCTCTAATGGCAGTAAGCCTGATGGTAATAAAAGATGATACATAATGTCAAGGTCTCCTATGCTAACTCCATAGTGTAGTATTTTTGAAATAGTTTAATCTCAATTTTTCAAGATTAATGTTTAAAGAAACTGATTTCTTTGAAATAAATCAGTGTTTGATATGAAAAATTAAATTAATCTACAAAATTTAGTGTGCAAATGTAGAAGTTTTAATAGAGTATTTCTAGTAACAAGTGAACACAAAGTAATTATCTTCATGAGTGGAAATACACAATTTTGAAAACAGGCCACATTTCTTTTAGTCGAGATATATGCCTTAGCTGAGAATCTCTGTATGACTATGGTAGTCTAATGTAAGTAATCACTGCAGTACAAAAATATTTTTTTGAAAGCACCTAAAAGTCATTCCATGAGAGCTGTTATTAATTTTTAATTTACTCGTACTCTCTCATTTAGGTAATACTCTCAGTATTTATCTCATATCTTAAGTGTATCCATACAAAGATTAAATAAAATATTTTGTTTTACAAAATAAGGATTTTCCACAAATATCTGTGACAGCAACACTGAAATAGTTTCAGGTTCACTGTACAACTTTAATTTTATTCATAACTGAATCTATGACATTTCACATAGACTTGGGAGAAAAATGTAAGCTTCTGAGTATAGGAAGACTTTCTCATATAATTAATTTGTTGAGAGTTTCATTCATCCACATATTTCTTTATTATGTTCACTCTCCTTTGTTCCTGTCCCCTAATATCTCACCAGATACACCTCTTATCTTTGTGTCCTGTTTCTTTCTCATTTATTTCTTCATAGAATACCAAGTTAAATTTGTATTGCCCATATTCTCCTGGCTATGGGGCCATCTTCTGGAGTGTTACTAACCTACTGGGGATCATACCCTTAAAACACTGACTCTTACTCTCTCAGACATCATCAGCTGGGAATAGCTCTTTATTCAGACAGGAACTTAAGGGGTTGGGATGATGGTCTTATAATTGTTTCCTGCTGAAATTCTTTGAGGGAGGAGCAAAAGGAAATAGGAAAAATGGTTTTGCCAAAGGGTTAACTGGCATCATTTGTTATTCAGTCTCTATGTATTGAGAAAATCTATGACTTGGTTGAAGTCCTGACTGTAACATTCTAAAAAGCTGGATGAGAAAGCTGGCTGTTCTGAAAATGTTCTGGAAGTAAGTTTTAAAGGAAACAGCTTTAAGACGACTTGATTTCTTTACTATCTGGTATTGACTTCATTCTCAAAAGTACTTGGTGGAGGTAATGAAGTGGCTCATCTGGTGAAATGCCTGCTGCCAAGCATGATAACTTGAGTTAAAGGAGAGAATCAATCCTCACAAGCTGTCTTTTGAGTTCTCACTGGAGTCCAGACATGAATGCACACACTCAGAAACACATAAGTAAGTACATAAATAATATATGTTAAAAAAATCAGAATACTTGAGTTCTCTGCTTTGACAGTATTTGAATTGACTCTTCTAAGGACAGTAGCACAAAACATGTAGGTACCAGTCCTTGGGTCAGAAGATGAGCAAACTTTTAGTTGACACTTTTTTAAATATACAAGGTTTTCATTTCTGATAAGAGGCCCATGTGAACCTCTTTGGGTAGAGCACTTGCAACCATGGACAAGGCTTTGAGTTCCACCCCCAGCACAAACCCAAAACTGAAATAAAAACTTCATTCGTTGTGACATAAAGTTGCTGCCTAAGACTGAGCATCCGGCATACCAGCTAGATAAAGAGACAAGAGTCCCTGCCCCATGAGAAGAGTGCCCCACCGTCTGGAGACTTCTCTACCTGGGTATCCATCCCAGGTGCAGTCACCAAATGCAGACGCTGATGTGGATAGCAGGAAGTAGTGCATGCTGACAGGAGCCCGATATAGCTGTGTCCTTAGATGTCTGCCAGAGTCTGACATATACAGAGGTAGATGCTCACAGCTAATCACTGAACTGATCATGGGGTTCCCAATGGAATTAGAGAGAAGACTGAAGGAGCTGAAGGAGTTTGTGGCCCCATGGGGAGAACAACAATACCAACCAACTAGAGCTCCCAAGGTTTAAACAACCAGCCTGGGAGCATAGAGGGAGCGACTCATGTTTTCACCTGTATATGTAGGGGGGGATGGTCTTGTTGGGTATAAGTGGGGAAGAAGGTCCTTGGCCCCATGAAGGCTGGATGTACCAATGTGGAGGAATTCGAGGGTGGGGAGGTGGGTGGGGCTCATCCTCATAGAAGCAGAAGGAGGGGGGATGGGATAGGGGTTTCTGGGTGTGCAGTGGAATTGGGGAAAAGGGATAACACCTGAAATATAAATAAAATATCCAATAATTTTTTTAAAAAAAGAAGAGTGCACCAAACTCACCTGACACTTGTTTCCATGTCTTCAGTTAGTCGTTATGAAGCCCAGCCAGATCTTAAAAGGTCAGAAATGTTTCAACTCTTTGTTATCTTATATCTGTCTACCTATAAATATAGAGACCTGTTGAAAGCAAAGAAAATGAAACATAAGATGGGAAGCTGGCATGTCTCTGCCCCTGCTGTCTCAGGAACTTTTTTTGTTCTGAGTTGACAAAGATCAGAATATGCCCTAGATTCCTCAGCATAAAATGCTGCTGGAGTACAGTGTCAACGATTCAAGGCAATAAAGGCAAGAAGACTTAAACAAAGAAAAAGGAAACAGCTTTGATGTAGTTGAGGAAGGATCAAGTAGGAAGCTGAAACGGAAGGTCGCAGTATTTCAGTATCTCAGAATGTGAATCTTGTTAGGGTTATCATTTTTTTTGTCTTTTATTCTGTAATATAAAAGCCTTATAAGCAATATCTAGCTCTGTAAAAACATTTGAATGGAATGTGCAGGGTGCACAGATTAATTAAAGAAGATCAATAAAGAACATTAACTGCTTTTTTAATGTTAGTTTGATCATTTACTCTAACTGAAATACAAATTTCCATTCATGTCATTGTAAAAAATGCTGTGTAATAATAGGTCATAATATTTTTGTATCCAGTAAGATTTATTGACTATATATAGACCTTTAAGTCTCAGTTGGTCCCAGAGCTGTCTCTGTGTACAGCGATCCACATATATATTACCCATCTCATTAATCTTGTCAATCTCCTTATCAGTAGCCAGGATTTTCAGAAGGTCTCCCTTTGTCATGTCTGATTCTTATCAAATTGAAAGGAACCCATAGCTTTTCTATTCCTGTGGAAATATATGCATAACCTCTCCCCCAGTGTAACATATTTCTGTTTTCCATTTGGAGACCTATGGCATCTGGAAGGATCATTATTCTCTGTGTAGAGCAACTCCAATTAAAGTATTTTATGTAAATACAAATATATGTATATGAAGCTAATAGAATAGTAGGTTTCCATATAGTGTTGTCAAACATCTTTAGTATTAACTGTTCCTCCTCTCAGCTCTTTAATATGGGAGAAAGTATAACTAGGGGAAAATTATAATACTAGAAGGAAGGAGGAAGAGAAGGTAAGAGATAGAATATTACTCTTTCCAATGACAATAAATAGCTTTGTTACTGCACTGGGTTTAGAAGACTCTGTAATTTTTACCTTCCCTCAAGGGCTATAAAGAACAAAAACAAAATTTTGCCAATAGCACAACCATTTCAGTGATAATTAAAACAAGGTACTTTTCCCAAGGAGCAAGCTAAATGAATGAAAAGTGGGTCCCATTACAATTTTTATTAGAATGTTTTATGACAGGAATTTTTTTCTTATTGACTCTGTATTCATCAGCTGGGAATCAATTTTTAAGATTATTTTAAAAAGCGTTAAAATGCTATTTAATAATCATCACAACCTGCAATTTACTCACACACTAAAAACCTATCATGTCTTAAGTGCTGGAATTGCATGCTCTCAGCTCCTACCATCACTGGTAATTGAGAACACTTATTATTTTTTTCTTAAATGATGTAAACCTGCAAAGCTTTTTTTTCTCTGTCTCTCTGTCTCTGTCTATCTGTCTGTCTGTTTGACTGTCTGTCTGTTTGTCTGTCTGTCTGTTTGTCTGTCTATCATCTCTGTCTCTCTGTCTCTCTCTGTCTCTGTCTCTCTCTGTCTCTCTGTCTGTCTCTCTGTCTGTCTCTCTCTCTCTCTCCCCCCCCCCTCTCTGTGTGTGTGTGTGTGTGTGTGTGTGTGTTGTGTGTTGTGATAAAAGCAATTTTTAACAACCTTAGTCATCAGGGAAATATAAATCAAAACAACTCTGAGATTCCACCTCACATCAATCAGAATGGCTAAGATCAAAAACTCAATAGACAGCACATGCTGGCAAGGATGCTGAGAAAGAGGAACACTCTTCCATTGCTGGTGGGATTGCAAACTTGTACAACGATTCTGGCAATTAATCTGATGGTTCCTCAGAAATTTGGATATAATTCTACCTAAAGATCCAGTTATAATACTCCTGGGCATACACCCAAAAGATTTTCCACCATATCACAAGTACATGTATCCTGCTATATTCATAGTAGCCTTACTCATAATAGCTAGCTAGCATCTAGAAGCAATCAAGATGTACCTCAACTGAAGAATGAACACAGAAAATGTGGTTCATTTACACAATGGTATACTATTCAGTTATCAAAATAAGAATATTGTGAATTTTGTAATCAAATGGTTGAAACTAGAAAATATCCTGAATGAGGTAACACAGACTCAAAAGGACATGCATGGTATGTACTCACTGATAAGTTGATATTATCCAAAAAGTTGATAATATCCAGAATACCCACAACACAACCCACAGAACCTAAGAAGTTAAAAAAGAAAGAAGGCCCAAATGAGAATGCTTTAATCCCACTTAGAAGGGTGAACACAATAATCATGGGAGGCAGAGGGAGGGATTAAAACTGTGTGGGAGAATGGAGAAGGAGAGGAAAAGGGGGGATGGATCAGGAGTAGGGGATAGGAAAGAAACACAGAGGGCCAGAAGAATGAATGAAAATATGTAGCTGCCTGAGGTGGGTACTGGGAGGACCCTCTTTCTAGAGTCCCAGAAACCTGGGTTGTGAGAAGCTACCAGGACTCAATGAAAGTGACCTAAGCCTAAGTCCTCAACAGTGGGAGACAGAACCTGAAGAAACACCTCTATTAGATAGATAGGGCCTACAGTAGAGGGATAGGGTAACCAACCCACCTCCAAGATTTTTGATTCAGAGTTGTTCCTGTCTAAAAGAATTGCAGGGACAAAAATGGAGCAGAGATTGAGGAATGGCTGACTAGTGACTGGTCCAACATGGAATCCATCCATTGGGTGGGCACCAATCCCTTACACTATTACTGATGCTGTTGTGCTTACAGACTGGAAAGCCTAGCATTGCTGTCCTTTGAGAGGCACTACCAGCAGCTGACTGAGACAGATGCAGATATTCACAGCCAAGCATTGGACAGAGGTTGGGAACCACTATGTAAGAGTTAGAAGAAGGACTGAAGGAACTGAAGGGTTTAGCAACCCTATAGGAAGACCAGCAGAATCAACTAACCTGGACCTCTTGAGTTCAGAGAGACTGAATGGCCAACCAAAGAGTATACACTGTAGAGGGGCTGGTTCAAGGTTTCTTCAATACCTATGTAGCACAGGGCTGCCTTTTCTGTTCTCAGTGGAGAAGATGCACCTGATCCTATAGAAATTTAATGCTCTAGGGTAGGGGAATACCCTGGGGGTCATCCTATTAGAGGTTAAGGGGAAAGGATGGGGAAGTACATTATGAGGGGAGACTAGGAGGGAGCAATATTTGGAATGTAATTAAATAAAATAATTAATAAGAAAAAAGTAGCATATAATTGAAAAAAATCCATGCAGAAATAACACACTCTTCTTTTAATCTACTAGTACTCTAGACAAATTATATAGCTTAAATATAAATATATATAAAGTATATAGTAAGGTGTAGACAATGATGAAATGATGACTCCATGATCACAAAAATATGGTGTTCAGATCTTGTGTGACAACCACCTGTTGCCCTTCTGTATGAGACAAGAGCTTCTCTGTGTCCGTGTTTTATGAATATTGTGTTCAGTGACTGAGCATAGCAAAACTTCAACTCAAATATGAAACTATGGGATTCTACTGCTGAGCAATGTTGACTAAAAGATGCTTTATTAATCTGACTAAAAACTCAAATTGCCTCCGGTGTAATCTTTTTCTCTTCAGACTACTTTGTAGGGAGTAGACCTGCCTTGTGCTATAAGGGTTCTCCATGTATACATCTTCTCTTCAATGTTTCATAATTGATTCCCAAATAAATATCTTTTTTTCTTTTTTTATTGGATGTTTTATCAATTTACATTTCAGATGCCATCCCCTTTTCCCCATTTCCCCTCTCTAGAACTTCCCTATCTCATTCCTCCTCCTCCTTTTTGCTTTTATGTCATTTTAATTACATGCAAGTATTAAGGTCAGTTCTAGGTTGAGGAACTAGCAACACAACAGATGCATATAGTCAAGGAACAAGCAAGACAATAAACACAATAGTCAAAGAACAAGCAAGGGAATAAACATAATTTCATGAACATTCCCATGATTACTGTTTCTAAGGGCTTCTCAGGATGACCAAAATATCTGAGCCACTTTCCTGTCCTAGTTCAAAGTCATTTTTATGTCTGAAGCCTACTTACTTTTTCTAGCCTAAGATTTAGATTCCTGCCTGAAATTACTTTTTTGTTCTAGCCGAATATCAGATTCCTGCCTGAAACCTACTTCCTTGTCCTTGGCCAATGTCATATTCCTGCCAAGAAGCCTATTTCCTTGTCCTTGGCCCATGTCAGATTATTGCCAAGCAGCCCCAAAAGCTCTCTGCCTCTCCCTTCTTTTTATTTCATAAACAAGAATGAGCCTGTCTTAGGTCATTCTGACAAGAATGCTTTCCTTACCCATCATAGAATATGCATTATCAAAAGCAATGCATTTCTGTCATAAGTTGGTAAGGCTCTGTGTAGTATCTTACTCATCCCTTGGCTTGCCAGTCTCTTAATTTAATAACTCTGTCTTGGGGGTCTATTTTTAGGTTCAAGCCATCTATCTTGGCACCTACTTCTTAAGGGAGCAGGTGTAACTAATAGATACCTGAAGACCTAAGCATAATATCAATTCTTACCTCATTTATTCTGTTCCAACATGCCAGACAATACAACATGTTCCCATCTCTGACCTTATGCAGAAGCCATCCCTGTATTCCAGGCACACAGCTACTCTATCAACCACTCTTTACCAACTAACTAACTACTTTCACATTTCAAGTTAAGAGAAATATGTTCAGATAGATATTGTATGATCACCTAAACAAAATTACAATTGTTGGTCAGACCACTGTTTATTGATGTTGATGAGTGCAATATAAATTGTGTGTGTTTTCAATTCGTAAACAAATTTTGATGACCAATTCTATTCATAGTGTGGTCAAAGTTGTTCCCAAGGATGCCCAGAGACCCTAAGGTGATGCCATATTTTGCATTGAATTTGATAAAATTAAGCTGAAATATTTTTACATAATGTTTAAGATGAACAGTTTTAAGAAGAAAATCATTGCATAAGTGTGGATAGAGAAAAGACAGGTAGACACAGAGCAGAGAACAGATTTTCTCAGAGTCTATTGACACTTCATTAAAGAAGTATTTATCAGATCCTCAACTGTGCAATTCTGCCAGACGATAAGTTCTGTTCTACACCATCTACTTGGACTACAGAAGAAATTCAAGTAATATCTTCATGAGTACTGGGAAGAGACAAGTAGGAATGGGAAAGGGTGTTGATAGATATGGGATGGACATAAGACAGCGGAGGAAGAAAGTAATCAGAACACATAATATACATTAATGAAATTGTAAACAAATTTAATTTTAAAAGCCACAGTGAGTATATAATAGAGATTTTCAGAGTCTGGGAGAAAAGGTAGGTTTCAAAATACAGTTAGGAAGAAATAAGAAGTTTTCTTCTATAGCTCAGTAGGATGACTAAAACTTATGATGACAAAGTAGATACTTAACTAAAAGAAAGAAGTGGAGTTTGAAAATACCATGATAACAGGGAGATGAAAATAATAATTATCTTTATTTTATTGGCATATGTATGTATGTCATCTTTTTCCTCATAACTGTGTAAAATTATTATATGAAAAATTTAAAAAATATTTAGGGAGAAAAATCTTAACTACCTTACTTTGATCATCCTCTCTGATACCCTGAATACAGCATGTTTGAACATATATACATGTGTTCTATTATCACATTTGTCACATAAGTTTAAACAATTAAAATATGTCAAGAAAATAATTTAAATGGAGACTAATTTCTTTTGGGTGTTAGAAAACAAGGGTAGGGCTTTAAAAAGGGTGGACCTTCTTCTGGGCATCAGAATGGTGACACTTCATTAAAGAAGTATTTATCAGATCCTCAACTGTGCAATGTTGCCAGGTGATAAGTTCTGTTCTACATCATTTACCTGGACTACAGAAGAAATTCAGGTAATATCTTCAAGAATATTGGGAAGAGACAAGTAGGAATGGGAAAAGTAGGAGTGGTAAAAGTAAATAGAATGATACTTCTGACTGTATGGGCATCTTGTAATTGAGCATTACCAAACTTATAAAGCCTTTGATTAAAATTAAAAACAATTGTATAAAAGCTAAAAAGAAGAAGGGGGCATGGGATAAGGGTTTTCTAGGGAGGGGAAATGGGGAAAAGGGATGGCATCTGAAATGTAAATAAAATATCCAATAAAAATTTTAAAAAAAAAGAAAATTTGGGTAAATATACCAAAAGCTTAAAAAAATCTAAAAAAAAGAAAAGAAATGCTGTCGGTACTCATTTTAATACAGCACACCACAACCCAAGGAAACACAGCCTTTTGACAATTTGCTACCGTTATAAATAAATAATTGCTAACTATAAAATTACTTATTTTTAAATTGTATTCATAGTACTATTTTAACATAGAAAAATTAACAAAGATGTTTTGATAGGATTTTAAGAAACACCACTTAAAACAGAGTGTAATTTTTCAAATTCACAAATCACAATCTACCCATTACTTTAGTTTTTAAAGACAGAAAGAATATTTTCTATGAGCAAGTGAATACCAAGAAACATGTCGTTAGGCATAGGATCTAAGAGCATCATCAAATGGCATTTGATCCAAAATAGATCACACAGATAATATAATACCTTTGTGTACATCTTCAAAAGTTGCAACCTCTGTGCTTCTAGAACAAACATTCTGTTACTAACTTCTTAAATTATTCTTAGAAAAAACAACTCCTAAAAGGAGAAATCTATGAAGATAATGCCTCAATTCTGAACATCTATTCCCCAAATGCAATTTGGATATATTCTTATTCACAGGAAGCCCTCAGGATCAATTTAAAACCACCATTAAGTATAGCCATATATACAATTGGTAACTGCTTTTTAAGATGGTTATGTTATGTGAAATTAAAGTTAATGATGAATTAATAAATACTAGATTATTGATTCCTGGGGAATTTTACAGATTAGGTTTGTGACAATCTCTGGTCATTGTATTTGTGTTGAACTATTGAATGTATATCTTGTTTTAAAAAAGGTACTTTGTCTAATAAATATATCTAATGCTTTAAATCTTAAGTTCATGGCTCACAGCACAATGCTTCCTGTTGAACAAAGCTTAAGTAACAATCATTTTATTTGTCAGATGCATCACAGTTTTCTTGTACTTAGAACAATAGGTAGCACTTTATTACAATTATTTGTATATTGTACTTGATTTTATTTTGTATGTATATGAACATGGTTGTGTATATGTGTGTGAACATGTTCACGAACATGTGTGTGTGTGTGTGTGTGTGTGTGTGTGTAGGTCAGAGGACAATTTGAAGGAATTTGTTCTCTCCCTCATGTGTGTCACAGAGGTTGAACTTAGATCCTCAGACTTGGCAGGAGACACCTTTATCTGCTGATCCATGTCAACCAGCACATTCCTTCAGGGTCTGCCCCCAAACAACAAAACGATTCATTAAACTCTGCACGGTGCTGCACTAAATGGAATCACGATTTGTTTCTGTTAGTAGAATAGGAAACAGAAGTCAGAGTATCTCCTCCCTGGCTTGGACTGAAAAAAATAGTACACGCTAGGAAAGGTAAAAAAAATTGTTCATCTGTGTATACTCATGACAATTGCAAATGTGTCATGTTGAGTTTGGAGTTCTAAGTAAATTTTAGTAATTTTGCAAATATGGAGTCAATGTGGTTCAATTGGTTATTCTGTACACAGAGGGTGAAGCAGAAACAAAATCTCTGTAGACAGAGAAGGGGTGAACTTAAAAGCTGACTGAAGCAGCTGTGAGGATGTCTGATTCTGCAAGGAAGGACAATTCCAGTTTGATTCAGTAGCAAACTCAGGAACACACACTAAGTAACAATGTATTCGGGTCTCTTTGTTTTCCACTTTGTATTAAATAAATCGTGGAACTTCTTTTGTTCTAAAGCAAACAAATGAACAAACTAAAACAAAAGGCCTATCTTCCAAGGATTTGTCTCAATTAATGAGTTTTCTCTCTTTCTAGGGTTTGTTTGTGTACTGGAATTACAAATACAGCTTGTGTCGGGGATTGGTTTCAAACAACTGGGCAGGATTCATGAATGCCAGTGTAGTTAAGTAGTGACAGTTCTCCAAATGCTGCCAGTATTAGTCAGATAACAGTGAGGTTTTATAAACATTGGCTTGTTGTGGTTCTCAACTCCTCATACATAAAACCTTCTCAAAAGGATGAATATAATGTGTTTTTGTAAATGGATGGTGTTCTCTGACCCCTGACAGCAAAGATGCAAAAATGATTGTATTTATCAAGTTAATGCTTCCCATGTGTCAGAGGTATAAGTTTATTAACTGCAGTCATGTCTCCTTGCTGGTATGAGATGAGTCATGTACCATACAATAAGTTTTATCTTTTATGAACTGTTTATCTTTTATCAACTGTTCTCAAAAGCAATTCCAGACACTAATTGTTTTGTATATCCTATTTCATTTATCAGAGGCATGATACATGAATTGTACCTGAGATTTATATTACCAAAATACTTTCAAAGTGAAAATGCCTGCTTCAACATATGTATGTGTATCAGATTTTCTACCATATGTATTTCATAATAATCTAATAACCCAGATGGAGTATGTTCTTATTGAAAATTCATATCTGAGAAGCTGTTTATGAGACACTCACATATCAGAACATATTCAAGCTCCAAGAAATTAAAATAAGCCCCAACACCTGCCTACTTCGTAAGTGGGCATTAAGTTGATAAGATTCTGCACTGGTGTCTTCCCATCACATTCATAAAAACAAAGACTGGTGATTTTAGCAATGTGGTTTCCTGAAACCCATCTCAGATATACTAAAGCAAAAGGCCTTGGAGACTTAAGGAGGACTGTTTTTTAAAAGAGAGTGGTGTTTCTACAGTGCATATATGTTATAGAATTTTTGATCAATATCTTGAGCTACATTCTCCTGATAAGGAATAATTATTTTCAACTTATAACCTATAACATATTGGAAATATAATCTGTTGCAATATTACTAAGATTTTCAAATATCTATGGATACCTATATTAGAATATTCTTGTAATTTTTGTGGAATTCATATTTCACCCAAGATTTTATTTAGCCGAGTCTCTGAGTGTAGTCTCAGAATAAGGAAATTATGAAACTGTTTTCCCACTAGAGATGGTGGTGCATTCCTGCATTTCCAAAGTATCAAATGTAAAGGCAAGAGGATCAGAAATCCAAGGCTAGCTCAGGAACATAGTGAGTATAAGACTAGCCTGGGTTATATGAGACCTGTCTCAAAAAATTAAAATAAAATGTTTATGTTAAATATCTATGTAGGTTTGTGTGTATGTTTGAGAATGTAAGTATAAAACCAGTCACTGAATGATTTAAAAGGCTAACTATCATAAATGGTAGAGGAATAAGACCAGTACTCTGTGCCTGGCTGAGTGAGTACTAAGGTGGTCAAAGAGAACTTGCATGCATTTTTTTCAGATAAAGCCTAAGCTTTCTTCCAAATGTTATAATTTTGCTGGAAATTAAAACAATAGCAAAATTACACACCACACACACACACACACCACAAAGGAATTTGGTTTAGAGAGAAGCAAAGAACTCACAACAACTGATAGCCTGCTTGCTATCATTCAGAAATCACGATGAGCCGGGCAGTGGTGGCGCACGCCTTTAAAGCCAGCACTTGGGAGGCAGAGGCAGGCAGATTTCTGAGTTCGAGGCCAGCATGGTCTACAGAGTGAGTTCCAGAACAGACAGGGCTACACAGAGAAACCCTGTCTCAAAAAAACAAAACAAAAAACAAACAAGAAAGGAAGAAAGAAAGAAAGAAAGAAAGAAAGAAAGAAAGAAAGAAAGAAAGGAAGGAAGAAAGAAAGAAAGGAAGAAAGCAGAAAAAAAGAAATCAGGATGAAATTGAATGAAGATCAACATGTTATGGGAGAAAATCGTCTAAAGTGCTCAGTTGCCAGAATTAGATAGCAAACTCTTCCTAGTTTAGTTCTTTCTCAGTATATGTCACTTGAAACTATTCAGAAGAGCCAGTGACCCTGGAAGGCAAGAGCAAAGCATGACACTGTAGACTCTGCCATCCTAACTTGAAAACTGCATGGACAGAATAGATGCTATTTACGGTGTTGGAACTGGGCACCAACAGTAGTGACCCATAGCTACCACCCATTCCATCATCATTCACACCAGCATTGACCTTTACATTTTTCAACATTTTAAAATATGATAAATAGCTGTCCTGGTAGTACATGACTATAATCTTTTTTTGGATATTTTATTTATTTACAATTCAAATGTTATCCCCTTTCCAGTTAAACCCCATATCCCCTCCCTTATACCCCCAGCTTCTATGAGGGTGCTTTCCCACCCACCCACTCCCTCCCACCTCAGTGCCCTAGCATTCCCCTACACTGGGTCAGTGAGCCTCCACTGGACCAAGGGGCTCCCCTCCAATTGATGTCAGTTAAGGTAAGTCTCTGCTATATATGCGGCTGGCACCTCCCCATATGCACTGTTTGGTTAATGGTTTAGTTCTTGGGAACTTTGGGGTCTCTGGTTGGTTGATATTGTTGTTCTTCCTATGGAGTTCCTAACCCCTTCAGCTCCTTCAGTTCTTCCCCTAACTCCACTGGTGTCCCCGAACTTAGTCTGACAGTTGGATGCATGCATCTGCATCTGTATTTGTCAGGCTCTGGCACAGGCTCTCAGGGAACAGCCAGAGAGGCTGAGACAGAAAATCAGTAGTTCAAAGCTAGCCTTAGCTACACGAGACTATAAAAACTAGAAAGCAAACTAAACAAACTCAGACAGACTCACACACGCATGCATGCATGCACACATACACATGCACATGCACACACACACTTAAGCTCCAGAAAACAGGCAAAATCACGAATCATGTGAAAAGACAATGCTATATTTGAGGGACTAAGTCCTATGTGAACCTTTCCTTTTTCTATAGCCACATTAGAAAAATATATTTAAAAGAAAACAGGTAAGATTAAATTTTATACATATACATATATATATATATATATATATATATATTATATAAAAATATATATATGGCAGAAGAGCCCTGGGCTAGTCACTGTGTCCATTCTAGAGTTCACATTACCTGTCCACACTGTCTTTCTGTTCGATGACACTATTTGTGAGGTGATATGAATAAATGTGTACTTACCCTAGACAGGAAACTGACACTACAACAAAGTAATGACACCACCAGCAGGGTGAACTGATAAATTTATTAAGGTTACTTATTGGTAAATCATGGGTAAATCAAAGGTTACTGTTTCACCAAATACTACCACTCACATACGCTGGCACTCTCTGAATAATGAGTAGGCAGCTTGACATATTGGAGAATCTCTCGTTAGGATTCTGATCATAATTGCTTACATAACCTTGGGAAGGGAGGAGTCTAATGAATCTGGTAGAATTCCAGGACTTCCTGATACTTTTGAATTATTTGGTGGAGTATTGCTCTTTTATCATGTATTCTTTATGCTTCTGATTTAAAAATCAGCATAAATCGCAGCTGGTCTTATAACCTATTATCTTGCTAGAACAGCAAGTTTTATAAGATCAGTCAATATAAGAATAGTCTTCTGCTTCAAATGATAGAAAGAGTACACATCGAAGGATCAAAAAGTGATGTTGCTATGAATGCTTGGTTGCCACAAGTCAATTATCCCTGTGGTAACTTTTCTGACACTTCCTGCTTAAAACCCTAAAAGTCAAAAGGATCGTGAGGCCCCGATTTCATGTCTGTGTTAGTACTGAAAATCAAGATCAGGCAAGCTTTTGCTCTTCTGCTCCAGGGGAGGTTTCTGTCTTCCCTGGGCTCATCTTAGGACACCTGCTTTACTGTTTGACAGGTATACTGCCCAGTCAAACTTCCCACCTCCTCACCTGGCACTGTCCTGGGAAACAGGTCCTACCTGTCAGCATGTGCTCCATCTTCCCAGGTCACTGAATAAAAATGGTGTTTGGGCAAACACCAATCCCTGACACTATTAATGATACTGTTGTGCTTGCAGACAAGAGTCTAACATGGCTGTCCTGTGAGAGACCCCACCCACCAACTGAATCACAGATGCAGATACCCACAAACAGTAGATGGAGCTCTTCTTATCGAATTGAGGGTCTGAAGGAGATAGGAACTCCACAGGAAAATCAACAGTGTGAACTAACCTGGATCCTTGGGGATCTCAGAGATTGAATCACCAACTAAAAACCATACAAAGATTGGACCTCCCCCCAACCCCCACCGCCACATATGTAGTAGATGTTCAGCTTGATCTTCATGTGGATCCCGAACAACTGGAGTGGGGGCTATCCCAAAAGACGTTGCATGTATGTGGGATATGTTCTTCTATCGGGCTGCCTTGTCTGGCCTCAGTGGGAGAGGATGTGCCTAGCTCCATAGAGACTTGATGTGCCAGGGTTGGGGAATACCCAGGGAGGCCTCTACCCTCTCAGAGGAGAAGGGGAGGGTCTGTGAAAGCAGCGACAAGGAGAAGGGACACTGAGAAGGATATAAAGTAAATAGATAAGAATAAAAATAAAATAGTCTTCAATGTCTGCAGGACAGGGAAGTGGGTTGTCACGGTACAGCCTGTACAAGCTAGGGGCTTAGATGTTAAAGATGTTAAAGACTTCTTTTTTTTTTTTTTTTTTTTTTACTTTTTAACTTTTTTTTCAAGCATAATAAGTCTAAACTTTAATGTAATGATTACCGTCGCACCATCATCTTACATCTGGAAGCATTTTAGTAACAACCGAATGACTAAAACAGTCTGTACTCCTCTTCTTAGCTGCAGACATTCCTGAGATTGCCTCCGAAGTCTTCCCACATTGGCATTGCTTTTTCTATCTTGGCCATTGACTGCTTCATAGAAGGTGAAAAGCCCTCACCCACAGAACTCCGTTCCACCCATCACATGAAGCAAGTCTAAGCGTATGCTTGGTTTTCTGAGTATATTTTATGTTCTGATATTTAAATATAACTGACTCATCTAACTCACCATCAACTTCCTGTTACTTAAGCCACCCCCATCATCTCTAGAAGCCAGATATAAGCCTTTTACAGGATCCGATAATAGAGTGAGAATCTGTCATTTGTGTTTCTTTAGCTAATGTTGCAAATGAAAATCCTTGTTTATTCAGTTTCATAATCCAATCAGAACTAAATTTATGTGTCTTTAATCCGTATCCAAATACCACAGCATTACTGTCCTACCAGCCTAAATATTTTGTTCTTCTTTCTTCCATTGGCTTGGTATACCAAGTAGATTCTTATTCTTCAGTAACTTATTCTTTAAGTTACTGAACAACCCCAAATGGTATATGTGAATGCTCACATTATTTGATTTATTACAAACTAATTCTGCAATGTATGGAAATCTTAAGATTTATTTCATCACCATTCTGATTTGCAACTTGACTCCTGATATCATAGTATTTGAGAGTTATCTAGCTATGATCATGACAAAGTTTCTCCTGTTATATATCCTTGCGGGTACTTCTTACAAATAGAGTTAATATCAGAATATTGAATTATTGACTATTATGGCTCGTGTTCTCAAACTAGAAAGGCATGTGTTTATGTGTGTGTGTGTGTGTGTGTGTGTGTGTGTGTGTGTGTGTATGTGTCCATTTTTTATTCCTCTAAAGAGTTAATATCCCAGAGCAGGAGCCCTACAGCACATATTTGATCATTCTTGGATATATCTTTCTAGTTGATATATATATATATCATATATATATATATATATATCATATATATATATAATATATGTGTGTGTGTATATGTATATATATGTATATACACACATTATATATACATTATATGCATTATATGTATGTTTGCATGTATTTTACACATATATACATTATATGTGTATGATATATATTGCGTATGCTATATGTAATATATATGTAAGTGTATGTATAATGTATATATCAGAAGTTTTAAATATTTTATTAAAGCAATATTAAACTGTTATAAGAGAGTCCCTCAAACAGTGATATCAACAAGACAAGCAACTTTTTCTTTCACATGTTTATACCTAGTAAGTAATCCCAAGCAAGTCTACCAAGAATCCAGAATAATTCTAATTTGTGACTTTTAAATTCTCTTACAGTGATGACCTCCCTTGATTAGTCATGTATTTGTCACATATCATCATAAATGATCATAGTAGACCTGAAAAGTGATAGAGAAGAGAACATGCATTACAGAGAGTTTTCCACTGAGAAGACTTGATTTAAATGACAATGATCACATCCCATCATATCCCACCTCCTCACCCTTGATCATATGGTTGACATGAGCTGCAAAGGAAGCTGGAAATATAGTCTGTACCTAGAACAGCACAAATCTGCAGAAAACTAGATGGGGAAAAAGTTCTAAACATCATTTCTAAATTTACTTGTTTAAAAAGAAGTACATAATAATGGATACTGAGAAAAATTACCAGTGAGTATTATAAATGTGCCATTTGTTTTATTCAAAAACGTTTTTGACAAATTAATCTAAACTGAGCACAATTACAGGGAGTTAAATGTCTGAAATGTGCAGAAGGTATTTAGGAGCAAAATCCAATGTGATCAAATGCCAAGCCAATCTGCTATCATAGAACTACTTCACTAGCCAAAACCTTAACACGAATTACCAGTGATAACTGGATTTGTATCCTGGAATAAAGGATTCTTTTCTCTGTCTTTGAAAAGAGATATTGTGAAGACATGCTATGTTACTCGTTGTGTCCAATCAAACCAATAAGAACTTTGATTGCTATAGAAAGAGTCGCATTTCCACTTACTTTTTAATTCTTAGTGCTTTATTACAGAGATTGGCTTTAAGCTTGTATTTATCTCATGTTATATTACCTTCAATAAACTTGATTTTTATTAATGTGTCATAAAGAAGACAAATAACATTTTTAGCTACATCCATCAATGGTAAGAAAACGTGAGGTTTTCTTTATTAGTAGAGTGGAACTTTAAATATATTGTTCTGGAAGAATATACTTTCCTGTGAGAGACAGATTTTTTTTCTTTCTTTCTGTTGGCTGCTGCTGTTTTCCTGAAAATAAATTTCATTTTGTGTTTCACAGCCTAGGTATGAAACTGATGAATGGATAATGAGAACACGGTACATTTGCACGTTAAAATATTATTGAATTATGAAGAAAATTGAAATTACAAATTGGACGGAACTGAAGATTTATCACTCCCACTGAGGTAACCTAGGCCTAGAAAGACAAACTCCACACATTCTTTCTTCCATGTGGATGCTAGCTTTGACTCTTTAAACACGTGTCTAAATAGGAGCACCTATAGAGGCAGGAAACTAGGAAGCAGCCATGGGAAGAATTTCAAGAAAAGGAGGGTAGAGCACAGATGGCATGAAGGAAGAAAGAAGAATTGGGAGTGTTAAATGGGGTGGAGAATGGAAGCTCAGAGTAGAGGAAGGATTATGGAAAATAACACTAAAGAAGTTTGAAAATTCCATATGGAACCCACAACTGTAGAAGTTTTATTTATATATATTTATGTAAATATATATAAATATTTTATTTATTTATATTTATACATATATATGCACAGTACATATGCATAAACAAATACATGTACATGCATATGTACACATACACATATATGTATAACTAATATTTGCATATGTATAGATATACAGAAGGAATTTAAATGGAGTTGCTAGTTGAAATTAATTCACTAGCCAGTTGAATGCAATATTCAATTTCTCTTTGCTCAGATTGTGACTAAAATCAATAATATTTTTTTCAATTGAAATTCGATGAATTTGACAAAAATGAGATTTTTCTTTTAATTTGATATAGAACACAACCAAGATACAATGATTCTAAAGGTTACATTCATATTTTAATTTTGCTTATAATCTTAAAATACCATTAAATTAATAAATTCTAAATATTTCATAAACATATACAAAGTATTTATTTGTATTAAAATCATTACAAGTAAATATTTATAATTATTTTAATATCATTTTTCAACACAGATCAAATACTAAGCATATATTAAATATTATGCAAAAATAGAGGATGATTTAAAAAAAACCTGCCTCAAGGTATTGTGAAAGGAAAATACAGATGGAATATTAAATAAAGTATATTCATAAAAATACTTTTCTACATCATAAATGCTGTTTTAAAAAATCAAATTTAATTGAGAAGATAAAAATGCTCTGAATAATTACAACAGGTTCACTTTCTCCCACACACTGTTAATCATCAACCACAAAATCAAAAGCAAGTATAAAAATTACAGAGTAGAGGTGGTGATCGAAAACCCACTCAGAAGCCATCCATGTATGCACCTTTGAAGATACCTTAAACTGTCTCTCTCATAAGAAAAGCAGTCATTATACAAACTTGTAAGATATGGTCTAGCCAGGGGTATAGAGATCAGGCCCTGGTTATCTACAAAAGTACACTAAATCTACAGTTTAGACAATTCATAGAAGACCTGTTAAAAGATTAGATTTTTTAAATGTAAACTTAAAAATATATAAAATTGTATAAACCTAAGAATAATTTCTCCTCTGCTTGTGGACATGATTTCATCTATTCCACAAAGAAAATACGTAACAAATGATTTTTTTTTCTCTAAGTGGTCTTTAAGCCATTTGTCAACAAAATTATGTTCTAACCTAGGTTGGGTGGAAAAGTGACAATAGAATTTGCCAAACTAGTTAACATCCAGGACAGTTGCCTCACTTCCAAGGCACAAATTCAGCACTGGGAGGCAGAAATAATCATACTGGTTTTTTATAGGAAGCTGAGGCTTAACGCAGTTGACCAAGTTAAGCAAAGTCATTCTGCTAGGCAGTGGTGGGACTAACTATATAATCATTTTTGTGGCTCAGTTTGACAATGCAAAGAAAATGTATTGTTCTTATTTGTTGATTATTGATGCTTTATGTTAAATGCAACTCCGAAAACGTTCACGAAACTATTATTTCAACCCATCAGAATCTTCACTTGAATTCATAAGCCTGGTTCTCCATTGTGATCACTATTCTGTACTTCCCATGTAACTCTGTGGTATCATTTCAACCTAGGCATGGCTAACTCTTGCTCTAAGTTTAAGAATCTGACTTTCTTTGGCTGATGTAATGTCACAGAGAGGAAACTCACTTATTTGGAGAAACACTTCAATGTTTAAGCTGACCTGCTTTTACTCTACAACCAAAAGGGGAAAGGAATGCCTTTGAAAGAGACTGAAATAGCTTAGGGCAGAACTGACAGCAAAAATATGAACAAACACAGCCAAACCAAGCAAAACCACTCCATTAAATATGATTCAAAAGTGTCATATTTATACCAGAGAAGCTGAAGACATATGTGGTAAATACAATTTTATTCTATCCCTCTGAAGATTTATGTGTTTATATAATATATTATAGATGAGCTGGTAAACAATCCAAAAACATGGCAAGGTGATTAAACTATTAATGACTTTGGGCTCCAGTTTTTATGCTGTAACAAATCTTATTCTACAATTTAAAAAAAAAATCCATAAGTACAAAAGGACAAAATACATTCTTTTGATAATAAAACACGGGCTCAGATATGGAGAAATTAAAAACACACTTTGTGAGCTACATAATGGACTGAATTGTGTCAATAAGTGTCTGCATGTTGGTTCTCCTTTCAGATATTGAAGGTACACAAATAGAAAGATGGATAGATGGCATTCTGAAGGTAAAATTTAGAAACTCAATGATAAGATAGCATCTTTCAGTTTTATTTCTGACAGCCATTCCTTAGCCTAGACATACCCTTGATGGAATACCATGGTAACACATGCTAAAGCAACAGTTTCTGCAGTCAAAAACAAAGCAAAACAATAATCCATCATTTTCATAGTACTTCACATGCTTGGTACCTCAAAGATTAATGCTACTTATGAATATCTAAGACGAAAAGTAAGCAAATTTTTGCAAAGAGACCATTTAACACTCCCCTCAAAGGCAACTGAATATCTGATGTTGCTGCAACAACAGCTGATAGTTTCCACAGATCAACTACTGCATTTCATTCACAACTAAGAGCTTATTGCTTTTGATCAGAAGCACACTATTAGATGTGGATTTCTTCTAATGGACCAAGCCTTAAATCTAATTAAGTGGTGATTTGTTAAGTCCATAATAGGCCTGTCACTACCGCAATGAAAAAATCATGCCTATCAAGTTGGTATTATAGTTCATAGAGTCCACAGTGTGGTAACAGCATTGGTGCTTTATTCTCATAGCAGCCTGCATGACACCTTCTTATACTATGAAAAATAGTAGCACAGAGCAAACTCACAATTCTGTCCCAGCTTTATTTATCTATCTTGCACATGAGGTAATATCTTCAGCAAAAACTCTTGCCAACTACTTCTAGTGGGCAAGTAGAAGGAAAGGGAAATACCTTGTATTGTTTTATAGTTATCTGGAGCCTCTCTGATCAATACCCTCTATAGAGGTATCTCTCAACTGTCACTGGAGGTTTTCTTTAGACACATTACTTATAGGACTGGCATTACCAATTCTTATGAAACATCTATTTCAAACTCTCTTTTGTTATTTTTAATTGGCTTCTGAAGTTACTCCAAAAACAAACTAAACACACAAAAGAGTCAGGCTAAGACCCATACATGAAAGAGAAAATGCGGCTTGACTTTCTTTGCCTGGATTACCTTGTCCAGTGTAAATTTTTCTAAATTCACTCATTTCTGAAATTTTCATATTGTCTGAATTTGTTTACACTGCTTGTGGTGGTTTGAATATGCTTGTTCCGTAGGAAGTGATATTATTAGGAGGTGTGGCCTTATTGAAGAGGGTGTAGCATTTTTAGAAGTGTGACACTATAGAGGCAGGGCTTTGGGATCTCATAAATATGCTCAAGTCTTGACAGTTGACCTAGAGCCTCCTCCTAGCTGCCTGCAGAAGACAGTCTCCTGGCTGTTTTCAGATCAAGATGTAGAAGTCTCAGCTCCTTCTCCAACACCATGTCTGCTTGCAAGCTGCCATGCTTCCCGCCAAGATGATAATGAACTAAACCTCTGTAACTGTAAGCCAGACGCAATTAAGTGTTTGCTTTTCTAAAAGTTGCCTTGGTCATTTTATCCCTTCACAACAATGAAATATTAACTATGACACTGCAATTGTAAAATACCATTGGCTGGGTAACTTATAAGTAGCACAAATGTTTTTAATAGTTCTGAAAGTGAGAATCTCAAAATCAAGGGCTTCTGGCTATATACTATTACGTGGCAGAAAATGCAGAGACAAGCATGAAATGATTCCTTCCCTGATACCCTT
Organism: Rhabdomys pumilio; assembly: GCA_030674055.1. Lineage (NCBI taxonomy): Eukaryota > Metazoa > Chordata > Mammalia > Rodentia > Muridae > Rhabdomys > Rhabdomys pumilio. The sequence continues at coordinate 147,026,592 of JANHMN010000001.1, read as the reverse complement.
TAAAGAATCATGTTCTTAATATTATCACATTTGCAAAATGCTTTTTAGCAGACATGTTTTAGCTAAGCACTAAGCTCTCTAGGAGAAGTTGAACCATATTTTAAATTTACTTTTAAACAAATTACTTCTTTCTAGAGGAACCACTAACTCATAGATAGTATCTGAGTTCAATTCATTCTAATGGCTATGCTTTTGTAGAGTGAAAAATTATAAAGATCATTTTATAAAATATAGAAAGTTTTTATGACCCCTAGACCTGAGCAAAAGAATGCAGGTTCACTAGTTCCAAGAGAGCAGAACTGAATGCAAGATTTCTGGCCTTCACTGCCCCAGGATATATTCCGGGAGGAGTATATTATCCCTGAGTCAGAGGACACTTGCTGAATTAACATTCCTCAAGCCTCAGGGAAGAGAACCCACCTGTGGGTGGGGAAGGCCCAAAGCAGAAAGACACATTCCTGACAACAAAGAAAGATGCAAGTCATCTGGGTGGTTCCAGGAACTAGCTAACTTTCCACTGTTTTTATGTTATGTTTCCTTGGTTACCCCTCCCTCCCCTTGAGGTCTTCCCAGTGTTCCAGAAAGCCGTAATTTAAGTCTAACTAGATGCTCTGCTAACCTAGATAAGCTTCTGCCTGCAGAAACTGCCCCCCTCCCCACCCCCATCGACTGGAACAGCCTGCTGCTGTTCAAAATTTGTAAAGCAACCAATCATGTGTAACTGAGCAAAAATTCCTCCCTTTCCCCACCTCATGCTATAAAATGCCCCTCAGCTTGCTGGTCTTTTGTTAAATTCAGCTCCTGCGTGGGTGAACAATTTGACCTTAGCCGGCCAACTCTCCCTAATAAACCTCTGCTGATTGCATCCAGGTACAGTGTCTTGTGATTTTTGGGTGGCCATGATTTCCCGAGACTTGAGTAAGGGTCTCCCAAGTTTGGGGGGGTCTTCACTTTTTAAAAATAATATGATTATTCTATATAAATAATACTATCTATTTCTATAGAAGATAAGTTTTGGATAAACACACACACCCCTCACCAATGTATATACCATGGAATTAAGTCCATTACTTAGAAATTTCTAGAAGTTACTTGATAGTAGTAACATCCCAGATACTCTCAAACATGAGGATTTGATTTTGTTATTATTGTTATTATTAATTATTATTAAATTATTTGTTTACTTTACATCTTGATAGCAGCTTCCCCTCCCTCTTCTCCTCCCAGTCCCTCTTTCTCACCCCCTTCCCATCCACCATCCCTCCCCTTCTCCTCAGAAAAGAGAAACCTCAATTGCACATCAGCCAGTCTCGGATAATAAGTTGCAATAAGACAAGGTACATCTTCGTCTATTGAGGCTAGGCAAGGCAGCCTAGTGTAGAGAAAAGGGATTCAAAGGCAGGCAATATACTCAGAGACAGTGCTTGCTCCCACTTTAGGAGTCCCATATGAAGACCCAGCTGTACAACTGTTACATATGTGCAGAGGGCCTAGGTTTGTCCCATGCATACTCTCTGCGAGGTAGTTCAGTCTCTTTTACTTTCTTTTTTTCCTGGTTTAAGGCCATCCTCCTCTACATATACAGCTGGAGCCATGGGTCCCTCCCTATGTGTTCCCATGCTGGTGGTTTAGACCCTGGGAGCTCTGGTTCCTTGGTATTGTTGCTCTCCCCATAGGGCTGCAAACCCTTTCAGCTTCTTTGTCTTCTCTCTGACTCCTCCAATTGATCTGATCATGGGGTTCTCAGTGGAGGAGGTAGTTCAGTTTCTATGAGCCTTCTAGCTCATTCAATCCTTCCTTTTCCCTCTTTCCACAGGATTTCTCAAGATTCACTTAATGTTTGGCTATTAGTCTCTGCATCTGTTTCCATTAGTTGTTGGGTGAAGCCTCTGATGACAGTTATGCTAAGCTCTTGTCTGCAAGTACAACAGATTATCATTAAGGGTGTCAGTGGTGGACTTCCTCTCATGGCATGGGTCTTAAGCTGGGCAAGTCATTGGTTGAATCTTCCCTCAAATTCTGCTCCATATTTTAACCCCTGCAAATGTTGTAGGCAGGAAAAATTGTCAGTCTAAGGTTTTGTGACTGGGTTGGTGTCCCAGTTCCTTCATTAGAAGTCTTGCCTGGATACAGGAGATGGTAGGTTTAGGTTCCATATCACCCAATGCTAGGAGTCTTAGTTAGGGTCATCCTCATAGATTCCTGGGAGTTTCCATTGTCTTAGGCTTCTAGTTAGTCCCTGAAATGCATTCCTGATCTAGTTGTCTTTCCCAGTACTCTATTCCTCCCTTCTGCCCTCACATCTTCCATCCTGTTTCCATTCTACCTCCTTCCGCACTCAGTCTCTACTGCCACCCAGTCCCCTCCCTCCATCCACCCCCAATGTTTAATCTATGTCATCTTCTCAGAAGAAAAAAAATTGAAAAAGCTATCAGAAGATGGAAAGATCTTTCATGCTCAGGGATTAGTAAGGTTAACAGAGTAAAAATGACCATCTGTAGCATGTGTGTAGTTTTAAAAACAAACAAGTCACACTAATCACTGGCAATGGTGATTTCACCAACCCCTGTGATTCTTGCAACCAGCAGTGGCCAAGCCAAGGTTGCACTTCCCAGGCCATCGACCTCCTGTGGCTAGCCTGCAGAAAGCCAGCTACTGCTTTAGATCCCCTTAGATCTGTAAAATGATAACACTAGAGACTTGTATTATACCAGCTTGATTTATAATTGTAAATCTACAACCCCAAAATGTCTGTGCAAAGAACAAAAGCTCAATCAATATAAATACAAGCTGCTAAATACACCTAGGCAAATGTACCCTATGATACTCTATTGCCCATTTATAAAATTCCTAATTACTTGTGGCTTCTCCAGACCACGTGGGTCAGCTCCATCTTCTTCTGGTTCCATCTTGTCTCTTTCCATCCTCCATTTCTTCCATCTCTCCTTCTCTTTTCCCTCCCTAAATCTTTCAGCTCTGCTTTCTTCTTCCACTGCCCAATCACAGGCTCTAGCCTTATCTGACTAATTACGATTTCACCTGGCCTCACCTGAGTACAGCACCTCTCCTGAGGGAGCAGAAAAAACAAACAGCAATTCACAACAACTCTCCTACCAAAGCAATCTACAGATTTAATGTAATTCCATCAAAATTCCAAAACATTTTTTACAGACCTTGAAAGAATAATATTGAATTTCATATGGAAAAACAAATACCCAGGATAGCTAAAACAATCTTATACAATAAAAGAAATTCTGGGTATACCATCTCTGATTTCAAGATGTACTACAAAGAAATAGTAATAAAAATTCACATGGTATTGACGTAAAAAAAGCTAGGTTGATCAATGGAATCAAATAGAAGAACCACAAGTAAGTCCACACATCTATAGACACTTGATTTTTGACATAGGCGTCAAAACTATTAAATGGAAAAAAAGAAGCATCTTCAACAAATGATACTGATCTTCCTTCTTTTTAAACACAGTATAGTCTTTTATTTAGTAGTCTTCTTAATAGCAAAATAATACACAGAAACAAGTGAGATAATAGGAAACTAGACAGAAAAAAATTAGAGCAAGATGTACCAGGAAAACACCCCTAGTATCTTTTTCTTCAAGAAATCATCCATAATAAACTTAGGTCAATAAACTAGATGGTTTATTTGCTCTTAACCTTTCATGCCCTTTCAAATTCATTTTCTTTATTTTATTGTGCTCAGGCTTATCAGTTACATAAGGACTGTGTCTTTTTCTTCATGTCACCACTTAAGTCATGGTTACTCTGTTCCAGTGCCATGTCAAAGAAAATAAGAATGATTAAAAACAAAATAATACTTCCTTATTTATTAGGAAAAAAATAATTAAATCTCTTGGCAAGATTAAAAAAGAAGAAGAAAAGAAAAATAAACCTTTTAAAGGTATGTGTGGTAGTTTGAATGAGAATAGCCCATATAGGCTCTTATAATTGAATGTGTAGTTCCCAGTTAGGTGACCTGTTTGGGAAAGATTAGATGTGACCTTGTTGGAGGAAATATTCTTCTGTTTCCAGTCCTAATCTGTGTATGCCTCTCTCAGTTTCTCTCCCTGTCCCTGTTTGTCTCCATCTCTCTGTCTCTCTCAGTCTCTGTCTCTCTGTCTCTGTCTTTCTCACTCTTTGTCTCTGTCTTGCCCTAAATCCTACCTGCTATCTGCAGATCAAGATGTAAAGCTGTCAGTAACTTCCCAGCACCAAGCCTGACTCCTTCCTGCCATAATACTCAAGGACTAACCCTCTGAAATTGTAAGCAAGCCCATTTAGTGTGATATTTTTCCCGCAAGTTGGAAGGAGCTAAGGTGGAAGGAGTAAAGAGAGGAAGAGGAGAAGGAAGAGGAGGAGCTAGAGGAGAGAGCACAAGAGAGAGGGGAACACAGAAGCAGATGTAGACCTGTCTCTAGCAGTCAAAGGTAATTGATAGACCTAGGTTGGGTATTGGGTTACACCTCTGATTGTGTGGGCATCTTGTTATTGAGCGTTAACAAATATATAAAGCCTTTGAATAATCTAAGCATTAGAGTCTCATTTTCTACCAGGCCCTTGTAGATGGCGGGATGGTCTGGGCTCAGCCCAGCTTTTTGGAGATAGAGTGGAAGATTGTCAGAGCCATCTCCAAATGCTGGAGTCTCATGGGTGGCAGGGCCAGTGCTTCTGGCTGGCCATTTCTAGCTGTGGCCACACACATGTCCTCTAACCACTTCCAGCTGCAGAGTGCTTGACTTCAGGCCAAGGCACATGGCAGTGTGAGATAGATAGTCGGCCTGTCCAGTGACTGTTTTTAAATAATTACTTCAACAAGCCCCCAGTTACATGCTTTCATTTAAGAATTGCCTTGGTTATAGGGGCTCTTCACAACAATAGGAAAGACACTAAGACCATATATAAAAAATGTTGTTAATATATGGTATGTTCCCCCATTCACAGTGCAGATAAATAAAGTTTAAACTCTACCCCACATTCAGATAGTAAACCAAAGTTCTTATCTATCTATTTGTTTATCTATGTATCTATATATCTATCTTATCTATCTATCTATCTATCTATCTATCTATCTATCTATCTGGGATAGTTGGGAGTAAACTCAAGATCTTGCATGTGCTAAGTAAGAAGTCATCCCCACATGCAGGGGAAAAAAATCTCTTTAGGGAGGAAGAGAGGGAGGGATAGAGGGAAGAAGGGAGAGATGGATGGAAGGAGGAAGAGATGAAGGGAATAATGGAAGACATACAACTTAAAAGCAAAAAAAATAATTGGTAAAGGGAAGCAGCAAGAGCTGGCAATGGGTCAGGAATGAAGAAGAATAATATATGTATGAAATAACAATATAAGACCCATTTTTTTGTATGCCAGCTAAGGAAATTTATGAAATTTATGAAAAGAATAAAACAGATCCAACCACCACACCATGCCAATAAAGCCGTTTTGGAAACCCAAGGACTTTCTCATGTCATTGGAGCTGTGCTGTGAGGAACTGTGCCTAACTTTCCGCCTGGAGGAACCCTCTGCATTCCCAGCCACCCTACCCATAGTTGGTGGGCGGGGTAGCACTTTTTAGACTTATCACACAAGGATATGATTTTTTTACCTCAAATATACCTCAACTTCAGTTTATTTACCTGTGTGGAACAAAATAAAGCTTCTAAGGAATCTTGTTTAAAACTCAATGAATTTGTTTTGTATTCAGAATTTTTCTAACTATAAACCCTGAGGATAGTATCTGTTTTTGACATACTAATATGTACATATTCATACATTTAAATTATAAAGTAATCATAATGCGCTAAAGATTTATTAAACAGAGAATATGTATCACATTACAAGCCCCAAACAATCAAAATACCCAAATAGAAAAAAAAAGTATTATCCTCATATCTTTGGTTAACTAATCATGAGCTGCTGTTAACAGATACAGGCAGAGAAGAAAGCTAGTTTGCCTGAGAGAATGAACAAGTTTGCACCTATTGCATTACTACAGTTTTTATCATTCTTGTCTGTACGTAAAAGTAACCAAATGAATAATGCATTCTATAGTCAATCTAATAACAAATGTCATGCAATTCATAGTCCCTACTCTCAAAAGCATTACTAAATAAATGAAGAGAGAAGACAGAAATAAGAATATGCTATAAATGCACTAAAATCATGGCTCTCAGCAAAGAAAGCACCCAGAGAGGAGGCATTTTGGGAAATGTGTGGGTGACTGTGAATATTCATAGGAGTGAAAGTCAAAGCCACTTCTATTAAGTGGGATAGCAGACATACAGGACCACCCCACATACCATGAGATGGACCTGTTTCAAAGGAGTTCCAAATCGTGTGAACAGCTATTACAGGTGTGATGTGACTATTCTCTGTCTCTCCTCCTTGCAGAGAAATCTAAATAATGGTGACTGTAGAAAGAAGGCTGTGAGGAAAAGGAGCATCACACCTAGGGTTCCATCCTCAGCATTAAAACTGTCTGGACCAGAAGCAGGAAAGAAAGAACAAGAGGAAGCGCCACTGATTAGCATACACTGTCAATGTATTAAAATATTAGTCTGAAATTCATTAGTATGAACAGTTTGTGTAAGGGAATCAAAAGGCTGAAAATGATCCTCAACTAAGCTTGTTTTATAGCATTTGTTTTGACTTCTCCTCTTCCCTTCTCTCCTTTTGCTTTATTTTTTAATGTTGTGAGAAATGTTGAGTAACTGCCTTCTAAATACACATTTATATCTATAGATTAGTACTGAATTCAGTCTTCAGTTAAGGCATCAGTTAAGGCAGAGCCTTCTAGCTGTCAAAAATACCAAGAACAAGCAATGGTAGAGAGCTGAGCCATTAGTGGACAGTATATCACCCTGCCAAGAATCATGAAACATTGTGGAAGAGAAGACAGAATTAATGTGTGAAAAAAAAACAGAGAGTGAGAAAATACTCAGCAAAAAGAACATCAGTCTTATAAACTTGCTTCTTTTTGGTATTTTGGACAGCTTGAAGTGTCTACCTTAACTGACACCCAATACAATGAGAAGCTTCTCTGGGGAAAGCTGTGTTCAGTACTAATCTATGGATATAGACAGATGTATTTAGTAACCAGTTGCTCACCATATTTTTGTCACAACATTAAGGCCTGTCTCATGAGATTTCTGTGAGGAAGACAGGCTCTATTGAGAACTGAACTATGTTACTCATGTTACATTCTAGCTAAGAATCCACATGTGATCTTAGATGAGGCTAAGTTAGAAAGTGATGGACTAATTTGTTTGATGGAAGAGAGTTCAAGTCATTGTGTGGTCCGCCAGTCTTATCCAGTTACAGTTAGTCATGGCTGCTCCACCAATTATGTTTTGTCATGCTGTGGTTCATTGCTCTTATCAGACATGTTCTGTCATGTATGACTCACTGCTCTTCTCTAGGTTTACAGTGAGAGAGAACAGTAAGTAAAGCAGAAAGATACGAAACATGGGAAGTTTGGTAAGGAAAGAAAGGGGAGTGGATTTGAAGTTGGTAACAGGAAGACTGCATAGAAAGCAGCTATAGTTGTTAAGCAGGTAAGTACAGTTAAGGAGAAACCTGAGATTTTATGCTAGTACAGTAGGAATGGTGCCTTTAGGAAAGACCCACCTACTAGCAAAGACTCCTAAAAATGCCATTTTTAAATGCACTTTTAATTTTTTTAAATGCAAACTTTCTAAAAATGCAAATTCATTTGAAAGGAGAGTCACTGAACCACAAATGGCATGGAAAGGGCTCCCTACTAGAAAACATCCTTCCCAAGAAGGGTTTCCCCAGGTTAAGTCATTGAGGCACACAAGCCGCTGTAGCTCTCAAATGTAAACACAAGATTACACTTCAAGTTGGCAACAGAATTTAGAAGCATCATCTGCATCTTACTGACTTTTCAGATATGAGTCACAGAGAGTCACAGTAAAGTTTGAGAAAGCTGCTGAAGCCAGAAAGTGTGTTGGGGTTGGGTTCTTGAAGAGGTACATCTCAGATTTTTTTGTGAATCTGTAAAGGTAAAGTCTAAGATACTCACTGGGCAGGCAGCCTCTCACACTTGGCAAGTGGTAGGTAAGTGAGAGGCACTATCTCAGAAAAGAAGGTTAATATTTGAGGGACGACACTCAATGTGGTCTTCTGGCCATGTGTATATATACATGTATGTCTGTAACCCTCACCTCACTCCAAATATGCAATCTGCTGACTTTAAGTCCCATGTACTTACAAGCACTATGACACACACACACACACACACACACACACACACACACACACACACAGAGAGAGAGAGAGAGAGAGAGAGAGAGAGAGAGAGAGAGAGAGAGAGA
>JANHMN010000001.1:146998261-147018235 GCA_030674055.1 Rhabdomys pumilio | reverse complement strand
AGAGAGAGAGAGAGAGAGAGAGAGAGAGAGAGAGAGAGAGAGAGAGACAGACAGACAGAGAGACAGAGAGACAGAGAGACAGAGAGAGACAGAGAAAGAGAGAGACAGAGAGAGAGGGAGGGAGAGGGAGAGGGAGAGAGAGAGAGAACAATCTTACTTCTGTTATTTTTCAAACATTTATTGTGTACATTCGTGGGTTCAGAAAAAGCTAATCCAATTCAGCTGAATGATCAATTTTAACTATGAATAGAAGAGCAGAAATATGCTAATCAGATTTGAATGACTATAACAAAACCCCTGGGATAATCAAGTTAATAAATGAAAAAGTTTGTTTTGTCTCATGGCTTCAGGACACGAATACTCCATTACATTAGCACTTCAATACACATTGCATGAGTACTTCAGTACATGAATACCCCATTGCTTTGAGCCCATGGTTGCAAGATACAACATAATGGTGGGAGTATTTAGTACAGGAGGTCTGTTTACCTCATGTCAGCTAGGAAGCAGAAGGATGTCAAGGCAGGGTCTGAAATGTGCCCTTAGTGAGTTAACTTTCTCATACCAGGTCCCATCTAACAGGTCCCTGCACTCCGCATCCGTATCACAGGTGATTGTTAAGGCCTGTGGTCAAACTGCTTCACTGCTTTCAGCTACAGGGTCCATCAAGGTTGACATTTTTCTTTTAAGGTACTGTGCATAGTTTCATTTTCTGAGCAAAGAGGCCATCTCTTGCTCTTATAATTTCTTGCTTGTCCTCTATCATTTCAGAGTACCCACTAGCTTTCACACACCATGCCTACGGTAGCTTCTCAAGAAGACATTATACTAAGAGAAAAAAAACTTCTCTTAAGATAGTCATTTTTATAGTTAGTAAACAAAAATATTACAGTTGTCTACTACATTCCTTATTGCATTAGAATCTGAAAATGTTACATCAGGCTCACTGTCCCCAAAATGTTCTGAGTACACTTGGTGCACTTCAAAGGGGCTGGCATCCTTTTAGCTTTCAGTGTTTCCTTTCTTGTGATATTTTTACATTCAATCCATTTGTCATCTTTTCAGAAAGCAGACTGTAAGTCTGTTGGCGGAAATATGAGAGTTGTTTCTCTGTTAAAAAATAAATTCACTTGTTTTCCTTGGTGTGATGTAGGAAACACACAGTAGTCCCTGGAATGAACTTAGTCCTGGTGTTTTATGTCTTAAGTGTACTACAGTCATCAACAAAAACAAGAAAAAGGTTTCACAATGTGAAGTGGTGAAATCTTTTTGAGTGAACAAAGCAAAATCTAAAAGGTTTTTCTGAGTTACTAGAAGTGAGGTGCTATCAATTCTGTTACTTGCAGAGGCTAGATGCCTCTTTCCTCCTGTCGGAGCCAGTAGCTCTTGTGTAATGAGCTATCTGTAGGCTGGAAAAGACAGCCAAGGCAAAGCCTCAGATTAGATTTAGAGTCTGTCAGATAGACTCCTCTCCCATTTCACTGCCCTCTCTCATTCTTTTCTTTCTCTACAACCTTGTCTTGCAGGACAAGGGTGGGTGGAAGCTCAGTAGCCACTGAGCCATTTCTCTAAGTGTCTATACAGAGTTACTCATATTTTTCAGATAGTTCTAAAGCACAAAAATCTTAGAAATATAAAGAAAGCTTTCTACTACTAATATTACATATTAGCAGAGATCAAAACATTTTGTAGCTGTAGTTGTTTGCTTTGGTGCTTATTCAAACAGAAGGCGAACTGGAAGATATTCATATGAGCAGTTTCTTTATCATTTTTTCAGTTGAATTGAACTAATATAAACTGCCATTCTATACATTATTATTGACCAGAGTTTCAGCTATAAAATCAGGCTTGGCTAATAGCTGTAGTCCAGTAGTAGGGCAGTCAGCTAGCATGTATGAAGACTTGGGTTCAGTCTTCATCACCAGGAAAAAACTGGCCAGATTCCATCAGCTAAAAGCTTTTTGAATTTTTAAATTTTATATGGATAGTGATCATATCCAATATGAACTTAACAATTCATAATGGATAAAATTATATAAAAAATGTCATATGGATAAAAATGCATAAATAATCCAAGCTTATAAAGCCACTTTATTAACTTTTTATTTTTAAAAATTGAAAACTGATTTTTTTATGTTATACTCTGATCGTGGTTTCTCCTCCCCCATCCTCCAAGATCCTCTCCATCTTGTTTTTTATAAGATTTGTTTATTTATTTTATGCATGTGAGTACACTGTACCTGTCTTCTGACACACCAGAAGAGGGCATCAGATCCCATTACAGACGATTGTGAGCCACCATGTGGCTACTGGGATTTGAACACAGGACTTCTGGAAGAGCAGCCAGTGCTTTTAACCACTCAGCCATCTCTCCAGACCAATCCTTCCCATGTTTCCAGCCATCTAAATACACGCCCATTCTTTCTCTTTCATTAGAAAACAAACACACATCTAAAAATAATAATAAAACAAAACAAACAAATCAGAATTGGACAAAACAAACAAAAATAAAAGAGCCTCTCAAAAGCATAAAAAATACATGCTAAACATTCAGACTCAGACACACACACGCCACACACATTCACAATTCACACACACAGATAGCTCATTAAAATCACAAAACTGCAACCCTTAATATACAAGTAAAAGACCTGTAGGAAAAGAAAATGACCAACAAAACAAAAATAAAAACAGATGAAGCATTATGAGAAAAAACACCTTCCATTTTCTGAAAATTTCACCAAAAATATCTCTGAGTTATGAACAATCACTGGGAAAATGTTTTAACCTCCAAGTAAGACTGCTTGCATTAGTCAAAAACAAACAAACAAACAAACAAACAAACAACCCACAATCAACAACAAAAAGCTAACTGTAGTTATTTTACTTTCAAAACAAATTGTGGGTGGTATCATTTAGATTGATACATTCTAGATTAAAAATTTTGACATGGCTATTCATGTCTGACAATGAAGTCAGTGAAAGTTCCAGCATCACACAAATTAAGACGGTAACCCCTGTTTTCTAAGATTGTCTCATGATTCTTAGAAAATCCAGTGGTCAGCATCCTTTGTACATTGAACCAGCTTTTATCTTGACAAAACTGTACAGCCTCAAACACTTAGTTATATTTTCTATATGTTTTAGTTTTTAAAGAGTTTGACATTTTTCCTAAATGATATTTTTCCTAAGTCATAATTCACAACAAAGAAAATACCACTAAAAATGTAAAGCAATTTCTAACAAAACAAATTTTTAAATCAATAGCCTTTTTCATTTTCTGGCTCAAAACTGAAAGTGTTTTCTCACAGTTAAGGGTGACACTATGGTAATTTTCATGTCAGCCAAATACTGTCTTGCTTAGACCCTTGGGGACTTCTGCAGCAAATGGTCAAGGTTGTAACTCAAAGCCAGGAGTCCAAAGAGGTACCTAGATCAATTTAAGCACATCTGTGGTATTGTAAACTCTGACATCAGTACAGTATGTCTGGATAATGTTCAAAGTCATGTGAGAAGAGAATGGAGATCTGTTTTCATCACCTGTCTAATGTCCTTTTATTCTTCAGTGGCTCTCCACCAAGTTTCATGAACCTTACATGAGAGATCCCAGTGTGTATGATTACCAGTGTGTATAATTAAGCTTTTTGAAATAATCAACCATAAATTTCAACAAGGTCTGCCTCCTCTTATACTGATCAAGTCTTTTTCTTATGAAAACTTGATTTTTGAAGTCTTTGAAAACTTGCTATGCTTTCATGTTCTCTTTATTAGTCCTCAGAGTGCCTGAATCTTAGCATTCTTTGCATTTTTGTGTTTTGTTTTGTTTTGTTTTGTTTTGTTTTGTTTTGTTTTGTTTTGTTTTGTTTTGTTTTGTTTGAAGGAGGTTGTGTGTTTGGTTGGTTTGGTTTTTAGTTTTTTGTTTTTTTAAAGACAGGGTTTCTCTGTATAGTTCTGACTGTTATGGAACTCGCTTTATAGATTATAGACTTGACTGTCCTTGAACTCAGAGATCCACTTACCTCTACCCCTGAAGTGTTAGGATTAAAGGTGTCAATACCACCCAGCTCTCTTTTTGAAAAGTCTATACATGCTAACCTGATTTGAATTAAACAAAGAAGGGCCTTTAATCCTGTCTGTCTACTTGTATTTTTCTGCCTTCCTATTCTCTGAGGAAAATGTGAAGGCCTTTGGAAAAAAAAAACGATCTTTGAGTAAGTAATTTGTGGTTTGAGGGAGGGGAAGGAGGAGGTACTCTGGCTTCAGTGTTTGTGTCCACCCAAAATTCATATATCGCAATCCTACCTTCAACTTGGGTGAGTGAAGCATTTGGATACTTGATTGAGTCATGAAAGCAGAGCCTTCTAAAGTAAATTTAAAGGGACTTGCTTGTCTGTTTTATCAAGTGAGGACAGGCACAAGAGTTACTGTGGATAAATCGGTAAATAAGGGCTCACCAAGTCTCAGTTTTCCAGCATTTGTCTTAGACGTCCAGCCTCCAAGGTGTCAACCATACATTTCTACTGTTTATAAGAACCTAGGCTGTGGTGTTCAGTTATAGCCTTTTCAGTGAATTAAGACAAGTAAATTTGAGCCACTTGCCATCATACTTATTTGTAATCACAGCACTTGGGTCATGAAGGCAAGAAGATCAGTGGTTACATGCTGTTTGAGGCTGTCCCTCAAACTAAACAAAATACCGGAGTTGTAATATGTTTACACTGAATAATACAACTCCAAATTATTATATTAGAATCACAGTTCTTAAAGTAAAGTTTCTGAATACTTTACCAAAGGATAGATTAGAAAAACTACTATTAGTAACTCATTATTTTAACTCATACCTCAAAAAAAAAAAAATGACCACTAACTCATTTTATCTTTATTTTAATTACTTAGAGATAGCAGATTGTAAAAAGAACAGTCATAGTAGCAAAGTTATACTTTTCCAATGTATAAAGTTTCACTAAGAGAAAGTAAAAAATAAAGCTTAGGTTAAACCATCTCTTCTTCCCCTTCTCATTACACACACTCCCCAGTTAAAGAAGCTGAAGCTAATGACTCTGATCGGGACCAAGAGCTATCCGCCTTAAAGCTGCTGGTTACTGCTGCAGCCCAGAGACAGTCAGAATGCCGTATCATGGAAATGTTTGTACTCATGAAGTATGGACAAATGAACACTTATTTTTTTTTAAAGAAAATAAATCATTTGCTGTTATTCAGCAATGACTGTAGTGAACAGCACTACATAATTACTAAATAATACCAGTATATAAAAGAAAAATAAGATGGAGAAGTTCAAAGATATGCTTCACATCTCAGTGACAACTCTCCCACCAAGGACTGTTTTCTTCTTCTTACTTGAAAACTGTAACTGGCAGTGGCTAGGCGGCATCGGCAGGGACCAGCATATAAGTGCTTCACTGATGGAATTCTACTGTGACAAGTCCCATGGAGATCCCTTCCCACTTTGCAAGGACCTGTGGTGAATCTTGGTGGCCTCTATGCTTATTACCTAGATATTGTGTGCTACAAGCATTCCTTGCTTTCAATTTACTGTTTATGCTCACAGAGATATTTCATTTCACTTTGTTGTTCACAGGCAAAGCTGGGATCATACAGACTGAAAGCCCTGTGGATGATTCTGTTTTTATCAATATGCTTTGAGAAGTAAATCCCTCCCCTCCTCTCTCTGCCTATATCAATCCTCCAGACATGACCATTAATCCTGGGTATTTTGGGACATGGATTTGGGACAGCAGCAGTCACACCGAGTAAGCAAACCTGTGGCAGTTATGGCGAGCAATGGGTACTGTTTGCACAACGGTTCTAAGGAAGATATCTAACAAGAGATACTTAAATGGCGGGAAAGTTCTGTCTAATCCATAGAGACTTTAAAATTGGTTTTTTGGAAAGATAGTATCAGAAATTAATAGGTGCTTATCAGGAAAGGTTGCTTGGTAAGTGAACATGTCTCTGGAATTTTCAAAAGTATTATGACAGAGGTGTACTATTTCATGCCTTGGCTTATACCTGCAAATGGTTAATCTGTCTCTTCCCTCACATAATTGTATAATAGCATTTGTTACTAGCTGGGTATGTGCTCACATCCATAGGACATGCCTGGGTAAACATTAATTTTGACTTGCTGAAATATGCTTTGTAGTGCAAAACACGGTTGCGGGTGATTGACCCAGGGGGAGGAGAGAAGGAGGAAGGGAAAGTCTTGGGGGCTTTTACAAAGATGGAATTTTCATAATGATGATGCTATGAATTCTTTAAATAAAATAACCAGTGATGTCACTGTTCAGCTGAACCAGCTTGTGATAAAACAATAAACAAAGATAGCTCGAGTTTTTAGGGCCACTTGCTTAATCATCAGCAGATGGTCAGTGTCTCACTTTCCTTGACATCACACCTCTGTCCTCAGGTTCCAGACCCTGCTAGGGCTGGTCGCCAGCAGTAACAAACACAGTGTTCTAACCACCACTAGTCACAATATTTTGAGCTAAGTTAGAAACTTAGTAAGCTTGTACATAATTTCATATGAATAGAGCAAACACCTAATACTTAATTAATAATAAGGCTAGGTGAGCTGGTTCTTCTCTAAGATTATATAACCTTAAGGTTTTACAAACCAACACAACAGCACCAGCTCCTGGCTAGTTAAAAACAGGCTCTCTTCCATAAGTATGCCCACAGTTCCAGTCAATCAGCAAGTCTCAGTTAAGTAACAAGCTTTCATAAAAGCAGCCAATAGCACATTAACTGTTTAGAAAGATCATTAACTATGTTTTTCTTTCTTTCTCTCTTTCTCTCTCTCTTTCCCTCCTTCCCTCCCTCCCTCCATCCCTCCCTCCCTCTCTTCCTTCCTTTCTTCTTTCCTTTCTTAATTTCTTTCTTTCCTTCCCCTTCCTTTCTTCTTAGTTTATTTATCACTTAATATGCTGACTGCAGCCCCCCTCTCTCCAGGTTCCCCCACCTCACTCCTCCTTCCTCTAAGAAAGGGGAGCCTCTTCCTTCAGTACCACCCCTCCCTCACACATCAAGTAACTGCAGGACTCAGTATATCCTCTCCTACTGAATCCAAAACAGCACAGTTAGGGGAATGGGATCCACAGGCAAGCAACAGAGTCAGGGACAGCCCCTGCTCTAGTTGTTGGGGAACCAGCATGAACACCAAAATGCACATCAGCTACATATATGTGTGAGTCCTAGGTCGAGCTTATGCTTGTTCTTTAGCTGGTTAAAAATGCTTTTTTTTTTTTGGTTTTTCGAGACAGGGTTTCTCTGTGTAGCCCGGGCTGTCCTAGAACTCACTCTATAGACCAG
Source organism: Rhabdomys pumilio (assembly GCA_030674055.1). Taxonomy (NCBI): domain Eukaryota; kingdom Metazoa; phylum Chordata; class Mammalia; order Rodentia; family Muridae; genus Rhabdomys; species Rhabdomys pumilio. The sequence continues at coordinate 147,010,906 of JANHMN010000001.1, read as the reverse complement.
GCTGGCCTCGAACACAGAAATCCGTCTACCTCTGCCTCCCAAGTGCTGGGATTAAAGGTGTGTGCCACCACTGCCCAGCTAAAAATGCTTTTCTAATTCTATTCAATAAAACCCTGAGTCTGCTGAGTGTGGAAAGCATTTTTAGCCAGCATAAATCTTCTTTCCTGTATAAGCCTTAACAACTCAGCCATATAATAAGTTTTGCATCAAGAGTAGTTTACACAATTCTCAGCCAACACTGAAGTTTCCACTCAGATTGCTGAGAAAAATCCATGCTTGGAGGCCCTCCCTAGGCACATTTAAACCACATACTCCCAACCAGGATACTTCCAGACACCTTATGTCAAAATTCACCTATGATTCCAAAGTGCAGACTGTTGAGTCAATTTTACCAAAGTTTTGGCCTCTATCTTCTTTCCTTATACTCTCATTTCTGTGTTTATTTCCTTATCCTTGGCTTGGCTTTATAATTAGATATACATGTAAAAGCCATTTCTTTGAGGTAATAGGAGCTACTTCTTTCTATACAGTAATTACTTCTGAAAGGCCCTACTTACATGCAATTTGATTTAGGTTTGAATAGAAAACATTAGATCCTTGGTTTTGGTGATAGGGCATTTGTTAAATATATTTTAATTAACCTGATTACTCTTTTGCTATGAACTTTCTTATACCCTGATATGTGTATTTCATGGGTGTATTTATGCCTATGAATAAAGTTATTTTATGTATTTTTGCTTTTTATGCATTACTTGGTTTAATACTTTGTAATTTAGTATTTCTAATTTACATTTAATACATTGTTTCATACATTATAAGAGCAATGAGACCTGCCCCCTACACAGAAGGGAAGATTCACAGGAACAAACAAGAAATATATTGCTACATTTTAATTGGGTTTTGAACTTTTAAATTAAACTTTTAATTCCAAGAAATTGAACAACATTGTTAATATACTAGGAAATACCAGAAGGTTATATTTCTGAATGGTAAAATATACAGTATGCTATTAAAAGAATTTTGTAAAGCAGTTCATGATTACACTATGTTATATGCTATGTGTTTCCAATATACCTTAGGAAACTTCATGATGCCATTGTAATACTTCCAACAATGGGATTTTATATGTAGGAAGCTCACATGTACAAATCTCTTTAATCTATGTGTGACACATATAAATAACTTCAATGTATAATTCCTGACTGTAAATGTCTCCATGAGTGATATGCTCTGATAATTTCTTTTTTTATTAAATATTTTATTTATTTTATTTATTTACATTTCAAATGTTATCCCCTTTCCCAGTTTCTCCTTAGAAACCCCTATCCAATCCCCCTCTCCCAGCTTCTATGAGGGTGTTCTCCCACCCACCCACCCACTCCCAACTCCCCACTCTGGCATTCCCCTATACTGGGGCATTAAGCCTTCAAAGTACCCAAGGGCCTCTCCTCCCATTGATGCCCAACAAAACCATCCTCTGCTATGTATGCGGCTGGAGCTATGGTTCCCTCCATGTGTTCTCTTTGGTTGGTGGTTTAGTCCCTGGGATAATTTCTATTTAGACATTATGAGCTCAGAAGCTGCTTAGAAAACACTTCAGATAGCTCTAATTCTTCATAGATGGATTACTAACTTCCACAATGATGTGTGCAATGCTTTTGTGTGTGTGAAGTAAGTCTGATTATTTCCTAGGTCAGAGAAGTCCTATAACCCTGAAAGATTATTTGATATGCTGCTGATCCATCTTTCCAGCCTAACTAGTTGCCATGAAGTAATCAATAAGAAGAAATTAATTAGGGCTGGAAAGATATGTTTATATTACTTTCTATCTGCTATTTGATTCTTGTGCAACATGAGGAAACACATCACTGTTGGTGGTAAAATAAAAACAAGTGTGCATATTTATAATGTATAATGTAATTTTGATATGTTTATGTGTTTCAAAATACATTTTAAAAGTGAATATATTAGAGATTATTTGTATTAAATAATCTATTAAAAGAGATTCACTGGGACTGGGAAGATGGATTTAGGAAAACTTGGTGATCTTCAAAGGACCAAGGTTTGGTTTCCAGCACTAACATGGTATAGCTAAGCTACCATAACTGTCTCTACCCAATAACTTTATGTTCATTTTTTATCTCTTAAAATTTTATCTGAGAAGGTTTGGAACTAAAGACTTGCATAAGTCTTCACTTAGCCACATGGGTAGGCAAGAATGAGCAGAGGCAATCTTCTAATCGAACTTTATGTAAAACCCTCCATCACCTGAAATACATTGCTGTATGTTGAACTAGTAAAGCCTGTTCTTTCCTTTCTTTTTTCCTTCCTTCTTTATTCCTTCCTTCTTTTCTTTCTCTCTCTCTTTCTTTCTTTCTTTCTTCCATTTTCTTTCAGCTTAGCAGGCTTGATTTTAATCCCTAAGTTCTACATGAATACGGTTCAGAAACTCCTCCACAAGATTTCTCTGGGAGTTTTTATGATAACTGCTTAACCCTCCTGAGAATTGTTGGCAATTCTAGAAAGACTTAAGTTGCTAACAGCTGTCATGGTAGCAATGGCAAAGCCAGAACAGTATTGCCTGCTAGTATTTTGCAACTATTTTAATTTAAAAGAGGAGAAATAAAATCAATATGTAAATTCATACTTAAATTACCTGACTGATTTTATTGGAGAGTTCATTGACTTGTTAGATGCCGTCAGTGGATGTATCAGATTCATGACTCTGCTTAGAAAAATTTCATATAGTAAATAATATGATAGAAACACTTACCAACCAACATTACTAAGACATCACAAATAATATTAATTTTATGTAAATATAGGTTACTTGGGGAAATTTTAAAGTTTTATTAATTTGGTAAAGTTTAATTTTTTTAAGCCAAATGTGCTCAAGGATCATGAATTTGCTAGTGTATGCTCCCTGCACAGCTTTCAGTGAATAGCAACTTGCTAGCAGACAAGAGAAATAAGCAATGTCCTCCAAGGACAGGGGAATTCTTCACTCCCTAAGGCAAGAAGCTTATCTTTTGGAAAGAAAAAGGAAAAAGAAACAAAACTCTTACACTAATTTTGCATGCTTCGGTAATCTATATTCTAGAGACATCAAATGTTTCACTTAAGTGAAATCTCTTACTAATCAATAGCAAATATATTATAATTATATAGTTATGAGTTCTTTAGCTTCTGGTTTTATTATAATTTTTATGCCTTTCCAATTAAACATAAGATGTAACTTTGTTTCTGGAAATATGCATTAGCTGAAACATTGCAACTTTATTACCAGCTTTTAAATTAAGAATGATTACTTTCTAATACTTGAATTCTGCTGTTAGAATTGCCATAGCAACAGCCACAGTCTCTCTGGAACATCTTACAATGTGTGGATGACCATAATCCACTTATTTGTCAACTATGAAGAGTTTCCTCATGCCAGACAATATAGAAAGCACACTGATGAGAAAACACAGCATTTACTCTCAGTAAGTGTATGCAGAAGTCAGTATTTATAGCACCCCTTTAAAAACATATCTGAGGAGACATGTAAGTGGAATAAAATACTCTGGGTTATATGCAAGTAACACAGTACAACCAGTGCATATCTTATATCCCTAAGAGTCCGTGCACATAAACATATCTAGGAACCCATCTTAACAAAATGTTTGTCCTCACAAAAATGCAAACCAAAGACATGCTATCAGAGATAAACCTACCAAAGATAACCATTTTCCTCAACTCTGTTATGACAGTTAAGTTGGAGTCCTTCAGCTCCAAACATAGCTTCTAGTATTGTTATAGAGAAGAAGGACTAGGCAATATTTGGTATATCTATTTTTTTCAGTCATTTCTTTAAAATATCTTCCCAATAGGATATATATGCAAGAGTTGCACAGATTTGTATTTTAAATGGGTTGCCATTTGATATAAAAGACAATGAAATGGTAGATCATTGTCCTATATTTCTGTTACCTACGTTGGAAAAATATTTGTGTTCCAGTTTTGTGATGGCGGTTTCTATTAACTAACCAGAATCTCTGAAGATATGTCTGCTCTACTACACTGTGCCATGAATAACTATACTGTCAAATATAGTCTGAAAATCACATTTATCTGTTCACATAAGGTCTGCTCTATTGCTTAAAATCATAACATGCACTGAGTGAATAAAGAATATATATTCATCAACATGAGCATATATATACAGTGTGTGTTCATGCATGTGTGTGTGTACATGCACGCACGTGTGTGTGTCTGTGTGCGTGCGTGTGTGTGTGTGTGTGTGTGTGTGTGTGTGTGTGTGTGTGTGTAAGAAGCAACTGTTTTTATTTAAACAGAATATTATATCCAATATTATAGCGCAACTAAAAACAACTAGGAAAATTCATGATTTCATAATTGCATAATCTTTTGGGTACATAGTAAGTACTTATCTGAGTTTGAACTGAGAAAATAAATATCTTGTGCCATGTTACCTAAATTTTCCTACAAGGACAACATCCCTTTGGCTGTTATTTCTGAACTCCCTTTTCATTATATGAATATGACCGGCTTATATGTTCCTTATATGAATATGTTGAGTAAGAAAAGGAAATAAAGGATGGCCTAACATACCTAACAGTTTAAGGGGCTCATAAAGGAAGATTAGAGAGAACCAGATTCAAACTTTGTTGCCCCATATTTACTCTTCTGTGTTTTGTTTTTTCAGCTTTATTTTATTTTTTGTTGAGAATTTCATGCTTAAATACACCATATTTTTATGACTATCACAACTCTCTCTCATTCAAACTATTCTTAATTCTTTCTACACACATCCTCCAAAATGTATAACCTCTTCTTTTAGTATGTGTGTGTGCATACATATATATTAGAATATATTATATCATTACACATACACACACACACACACACACACACACACACACACACACACACGGAATACAATTAGTATTATCTATGTGTACATGGGTATAAGCTAACCCAAGTTTGGGCAACCTATTAGGGAGCTTGCTACTCAGGAAAATTGATTCTCCTTTCCTCAGCAGCCACAGATTGCCCATAACTCTTTGTCTACACATGAGACCTTGCAAACTTTCTCCTTTCCATGTTTCCTCTACAGGTCTTATGCAGGCAACCAATAAATAGGAAAGCTCATGGACACTGCATCCTGCTATTTGCAGAAGACACCTAACTGGCTGCAATGTCTTGATTTTCTGGCACTTACAATCTCCCTGCAGCCTTTCTTATGATGTTTCCTGAGTCTCACGTAGAGGGATTCTGTTATAGATATCCCATTTGGAGCTGGGCACCCCATGTTTACTTATTCTCTTCAACTCGACCAGTTCTACTTCTTTATAATAGCTCCTATCTGCTGAAAAAAATGAAGCTTCTTCATATATATTTATGCCATTTGCTGCTTATCAAAAACTGAGAAATATGGACACTGACCAAAATTATTTGTTTTTAACAAAGGAATTATGCTATGACATGAAATTCAAAAACACTGTCATAATGAAATTTTAACAAGTATATAGACACATAAGTCTTGTTTGTATGTCCACAAGAAAAATCATAAAACATGTGCCTTGAGTCTGTAAAGTGGGATGTGGTTGGTTCTGATGACAAGAAGAGAAAATAAGCTTGCTTTAAAATCACATACACAAGGGTGCTCTGTAGGCAACACAACACAGAAAAGAGTTGGCCATGAAAGTTCGCTTATAAAACTCTACTTGGTAATGTTTTTGAGTCATTTTTAAAGCTTTATAATGGCCTCTGCCACAGTGGTAAATCTACATCACAGTGTGAAGGTGGCAACATATGCTTTAAAAAGTTTTTTTTTTAATTTTTTATTGAATTTCAATCTCACATAACTAGAATGTTAGTAATTTTTAAAAACTTTTCTTGAAACAGGCTTAATTTTTCTAAATACAGTGTTGGAAGTATTAAAAATTAGAAAAACAGTATTGTTAAAAATAGGACTAAATTACACAAACATCTCTACCTAATCAAGGAAAAAGGAATGCCTGATTATTTGTGGTATGAATGCCCTCCACCTTCACCTCATCAAACTCCTAGAGAGGTTTTGAGAACAAGAAACGTTTGATTATTTGTGGTACAAATACTCTAACATAACAGGAGCAGATTCTATGAATGTTTAACCCTACACCTAATTCAAGAACTATGAATATCTTGAATAAGAAGTACATTTAAGCTGAATTTTTGCTTAGTTTTGAACAGCATGACATTTTCAATGACATCAAAATAAGTTATTTGCAATTCTAGTCTGTTTCTACAAGTTGGAAGGTAAGATCAGCTATTATGGCAAAGAAAGAAACAAAAAACAAACAAAAACCTAACATCTTTGTGGTCCAAATATAGTGATCATTTTAAGAGAATTTTAGTCAACCTCTTAGTAGTTTATCATAAAACTCATAATTTAGAAATATAATAATATTAATTTAAAATATTCTTATTTGCATTGGCTAAAAGTAAGTAACTTAGAATTATGTCCTTACTTGTAGCAAATATTAGGTAGTAAAATAGTCTTTGTAGAAAGGATCAAAGTTTGATGTCAAAGTCAGTCTGAAAGGTTTCTTATTTAGAAAGTCAGAGTTGTACCTCAGCTTGGATAAGTCCAAGAATATTTGGCAAGTGGAAGCCAAAAGCAAAAATGATCTTACCAGGTTTTCTCTTTCTCCAGATGTTGTAGGGATGATATTTAGAAAACAGCACACAGTCCTGCTTGTTCCAGGGCAGCCACCATGTATCTGCTGTTCCTCAGTTATGACCAGGGTTCCGGCTAGCAATGTGTGCAGGCTCCGGCACCCACAAGATGTCAGTGTGGGGGATGGCTCTGCCAATCCCCCATGCTGCATCCACAAAGCTTGACTGAACCCCAGACAATATCTGCCATCCTTGCAGTACCAGGTAGAAATGAGACTCTAAAAGTTTAATGATTATCTAAAGGATTTATATATTTAGAAATGCTCAATCAACAAGATGCCCACACAATTAGAGTTGTTACCTAATATCTAACCTTTTGATAGAAGTTGCTACCCAGGACAGCTTTTGACCCATCTGTGGTTCTCCATGGCTGATAGCCTCCTTCTTCTCCTCCCCTTCCTCTTTTTCTCCCCTCCCCTTCCTCTTTTTCTCTCCTCCCCTTCCTTTCTTTCTCTCCCAGCTCCACCTCCTCTTCTACTGCCTAATCACCAAGCTCCACTGTGAATACAATGTAGCAGAATATGTATCTTGCTACAAGATTTTAGTTATATAAATGGATATCATTTCATCTCATTCAGTGCACATAGAGTTTTCCCATTGCAGAGGCCATGTGGCCATGAACATTTCAAAACAACTGATTGTAGAATATTTTGGAGTATCAGACTGACTCCACATAATAATGTACAATAATTGGTCAAGTCATTGTCAGAACATATAGTATGATAGTGATACTTATGATGTATATAAATGAGAGACTGATAAGTAATACATAGGACTGCAAGTAATTCATCAAAGAAAAGAAAGCTTTGTAAAATACTAACGTATCTGACATCTAAATTCTTGCAGCTTCCCATTTGTACCTCAGAGGTAATAATACCTACATTTCTTTTCATAATCAAAAGTAGAGAAAATGTCTGTGAAACACTTGCAGCATAATTAATCATAAACAAGCAGGAGGCATGTTACCATTTTATAATTGTTGTTTGTCTCTTCATTAGTATATGTGACCCTTAAATTCCATATTTTATGAACTTTTTTTATAGTTGTGAGGTTTTAAGAAATGTATAGGTTATTTATATATTTTACTGTTAGTAAAATAATAACAGTATGGAGTTTTGGGGTATGGTACTAATGCCCTCATAAAGTTAGATGATAGAACCATCAGTCTTTACTGCCATTTGAGGAGACAAAGAGAAAGTAGAAATCTGAAAGCCTGAGGAAGGTCTCTTCTGGCCCCAAACCATGTTAGCATGTTACTTTGTGCCTTCTAAACCAGAATAAAACTGAAGAAACTATCCTAGCTTTGTTTCCTGTTGCTACGGCAAAATACTCCTACAAAAGCAATAAAATAGAGAAAAGACTTATTTGACTCACAATTCCAGGTTATGGCCCATCACTGCAAGAAGTTGTGGCAAGAACTTGAAACAGCTAACTACATTATTTCCACACTAAAGCTCAGTGTCTTAGCAATTTTTCTATTGCTATGACAGAGCAATATGACCAAGTCAACTTATAAATTAAAGCACTTAATTTGGGACTTACAGTTTCAGAGGTTAGTAGAGTCCGTGACCTTTATGGCAGGAAATATGTCAGAAAATAGACAGGAAATGTGATGGGACAGTACCTGAGAAATTATTTCTAACCCATAGGCATTAGACAAACTTATGAGACACACATGCACACACACACACACACACAGAGAGAGAGAGAGAGAGAGAGAGAGAGAGAGAGAGAGAGAGAGAGAGAGAGAGAATTTATTCTCCATGTCTCATAAATTTTTCTAATGCCTGTGGATCAGATATAATTTTTCAGGTACTGAGAAAGGCATGGGCTCTTGAAACTCAAAGCCCAGACCTAGTGACACACCTTCCCCAACAGTTCTACCAATCAGGGACAGAGTTTTCAATATTTGAGTCTAAGGGTGTCATTCTTATTCAAAACACCACACCTAAAATACAGTGAATTAATGTCAGTAAGAAAGATCTCAACTTACTTTTTCTTCTTCATCCACTCTAACGCTAAGTCCATCAAAAGTGCTGCTGCGTGTATCTTGCCACCTCAGTTAATCCAAGTAAGAAAGTCCCTCACATACAAACCTAATCTATAAATTCCTCATTGAGACTTCCTTCTCATGTGACTTGAGATTTTATCAAGTTGAAAATTAAAACCAAACTTTCACAGAAACAAACATTTAAAGTGTCTGTATCTGCTTCAAAGTCATACAAGTGGAGTGGTATTTATTAAAAAGAATCTACAAAATCTTAGAAGAGAAAGTTGGTGCCATTTGAGTCATTGCTTGCTTCTATCACAATCCCCCTGATTCATACAGCAGTGACTCTATCCACTATGCATACTTTACTCTGGATAGGAACAGCCAAAACACAGGGGTTCATTGGTCTTTTTTTTTTTTTTTTTAATTTAAGACTATAGATTTTACTTAGTAGCACAGATCACCAGCATCTTTTTATTGTGCCTTCTGTCAAAGTTGCTGAAGTTCTTGGTCTATCCATCAGAATGAAGGAGACCTATGTTTCTTCTTGCTTCTCCAGCACCTAACCACAAAGTAAGCATCCCATTTCAGGTCAAGAATATTGGAACCCCAATAACATATAATTAAATTAAATCAATAAAAATGTTCCCCATCAGGGGCTGGAGATATGCTCTAAGGTTAAGTGCATGCATTATTATTTTAGAAGAATCTTTTGATTCCAAGCTCCCACATCAACTATGACAATCACCTGCAATGATAATTCCAAGGGATAGGATGTGTTTCTTACTCATGGGAAACTGTACTCATGTGTACATATCCACACAGACACACAAATAAACACATATTTTTACACAAATATCCCAGCCTTGAAGAGATTCATATAAATGTAACAAAGTAACATTACCCAGACTGATCAGATTATACTCATGTATTGAGGGAATATATATATATATATATATATATATATATATATATATTGCATTATATATATATATATATAATGCATATATATAAATATATAGCAATGCATACATATTTATATACAATGACTAATGAAAAAAGAGTGTATGAATTGGAAAAAGGCAGGGAGGGATATATGGTAGTATTAAGAAGAAGGGAAGGAAAGGGAGAAATGATATAATTATTCTATAATCTCAAAAATATTTTAAAATTATATATCCACACCATAAAAAATAAACTCAGAACTAGCTGGGTTTATTGATAAGCTGTAACAACATTTTAAAATGCTAATACAATTTTTCTTAGATTTTTTACAAAAATATTGAGTATAGACATACAAAAGAATTAAGCTAGATCCTTATTCCTTACAATTTAGAGATATCAAGTTAAAATGAATTAGAAACTTACAGGCAAGGTTCAAAACAATAAAACTAGTAGATTAAAACATACAGGCATTTATCCAAGACACCACTGAAATGGAGAATCAGTTTTTGGACAGAGCTCCAAAACACAGGAAGAAGAATCAAACTTAGACAAATGGAATATTATCAAATTAAACATTGCACAGGCCAAGAAACACTGAAAATAATGGAGACAAGCCAGAGAACTAGAGAAAATATTTATAAAAAATTTAATGTTCAGGATATGCATGTAATTCCAAAGATTCAGCAGCAAAATTAATTAATTAATTAATTAATTAATTAGAATGATTAATAAAACTAGACCTTTTATCAAAAAAGTATCTAGAAATGACCAGAAAACATATAAAATGTACTAAATCTCATCAGTCAACAGAGAAAGGTATATAAATATTGTATTTAGAGATCAACTCATTCTAATATGTTGATTAAAAACACTACAGACTTTTAAATTTGCTAGTGAAGATACAGGAAGAAAGCAACCCTTATGTATTAATGGAGGCAGTGTAAAGTTATATATCCATTGTATTAATCAATTTTTGTGATTATAATAAGTGACTAAGGTATTAAAGTGAAAGAGGAAAATTGTATTTTGGTTCACAGTACCACATTTTTGGATCAATTGTCAATAACTCTTTGCCTTTGGAGATGCAGTGGTATAGTAGATTATAGTAGAATGTATGACATCCTATAACATCCAGCAAGAAAAATGAGAGAAAAAGACTTCAGTGTCCTGCATTTGCCTTGAAGTGTATGACTTATAATCCTATTATATAACTTTCTACACTAAGCTTCCTTATTCAAAGAAAACCTCATGATAAAGCTGTAGACTGGATATTTAGTCTTCAATATATAAGTCTTTAGGGGACATTCAAACTGTAAATTGTATGACTTCTTAAAACATTAAAAAAATCCCTTTCGGATATAAGGAGGGGGGGATGAAATAAGGGGTTCCTGGGTGATGGGGGAAATGGGATAAGAGGATAAAACTTAAAATGTAAACATTATAACCAACTACATAAAAGGGAGGAAAAGGTTGTTAGAACCAACATATTAAAAAAAAAAAGTCAGCCCTCTAGGAAAAAAAAAATTTTTTTTCCTTGATACTAAAACTTGTCCAGAGAATTGTATATTGCAGAATACACAGCCTTGGTGTATCTACTCATCAAGCAAAATGAGTAGACCAATTCAAACCTCCAGTGTCCGGGAATTCCATCTGGATGCAGTGAAGACACAGCATCAGATGCTTATCAATTTACTCTTCCCCACACCCCTCTTCTAATATCTCAACACCCGTAATCAGCTTGAAGAAGTTAAAGAAGAGTCAGTGCCCCTATTCCCCGGGCTTGGGGACTAAGGTGGTTAATATGGGGCTGTCTCTCTGGGAAAAAATAGTGATTTTGTTGGAATAGGGAGGATTAGCTAGGATTTATGGCATAGCCATAACTTATTGGTAAAAATCTGTATAATTTAGTATCAAGATAAAGTTATAATTTCTTAAATGGTACAAAATTCACTTGAATTTCAAATTTAAGGTTTTCATTGGTATAAGTTTCTTATTGATATGAAAGTGAAATGAATATTGATACTCTCATGGGCATTGTGCTTGTATAACACATTTAGAAGTACAACGCTTAGACCCAGTCCTTCTTTAACTTTTTTAACTGACTTGGGATGATTAGCCTGTGAGTTAAGGGACTATAGCAAATTCATGACTTTGAGTTTATTGTTAGGGTGTTTTCTATATTTCATTTAGAAATAGCTGAGAGAAGATAACAGACAGCAGTCCAGGTTACCTTACATGGATAGTTGGATTTCAAAACGTCAGAAATCTATAGAATTGACGTCACAAATATTTCTATATTAATGTTCATTTTGATTAGAGACCTGTCTGCTCCTGATAGCTTCCTGTCTTGGATTCTTAGAAGAAAGTGAGCATCCTTGGAATTACTCCAGTTGTGGTGAGACAGCCACCAGGCAAGAATTGCCTCTCTCCATCTACAGACAAATTACTGTCCAGAAAAGGACACACTTGCAGAATAGTCGACTGATTATATCTGCCTAGACAGAGTAACCAGCCCTTAATAATTCTGCAGCACTAAAGTCTGTCAGATGAGTTTGGGCTAGAAGGCTGGAGATTTGATGCTCCAATGTTCGATAGTATAGGGGTTGTCCAGGTGTTCAGCGGTCTCTGTAAATTGGCTAAGTTTTAGAAGCTATGCTTAGTGCTTCCCATAACTTCAGTTAATCTAGTCATTCTGGATTTCTAATGGCGTTGAAGACCTATAGTCTCATAGCCAATCCTGGCTATTTACCTTGAGAGAAAAGATCTGAGTGGATGGTTTTCAGCTGACATTCATTCTAAAGTCAAGAAAAAGCCAGGTTCAAAACTAGGTGTTCTAGTCAAGAGAGACGACAGAGGTTCTGGCTAGTCAACAAAAGGATGGACTGGTATTAAGACTATCTTGTACCTCACTGGTACAAATAGGAATAATTATGTTCTAATTGTATTCTGAGAGAAAAGCTTTATTTTAACAGGAAGGGTAATATGTAGGA
>JANHMN010000001.1:146858770-146993261 GCA_030674055.1 Rhabdomys pumilio | reverse complement strand
TCCTACATATTACCCTTCCTGTTAAAATAAAGCTTTTCTCTCAGAATACAATTAGAACATAATTATTCCTATTTGTACCAGTGAGGTACAAGATAGTCTTAATACCCAGTCCATCCTTTTGTTGACTAGCCAGAACCTCTGTCGTCTCTCTTGACTAGAACACCTAGTTTTGAACCTGGCTTTTTCTTGACTTTAGAATGAATGTCAGCTGAAAACCATCCACTCAGATCTTTTCTCTCAAGGTAAATAGCCAGGATTGGCTATGAGACTATAGGTCTTCAATGCCATCAGAAATCCAGAATGACTAGATTAACTGAAGTTATGGGAAGCACTAAGCATAGCTTCTAAAACTTAGCCAATTTACAGAGACCGCTGAACACCTGGACAACCCCTATACTATCGAACATTGGAGCATCAAATCTCCAGCCTTCTAGCCCAAACTCATCTGACAGACTTTAGTGCTGCAGAATTATTAAGGGCTGGTTACTCTGTCTAGGCAGATATAATCAGTCGACTATTCTGCAAGTGTGTCCTTTTCTGGACAGTAATTTGTCTGTAGATGGAGAGAGGCAATTCTTGCCTGGTGGCTGTCTCACCACAACTGGAGTAATTCCAAGGATGCTCACTTTCTTCTAAGAATCCAAGACAGGAAGCTATCAGGAGCAGACAGGTCTCTAATCAAAATGAACATTAATATAGAAATATTTGTGACGTCAATTCTATAGATTTCTGACGTTTTGAAATCCAACTATCCATGTAAGGTAACCTGGACTGCTGTCTGTTATCTTCTCTCAGCTATTTCTAAATGAAATATAGAAAACACCCTAACAATAAACTCAAAGTCATGAATTTGCTATAGTCCCTTAACTCACAGGCTAATCATCCCAAGTCAGTTAAAAAAGTTAAAGAAGGACTGGGTCTAAGCCTTGTATTTCTAAATGTGTTATACAGGCACAATGCCCATGAGAGTATCAATATTCATTTCACTTTCATATCAATAAGAAGCTTATACCAATGAAAACCTCAAATTTGAAATCCAAGTGAATTTTGTACCATTTAAGAAATTATAACTTCATCTTGATACTAAATTATACAGATTTCTACGAATAGGTTATGGCTATGCCATAAATCCTAGCTAATCCTCCCTGTTCCTACAAAATCACTACTTTTCCCCAGACAGACAGCCCCATATTAACCACCTTAGTCCCCAAGCCCGGGAAATAGGGGCGCTGACTCTTCTTTAACTTCTTCAAGCTGATTACGGGTGTTGAGATATTAGAAGAGGGGTGTGGGGAAGAGTAAATTGATAAGCTTCTGACGCTGTGTCTTCACTGCATCCAGATGGAATTCCCAGACACCGGAAAAGCCTCACTATTTTAATTGCTTGTTATATTATGTAGTAATTAATACACTGACAATTAAACTAATATTAAGTATGCTGGTGTTCAGAAGCCAGATTGTCCCAAATGAAGAGAACTAGAATTTATTAAACAGTCATGATTCACCCTCTAATTTCAATATTTACAGCAAGGAGACAAACATTAAGAAGTCATAATACTGTGTTCCAGACTTATATTTCCTCTGGCAATATGGTGCAGAAACTCATGGTCTGAACCATTTACATTATACGACTGTTTGGTGTAGTTAGAACTCAGTGTCACACTTCTTCATTAATTCTGGAGAGTCCATTAGCACACTCTCACAATGAAAATCATATTCAATATTTATTTATAATAATCCCTCACAAAAATCTCATTAAATTGTATTTTGTCTTTATTTTAGTACGTCTTTATTTTAGTACAAATATGTAAATATTTGACATATTTGATATATTTGACATACCATAGTATGTCAAAAATTTTAGCTTTATCCTCTTAATCTTCTGAAAAGATAAACTACTCTAGTTGTCCTTGCCATGTCTGCTGTAGAGTACAATAGCCTTCCGCTGCCTTGTATGTGGTATTGCATTCAATGACAATATATGGAAGCCTTAGAGGAAGCCCTATTGGAATATTATTTTCAGTAAAAAGATGAATACCCAACATTAGACTACTCATTCTTCTCCCGTTTCTCAGGGTTTTGATTGAGGTTCAGTTACTTGCACACCATGAAGAGCTGGATCACATGGGATTACAGCCTATAGCTATGACTCTAAATAATTTATCACTCATGAGACTGCCTCTTTTCATACATGGAGATGAAAACAATACTTCCTGACATGAGACAGAGCTATTAAATCCTCTTAAGAGTTTGTGTCTCTCTCCAGTTTCTGCTGCTCATAACCTTGATCTCTTTGTCTGATTTAAGCCTACAAACTTCATTATGTTCATTTGTTCCTGTGATGTGTTCAAAACAGTCACTTATTTGCACTTGTAGATTTCAGCGTCAAGTGTGGACCAATGATATTCACTTTACTTATTGGACCATGGGAGGCATCAGCCTTACACTGAAGACACCTCCCCCCCATTTTCACTTTAAGTAAAAACGTCCAACTAACTTATCATAAGAATGTAAGTTTTCTAAAATACATATCCTGTCTGACAAAAGTAATTTTTATCAGTTGTTCTTTGATTATATGTAAAGTATTACAGAAAAAGATCAAAGTGATATAGATAGAAAACTTAAGCCAGTGGTTATTACTACTTTTATCATCCTAACATACATGGGCATACTTTACTATGAGGAGTATTTACTAATTTACTAATTTAAAATTCCTAATCTCCAACTGATTCAACGTTCCCCTCCTGTGTATAACTAGCTTTCCTTTTCGAATACAGATGTTACAAGCTGATGTGAATGGCTTCTAAAGACTCTTTGATGTTAGGCTTCTCTGGAGAATTTAATCCATAGTATCTGCACACTTAGCAGATGTGTTCAAGGAACTTTTTACATAGGCCATATTAAAACGTCCTGCTGTCTGAGCATTAGAGCCATTCAGATATCCCACAAGGTACTATCAGTATACTATAATACAGGATAATATAGTGGTACTGAGACTGGGTAGATGTCCAAAAATTATCCATAGCACTTACGCATGCAACCCTTCCAAAGCAAAGTGCAATAGTGTATTAAGATTAGAGAAGTACCAGTCAAAGATAGTTTACATAGCTAGATTGGGTATTAGGTTACACTTCTGATTGAGCATTACCATACTTACAAAGCCCTTGATTAACATTTAAAAAATTGTATAAAAGCCAAATGGAAAGGGGGGGGGGCACGGGATAGGGGTTTTCTGAGGAAGGGAAATGGGGAAAGGGATTGGCATCTGAAATGTAAATAAAATGTCCAATAAAAAAAAAGATTAGAGAAGTAAACACATACACAGGAGGTGAAATGAAACGCTAGACTGGTTCTACACTCGTAAAAAATATGTGTGCCTCACATATTGTTTGTAGGAACAGGGAAACAACCAATGATACATCAAATACTCAAGTCTTATGGTTCCTTGCAATATTCCTTTGACCCAGATACAAATATAAATTTAGGAAATAAATTTGAGTATAAAGTCAGTCTTCTTACCAGGTTAAGATCACTCTCTCTTAGTTACATGAATTTTTAAAAGGTTAACATGTTTGACTTTTTCTTATAAGTCAGAGTTGCTATCTTCCTTCTGCCTCAGAGCTTGTAATACACAAGAACAATTTATTAGCTGTATGAATCAGGAAAAGAAAATGGGAACAGGGTTTAAATTTTTTTGTTTTTTATTTAGAAATAACTTAGATGTCAATAAGTCAGTGGCAGAATCTAAAGCAGGAAATACTAATACATAAGATTACAAGGACAACCCTGCTTTCTGACCTTTTGTCTGTGGTTGGCTCCCAACAAGCTTGGGGTGACGGAAGCAAGTGCAAAATATATCCCCCGAGCAGCTGCCCAGCATATTTCACACAGCCCAAACTTAGTATGAAGCATTTGCTCTACTTGGAATTTTGGACTAACTATTTAAGAGAAAGGAAGAGAGTTCAAACACAAATTAGAAATTAAACTGATTCTCAAAATTGTGATTAGTGGTACCCCAAGTACTTTCTGTGTACTGACCAGCAGCATCCCAGGAGAAGAAAACAAAATTGCTGTTCTAATTCTATGTCTAGCACAACCTTCATTCACATTTTCCTACTAACACACTACCCAGACTTCCCTTTAACCTGGGCTGTATGTCTATAAGAAAACAAAATTAACTTTTTTTTTTCAGTCTTCATGTAGTCAATACAAGACCACTGAAATGTTTCATGGTTAACCAAAATGGCCAAGGAATGAAGCAATTCTCTAAACAAAAGGAATAAAAGTATTGTAAAATTTCACCCAAGAAAATAATTTATTCACTGATTGGCTCTGGGAGGACAAAAGCTTGAATCTGGTGATGCACATTTGTTGTATGCATATTACACCTTTGGGTTGTAATACATTATACTAAAGAAAAATGGTGATCTCTCTTTTTAGATTTGCTAGCTAGAGAGAGCTAAGCATGAATCACAGAAACAAGAGATTCTGAGAACAGGTGAACATTGTGACTTTACCTTATTTTCAAGGGTTCTCAGATCTTTATTTTTTTTCTTTAGATTTCCATTATTATACAGAATGTATCTCCATAAGTCATTATTTTCTCTTCTGCAAAAGTTGGCTTAAAGAGTATTTCTGTTGCTGGAGAAACTTGATGGCCCAAGGAGGATATTAAGAGACTAATAAAGGACTCACGGACCCTTTAAATTTACACATGCAGATTCTGCAGTCAGTGTTGAAACAGCAGGCTCTACGGTTGGGAACCAAGGAATCTGAATCTACAGAACTCTTCCACTTCCTTTCCCTGGTGTACATTTCAACAATGGCAAGGCAGCCCAGAATGCACCATTACATGACTACAGGGTATCCTTAGCATCCCTCTACCTCTTACTTAGCCAGCAGTCATTCCAGAGATGTATCTTTGCCATGGTGATTCACTTGTTTTCCTGCAGGGACCAAAGGCTGCTGATGAGTGGATGAACTCAGAGACATTTGTTGCTCAATCATTTCCAGAGTCGAAAATAGCTCTTCGGTTGTCCTGAGCCTGTGATTAAATCAATACATTTTTTTTTTTTTGCCATAGATGCTTTTTACAGTTTCTGTATTTTTGTGAGAAATTCAATTCACAACAGTTGTTTTTCTTTTAAAAGCACCATTATTAAGCCAGAGTAACTGAAATAAAAAGAAAAAATAATACTCAGTGCAAAACCTGTCTTGATTTTTATAGTTTGGAATGCTTAATAGCTAAGTTTACACATTTCATGAAATGTAGCTTGTGTCCTTTTGATTTAGATGGTACTTTTTTTTAAGATGTAAGAATATAAGTGATTTCAAGAAATCAATACTTGGTTGTATTTTATTTAGTGAATTTAATTGGTTACCTGGTTTGAATGGATTGCAAAAAAGCATCAAATTTATATATACTTTATCAGAAACTGTTGCTGTGATAGATTTTTAAGTAGCTACTATTTTAATCAATATACCTTTTATACTACACAAAATGTTAATAGTTTTAAGGCTTATATTTTTTAAAGGAATGTCTGTAAAATAGCTCACCGAGTAAAGATGTTTGTTGCTAACTCTGAGGATCTTGATTGATCCCTAGGACCCATGTACCTGACTCCCACAGGTCCTCTGACATTCATATGGGGACCTTGGTAAACATACATACATACATACATATATACATACATGAATATATACATACATGCATATATACACACACTAAATTAAAAAACAAATGCCAAGTTTTAAAAGTAAAATGCAAAAAAAAAAAAAAACTGAAGAAAGTGATTTATTTATATTTTATCTCTTACCTTTTAATGGAAAAAGTACCCTCTGCATAACATTTGTAAAACCACTAAATTCCTCACAATTTGGAAATAATTCAAAAATCTCATTTAGGCCCACTAATCATCCTCCTTCAAAGCAACATATTTTTTGAACATCTAAAGATTATTCAAAATGCAAAACATAAAAGTCAAATAAATAATGAAAAAGGAAGAAAATATGTTCTTATTTAGCAATCAAAATATAATACAAAAATTTTCCACAAATGACATTTAATGCTTAGAAGACTTTTGGTAAAATTTTCCAAACAGTATCGTAATAACAATAATTTTAAACAAATTATTCTAAATAAAAGGGCCACAGCTTTAAACCTATTTATATGAGATCACAACTTCACCAACACTTAACACCTAGAAATAGTAGTATATTTATTAAATTATGGACCATTTTCACAAAAAGAAACTATGTGACTATTTTAACAAAAATACTGTGCAGAAAGAAAGCAGGCTAATCAGTTACAATAGGTATGTGACTTCTTGTTGGAAAAAAACCATTAGATAGGAAATCTTTCTAAGATTTATTTTCCATGCCCAGCAAATACATAGAATAATTTTATGTTTTCAATTTATTAACAACAGAAAGAAGAATATTTATGCTTTAGAAGTTCTAGGGGCACATTTAGGGACAGCCTTGCTTATGGACTGTGTGTAGGATGGCCTGGCAGAAAATCAGTGGCCAGAAGACCAAACATTATGGCTGATTTCCCCTGTTACTCCAATGAGCAAGAGAGGCCAAGCTCAAAACATATAAGTTTAAATGAGTAAAGTCTAGGATTCTGTAAATCATGATAACATTATGTGAAGTAGGAAAAGGGAGAGGGATAAAAAGATATCTGGCTCACTGTATCCCAGTGACATTTCCAAAAATCTCTTCCATCAAATCCCCTACATAAGGAATTATCAAAAACATGGCAAGAGAATATGCCTCCCTGCAAGGCAAACTGAGCAACGGACCATTCTTCCTGGTCTCACTGTAATATCAGTTGCGGCAAAGAGGGAAAGAGTAAATAGCAAATATTACAGAAATCACCTTTTTCTGGATAGTCTTCCTCCATAAAACTATTAAAAAGCAAATTAAGTTTATATCTTGGTTTGTTGTTGTTGTTGTTGTTAAACAGCTCTTAGAAAAGTTTTTCAGTTTATTTTCTTATGAACTATGCAAAAAAGTACAATTCTTCCCCTACACCACACAGACTTCTTTTGACTGTCTGCTAAATATCTGTAGAAAAATAAATGCGTAATGCCTTTTTCAAATGTACCAAATCATGTACTATATTATAGTCATATATATACACCTCTTGTCAAACCAGAGGTACTTGAGTAATAATGGTAACTTAAGACCAGAAAGAATAAGAAAAAGATTAGAATAAGCAGATATTCACTATAAAATCTAAATATGAGAATTAGTTTATCTCAGACATTTTTTTAAGGTTTATTTATTTTATATATGAGTTCGCTGTAACTGTCTTCAGACATACCAGAAGAGGGCATTGAATCCCATTACAGATGGTTGTGAACCACCATGTGGTTGCTGGAAACTGAACTCAGGACTTCTAGAAGAGTAGTCAGTGCTCTCAACTGCTAAACCATCTCTCCAGCCTCAGTTTATCCCAGTTTTATATGGTATTTTCCAGACTTTGAAGACAGTATTCTCAAAGACAAAATGGATACTTAGTTGCATGTGGGTTTGAGAATAAATTTCAATCAAATATTTGGTTATTTCTCAATCTTAAAATTGTTTAGTTAAACAATGGACTTATTTCTTTTCTGTTGCTACAGTAACACACAATAACACACTCTGACCAAAAGCAAAGGTTTTACTTCATGGTATATTTCCAGGTCATAGTGCATCACTGAGGAAAGTCATGGATGGATTCAAGCAGGAACTGAAGCAGAAACAATGGAGAAATGGTGTTTACCAACTTGTTCTGTCTTGCTCTCTGCTTGCTTGCATATATATCCTAGACCTACCAGCTAGGGGTTGTGCTGCCTACAGGGGCTATAATAGATCAATGAATTAATTATCAATCAAGACAATATCCCACAAGGATGTCCAGAGTCCAATATAAATTAGACAATTCCTCAATCAGTCTTCCTTCTCAGGTGACTCTAAGTTGTGTTGACTTGATAATAAGCCTAACCAGGACAAGTATTTTCTGAGTTCCCATGAACCATATTTTTCCTATTTCTGTTTTTGTTGTTTTCATCTTAGGTTCCTTTGATTAGGTTAATCTTGATTTTTCCAGTTGATAGGATTTAGATATAACTAGGAAACTAGTAAAACATACCTTAGGTATGTCTGTGAAATCTTTGAGATAATTAGAGTATAGGGGCTTTGTCATAATGAGTGGCTTAATGTGCCAAAAGATCAAATTTTGACTGCACTTCTGGAAATCAGTTGAGTTTTGGGTAATGGGTCCTGATTAGGGGA
Organism: Rhabdomys pumilio; assembly: GCA_030674055.1. Lineage (NCBI taxonomy): Eukaryota > Metazoa > Chordata > Mammalia > Rodentia > Muridae > Rhabdomys > Rhabdomys pumilio. The sequence goes on along the minus strand of JANHMN010000001.1, from coordinate 146,984,981 downwards.
AATAAGTCACCAAGGGCATGTTCTTGGAGGCTATATCTTGACTGGATCCTTCTTGTTACTGTTCTATTCTTTTCTTATCCACCTTGATGTGAGCTGTTTGATCATGTTCTTCTTCCCATAATGGACTAAAGTCTCATGATACTTCCTACCTGCCATGGCATGAGAAGTTTCTGCCACAACTCGTCATCACTATAATGTTCTGCTTTGTCATGGGCCTAGAATAAACAAAGGCCAAGACAACAGACTAGAATCTGAAAATTCTACCCCTTAAGGTATTTCTGTTAAGTATTTGGTCAGAGTGAAAATAAAATTGACACATCTGATAATTTTCTTTGCTGACTCGGAACTTCTCAGTGAATTAATCTAATGCTATAAATAAATAATTTGTTTATTCATAACACTCATAACATACTAATAATTATCCAAGATACAGTTCAACTCTAAAGTTTACTGTAAATGCCAACAACATAATCCCAGATTTCATCTAACATCACTGAGCATCTGACAGATTTCTCAAACAAAATTTGACTTTGCTTCTTCCTTAAACTGTTCCGTCTTACATTTTAACCTCGGCACATAATCCAATAGATTACATTACCAGTTATATTTATTCCAATATTAATATAATATAGAAGAACTCTAATGTGTTTATTTGTTATTTGATACATATCACCATCTTTCCTGCATAGATTATATAAACAGTGTCATTCCTGGGTACCAGACTTATTCTGGCAGAGGAATAACACATCCTGTCTAAGTCAAATAAAATGAATTTTGAAAAACTAAAATAGTTTTAATAAATAGAAAGGAAAACCTTATATATGCTTCAGAAGACTTTCCCATACGTGCTCTTGTCTATCATTTTCCAATTTTCTGCTTCTCCAGTTCTTGCCCTCAGTGAATTCTCATTAAGTATAGGTATCCAAAGTGATCAGAGGTATCAGGTCCTCCTGAGTCAAAGGTAGTTGTGAGCCACCTGACATTAGCTCTGAGAACTCAGCTCGGTTACAAGAGCAATACATACGCATAACCGTTAAGCTATGTCTCCAGCACTGCACACACATACTTTTTGCATGCTACACACACACACACACACACACACACACACACACACAGAGAGAGAGAGAGAGAGAGGGGGGGGGGGAGGGGGAGGGAGAGAGAGAGAACTCCATAGCTGGGAAAATGTTCTTTTTTTTTCTTTGAGACACAGTTTCTCTGTGTAGCCCTGGCTGTCCTGGAACTCACTCTGTAGACCAGGCTGGCCTCGAACTCAGAAATCCACCTGCCTCTGCCTCCCAAGTGCTGGGATTAAAGGCGTGCGCCATGACCGCCCTTGGGAAAATGTTCTTAAGATAATATATACAATCTAAAGAAGAGCCCACCTATAGCACTTATTCAATTATAAGTATGACTCTGTGGTCCAAGAATAAAGAGAATTTGGAAGGATGAAAGTGCATCTTTCATTGTGACCCCCCAATCATCCACTGACCAAATATAATTTTTATTTTTATTCCTCTACCACTATGCTTTGTTACCAAATATTCTGTGACTTTTCCTGAGGCAACACAGATATCTACTCACTTTAGACATGGAGTCAATGACAGACAGAAGTAGCAATTCCACCACGCCCAACTTGCAATCCAAGGAACTTATCGCTGTTACTTATAGGAATGTGGGTAAGGTATGAGGTAAAACATCTTATTTCAGTTGAAGGAACTTATAAATCTTGTGAGTTTCAGAAACTTCATGAGACTTTTGAGTCGATTATTCCCCGATTCACATAGGCCCCTTGCACATTCTCCAGGAGGGAATGTTTCAATTAGAAGAAAAAATTTAAACACCACCAATTTAATTTATTCTGTGTTGAAGGAAATAAACAATTCAGAGACACTACCTGTATGTAGATGTAGTCTTTGGGGGTTTTAAAGAGCAGTGATGTAGGTGTAGTATCATAATGAAAATTTCTGTCCTTATGGATTTCTTCCCTTATAAACACATCAATATAGAGATGAAACTAGTGATTGTACTTTGTGTGTGAAAGCTAATGTCCTCCAGTGTACCATAAATTATATGAAAAAAGTAAAAAAATAAAAAAGTTTATGGGCAGTGGGAACAGTTGCTTTTTTTTGTTTTGTTTTTTTGGTTTTTTTGGTTTTTTTGTTTTTTTAGTATGTTTGAATATTGAACATTTATGAAGTACCCAAGAAGAGCTGTCCAGTAAGACATTAGTTCTGTGGTTTTGGGGTAAAAATGATTGTGAGTCATTGCTTTCTGAGAGGCAGGGTGTTCCTACACAGTGTGACCAGTGAGGAAGAAAAATGCTGGTATTACAGACCTGAGGTATGCCAGTATTTTAAGGAAAATGATGTAATAGATGATGGAAAAAAATCTAAAAAGGAGACGTTAACAAAGAGGTCACTGAGGAGTTGCTGAGATTAATTTCAGTGGTATAGTAAGAACAGAAGTATCAGTAATCTGGAAATCAACAAATCTCCCAAGGTGTAACTCAACAGGGGAATGTTTTTTATTTTTAAGATTTGAGACAAATCTCAAAACTAACACAAAAACAAACCAAGTATAGAAAATAGCTCTCCAAGTTAAGTTATTTAAACAAAATCCCTCCAAGTAGCATCATTCTGAAGACTCCAGTTTGTGATAGGTTCATTAAATGCCTCCTTCTGCAGAAGTGATCAGTGTAAACTGTTTTAATAATAATCATAACTGCACCTAATGGCTCCTGCTGTTTTCTTTATCACAACCATTGAAGAATCCACAATTCGATAATCATGTGACTTCAAGGAAGGTTTGTATTCTTCCGGTGTTGAAGTGGTAAATGGGTCATCACTGTCACATACGAAAAAGAAACGTGAGCTTTCAGGGAAAATCACTCCATTTATGCACCAAAGTCAGCACATTTGTCATCTGACATTTTATAGTTTATATATTTACCTGACAATGTATCTTTCTGTGAACTATAGAAACACTTATTTCATTTCAAAAACAAAAACAAAAAAACAAAACAAAACCCAGCATTAATGGATTCAGCCTTCTTCACATGCTATTTTTCAAACACCTAAAACTAAAACTCCTAAAAGAGAATGTTTTATTTTATTTACAAATAGTATCTACATTGAATATTCTGTTTACCTTCAAGTCTAGTGGTGCTAGTAAGCCTTCATTACACTAATGTTTCACGCTGAAAAATGACAGTTTTTGCCTAAACAAATTGCTAAGCAATTTGAATTGTTTTGTTTAAATACTGTGAAAAAGCAAATGAATTCTGATGCCCAATCTACCAAAAATTTTAATTTATGTTTAACTTCCACCTGAATCAAAGTGCAGAAACATTGCACTAACTTCTCCACAAAAGTCATTTTGGAGCAAGCAAAAGGGGGACCCGTGCTTACAAGCACAAATAAGGTCACTTGTAACTGTGCTCACCTTTGGCCTACTCTGTCTTTATGCTTTCACCACCAGACTAAGGCTCACATCCCCTGACTCCATGAGAAAGCTTCTGAAATTTAACCTCAAATCAACCATGCCAATAAACTGTATGCAAAACACAATGAGCTTTACAATGTGATGAAACCTATTTCTTCATCAAAAGTTGTTTTTATTCACCCCGTGCCAAATATTAAATTATATTTTTCTATTTGAAATTTTTAGAAAGGATTCATTTGTTCATTTTTATTTGTGTATACACACACACACACACACACACACACACGCATATATATATGTATATATATATATATGTGCCTCTGTACACAATATGCATACAGGGACTCTCAGAAAATGAAAGGCATCAGTTCCTCTAGAACTAGAATTACAGGTGGCTATCATGTCATGGGGAATGACTAGATTAAGGAGATCAAATGGCTGTTGTACTAAAGAGAATTATAACTTCCAGATAGTATAGATAAATTTAATCTACTAAAAGTTATGTATGAGCAAAATAGACTAAAACTATATTACAATTAGAGGAAGCAAACCTTCTTTCAAACAATAAAAATCTGCTTTTCTCTTTAAGCCATAGAAACATTCAGGAAAAATTGCTAACTACTGGTCTAGGGAAGAATGTGTTTTGTTGAAGCTTTCCCTGATTTATTTGTAAACATACAATTCATTTTTTCATAGTAAGTTCTTCTCTGTCTCTGTCTGATTCTGTCTCTGCCTCCCTCCCTCCCACCATCTCCACTTCCCTCTTTGTTGGGAATGAAGTCAAGGACACATGCACACTTACATAGACTCTCTATCCCTTAGCTATACCCACAGCCTCTTTTTGCTTTTTATGTTTGAGACAAATTTCTCTCAGTCCAATTTGTGATCCTCTTGCCTCAGTCTTCTGAGTAGCGGGGATTTTAGGACCGGAAAAAAAAAAAAAACAACAACAACAACAAAAAAAAAACAAGGCAGAGATAAATTGCTTGTTTTTCTTTCAGCAGTTTCTTTGTTTGGTTACCAGTGTTTGTTCTTTCCCTTGCTTTGGTATTTCTTCTTCAAGGGTGAAGACTATTCTCATGAAAATATCATTTTCTCCTGATGTCTGTTATCATTTTATTAAATTTTTCCTGTCTTTAATTTCTTTCAAAATGTTTATGTTCTAGAATTTGGTTCCAGTATCCTGATTTTTTTCCTTTTTTGTCTAATCTTTTAAAAACTTCAGATTATAGGAGTTAGGTTTTGTTGCCTAATTTAGTCCAATTATATTGAGAGATATCAGTTACCAATGATGGTTAATATCTGTAATTTTGTTATTGTTGCTGTTGGTAGTGTGTCTCAGACTTCCTGGAATTTTTTAGATTTAACATTTTCTTTGACTGACATATCTATTTCTTCTATCGTGTCTTCAATGCCTGAGAGTATCTCTTCCATCTCTTATTTTATGTTGGTGATCTTTGAGTGTAGGCTTAGATTTTTCAATAATACTTATAATAAAGGTTCTTAAATGCTTTAATGTTCCATCTAGCCCACCACCCACGAATGTTAGTGGAAAGAAATGGTTAATAGAGCAAAAAAAGATGTGAACCTGTTTAGAAATAATTCTTTGAAGCAAATCCAATATGCATTCTCAGAATGTCAGCAGTTCAGCCCATATGAAGCAGCAGCTTGATCTACTTGCAAGCATCATTCTTGAGTCAGTAACAGCAGTTCTATCCTGAAAAAACTGTAAGGCTCTGCCAACTGGCCCATGTCTGTGTATACGGCACAAAGCTTCAGGAATATGACCAGAAATTTTTTGGTGGCATTTCTCTCTATAAAGACACGACAAATGATGACCAGCAAAGAATGTAAAGACATACCAATACCACATAGTATCATCCACTGTCTGTTGGGATACATATGTATATATATCAAACATTACTCATTCTTTCAAGAGTCTGCTCTAGCAAAACATCACATGCCCATTTTCCAGGTTGCTGGAAAAGACACCATGAAAGACACCATGTCTGTTCTCAGCAAAATATCTTTACACATGTCTGCTTCAGCAAAAACCTCCACTCAAAAGACATTATTTAGAAAAACATCACATGACACAACTGAGTCTTCAAAGAAACCAGAAATTTCCACTTCATTTGAGTCTGTAATTCTTGTTCACTTCCCTAAAGTTTCTCTTTCCAGAATTCCTTCAGTTGTATTTTCTTTATTGCTTCTAATTTCTATTTTCAGGTCTTGAACACTTAATTCATTTCCTTTAACTATTTGTTTGTCTTGTCTTTCCTTAAAGGATTTACTCATTTTCTTCAATATTTTGTTTATCTTTTTTTCAATTTCTTTTTTTAAATTAATCATTTTATTCATTTACATTTCAAATGATATCCCCATTCCCGGTTACCCCTCCAGAAACATCCCACCCCTCTATCCTCCTATCCCTTTTCCCCTTTTCCTCTATGAGGGTGCTCCTCCTTCACAGCTCTAGCATCCCCCTATGCTGGGGCATCAAGCCTCCACGGGGCCAAGGCCTTTCCTCCCATTGATGTCAGTTAAGGCAATCATCTGCTACATATGTTATCTAGAGCCATGGATTTTTCCATGGCTCTTTAGTTGGTGGTTTAGTCTCTGGGAGTTCTAGGTGGTCTGGCTCATTGATATTGTTCTTCCTATGACGTTGAAATCCCCTTCAGCTCCTTCAGTCCTTCCCTCTAGATCTTCCATTGGGGTCCTTGGACTCAGTCTGATTGTTAGCTATGAGTATCTGCATCTGTATTAGTTGGGTGCTGGTAGAACATCTCAGGAAACAGCCATACCAGGTTCCTGTCAGCAACCACTTCTTGGCATCAGCAATAGTGTGAGGGTTTGATGTCTGCAGATGGAATGGATCCCTAGGTGGGACAGTCTCTGGATGGCCTTTCCTTCAGTTTATGTTCCATTTTTTTGTCCCTGTCTTTCCTTTGGGTGGGACATTTATAGGTTAAAAATTTTAAGATATGTGGGTGGCCCCATCTCTCAAATGGTAGCTGAGCCTATCTACTGGAGGTGGCCTCTACAGGTTCTAACTGTCCATTGTTGGGTATTTTGACTAAAGTTATCCCTGTTGGGTCCTGGGAGACTCTAGCTCCCCTGGAGTCTGGGACTTTCTAGTTGCTAATCCCCAGTTCCCCATCCCCCACTGCTACATATTTCCGTTAAATTTCCTGACCCTCTGTACTTCTCTCCTGTCCCTTCTAACACCTGAATCCTGTTCCCCTTTTTTCTCCTCCTCCTCTCTCCCTCCCAGGTCCTTCTCTTCCTCTACCTCCTGTGATTATTTTGTTCTGCATTCTATGTAGGATTGAAGCATCTATACTTTGGTCTTCCTTCTTCTTAAGCTCCATATGGTTTGTAGGTTGTACTGAGAGTATTCTAGCTTTTGGGTTAATATCCATTTACAAGTGACTGCATACCATATATGTCATTTTGGGTCTGAGTTACCTCACTCAAGGTGATATTTTCTAGTTCCATCCACTTGCCTAAGAATTTCATGAAGTCATTGTTTTTAATAGCTGAGTAGTACTCCGTTGTGTAAATGTACCACATTTTTTTATATACATTCTCCTCTTGGGGGGACATCTGAGTTTTTTTTTTTTTTCTGGCTTCTGGCTATTATAAATAAGGCTGCTATGAACATAGTGTTCTTGTTATATGTTGGAGCTTCTTTTGAATTTATGTCCAGTAGTGGTATAGCTGGGTCTTCAGGTAGAACTATTTCCAGTTTTCTGACAAACAGTCAGGTTGTTTTCCAAGGTGATTTTATGAGCTTGTGGTTCCACAAGCAATGAAGGAGTGTTCCTCTTTCCTCACATCCTTGCAAGCATCTGCTGTCACCTGAGTTTTTTAGCCATTGTGATTGGTATGAGGTGGAATCTTAGGATGGTTTTAATTTGCATTTCCCTCATGACTAAGAACGCTGAGCATTTCTTTAAGTGCTTCTCACCACTCAAGATTCTTCAGTTGAGAATTCTTTGTTTAGCTCTGTAAAAACCTCTGTTGTCTTTGTAATATTGGTTTTAAGATCTTTTATTTGTACTTCACCTCTTTTGGATAAAGAGCTTGTTGTAGTAGGGTAGCTGGGCTCTGGTGGTGACATCCTTGCCTTGGTTGTTGTTGATTGAGTTCTTTATGCCATTGTCTAGACATTTGGGGTATGGAGATTATATGTCTAGGTACCTATTTCCAAGTTTGTCATTCAGTCAAAAAAAAAAAAAACCAAAAATAAAAACAAAAACAAAAACAAAAAAACAAACAAAAAAAAACAAACAAAGAAACTCTGGATACATTACAAACCAAATGGACCTAACCAATTGCTACAGAATATTTCACTCAACTTGAACTGTCCATTTTATGTAACTGGAGTAGGCTCTTAATACTGGGACTGTGACACCAACCCAACCACAAAATCTACAACTCACAACCTGTTCTGCCTGCAACATGCACTGGGAAAATGGTGGCTCAGAGCTTGTGAGAGTAGCCAACCAATGACTGGTCTAACTTAAGGTCCAAGCTATTAAGAGGGAACCCACATCTAGAATCTGGTTGGCTCAAAGACCAAGGATAGAACCAAACATGAGTGACAAAAAAGTCATTGAAATGATTCTTAATAATATGCTGCTATACTCATAGATCAATATCTAGTCTACTCATCATCAGAGAGGCTTCCTCCTTTTATCATCTGATGGAAACAGATGTAGAGACCCACAGGACAACATTAGGTAGAGCTCTGGGAACCCATCAAAAGAAGAGAAAGAATTATAGGCTTCACGGGAGGTCAAGGACACCAGGAGAACCAATCTCATACATTTGCACTGTATACTTTGGTTCTTCTTTTTACTCACTCTCCTATTTCCTTCTTACTCCTATGAATATTCTTCCTCCCTATAAATCTCTCTTCTCTGTATGTTAGTTTAGTTTTTGTTTGGTATACCATAAAATTTAGTCAAGGTTTTCTATGTGATCTTGACTTTGAACTAAGCATCAGAGCTCTGGTGAGTTCATTTAGTGGGCACAGAACTATATACTATGCCCTTTCATTTCCCAAAATCTATCAGTTGTCAACATATTTCCACTCATATGATAGAACACCCTGAGTTAAGAAGAAGGTATTTAGCTGATCTCTTAGCCATCCTGTATCTATTATAATCTTTCATTACCATCTTCCACAATATTTCCAGAGCTTTAAGTGGATCGAATAAACAGTTTCTGGAGGATGAACTTTGTCAGCAATAGTTCCTCTAAGGGTCTTGAGATTCTCTCTACTTCTCTGAATTTTACTAGCCATTGGATACACTACAAAGTTTTTTTTTTCTTTTTTAAACACTTATATATTTGCCTACTTATTTGTTTATGCAGGTACATCTTTCAGCATAGGTGTGAAGATCAGAGAAAAACTTAGAGGACTTGGTTTTCTCCTGCTGCTATATAGGTTTCAGGTATTGGATTCAGATCATTGGTCTTGGCAGTAAGCTGTTTATCCATTAAGCCATTTCAGGCCTTTACTGTGCTTCTTCAGCTAAAACTGGCTTTTACCTTTTCAAGTACTAGGTTCATATGTGTAATGTTTACTGATTGCATTCAGTTAAGAAGTCAGTAGTTCTAATATCTGCTACAGAGTCCTTCTTACCTCCAAATACAAGGAACCTAAAAACCTGGTTATCACATTGAGCTGCTCCTGGTCTCTAGAGATCTATCTTTCAAATAACCAGCCTAGTATCTTCCTTTATTTTCTATGAAACTGTGGACCTCAAAATTATCTAGATCTAGAAAACTTCTTAGAAAAGAACATAAGAACCATAATTATTCAGACTACTTCTGTTATGGTAACATTAAAAACACCGAAATTGTACTAGAATTGTCAGAAAAAATGTAAAATTGAACATACTTTAAAAAATAAAGCAAATATAGTCTCATTTGTATCAGTGTCAAATAATATTTAACATGGCATTAATCAGTTTTCAATGTTGTAAATAATTGTGAATTTTAACTTAGAAAAATAGCATCAACCTAGCCTTTCAATTGTGAGATTGAATAAATCATCTAAATCACTAATCATATTTTTGTTTAAAATGTAACTAAAGAGGACAATATATGGATATCGTAAATTCTAAGCTTATGATATATACTGTGGCATTCTGTTACCTCAAAGCCACAAGACCCACCTCTACTTTGATTTTCTATTGCTCTGTATAACAGATATGGAAGTCTTGTGCAGCTAGCCTATTCTAAAAATATTACAATGAAAACTGGGATGTGTTTGGGTATGCTTTTTGATGTTCTTTTGAGTGCTAAGACTTTATTGTAAAAGAAAAAATTTAAAGTAGAATGGCATTTGGGAATCATTCTTGCTTGGCATTATTGAAATTGCTGCATAAACACTACTCCATTGCTGCTCCTGGATTACAGAATTTACTGTTACATTTCCATAAAACTGTGCAAAACTGCTTAATCACCACATTTATCAATTAAATAAACAATATATATATATATATATTACACACACACACACACAGTAAAAATAATTCTCACAGAGTACAAAGCTATTTAGCATGACAATACAGGTCTAAATCACAGATAAGTTCTTTAACATCACTAAATTTCACAGACAAAGGTTACATCCAAATGAGGTCAAGAATTATGAAAATTTATACCACTTAAAGGACAATCTTAGGTCTACTAGAAATATCAGCTCATGTAAAAATGTTGTTGACACAACAAGTAGTTTTGTCTTTCATTAATTTTATGAACATAATAACTGATGTTTTTAAGCACCCTTAAATAGTTTAAATTTGCAAATTTATAAAATACACAGTTTTAATAAATTATAAAATGTCCAGTAGGAATGCTCTGAAAAAGTTTTCAACTCTAGCTTGAGAAAAATACATTAAGTATAAATAAGATATTAAGAAAAGGCTGTATCTTTACTAAAACATCATCACTGATGGAAATGTGAATAAACTAAAGCACATTTACTGTGGAACACACTAATGCTATTCTATTTTTTTAAAGATTTATTTTATGTATACCAGAACACTGTTGCTATCTTCAGATACACTCGAAGAAGGCATCAGATTCCATTGCAGATGGTTGTGAGTCACCATGTGGTTGCTGGGATTTTAACTCAGGACCTCTGAAAAAGCAGTCAGTGCTCTTAACTGCGAGGAGCCGACAGAAGGTGGCTATCATCCCTGTAGCCATCTTGAGCCATATACCCTGACAAGAGACTTGTTTACAATAGCCTACAACAGCTGAGCACACTCTGATAACATCTTGTTTTAGATACCCAGGATTTTCCCTTAGGTGTGTGAGACTTAAAGGTGTGATTTAGAGCTGAGACTTAAGGGCGTGACTTAGAGATCAGATTTAGAGATAAGACCTAAGGGAGTGACTTAAAGGTGTGACTTAAAGGCATGGCTTAGAAGTGAGACATATAAAAAGCAAGAGGCAGACAGAAGAAATTATTAGGCACTTGGCACTTGGAGGAAGAATTTGGAGTTAGAAATAGACACTCAAGACTTGGAAAGACAATTTGTAGTAGGCACTTGAGACTCGAGACAGGCAACTAGGATTAGACACTTGAGACTTGGAAAAGGCACTTGGATTAGACACTTGGACTTGGATGAGACTCGAGACTAGAACTTGGAACTGGAAACTTGGAATTTGGAGACACGAGGGACTAGGAATTAGGGACTAAGAACTCAAGACTTGGGACTTGGAGAGAAGAAGAGAGACTGAAGAATAAACAGGATTTAATTACACTCTGTCTGGTCTCCATTCTTCGAGTCTGTCCTCACTCTCTCTCTCTCTCTTGCTGAACCCCCGACCTTCAGACTGGAGCAGCTTGGGGCAGTGCGGGCTCTAACAATTTAGCCCCCAAAGCTTTTGGCATTGTGGGTTCCAATACTGATAGAGCTGTCCGTGACATTTTGGCCCCCCCAAAATGGGGTAGTGCAGTTCTCAACACTTAACCACTGAGCCATTTCTTCAGCTCCGTTATTCTAAATTTTAAAAGCCACTCTATAATAGCTTATAACATTATTAAAGTCCTTAAACTTCATCTTCTGAATTTTCTTAAGCTCATATAAAATGGAAACAGTGCTACAAACCCTGCCAATTTTTCCTTCCATCTTTTTCCTTCCTGATAATTCATGTTCCTTTTCATTTTTTATTGGATATTTTATTTACTTACATTTCAGATGCCATACCCTTTACCCATTCTCGTCCCTAGAAACACCCTATCCCATCCCCCTACCTCCTTTTTGTTTTTATACCATTTTAATTACATGCAAGTTATTAAGGTCAGTTCTATGTTGAGGAAATGGCAATACAGTAGATACAAATAGTCAAGGAACAAGCAAGACAATAAAAACAAATAGTCCAAGAACAAGCAAGGCAATAAACAAAGTTCCATGAACACTCTGGTGATCTCTGTTTCTAGGGGCATCTCAGGATGACCAAAATATCTGAGTCTACTTTCTTGTCCTAGCCCAAAGTCATTTTCATGTCTGAAACCTACTTCCTTGTTCTAGCCTAAGATTTAGATTCCTGCCTAAAATCACTTCTTTGTTCTAGCCTAATGTCAAATTCCTGCCAAGCAGCCCACTTCCTTGTCCTTGGCCAATGTCATATTCCTGACAAGCACCCTATTTCCTTGTCCTTGACCCATGTCAGATTCTTGCCAAGCAGCCCCAAAGGCTCTCCACCTCTCCTTCTTATTTCATAAAAAAGACTGAGTCTGTCTTAGGTCATTCTGACAAGAATGCCTTTCTTACCTGTCATGGAATATGCATAACAAAGGCAAGGCATATCTGTCTTAGGTTGGTAAGGCTCTGTTCAGAATCTTACCTGTCCTTGGCTTGCCAGTCTGTTAACTTAATAACTTTGTCTGGGGACCCATTTTCAGGTTTAAGCCATGTACTTTGGCTACCAACATGTTGATGTTGTTAAAGATGTGCTTTAATATGATGGGCAGGAATAAAAGTATTCACAGGACAAGAAGGGCTAGCCTGATCAAGCTATATATGCCATTCCTGAGGTTTAACCAAAATGGAAATACTGAGCTTAGACCATGTATAATTTTTATCAGGATTATCTGTAGCATCAAAGGTCAAAAGAGCAGCGTTTTTTAAATTCATAATCTCATTATGCAAAGTTAACCACCCAGAAAGGTGTTAGGATTATGCCAAATATCCTACAGGTGTCTTTAAACATTTTTTCTAATTTTAATGACAATCATTTTGAATTTCAAAAGGAACACTACTCCAACAATATTTGTCATGACACTTGGGATGGCTCCTAACTCTTGAACCCTGAACCTCCTTCAGATAATTTGAATGGGTTATAGAGCATCATTCATTGTTCCACATACCTATATAAATCCTTTTTTATACTCAATATATTTTTTGCTAAATGGTTAAAAAAAATAGTTGTCTTAACTCCTTGTGTCAATGCTATTGCAGAAGCAGTGGTGCTAGCAATTAATGGAATTAAAGCTGTTATACCAGCAATAATCAAGCCTTTTAGCCTCTTGCTTCTGCTCAAAGCTTAATTCACTTCTTCTAGCACTTTTAGGCTTTTTTTTTTTTTTGAATCAAGGTTTTCTAATCTCAGAGCAATGAGACAAAAGCTGGTTGATAGACCCTGTAACAGACATGCCAAGCTTCAACACACCAACATAATTGGAAATTATACAGTCAGTGCAACTTACAATTAATGCTATAGAAAAGGCAAAACTAATTTTAGCTTTACAATTAAAAGAGCCTTAAAACATGCACTAGCCCTTGTTTGAAATCCAGATCCTGTTCTAACATTATCTCTTGCTATCCTAACATCATAGAGAGCTACAGCTAGCTTCCACATATATTCCTAACAAAGTCCAGATTCAGTCTTCCAAAAATAGACTGTCATTTCCCACATTGGATTGATTTCTAGACCAGTACATGATTGAGTCGTAATAGTTGGGCACCTTTAATAAGAATACAAGAGCCATAGTTTTTCTTTTCGATTCTCTATCTTACAAGGTCTAAAAACTTGAGTCAAGGCAGCTTGTCCCATCTGGGATATAGTCAAGCAAAGGTGGTTCAAGAATATATGTCTAATACAGCTCCCCAGTTACCCTTGTCAGAGCACTAAGCAAGCTCACAGGTTAACATCAATCTTGTCCTAGCAACAGTATTTCTCACCAGTCTTTTTCAAGTTCCATGGGCCTCTTCCACAATTCCTTGTCCTTGAGGATTATCCAAAATCCCCATAATAAATTGTTGACAAAAAGTGTCAACTGCTCAATTACAATTGCCAGACTCATTATCTGTTTTTTTAAATTGGATATTTTATTTATTTACCTTTCAATGTTATCTCCTCTCCCATTCCACCCCAGAACCCCTTACCTCATCCCCCCTCCTCCTATGACTATGAGGGTGTGCTCCTGCCATTCTCCAATTCCCGCCTCCCTGCTCTCAAATTCCCCAACACTAGGGAATTCAAACTTTCAGGTACCAAGACCCTCCATTTCCACTGATGCCAGGCAAGGTCACCTTCAACTACCAATACAGGTAGAGCAATGAGTCCCTCCCTTTGTGTTCTTGGGCTGGAGATTTTAGAGTGGCTACTCCAGCTTGTTTCTTAGGACCATTTGCTTGAAAATTTGTTTTCTACCCTTTTACTCTAAGTAAGAGTCTGTCTTTGTCACTGAGGTGGGTTTCCTCTATGCAGCAAAATGCTGGGTACTGTTTATGTATCCAGTCCATTAGCCTACATTTTTTAATTGGGGAATTGAGTCCATTGATGTTAAGAGATATTAAGGAATAGTGATTGTTGCTTCCTGTTATTTTTGTTATTAGAGGTGGAATTATCTTTGTGTGACTATCTTCTTTTGGATTTGTTGGAAAATAATTACTTTTTTGCTCTTTCTAGGGTATAATTTCCCTCCTTGTATTGGAGCTTTCCCTCTATTATCTTTTGTAGTGTTGGGTTTGTGGAAAGATATTGTATAAATTTGGTTTTGTTGTGTAATATCTTGGTTTCTCCATCTATGGTATTTGAGAGTTTTGCAGGTATAGTAGCCTGGGCTGGCATTTGTGTTCTCTTAGGGTCTGTATGACACCTGTCCAGCATCTTCTTGCTTATAGTATCTGGTGAGAAGTCTAGTGTAATTCTGATAGGTCTGCCTTTATATGTTACTTGACCTTTTTCCCTTACTGCATTTAATATTCTTTCTTTGTTTTGTGCATTTGGTGTTATGATTATTGTGTGATGGGAGGTATTTCTTTTCTGGTCTAGTCTATTTGGAGTTCTATAGTCTTCTTGTATTTTATGAGCATCTCGTTCTTTAGGTTAGAGAAGTTTCTTCTATAATTTTGTTTAAGATATTTATTGGCCCTTTAGTTGGGAATCTTCACTCTCTTCTATACCTATTATCCTTAGGTTTGGTCTTCTCATTATGTCCTGGATTTCCTAGATGTTTTGTGTTAAGAAATTTTTGCATTTTGAGTTTTCTTTAACAGTTGTGTAAATATTTTCTATGGTATCTTCTGTACCTGAGATTCTCTCTTCTATCTCTTGTATTCTGTTGGTGATGCATGTGTCTATGACTCCTGATTTCTTTCCTAGGCTTTCTATCTCCAGAGTAGTCTCCCTTTGTGATTTCTTTATTGTTTCTACTTCCGTTTTTATGTCCTGGATGGTTTTGTTCAATTCCTTCACCTGTTTGTTCAATTCCTTCACCTGTTTGGTTGTGTTCTCTTGTAATTCTTTAAGGGATTTTTGTGTTTCAGCTTTAAGGGCTTCCACCTGTTTACCTGTGTTCTCCTCACATTCCTTGAGAGTGTTATTTATGTCCTCTTAAAGTCCTCTATCATCATCATTAGAAGTGATTTTAAATCTGAATCTTGCTTTCCTACTGATATGGGGAATTCAGGAATTTCTAGTGTTGGAAAACTAAGTTCTAATGATACCAAGTACCCTGGGTCACTGATGCTTATATTCTTGTACTTTCCTTTCTCCATCTGGATCTTCATAGTGCTATCTACTCTGTCTCTGACTGGAGCCTGTCCTTCCTATTATCTTGGTTGTATCAGAACTGTGTAGGGTGGGTGTTACTACTAGGGTTAAAGCTGGGGCCCAAGATCTGCTCAGTGCCTGGGCCCAGACCAGAAGGAACCAGTGGTCCAGGCCAGGAGTGAATACCTGGGTCCTTGTGGGTCCCAGTTTTTCCCTGTTTGGGGCAGGTGTTGCTGTCTCCTTGCCTAAGATACTGCCCAGGTTAGAGCTCCTGGGAGGCCTGCTTCCTCTTGGTTTTGTGAGATTGGAGGCAAAGCTGCCACCCAGAATCTGCTCTGTCTGCTTTTGCTTTTAATTAGCACCAAAAGGAAAAATAATTTTGGGCTCAATTATCAACACACACAAAAAAAACCCAAAACAAACAAAAAAAGAGAATTATTATAATGCTACATAAATGAATAATGGAAAGTTTTTACTTCATAGAGAATAATACTATGAAACCACAGTAAACAAACTTATTTATTTCTGAAGTCATGATCTGAATATGTTGCACACAATTGATTAATTATGGTTGTGAGTTTAGCTATCTATATTTAGAACAAAACTGATTTAAAAAATATTAAAACTAAATGCTTTATTAAATTGTTAAACGAATGCAGTAGACTTTGACAAATAGACATCAACAAAGTCATGAGCTTAGAGCCCTCAAAAACTTTTCTGCAACAATATTATTGCATAAAATTCCTTTATACTTGAACAAGTTTATGGTTTATCTTTCAAGAAACAATTTGACATTGCTTATGAAAAATGTCAGTACTATTTTCCACTGGCAAAAACTTTCATGAGAGGAACTAATTGTAGTAGTAAGAAAATAGATATGCCTTGCTTAAATGTGGATAACTTCATGGGTTGTCAACAAGTCCATATACCAAAGATGTTTTTTACTAATTATAATATTAATAAAGTTAAGCTCATAAAACATTTGACATTTAAAAATCATCTTTTAAATTTTTTTAAAGATTTTAGAAAATTTAACTAATTGCAACAACCTCACAACTTTCAGGAGAGGCGTGGGAAGTGTTTTTTTCTTCCATTGATTTGGAAGCATGGCTGTGAGAACATCCTGAGTTTGTTAAGATAGTTTGGAATCTAGACAGTGTGCTAACCAACAGATGTACTTATTTGGTAACAAGATGCATATATCAAAGGACAAAATAAAGTAATGTTATTTTCTCAAAAGCAGATATAGCACTCACAGTATGGAATGATCAAAAATGACAGTACATTTGTTATAACATCAAAGCAATTTTTTTCCCTAGTGATTACTACAATAAATTTGTTTCTGTCCAAAAACCCATAATTATTTTGCAGGAACACTCAGGAAAAAATAACTTTAATTTGCTTCAATATCATGGTCAGAATAATCATGTCTATGGTTAGCACCACACTTAGATGATATGCTCAAATAATTTAGCATGTCTTAAAACCATGTTTAAAAATTATATTTCAGATATAGTGGGAAAAATAAAGCATTCTTCTTGGATAAGGAATAGATAATAAAACATTTAGTTGAACAAATCTGACATCTTGAATTTGATCCCTGAAACACGTAAAATCATGGATGCTATGCATCTGAGAAGCCAGCACCCCTATGGTGAGAAGGGAGGAAGAAACGGGAGAATTAACCAGAAGCTCCAAGCACAGATGGCCTGGAGTATGCAGGATGCAGTATGGTAGTTTAAATGATAACTGTGTCTCAGGTATTTCAAGTCCCCAGTTGGTGGCACTTTGTGGAGGCAGTATGGGAGATGTGGCTATACTGAAAGTATAGCACTGAGGACAGGTTTGGAAAGCTTAAAACCTTGTGTCATCTTGAGTTTGTCTTTTCTGCTTCTTGCTTGTGGTTAAAGGTGTGAGCTCTCAGCCATTCCTGCCTTTCTTCCACACTCCCCAGGGAAAATGGTGATAGAACCATTTCTTTTGGAACCATGAACCCAAAAAACTCTTCCTTCTGTAAGTTGCCTTTGTCGTAATGTTTTATTTCAGCAATGGAAAATAACAAATATAAGTAGGAATAATGAGAGAAACTCCATATCGAAACAAGGTAGAGAGAAAGAACTCACTCTCAAAAGTTATTTGTCCTCTTAGCTGTACCCATATGTCACAACACCAATGAACTTACACACACACACACACACACACACACACACACACACACACACACTGGTGTACTTATACAACTCACTGGTGCACTTACACATGCACACACATACATACGCACATGAGAGATAAATTTAAAATGTAATATATCTAATTCAAATTTTTAAATTAATTCAGAGAAACTGCTTAGATTTGAATCTTCCTTTTATTATAGGTTTTTAAGTTGATTCTTTCCTTAACTTAATGTAATACAAAGTTAATTTCTATTAAAAATTTCATAAAAGTAAAGATAGAAAAATATAAAAACTTAAATTAAATACTTTGTAAAATGTTTCTTTCTTTAAAGTGTGTGAATTTAATATAATGGTACACTAAAATGCCTCCTGTTCTCATTAGCCTAGATGGAGCTTTTTTTTTAAATCTTTTCATCAGGACTTCAGGTAAAGCCTCTGTTGACCAAGCCAGCACTCAACAATCATCATTAGTATAGGTTCTTGGTGAATTTTTCTTTTATTTACATGTTCTGCCTTCTAATTAGTTTTAGTTTGAAGTTTTATATGTCTAATATAAAAATAGCTGTGCTTTTTGGTTTTATTTTTCGTTTGCTTGGTTGTTTGTTCTCCATCTTCTGATATTAAATTTCTGTTCCTTAATATCTCTAATAATACAAACAATGCATTGCATTGTCCTTAAAGTGGAGAGAACATTCTTTGACCACAAGAGAATAAATATTCTTGGTTTTCAAACTAATGAGAATGATGCAACATAGGATAAATAATATTAAAATTAAATATGTGGTCAATAAATTTCAAAGGAAGTCTAAATATGAAAAAGCAAATGGACAAGGATTATTAATATTATAAAATTAATTAACAAGTGTACATTTTGGTATATTTAAAAATAATAAATTTCAGTCATTTTTATAGCATAGCAAATGGAAAAATCTATAATACTTCAATATTTACAACCTGTAAATATGCATCAAATATCAATGTCTATACTAAACCAGTTTATGTCTTCTAGAAGTCAATACCTGTCAAATAAAATGGATTCCAAGTGGTTAGGCTTCCATATTATAAAGATACACTTCATCAAAGAAAGTATAGAAATGCTTTATTGGGTCTTCTGAAATTCTCAAGTTACACCCTGCATTTCCAGATATAATCTAAATACTGAACAGATACCAAACACTTTATTCCTCATGTGTGTATGAGAAATTTTATTCTCAGTGAATTCACAGTCTAGTGGAAATACATAAGGATATTAATCATAGATGTGGTAAGAATTTTTTGTGGGGTACATAAAAGATAAAACTGGCCCATATGTTAGATGAGACTATTTCCAAAGTATCATTGATGGGACAAGAAAGATGTTTTATGATAGAAGATGCTCGTTGCTATTGGAGATGCCCAGAATGTTCACTTGCATAACATTATAACTTTATCTAATGTCTTAGTTAGGGTTTTACTGCTGTGAACAGATGCCATGACCAAGGCAACTCTTATAAGAACAACATTTAATTGGGGCTGGCTTACCAGTTCAGAGTTTCAGTCTACTATCATCAAAGCAGGAACATGGCAACATTGAAGCAGGCATTGTGCTGGAGGACCTGAGAGTTCTCCATCTTCATCTGAAGGCTGCTAGCAGAATACTGGCTTCCAGGAAGCTACGATGAGGGTCTTAAAGTCCATACCCACAGTGACACACCTTCTAATAGTGCCACTCCCTTGGCTGAGTGTATACAAACTATTACATCTACTAAGGCTAGAATGAGGTCATTTGCCTCATGTTACAAATGTACGTGAATTTACCTACAACAACTAGACATTAAGAACAACCACTCTGGAAATCAGTCTGGCAGTTCCTCAGAAAACTGGACATAGCATTACCTGAGGATCCAGCTATACCACTCCTGGGCATATACCCAGAAGACGCTCCAACATATAACAAGGACATATGCTCCACTATGTTCATAGCAGCCTTATTTATAATAGCCAGAAGCTGGAAAGAACCAAGATGTCCCTCAACAGAGGAATGGATACAAAAAAAATGTGGTACATTTACACAATGGAGTATTACTCAGCTATTAAAAATAATGAATTCGAGAAATTCTTAGGTAAATGAATGGAACTAGAAATTATCATCCTGAATGAGTTAACCCAATCACAAAAGAACACACATGGTATTTACTCACTGATAAGCGGATGTTAGCCCAAAAGCTTAGAATAGTGAAGACTCAACTCACAGACCACATGAAGCTCATGAAGAAGGAAGACCAAGTGGGGATGCCTCAGTTCTACTTAGAATGAGTGACAAAATTACTCAAAGGAACAAATATGGAAGCAAAACATGGGACAGAAACTGAAGGAGAGGACATCTGGAGACCATTCCACCTGGTATCTATCTACACTGATGTGGATGGCTGGAAGTACATGCTGTCAAGAACATGATATAGCTGTCTCCTTAGAGGTCTGCCTGAGACTGACACATTCAGAGGACGAGGCTCACAGCTAACCACAGATACAATCAAGAGTTTTCCAATGGAGAAGTTAGAGAGAAGATTGAAGGAGTAGAAAGGGTTTATGACCCCATGAGGAAAGCAACAATACCAACCAACCAGAGCTCCCCAGGGTATAAACCACCAGCCTGGGAGCACATAGGGAGGGACCCATGACTCCAGCTGTATATGTAGGGGAGGATGGCCTTGTCGGGCATAGGGGGAGAGGAGATTCTTGGTCCCATGAAAAACGAACACAGAGTGTGTGGGGGGGAATGTGAGGGTGGGAAGGGGGTAGTGGGGGCGGGGGTAGGTGGGGGCACCTATGTAAATATAATATCCAATTAAAATTTTTTTTAAAAATTTAAATAAAAAAGCAAAGAATGAAACATAAAAATAAAAAAATAAAACTAAAAATTAAAATTAAAATTAAAATTAAAATTAAAATTAAAAAAAAGAACAGAACACGGCACCAGGCAGTGGTGGGGCACGCCTTTAATCCCAGCACTTGGTAGCCTTTGCAGTTTTGCTGCTGTTATTTGGAATTAAATCTTTGCTGTGCTGAAATTTTTCTTTGTTAAGAGGAGATAGGCATGCTTTAGCCTGTGTTTACCAATACGCCAATTTTCATCATATAACGCATTGCAAATTGCTTCTTGAGGGGCAAACACTTAAAAAGGAATATCTTGCAATAAAATTGGACATGTTCCTCCTTACCTGTTAAATACAGTCATGAATACATTCATGGAAGCCCCATACTAATCCTATCAGAATGTAAATACAAACAATACTTAAATATTCATGGTAAGATACTTAAAGATTCATTGTAAGGAAATATTATATTTTGAAAAATTATAAGACAAACTGTAAAATAAATCACATTTCTTTCAAAATTTGCAGAGTAGATTGTGTGTCAGACTCAAGTGCAATACACAGGCAATTCTGGAATTAATTCTGAGAAAAATATGGAGTAAGATATGAGGAGAAGGAAAGGAAGACTTGAAGTGCTAGAAATTTCTGAGGAACTTGAAAACAATATTCAGCATAAAAATTGGTCCTTGTATGGTACTAGAGGAATAGGGAGCATTAATAAAAATGTTTCATTTCACATGAACTAGAATGAAAACATTGAGTTTGATTTAATTTTAAATTTCAATATTCAGAAACTTCAGAGAAAAAGGCATGACAGGTTAGTTTTAAAAATCTAAATATCGGAAGCAAATTATATAACAAGAAATAAGACACTCAACTGAAATTTTTCAATGAAAGTATAAACTTAAAACTGACTCCAAGTTCTAAGAAAGATAAACTTCTTGCAAGATACTAAAAAAATAAATCCCAACCCTGAGGTTGAGAGCATGGGAGAGCTGGCCTTCTCTGTGTTCTGCCTGCTGTCATGTGGTATGGGTACAGGGATGATGCCCTCTCCACCTCACCCCTGCCCCTTAGCCCTGTGGCAGTCTGGAAAGCTGGCCCTGGGGTCATGAGAGCAAGTAACCCAGACCTGACACTCATCTACTGCAGCACTCAGGAGAGTAGGCCATACACACTGTCTTCTGGAGTGTACAATAGATCTGACTCGGGTGGTATGGACACAAGATAGCCAGCCCTGAGGGTGTGAGAGCAGGAGAGCTGTCCCAGCCCCTCACAGGCTTGGGATACTGGGCCGGGTCATATGTGCCTGGACTGAAAGAGAGTGGAACAGGCTCTCCGGGCATGGGTGTGGCTGAACCAGCCTTGAGGGTATGAAATAAGGAGAGCTGACTTTGTCTCTTGCTGATGGCAGTTTTGGGCAGCCTAACCAAATTAGATCTGGAAAGCTCTAACTGGGAGTATGGATAAGGAGAGCTGGTGGGCTGAGCAGGTCAGCTACCACCCAGGCCCAGATTCATGACTCTGAGTTGGCCCACCCCCCAAATCTATGTCATCTGCCAAAGGTTGGGACTTGTGAAAGGGCCAGTCCTACCGATCCAAAGCTGCAGGATCTCCATGACACAGGGCAACTCCAGCATAACCAGAAGGAGTCCTAATAAGGATTAAATATTGATGGTGTTATAAAAGCCAGGGACCATGATCCAGACCAAAGACTCATTGCAATGAACATCTGCAAATGAAGATGTGTGAACTATGGGACACATTATGACATCTACAGCTTCTGCAATGACATTTTTTATATGCATTGTTTGTGTATTTTTTATTTGGGGGAGAGGTTGTAAGGGCAAAGTATAGATGTGAGAGGACAAGGAGATGAGGGGAACTGGGGTACATGATGTGAAACCCTCAAACTAAAAATGTTAAAAATAATAAATCTATTACTCTAATAAGATAGGAGTCAGATTAAACAGCTAACACACATCTAAAGGTTCTGTAAAGCACTTGCCTTACCAGCATTTAAATGACTGTTAAATGCCTAACGTAAAATGTTATAACACGGACATAAGTGATCTCATATCACTTAGAACTTGAAAACAAAATTACTTTGTCTTTTAAAAGAGTGATATCTGATATTACAGATGAGAAGTACTGACTAAAATTTTTCTCATCTTATTTATTTATTTACATTCCAAATGTTGCCCCCTCCCTGTCTCCTCTGACAGAGTCCTTACCTTATTCCCCCTCCTTTTCTCCTCTGAGAGGGTGGGGTTCTCGCTGGATAGCCTCCCACATTGGTGTACCAAGTTTCTGCAGGGATAGGTGCTCTCCTTCCACTGGGGCCAGACAAGGCAGCCCTGTTGGGCAATGGATACCACAATCTGGCTACAAATTTAGGGGAAAGCTCCCACTCCAGTTGGTGGGGGGGCCCACATAGGGACTGAAATCCACATCTTCTATATATGTGCTAGGGTTCTCAGTCCAGCCCATGTATGCTCTTAGGTTGGTGGCTCATTGACTCTAGAATTTTAAAAACCATTACTGAGTCTGCATAAGTGTTTATCCTTCATTTGGTTAATTAGTTATTTGGCTGGTTGGTTAGTTAGTTAGTTTTTGCTAAAATTGAGTCAAATTGATTGCTCTAGAAGGGAAAACTACTCTATGAAGCCCCAGGTATGTTTCTATATACAATGACTAAGGCTAGCCTCCCAGGCACCAAAGCAGCACACACACTTGTAAATCTCAGTTGTGACAATAATAAATATTTCATCTTTACATTGGTGGTGATATTTGTATTTAACCCACTTGTCAATATTTAGGCAACAAATATCCTCAATTTTAATCTAAGTCACAAGCTCACTTTGTAGGGAAGCTGGCCTTGAACTCACTGAGCAGTCCAAGCTGCTTTTGAACTGGAAATACCCCTTGAAATCTTTCCAAGGGCTGAGGTTGCAGGTGTCCTATTATGTCTGGCTGCCTTATTAATTTCAATGTGTCTTCCAAGAAGTACTATCTTACATTACAGCTTGTTTCTAAGCTAGCTTACTTGTTGAAATAATCCTCTGCATTTCTAAACTGTGCTGTGGAATATTCTTGTGCTGACCATTTAGCATAAATTTATTTCACATCTAATTTCCCAGAAAAAGAAATGCAAGTAGTTTCACTAATGTATCTCAGTCATTAAAACAGAAATCAATTACAGACAGAATTGCTACTTCCCAGAACTGGTGCTGAAGGAAGCAGAGAATCAAAAGGAAACTTCATTGGTAGCATGAAGCCATGCATCCTACATCTCACAAAGCCTTAGATGTCATGCACACAGGAGATAAAGAGCATGCAAACATTTCCACTTTGAGAAAGTGTTTCCACTGAGCATCCATAGTTCCCAGATCATTGTATTTCCATTTCAAAGGTTGTTGTCACTCTAGACTAGTCTATTGCTCTTACAAGTAAGTACCAATACTTATCTCCACAGAGTCTCTTAAAACATAAAGAGGTAGACATGGTATTAAAATAAATTGAAATGCCCAGCTTGCTACAGACAAAGTATTAGCAGGCAGAAAAAACCCCACTGCTGTTTAGTTTCTCTCTTTGTACTGTTTCATTCAGAGGCATGCTGAACCATGGCTTAAACTTGTACTTGCTGAGGGGCACACATCACACATGGGGTCACCAGTCTGCTGTTTTCATCCACTTCTCTAGACAGTCAGTAATGGTGTAGAATTTGGGGCCCTGTGATCACACATTGCTGAACTTGAGAGGAGACTGGGGTTCCTCATGCCCTCATTGATCTGAAGTTTTTCTAAGCTGACGGCATGACAGTTTTGTCGTTGTACCTTGTACATGTATGGTGATACATCATATCATGAGTCTCCATTTATCCACTGAGGAGAGAACATAGCCCAAAGACTGAGAGTATGTTCTCTGAATCTGGTCTGAGAAAGTCAAATGCAACTCTCTGATTTGCTATGTTGCCAGGTCATTGCAAATACCAAATAAGTTTAGATGGTCCAATATAGATTGACATTATTACTGCATTTATGAAGTAGAATGTGCACCCATTTTAATTCCCTACTTTGTGAACACTTATCTTGTCAGGGATAAATATATATAGGAGCTTGAGAGAGAAAACTTAAGTGGGAAATGCAGGTCCTTGAGGTCATATTGAAGCTGAATAAGAGTCTGTGAACTTCTCAGAGAAGAAGTAAAGTCTTTCCTCTGGCATTGTCTGACTTGGACACAAATGGATGGCCAGAAAACACTAAGCTTCTGCTGTTGTTCTGAGCACCATAATCATCTGTCCTATATCAGAATGTTAGTGTATAGAGAATTCAGCATCTGAACTGCCCCGTGAAGTTTAATGAATGCTAGCCTGTGTGAGCAAAAGACATGACTGAACTTACAAATCATATAACTCAATTCAAAAGCTGATATTTTAAAATTCTTTTTGGAGGAAATCCAGCTTTGCAATTGTCAGTGACTCTGTGATGCTGGACCTAAGATCTGGCCTTGTCATCTTTCACAAACAAAGAGAGTATGGCTTTACAACTCAGCAGTTGAGTTGAAGAAGACCCCAGGAGGTTCAGAGATTATCTACTGAGTATAGACAAGAGAGAAATTAACTACAAAGTGAAGATAATGTATAAGAATCTACATTTCAACCAGTTGGACTTTTACCTAATCAAAGCAAACAAGTCAATAGCAACAAGTCCATTTTTGAATACCTTTCCTACCTGCTATGAGATCAATCCATGTTGCTTAAAGCACTCAGCTTCCGCAAGTAAAACAAATCTGCCTGAAATGTGTATATGTGGATACATATATACACATGTGTCTGAGCACACATGCATCTTCACTGAGTCTCTTCACATGCACACACACACACACACACACACACACACACACACACACAGTATTAAAAAAAAAAAACCAATGAATTCTTCATAGTCAAATGACCTGAAGTCCTGAATATTGAAACACACATAGCCTTGGAAAGGAAATAAGGTATTGTCTTAGGGCAGTAGTTTTCAACTTGTGGGTCATGACTCATTTGGAAACCACATAGCTAATATCCTACATATCAAATATTTACATTACAACTCATAATAGTAGCAAAATTACTGTTACAAAGTAGCAACAAAAGAATTTTATGGTTGGAGGTCACTACAACATGAAAAATTGTATTAAGGGATCACAACATCAGGAAGGTTGAGAACCACTGTTGCTAATCATTTAGCAAAAAAAATGTTACTAATGTATTGAATATACAAGAGGATTTATATAGGTATTTGGAACACCAGATCTTTGCTCTTTATCCTATTCAAATTTTTGGAAGGAGGTTCAGAGCTTAAGGGTAAGAAGCCATCTCGAGTGTCATGCCAAATACCATTGGATTCATATTCTAAAATTTACAGTGGTAGTCATTATAATTAGAAAAAAGATTAAAGACACTTGTGGTGTGCTTGGTATAATTCTAACACCTCTCTGGATGCTTGAACTTTGCAAAGTGAGCTGTGAATTTAAAGAATGCTGCTCAGCTGAGCGTTGATGCAGCAGATATTGCTGATAAAATTACCCATGACCTGAGGTCAGTATTTCCATTTTGGTCAAGCTTCAAGAATGGCATATACAGATGGATCATGCTAGCCCTTTTTGTTCTGGGAATACTTTTATTCCTGCCCATCATGTTAAAGCTTGTCTTTAACAACATCAACATGTTGGCAGTCAAAGGACATGGCTTGAACCTGAAAATTGACCCCATACAAAATTATTAAATTAAAAGACTGGCAAGCCAAGAACAGGTAAGATCCTCCACAGAACCTTACCAACCTAAGACATAAATGCATTGCTTTTGATAATGCACATTTCATGACAAGTAAGGAAGGTATTCTTGTAAGAATGACCTAAGACAACTTTAGTCTTGTTTATGAAATAAAAAATAGGGAGAGGTGGAGAGCTTTTGGGGCTGCTTGGCAAGAATCTGATATGGGCCAACAACAAGGAAATGGGCTACTTGGCAGGAATATGACATTGGCCAAGGACAAGGAAGTGGGCTTCAGGCAGGAATCTGAATATTAGGCTAGAACAAGAAAATAAGCTTCAGACATGAAAATGACTTTGGGCTGGGACAGGGAAGTTGGCTCAGATATTTTGGTCATTCTGATAAACTCTTAGAAACAGTGATCATGGTAGTGTTCACGGAACTCTGTTTATTGTCTTGCTTGTTCCTTGACTATTTGCATCTATTGTATTGCTAGTTCCTCAACCTAAAACTGATCTTAATTTTTGCATGTAATTAAAACGGTATACATGCAAAAAGGAGGAGGGGGAATGTGATGGGGGTTTTCTAGGGATGGGAAATGGGGAAAGGGGATGACACCTGAATGTAAATAAATAAAATATTCAGTAAAAAAAAGATAATAATATATGTAGACAAAGGAACCTGTGAAAACTGATTAAAGGTATACTAATTTCACATTCACACATAAAAATTTTAAAAAGGCTATAAAATTATATAAATCTTTTGTATTGGCACATGGTCCATTATGAACTTTGCACCATAAAATATTATCCACAAATCACTGAGAACATTCTCAATGTTTTAAGGCATTTATAAATTAGTGTATCCTCTTGTAGCCATTGTGGATTGTGAAGTCATTAGATCAATCATACACATACTTTCATACACAGTCTGTAACCTGCACAGCAAGAGCAGGTGAAAATTTAGAGAAGACATATACTCTATTCTACCTCATCAATGATGTGGAGGCTTGGGTTAAATTCTTAATTAACTCAAGGCATTTCACCAGGCATAAAAGATATTTACATAAAAGCAACAAAAATCTTGACATGTCAGGCAATGAAAAATTATATTGTGAAGCAACAGCTACATTTTGTGTATAAATGAAATTTTGTACCTTAATTTCATGTATATGAAACAATGATGATGATGATGATGATGATGATGATGATGATGATGATGATGATGGTGGTGATTGTGATGATTGTGATAATGCAGTGATATCAACAATAATATTGTCTCTGAATACTGATTATAGTCCAATTATTACTCATGATAATTAACTTGTAGTAAATTTATAGTACACAGCATTCTAAAATACTTACTATCATTACTACAGTTTGCAGATGAGGGAGCAGGGGTTGTAGCTCATCTGTTAGAATACTTGTTTAGCAAGCCCTGTATTTGATCCCCAGCACTTCACAAACTGGGCATGGCTGTACACAGATGTAATCCTAGCATTTGGGAGGTATAAGCAGGAGAATTAGAAATCCAAGGCTACATAAAAACAAAAAAATTAAGGCCAGTTTGGGCTACATAAGACTTTGTCAATAATAATGATGATAATAATAATTAATTATTTAGAGATGAAGCACAGAGAAACTAAATAACTTAATTCAGGATCATGCAGAGAATGGTTTGCCTCATGATTACTGATCCACACACATTTTCTTACTCTATTTGAAGGACTCCTTTGGTTCAAATTGTTATGTTAGTCATATCATTCACATAAACTCATTCTACTACCCTCATGGAACACAGCTCAGATCACATAGACATGAAGGGAAAAATAGCAAGTAACAATTGCCAAGGGATGAAGGGAAATTGTTAGTAATTTACTTTTCAAAACAAAGTGACACAATTGACATTATATTTAAGGAAAAAAGTGACAAACAGAAGCAGGATAAAAAGAAAGCAATCTCGTAACAATAATGTATTCATTCAAATGAATGAATTAGATAAAGGGATGAGGGCTTCTAAGGGGGAAAAGCAGATGAATACAAGGTCATGAGACATAAGACTATTCATGTTGAAGCATATAGTAGGAGCACAGAAGGAGAAAAACCTAAGCTGTCTATAATGAGATAAACTCTATATATGTAAAAAATCAGACATGATAGAAATGGGAAACTCTCACTTAAATAATGGGCTTTTCCATAGATATGTCCACGTGAAATGTCACATAGCAATGTTTCTCAAATATATTGATAGTCAAGATTGTTTTAAGTAGTACATATGTGTCAATCTTCATCAGTTAATACTAACTGAGCATGTATGTAATAAAATAATTGAACATAGTTGGACTGATGAAATAATTGAAATGATAAGAAATATATACTTCAAGTGCTCGTGTATGGCTTCAGTAAGTAGGTGTAGAAAGGAATTATAAGATTGCAGTTTGAGGTAGGGTTCAATTAAGACAAACTGCCAGGAATAAATGATGTCAACCAACAGGGTAACTAAGATTGAACATCACAGTAATTTTCATCTAGAATGTGAGAAGAACTAATACTTACTTGGTTAGAACTAATTTGGTAGTTCTTTAGAATATAAGAAAAAAAGTGTCAGCGATTAAATCTGTATATTAGTCCCATTTTTATTGTGTGCATATTGGATTTTAATGTGGACTTATTTTCTCTTAATTTATTGTGATTACAAAAAGGTTTTTCCCCAATATTGATGTTCTGGAAAAACTTTTGTGAGTCTTGTTACTTGCATTGGGAAGCCAATTCCCATCAACACACATCAGACAAAACAGAAAGATGTGAGAAATTATGGAGACATAGAAAGAAAGGAAGCCTTTGACCAGATTCTCAAATCTGATTGATGAGATCAGATCAAATTGCTTACTAGATGAGAATTAAAAAAATCTAGCACAATGCACAATTAACATTTACTTAATGTCTTTATACTTCCCAAGTTATGGCCCTCTAGGAATCTCACCAGAAGCACCCTTTATGGTAAAAGGACATACCCTAATTCCCTGTGCAATCCAGTGGCCCTGGCTTTACATTATGATTTTAACATTTCACCCGAGGCAGAATAGAGCCATCCTATGCTTTCACTTATCAAAAAGAGAGTAAAGGAAGCTTTTAAGGAAGCATTTTAGATATGAGAGTCACAAAAAAGCAAACAAACAACAGTGTAAATGTCTATTGCTAGGCTACTTATTAATAATTGCTATTCTCCCTTGAGAAGCTCACATCCACACTTGAGTCTGTTTTATTCTTTCCCAGAATACCTCTTTATTTCCTAACCCTGTACTTAAAATCTAGGTTAAAAAATGTCCTTTAATAAACTGCAATCCCCCTCCCTGCCCTTGAGATGCTCATACCCACAATTCGGAATGTCTTAATCTTTCCCTGTGTGTCTCTTTCTCTTAACCTCCATACTTAAAATCCATGTTTTAAAGAATGACTTTTAATAAGCTGCAGCCCTTTCTTAGGGAAGCCCACACTTGCTCTGGCATACACTTTTGATTCCTAGGGCCCTCTTTCTTCCTTTCCTGCTTTATGTTGACTCATCCTGAGATGCTTTTTTTTTTTTCCCATAGAAGCTATGAATTCTGATCTTTGAAGATAACACCTTAGGCTGATGCCAATGATAGACTCGTGTGGAGCTGTGTCTCTGTCCCTGTTACAGTAGACATGGGTTAGCTGATAACTCAAATCCAGTTGCCAACCTTGATTTTCTGTTGCTACTGCTTTTCTATTTCTTAAAGAAAATAGTAACCTATCTGTGCTGATATAACAGAAAAGGCTGGGCAATTTACAAATAGTAAAAAAATCAGTGTCACACATTTCTGAATGTTAAGAAATTGAAGTATAAGCCATTGGAGATTTATAGTCTAATGAGGGGTCCCCTCTGTACTTTCAACTCTTGATCTTGTTGCTGTATTCTCTGGTGAGAAGAAACACTGTCTTTATACAAGACGAAAGGGATGGAAGATGGAGATAGGACTAAAATACTTCTCTTCAGCCCTTATATAGGGCACTTGGGACTTACTTTCAAAATCTTTCATCTCTTATGCCAACACAATGGGATGAAGGTTCATTGTAAATTCTGGAGGGGACATGTTCAAACTGTAGCCAGCAGCATTCATTTAACTCTAATGTTGCTATTTTTAATGTAACTAGTGTAGAAAACCAATAAGACTAAATTAGTAATAGAAAACAAGTAAATTTAAACATTGCAAAACATTACTGAAATGTCAAGAGCCTGAGGCTTTCCTGTACAGGTGATAGCATCCCTTAGGAAGTTGTGCTAGACTGTGTGTTGTCAACTCTATACTACCACTTTAATCTTGTCATGTTTCTCAAAATTCATTCCCATTTTGTCCCTGAATTTATGTTTAATTACAAGAAAAATTGCAACAGGAAATGTAAAATTAGTGTGGAAATGACTATCATGAAGTTATTGTGCCCTGAGATGCACGCAGAAAATTCACAGCTCTGCCACCCATGTCCTCCACGCTTCCCCCAGGGCGTGGCTTCTCCACTCAGTCCTGTGCTTGGGCATAGTGGTGCTGTTTTCACCCAGTCAGCCTTGGTCTTTTAAACTTCAGTGAACTCTTTCTTTACCTAACTGTTCCTCTATTACACATCACATCCCTGTGACACTTACAGTCTTTGTAAGGTGGGAAAATTCAGAGCAATATGGGTGTAGAATGTATGAGGACAAACGAAAGTAAACAATGAGTTAGGATTGGAGAGAATTCTTAGCACCCCTCAAATATTGGCAAAATGTCTCTAGCCTACTTCCCTTGAAGCCAAAATCTCTCCACTGATATATGAATGTATTTGACCCAACACTTCATTCACCACTAATCTGTAAACATCTAAAATAGGGTGAAACACATTGATCAAAATGATAATGATTCTTTATTAGTGGGTAATTTTCTGAAATTCTCATAAAACCAAAACATTTCTGAACAAATTTATTAAATTTATCTTTTATATTTTTGTGATATTTACTGATTCAGTTGTAGGCGACATGATTACATTTTTTTTAAAAGCGGAACATTGAATCAGTATTTAATTCCTCAGACACACCAAATAATACAAAATAATTACTAATTAGTGTTTCAAGATTTCATAATCTAGACCTTTATAATCAAGCATATGTATGCTTCACAAATAGAGAATAGTTTATCACTTGGTAAATTGCACATACAAAAACGGATGTTCTTCCTTATGAGAATGAATTAATTTGACATTAATTTTCATTTTGTATTTCAAGGGAGTGTGTTCTGGGAAGGGAAGTTAGTGATGAAAGTAGATGTTTGAACATATTCTCGACAAGTCATGCTGTGAATTGAGATGCCACAGCAGCTGACAGTGTCTCTGATAGAAATATTTCTGCCATGACCCACTTTAGGCTGGCAGTATTTTAGCAACCAGCTTAAAGAGTGATTGAAACTTTAGCAGTCTGTCTCATGAGGCAGGATGAGTTACACTAGCATATCGCAGTTACTTCTGATACCCTGAAGAATCACCAGAGGGTCAGAATTATAGATGCAATGGAGAAATGCTTGTCACAAAGAAAACAAATGTATTAGGACATGACTTGAAATGATGAAAGAATGCTCATTAATTCATGAATTCATTTCACTTCTTTTAGTCCCAACTGTAGAAATTTAGAGCAACATGAAAAAGTAAACAAAACCACACAGAGCTAAGAAGCTCCTTTGATTTAATGCCAGCACAAAGTCAACTTAAGAAGGAGGAACCTGGCTGTCCCCTACTATCTATTCATTCTTGGGACTAGGGAAGCCCAAACGTCTACAACAATGCTGTACACATTGGCAAGTGATGTCAGAACTAAACTACAGCCTTAATTAACAAGGAGAGTTAGTTGACACATAGAAAACGCCCATGATATCCAAGTTTTAGTGCTTCTTCAAACACACCAGCTATTGGTTATCTTCACCTTTCCTTCAACCACACAGTCTATGATCAAACATGATTTGCTCCTTTTGAACATTCTTTATGCCATTTGTACCCCTAGAAATAGTAAGAGGATCCAAGCCTTTTTGTTCTGAAAAGCCAAGCTTAAAATGTTATTTTTTTTCACCAGTATGGAATAACTTGTGTTAGTGGATCCTCGTTTATGTATGTGTTCAGCTATTTTGTTTTGTTTTCGCAATTCTTATTGATGACAAGGTTTTCATTCCTTTCTTCACAGGCTATCGAAAGTAAGGCAAAAAAAGACTTGCTCGCTCTAGGCTATTATGCCTGTGCAGTAGCAAATAGTCTGGAGTGTTCTTTGTAGAGATTCATGAAGATTGATCCTCTATAACTGGAAAGTGGTTTGTTCTGAGAGGCAGAAGACTCTCTTAGTTTGATTAAGAATGGTCACCCATGGGGAAAGTAAGCTTTTGTTTTTATTTATTTTACTTAATTTAAAAAACTTTTTTTCCAAGAAATTCAATGGCAGACTATCTGCTGTATAAAAGTCTAATGAGGTTGGCAGCAAAGAGATTTAAGGAATACAGTGCCCAGTGGCTAGAAAACATGCATTTTCATAAATAACTTTTAACTCAAAATACAGATATTAAGAAATTTTTCTGCACTTATTCAGAAATCCTTGTCGTCACAATGTTGGTGAAGTTCAAAGCTGTTCTGAAACTTGCTTTACCCTATATTATTGAATTTTCCAAATAAGAAGTTTGCTCTCTGTCATGGGAACATAAAGTAATTTCTTCACTGTCTTTCATTTTCTGCACTACCTTAGAAAAGAGAGAGTCAGGAAACACTGCAGCATGCTTAATTTTTAATTGTTTTTAATCAAGGATTGTATATACAGGCAAATATACATTATAATAAAATTTATGTGCATAAAAGAAACTTTAAAAGAAAATATGTGGGCATTGCACACTATAGGACATCCAAATCAGAAAAATATTGATGTGTGTTTGTTTATACTTGGAAACATATATATTTATATAAAATATATACTTATGTATAATATAATTTACTGATTAATACATTTATATTCTATTAATATAGTATAATGTTAATATATTGGCATATATTAATTTATATTTGTAATGATACATAGGTATAATCTATATTAAATATTATATTTATTGTTCCTCTCTTTTTTTCTGAGCTTTGAAGTTTTTCTGGTATATCATGTTTTGGAATGGATTCTTACATTCTGAAGTCTGGAGTAAACTTAAATTAACCAAAATCATCTCATCATAATTTTGTACTTTGGCCCATGAATTGTCTCTGAGATAGACTATAATCTAAACTAGTCTAATAGCAGTGAACCCTGCCATTTTTTTTAACAGTTTGGTGAAGAGATGTTATTTATCTTTCTGAAAAGACAAAGCAGGGAGACTGGTTCCTGAAACCTTCCTTTGTGTGTTTAGGAAGAAGCAGATAAAATGGACACAGAGACAAAGTTAAGACACTTTCATTGCTTAAACATGAAACTTTTCTCATACCTCAACTTTGCCAATCTCCAGCTTATGGTTTTGCTCTGAAGACTGTGGAGACTTGAGGAGCGGGTTCCTGGCTTGCAGAAATGTGTCATTCTGGGAGTATCATTGAAGACTATTTGTCCCCTTTGTTCTGGTCCACCCCCTGTGATTCCTTGTCTGCTGTCACAAGCTTGCTAGGCTGCAAGCTCTCTTTGCAGTGTTTCTCCTGAAATGATGGACCACAATTTCAAAGCCCAAAGTAAACAATTTTTATGTTCCATTGTTTGTCAGGTACCTGACCACAAGACAGACATAACTAACAGAAAAGAAGCTCAGACTCTGAGTGTTTTTTCTGAGTGCTGGGATCAAACCATCAGTCATATACCACATAGCCCCATTGCATAAGGCAAGAAATGGCCCAATGCTTTAAAAGACACTGAGCACTGGCTTTTCACCACAGCGAGTGGCAAGTGTAAAATGGTTATGATTTTCCAAGGTAAGGCTCAGGGACTTATTTTTACCCAAGCTCTTAATCACCTAAACAACTTAACTCTTTCAAATATTTGCCCTTGAATTAAACTAATTTTTATTTGAATTCTCAGTTTTTAAATCCAGCACTTAGTAGTTTAAATTGTTTAAATTATCTTTCATTCGGTTTTCAAAAAAATAGGTCTACAGTGACTATTCGCTTCTTCTCTTCTTCTTCCATTTCTTAACCCTGTACTATTTTAAAATAATTAAAGGCATGTATTATCTTTTATTGTCAATGCATTGAACTTATTTTTAATTAATGAATGTACTAATGAAATGAATTTTCATTTAAAATATGTGTATTTTGTTCTAATGGCCAAAATTTGTTTCTGAAAGCAGTATTAGAAATCTGATGTAGAGTTCCCATAAAGGATGGACATCAGACAATTGATCCGTCTGTTCCTTCACTCCCCTGATTTAGTAATGCCTTCTCTATTCCTCTCTTTAGAGACAAGGTCTGAAGTCTTTACAAAATGAAACAGCAGATGAAGCAAAGGCCAAATGGAGATGCAGCTGATCCTTGGCCACTCTAGAAAAAGAAATCAGTTTGCTCTTGGACTTCGAAAGCCTAGCAAAATGAAAAATGTATTTCTGTTGTCTGCCCAGCAGTTTTTGTGATGGGAACTCAAGAAAAGTACAACACAGAGAAACTCCAGGTGATAGTAACCAAGACTGAAATTTGTGTTCCCTTTATCTAAAGAAGTCCATAAAAAAACAAGGCAAATTTCTATGGAGATTTGAGTTGGCCAGAGATCCAGGTTGTGACCCTACTGTTCTTTCCTCTGTAGACTCTGTGCTCATCTACGTTATAAAGTGGGTGCTAAATGGGAGCTATGTCTCTGAAGCAGAAAAAAAGGAAGGCAGCTTATGAATATCCCTTTATTCAAGGAAATGTCCTGGACTTAGGTGAAGTGTTGCATATGTCTATACTATAGCACAGGGAAACCCTTACTTGCAAAAACAAAATGCAGCATTTTAGATAATAGTAAATGATTTCAGCTAAAAATTAATGTTACTTTCCCCAAGAATTCATGAAATATTTTTAAAAAGTATACTTATAACTTCCTTTAAAATAAAAATTGTAGCATTAAAAAGCAAATTAACAAACGCCTTTTATAAATTGCTTATGGCATTGACCAGAGATTGACCACAGCATTTGAGCTGGGTCGGCGAACCAGGTGGTGGACACTGCTGCTGTTCCTGAGATGGTGAACACTGCTGCTGTTCCTGGGTGCTTCAGGGCTGCATATCACAAGCAAGGAAATAACCTCACATCTGGACCTGTGTGAGAGGATGAGAGTGACTGAAATTTAGTTCTGTTTAACAAAGCATCCACCTCAAAACCAGTGCTTCAAAAAATATCATTGAAAATCCTTCATGCTATTCTAGTTCAATATTATGTAAGAGAAACATAGAATTATGAAAAAAAATAATGTAAGATTTTCTTTTGCTAAAGGCAATCTGGATGTATTTTTACGCAATCATTATATACAAATTGCCAATATGTTTTAATCATCATCTGTCAGATTTTTAGAAAAAAACTCTAAATAACCAAAAATACCCTAGCATTATACTTTTTAAACTTATTTAAACCTGTCATGAAGAAATACCAATGTATACTGTCATCTAATTAATTGACTAGCAAAAAATTATAAGTGCTTGGATAGTGAGCTTTTCAAAATTATTTTATCATTTATAACTTTTTTATTATTATACAATAGGCCACTGCAGACCTAGTGAAATTTAACAAAAAAATTCAATAAAGTTCCTGGTTTTGTGATTCAGGAACTAGAGAAGAGGAATTTGACTTTGGGACTCAGCTGGGAGTTATCAAAGGCTGAGATAGATGATGTGACTGTGTGGATGTGGTGGTATCTTCATCCATATAGGAGGAGGGTGTTAAGGACACTCTTCCCTGGTACTCAGGTGGGCTTTCAAATCAAACATCTTCAAATCAGTTCTAGGTTTTGCTGTTTCTCTGAGTAATGGCAAGCAGTTACTGAGACAAACCTCCTAGATCAGTAAAGCCCAAAGACATAGCATTCTGTGGCCTGTCTTCAGAAATCACAGTGCCCTTTCTTCTCAATGATATTAACAAAGAAAATAACAAAATCCTGCAGGTTAATGAAAATAAGATTCTCTCTCTCTCTCTCTCTCTCTCTCTCTCTCTCTCTCTCTCTCTCGTGTGTGTGTGTGTGTGTGTGTGTGTGTGTGTTTATGTGTGACATGCATGCTCTATTCAAGTGTATTTGGTATCTCCATTATCTCTTGATATCTCCTCAGGATTCATTTGATTATGGCATCAGCTGGAAACCTGTCCACATATCTTAATTATGAAAGATATTGTTCATTGTGGTTTCTCAGATTCAGAACCCAAGTGCTCAGGTTCCTGGTCCCAGTTTCTGCTAACAAAGTATGCCTGTGAATGAAGTAGGCATAAAATCTACCTGACTGGGGCTCCAGCCTTGAAACACATGCTGTGGCTTACATAGACAAGACACTGTAGACATTGCCATTAAAATGAAACTGTGGGACAGCAGATACTTCAGAATTCATCTGGGAGTATGTTGCCAATTTAGCAACTAAACTCAGCCATAATTCTTAGAGATCCTTGATATTTGCTCTGGGATTTTGTCGCCAACCACCAAGCCAAACCTTCTTAGTCACAAAGAAGCTCATAACTGATTGCAGCTAAGTAATTTCCTCATGCAGCTTTTATTTTATTTACGTAGGAGGATGTAATGACCTCTGAATTTAAAAGCATTGTTGGTCTAAATCCAAATTGACATGGTTGTTTTAAAATTATTGTGAGTTCTTACATACAAAGTGATAATTCTGTGTCAAAATAGGAATAGCCATAGCTTTCTTCTAGGTAAATTTATCTCTTAGATTCATAGTGACATGAACCTGATGTTTTTATCTCTTAGTATTTAAGGAATAAATTTGAATGGCCTATTGAATGATCCATTGTTACTAAAATATTTTTGATTATCTGAAAGCTTATAGGAGCACCAAACAATTCTTAAATGCTTTATTAAATGTGTTTTAATTGACCTTAAGGCCTGTACAATAGGAGAGAAGCTATGCTGGGACTGGAAACCTAGCCAACTATACCTAGATAGTGAGGTCATAAGCCTGAAATTTAACACTGTCACTTTCCTTCAAGCAGACATCCTGTTACTATCCTGTTACTTCTATAAATAAAGTGGGGTCTACAGTCAGTTTTGTATTTTCCTCCCATTATTTCATTTGATGTTTCTAATAAAGAATAGACTCAAACAGTACCATGATTTATTATCAAGTAAATATCAGTAGCTTTCCAGTGAGGAGTGTGGTTAGTCAATGAAATCTGTGACACAATGTTAGCATTTAGGAAGAATCAATGAAGGACAACAGTGAAAGCTAGGTCGTTTGTGTTTATTTCTTATTTGTATTGATTCTTTTTCAGAATTTCATACAAGATTATTATATTTACATCATTTTCAGCCCTCCCTCTACATACACACACACACACACACACACACACACACACACACACTAGAGAGAGAGAGAGAGAGAGAGAGAGAGAGAGAGAGAGAGAGAAAGAGAGAGAGAAAAAAGAGAGAGGGAGATTAAGAGAGAGAGTTATTTTCTTACTCATATGTATATTGGAAATATTTTCATTCTTTTCTTTATATTATTGAACTCTATCGTGTATTCCTTTAGAAATTTTGCTTTTTTATGAAAAGGGCCTATTTTCCACTAATGTTTCAATGAGCCATTATCATTCATTTTCATTGATGCCACAGTTCCTGCATCCATGTCTTAAAATATAACATTAATAATCAAAGGAAAAGATAATATCAATGTGAGAGTGGGGTGAGGGGTGTAAGGGTATTTCAGAGATGCTGGAGAAAGAAAAAGGAGGGAAGAAATTTTTAAAAAAATAAAATTTTAGATTAAAGTGGGACCACACTATGTTTCTCATCACGTGGCAATTTTGTGTTCATTCTTCTTTGAAACTACCAACTACCTATAAAGAACAGCTAAAATTTATATAATGTAGTCACAAGTCTACATCATACAAAAGTTGTATGCTTCTATATTATTTTCTTGGGACACTCACACTTGCAATCTTACTGCTATGCAGAAGAGAAGGCAAAGCAGTAGGACATGGAAGGGTTAAGTTGGTGACATCTAAATAAGTAAATGTTGAGTACATGTAAATCCTGGGGCTCCCAACACATTGAGTCACTAAAGGTCAAGCCAACAGCATAATCTGGCAGACATTTGAGTGCAAAATGTTTTAAGTGACTCTGTCCCTTATAAACCCAGACACTCTTAGATGTTTTTAATCTTAGCATGTCAAGGTTTGGCTATCACACAGACAAACCATCCTATCTGTGTCCTACTCAAAATTTTGACATAGAAAATCTGTATGAGTAGTGTTTTCTCTCAGTAAATTTCTATTGACTTGTTATTGTGGCAATAGAGACTAGCTTTAGCACTAGGAGTGTGGTAAGATTAAAACATTAA
This sequence comes from Rhabdomys pumilio, assembly GCA_030674055.1. NCBI lineage: Eukaryota > Metazoa > Chordata > Mammalia > Rodentia > Muridae > Rhabdomys > Rhabdomys pumilio. Next base: position 146,946,212 of record JANHMN010000001.1, on the reverse strand, counting down.
TCCAGTACATAGATGACTTTTAAAGTAACTCGATTTAGCCTGGCATAGTGATGCACATCTTTAATTCTAGAACTCAGGAGGCAAAGGCAGGCAGACCTTTGAATTAGTAGTTACAATGGTATACAAGAGTATCATTTCTTCGCCTCAATATTGATTATACTGCAAAAGTACTTTCCTAAATGAGCATGAAGCTCATGAAATTCGGCAAATTTATGCCTGCAAGCATCCTACCTTTCCCTATCCCTGTTCCTGTCCCTGTCCATGTCCGTGTCCGTGTCTGTGTCCATATCCCTCTCCCTCTCTTTTTCTTCTCCCTCTCTCCCCACCCCTCTGTACAAGAGTTTCGGGATTTTGGTATCTGAATATATCTGAATACGACTGTACATTTCAGAAATAATATACCCTTCCAGTATGTATGTTTGGATCCTTGTAGAGTCTATAGACAAGTGGTAACAGAAGTGTGTGAATTTTACCCAATGCAATTCTATTTTGAGTTCAACTTCAGTTATTTCACAGTTTATGAAATACAATCAGAGAAAATAGCTTTACAGTTTTAATATTCAATTACAAATTTTAATCTGTGCTAGCCTCATTCATTTCCAAGAAACACAACAAACTGATCAGGGAAATAGGGGAGAGAGAAAGCCTGTAGGTGTCTCCAGGGAATAGAGGAAAGGAACTGAATTTAAAACTGTTCTGATCCAAAAAGCACTTTCTGTATTAATGTGTTCCCTTTAAGAATTTTTGTGCAATTCCATTTGGCACGATAACAATAACTACAACAACAACAAAAACAACAAAACAACAACAAAATAGCATTAGATACTGAGCTAGCATTTCTTCCTGAGGCTCTTATCTGGCTATGATGTGGCACAGTTGTGATGATAGAATTTCTTTTTTTTTTCCCAAAAATTATATTTTTATTCACTTTACATCCAGAGCACAGTGCCCTTCCCTCCTCTCCTAGTTCTACCCTCACAAATCCCTCCCCTAATTGCTTCCTCCCTTCTCTGAAGAGCAGGGGGAGTTTCCCTTGGGTATCCCTCCACCTTAGGATATCTAGTTCCATATTTGCTACAAAACTGTAGGGGTCATAGGTCTAGCACCTGCATGTAGGACCATAAAAGGCAGCCTGGTTCCTAGTTGTGCAAAGGCTAGAAACACCGGAGGCCCTGAAGGGACAGAAGGCATTTCATCCTGCTCCTGGGCATCTGTCTCCTGTCATGCAGCTACAGCCCCCATAGACCTCTATAGATTTGTGGCCATCAGTCATGCAAGAGCAACCCCCCAAGCCTATCCACAGGTAGAAGACATGACCTGTGGTTATGTTGAGTCGAGACAGTTCTCCATTTTAATGAGATACCTAAAGGCCTGGAGGACTTAACCAAAAAAACTTTCCTTCCCAGACACTCCTCCCTGCAAAAGGTATTAAACCTCAGGCCTGCCCTGAGAAGTGGGGTACAGTTTTACTCATTCACTTTCCACCATGACAATAAATGCCTTAAAACCATGGACTGCCTCTGTTCATTGGGATCAACTGTGGGGAACCATGGAGAAGGTTTTGGCCTAAAGAGTCACCATCTAATCTCTTGCAGAAGGCCTCTCTGTGTTCCCAGCAACCACCAAGAAAAGCCAGCCACCTACCGACAAGCCAAGGATTCATCCCTGTGGGATCCAGTTGGAACTCTTCCCTCTTCCCTCCCTACCCCCGCCTCCACCAGTGGCCAGCCCCCACTCTGTTCTCAGCTCTTCCAAGGCTCCCAGTAGTACCCAGGTGTCCAAGAGCCTGAGAACCAAATGGCCCCAGCCTCCTTGCATGCCCAGGGACCTCTGAACCAGTTCCAGTTGTTCCAAGCTTCAGACTGTGCTCCCCTATCTCCAGAGCCGTTTCCCCCAGGTTGCCCTACAATCTGACACTCACCCAGCAATGGGCATTGGATTGGGTAAGTGCATTCAAACTCCTGTGTTCTGCCTCCCCAGGAGCCCTGTGGCAGAGCAGACTCAGGACCCCCACTAACCCTACACCTGTATGCTCCCTAGTTGGTGTCCTAGTCTTTGTAAGCCCTCATAGTCCCAGGTTATTTGACACTGTGGTTCTTTTTGTGGTGTCCTCAACCCTGCAGTCTTGCTGAGTCCAACCCCCTTACCCCCATTCTTCCACAAGACTCCATGGGCTCCAACTTATGTTTGGTTATGGGTCTCTGCATCTGCCTCCATTTGTTGCTATATGAAGCCTCTCAGGAGACAGTTATGCTAGGTTCCTCTCTACAAGCATGGCATAGCATTATTAATAGTGTCAGGAGTTGGCTCTCTTACATGGAATGGGTCTCAAGTTGGGGCAATCCTCGGTTGGCTGTTTCCTCAGTTTCTGAACCATCTTTATCTCCCCCACAACCCTAAGCCCCAGAGCTGCAACCCACCCAAATGGAGCCCCTCAGGAATATCACTCCCATAACACCTATTACTTGGCTGGGGCAGACACCTAGCAGGTCTGCCCTGTGAAGATACCATATCCTAAACCATCTTAGAGCATGTGGGCAGCAGAACTCAAGATGGCACCTGGCTGGGTGCCAGACACTCCTGGCATGTTGGTTCACCATTTCAGGAAGCCTGGGTGGCACATAGGCTAGGCTTTATTGCACATGCATTCTGCTTGTTCATCATTATATAATGTTAGTATTCTGTCTAAACTCTACCTCCACAGTTACCTGGCAACAGCCAGGTATGCTCCTCCCCACAGTTACCTGGCAACCGCCAGGTAGGCCTGGCCCACTATAAAAGGGGCTGCTTGCCCCACTCCTCTCTCTCTTAATCTTTTACTCTCTTACCCTCTCTCTTACCCTCTTGCCTCTCTGTCCCCTCCCCCTCCTTCCTCTCTCTCCACGTGGTCATGGCCGGCCTCTACCTCTACTTCTCTTCTCTCTTCTTCTTCTTCCACCTTCTTCTCCCCACCTTTGCCCTATCTCCTGAATAAACCTCCTCCCCCTTGGAACCGTGTGGTCTGGAGTGGTCTGTTCTGAGCTGCGGTCGGACTTTTAAAAACAACTAACATTGGTGCATTGGCCGAGTTCGAATACTTCGGGGACCACTGTACTGCCGGCTGCCACAGCCGCTAGCTGCTGTGGCCAGGCAGGACCGATGCCACTGCCACCACCTCTATGCCATGTGGACTCCATCTCTGCTACCTGCCATCACCGACCTTGTGAATTTCCACCGCTGCTGCAGACTAACTACGTTTGCAGCCCACCACGTGGTATTCCACCAGGTGAGTTAGGCAGCCAGACAGGCCCACACAGACCTTGTGGTTTCATTTTCCTGATACCAGACTGCATAAGCCTACAAACACACACCAGCATATTGATTGGTAAGGAGATTTCAATTGGCGGGAGGGACCCTAGACGCCCAGATAAGGCCTGCCCAGCCTTCTCTGGGCTGAGAGGTGTTGGCATTTGACTGCCCCAGTCCCTATGACTGGCCTCCTAGCTGAACTACTACTTAGGACATTGGCCGCTGGGTGACTCCCCCCACCCCTCGAAAACAGTTTACAGTCTCCCTCCCTTTGAGCTCTTGCAGCTGCCGGAAATCCTGGTACCAGATTAAACTGCTTTCGTGACCCCTAGGTAATCTCGTGACGACCTGGTTATCTAGGCTGTTGCCTGAATTCTTAACGTCTTCCTATGGGACTCCAATAGGATAGCTCGGTAAGCCTCCCCCCTGTCACCCAATGGCGCTACATTGTCTTCGGCTGCACCCCCCAGACACCCCACTGGGTTGTCTCCTTAAAAACCTCAGATCTCTTAAATTAACGCCTGATTTGAGGCCTTCCAAATTGATACATCTCTACAATGAAGTCTGGATTCTGTACCCTCTAGATAATGGTTTAAACTGGCCACCTAATGGCACACTAGGCCCAGTCATTTTAAAGGGTCTTCATACATACATACAACAGTCTGGTAAATGGAAAGAGATTCCCTATATCTAAGCATTCATCTACCTCTGCTCTAATCTCTATGTGTTCTGCCTGTTCCCCATCCCAGGTTTTTTTTTAGCCATCCTCCACTTATCAGAGTAACCATCCTCATGGTCCCAAGAAAGATTTCTTGAGCTCAGAGCTAACCCTTCTCTTCCCTGACCCTTTTTTCTAGAACACCTCTTGGGTGAGACACTTTCCTTCTTCTCTTGAGACAGTTCTCGAAGCTGAGTACCCCAGGCAGGGCCTGGACAAACTGTTCTCTCTCTCAGGAGCACTGGCTCCAAGCTCTAGTTCCTAGCATATCTCCCCCAAGGGTCAGTCTGCCGCCTGCTGATGTAGGCCTCTTCCCACTTTGCCTTCTCCATCATTTGCGGCTGGCTGTGACCATTTAGTTCAGCCAGTTTGCCTGAAAAGCAGCGGGTCTGAGACCCTGCTTGCTCCCTTCTCCTATGTTCCTTAGCTCTGCTCTGGGTCTGAGACTTGTTTCCCCTGTGCACAGCCACCACAGCAAAGGGCTTGGCTGCCCGCACAATCGAGGGAGACACTCTCTCTCCCTCTCTGCCACAAGAGCAGCTAACACGAACGCTGCTGTGATACACAACTTGTGCCTGCTTTTCCTTAACCACTGCAGACTAGACGCCAAAGGCACTGGGCAGTGACTTCCGGCTGCTAATGGGAAGCCCCGCCCTACCGCCACAGCGGACCCGACCTGCAGCAACTATGCCCTCAGCTGACTCTTTCCTATCCTGTCTTAATAGAGTTTTACTACTGCTATTAAATTCTATTCAGTTACAATTAATCCTCATGGCTCTCAATCTTGCCAGAAGTCTGTGAATAGTATATTTAAGTTTATGGTCAACAGAATTCCCAAAGCCTCTAACAGTTGACCCAAGATGGTTTCAGAAGACTTGGACACCTAGAAGAAACAGCCTGGATTGTGTGTGATGATACAGTCACTAATGTAGTGGACAAAACTGGATGCCCTGAGTCAAATGACTTGGCTAAACCAAGGTAAGTCATTTCTCATGTCACGCATATCCATTCCTCAGAGAAAAAGCCCTGTGTCTTCTGTACTTGAAAGCCAAACTGACTTCACCCAAGAAACTATGGAGAGAGACCACGGGAACTGTTGGTTAGTGGACTCTGTCATTTTTTAAAATAAGATTTAACTGGTAGATTATTGTTTACTCTTTCAGACTTCTGACTACATTGACAGCTAAGCTTTCACTGATGTAATCTGTTACCTCATTACCTAAACTCAGTTGCCATCAATTAAATGCCTCATATTTCCTCCTCTTGCTATGCCACTGTCCTAATATTATCTGAGTTCCTATAAACTTGCCTACCTCTAATAAAATATTCCACTATACCATCCAACAAAGGTTCATCTGCTCTTGTTATTAACTCATGCTGTTATCTCTTTTGTAAACTTACAAGCTACAGGAAACCTCCCGAAGACCAAATAGATGCCATCCAGATAAGTGCATCTGCCTAAAGTTCCCACTTACTACCTATCCAAAGGGTGGGATCCCTCTGGGTTTCAAATGTACAACTTAGAGAAATTTTCTTTCCCCCAAATTTACTTAATCTTATTCCCTACATCTTGTCAAGTCCAGGCACATCCAGAACAGCTCCAGAGAAGCAACCTCCAGATGCTCCATCTCCTGTCACATACACAGCTGCTTCTACTGGACCTGTTCCTTCTGACCTATCCTCAGATGGCTCCATAGACCCTGGACAGCAGGAAGCAGCCAACTCTCCTAAGACCAGACAAACATCCCCCATACCCATTCTTCTAGATTACCCCTAGAGACACGTCGCCCCCACTGTCAGCAGGAAGTAGTCAGATATCACAGTGTCCCTATTCCTGCTTCGCCGTCACCTCTTTCTAATTTTTCTTTTTTAATTAAACCAAAATGGGGGAATGCTAGTATTCTGTCTAGACTCCACCTCCACAGTTACCTGGCAACAGCCAGGTATGCTCCTCCCCACAGTTACCTGGCAACCGCCAGGTAAGCCTGGCCCACTATAAAAGGGGCTGCTTGCCCCCTCCTCTCTCTCTTAATCTCTTACTCTCTTACCCTCTCTCTTACCCTCTTGCCTCTCTGTCCCCTCCCCCCTTCCTCTCTCTCCACGTGGTCATGGCCTGCCTTCTTACCTCTCTGTACCCTCCCCCACTTCCTCTCTCTCCATGTGGTCATGGCCGGCCTCTACCTCTACTTCTCTTCTCTCTTCTTCTTCCACCTTCTTCTCCCCACCTTTGCTCTATCTCCTGAATAAACTTCCTCCCCCTTGGAACCGTGTGGTCTGGAATGGTCTGTTCTGAGCTTCGGTCAGTCGGACTTTTAAGAACAACTAACACATAAGATCAGGCCATGTGACATATGTGCTCAACACCAATCAAGAATGACTGCGTGGCAGGTTCTGATTGGAGAGGACACAGAGATTTAAGGGCTGGGTGCTAGAGCCTGGGGGCTTTTTACTATACTTCAAAGTTCCTGAATAAACTGTGTTGGGAAGAAGAACCCATGTCTGTTGTCTTCTGTCTGCTGGTCTGATCAGGAGGCGACAAGAGCAGCTGAGGAACCACTGCACTCTGAGCAGCTGAGGAAACACTGCACTCAGAGCAGCAGGATTTCAGGATCCCAGGGGAAGCCTGATTCCCAGGAGCTCTTCTACCCAGGAGCTCAGGATCACATGATCACAGAGACATCTGGACTCTGAGGAGCTCTGACACAAGCAAAATAACTGGAAAGACAGTCTTAGTCAGAGACAGTGAGTGCAAGTAGCACTAGAATTAACCAGATGGTGAAACGCAAGCACAAGAATATAAGCAACAGAAACCAAAGTTATCTGGTATCATCAGAACCCAGTTCTCCTATGATAGCAAGTCCTGGACACTCCATCACACCTGAAAAGCAGGATTCAGATTTAAAATCACTTCTGATGAGGATGATAAAGGACTTTAAGAAAAACATGAACAACTCCCTTAAGGAAATAGAGGAGAACACAGGTTAAACAGGTAGAAGCCCTTAAAGAGAAAACACAAAAATCCCTTAGAGAATTACAAGGAAACACAACCAAACAGGTGAAGGAATTGAACAAAACCAGGATATAAAAATAGAAATAGAAAGAATAAAGAAATCACCAAGGGAGACTACCCTGGAGATAGAAAAACCTAGGAAAAAGATCCGGAATCATAGACACAAGCATCACCAACAGAATATAAGAGATAGAAGAGAGAATCTCAGGTGCAGAAGATACCATTGAAAATATTGACACAACTGTCAAAGAAAACACAAAATGCAAAAAAGTTCCTAACCCAAAACATCCAGGAAACCCAGGGCACAATGAGAAGACCAAACCTTAGGATAATAGGTATAGAAGAGAGTGAAGATTCCCAAATTAAAGGGCCAGTAAATATCTTAAACAAAATTATAGAAGAAACTTCTCTAACCTAAAATATGAGATGCCCATAAACATACATGAAACCTATAGAACTCCAAATAGACTAGACCAGAAAAGAAATACCTTCCATCACATAATAACCACAACACCAAATGCACAAAACAAAGAAAGAATATTAAAAAGCAGTAAGGAAAAACGGTCAAGAAACATATAAAGGCAGACCTATCAGAATTACATGAGAATTCTCACCAGATACTATAAAAGCCAGAAGATGCTGGACAGATGTCATACAAACCCTAAGAGAACACAAATGCCAGCCCAGGCTACTATACCTGCAAAACTCTCAATTACCATAGATGGAGAAACCAAGATATTACACGACAAAACCAAATTTATACAATATTGTTCCACAAACCCAGCACTACAAAGGATAACAGAGGGAAAACTCCAACACAAGGAGGGAAATTATACCCTAGAAAGAGCAAGAAAATAATATTCTTCCAACAAATCCAAGAGAAGATAGCCACACAAACGTAATGCCACCACTAATAACAAAAATAACAGGAAGCAACAATCTCCTTTCCTTACTATATCTTAACATCAATGGACTCAATTCCCCAATAAAAAGATGTAGACTAACAGACTGGATACATAAACAGGACCCCGAATATTGCTGCATACAGGAAATGCACCTCAGTGGCAAAGACAGACACGACCTCAGAATAAAGGGCTGGAAAACAATTTTCCAAGCAAATAGCCCTAAGAAACAAGCTGGAGTACCCATTCTAATTTTGAATAAAATCAAATTTCAATCAAAAGTTATCAAAAAAGATAAGAAAGGACACATCAAACTCATCAAAGGAAAAAAAATCTACCAAGATGAACTCTCAATTCTGAACATCTATGCTTCAAATGCAAGGGCACCCACATTCATAAAAGAAACTTTACTAAAACTCAAAGCACACATTGCCCCTCACACAATAATAGTGGGGGATTTGAACATCCCACTCTCAGCAATGGACAGATCATGGAAACAGAAACTAAACAGAGACACAGTGGAATTAACAAAAGTTATGAAGCAAATGGATTTAACAGATATCTACACAATATTTCTTTCTAAAACAAAAGAATATACCTTTTTCTTAGCACCTCATTATACCTTCTCCAAAACATACCATATAATTGTTCACAAAGTAGGCCTCGACAGATACAAAAATAGTGAAATAATCCCTTGCATCCTATCAGATCACCATGGACTAAGGCTGGTCTTCAATAATAACAAAAAACAATGGAAAGCCAAAATACATGTGGAAACTGAACAACACTCTACTCAATGATGATTTGGTCAAGGAAGAAATAAAGAAAGAAATTAAAGACTTTTTAGAATTTAATGAAAATGAAGACTCGTCATACCAAAACTTCTGTGACACAATGAAAGCAGTGCTAAGGGGAAAACTCATAGCTCTAAGCACCTACAAAGAGAAACTGGAGAGATCCTACACTAGCACCTTGACAACACACCTGAAAGCCCTAGAACAAAAAGAAGCAAATGTCCCCAAGAGGAGTAGACAGCAGGAAATAATCAAACTCAGGGCTGAAATCCACTAAGTAGAAACAAACAAACAAACAAACAAAAACTACAAAGTATCAACAAAACCAAGAGCTGGTTCTTTGAGAAAATCAACAAGGTAGATAAAGCCTTAGCCAGAGTAACCAGAGGGCACAGAGTCAGTATCTAAATTAATAAAATTAGAACTAAAAGGGGAGACATAACAAAAACTGAGGAAATTCAAAAAATCCTCATATCCTACTACAAAAGCTTATACTAAACTTGGAAAATCTTGATGAAATGGACAATTTTCTAGACAGATACCAGGCATCAAACTTAAATCAAGAGTAGATAAACCATCTAAACAGTCCCATAACCCCTAAAGAAATAGAAGCAGTCATTAAAAGTCTCCCCACCAATAAAAGCTAGGACCAGATGGTTTTAGTGCAGAATTCTATCAGACCTTCAAAGAAGACCTAATATCAATTCTCTTCAAATTATTCCACAAAATAGAAACAGAAGGAACACTACCTAATTCGTTCTATGAAGCCACAGTCATGCTCATACCTAAACCTGAAAAGACCCAACAAAGAGAACTTCAGAACAATCTCCCTTATGAATATCGATGCAAAAATACTCAATAAAATTCTCACAAACCAAACCCAAGATCACATCAAAACAATTATCCATCATGATCCCAGGAATGCAGGGATGGTTCAATATTTGGAAATCCATCAATGTAATCCACTATATAAACAAACTCAAAGAAAAAAACCACATGATCATCTCACTAGATGCTAAGAAAGCATTTGACAAAATTCAACACCCGTTCATGGTAAAAGTCTTAGAAAGATCGGGAACTAAAGGCCCATACGTAAACCATTATTATGTTGTTTTACAAACAAAGTAAAAACAATATGCAGCAAACCAGTAGCCAACATCAAACTAAATGGAGAGAAATTTGAAGCAATCCCACTAAAATCAGGGACTGGACAAGGCTGCCCACACTCTCTCTACTCATTCAATATAGTACTGGAAGTACTAGCCAGAGCAATTAGGCAGCAAAAAGAAATCAAAGGGATATACATAGGAAAGGAAGAAGTCAAAATATCACTATTTGTAGATGATATGATAGTATACTTAAGTGATCCCAAAACTTGCACCAGAGAACTCCTAAACCTGATAAACAACTTCAGTAAAGTGGCTGGTTATAAAAATCAACTCAAATCAGTAGCCTTCTTCTACCGGAAAGATAAAGAGTCTGAGAAAGAAATTAGGGAAATGACACCCTTCACAATAGTCACAAATAATTTAAAATACCTTGGTGTGAATCTAACTAAGCAAGTGAAATATCTGTATGACAAGAACTTCAAGTTTCTGAAGAAAGAAATCGAAGAAGATCTCAGAAGATGGAAAGATCTCTAATGCTCATGGATTGGCAGGATTAATATAGTAAAAATGGCCATCTTGCTAAAAGCAATCTACAGATTCAATGCAATTCCCATTAAAGTCCCAAATCAATTCTTCACAGAATTAGAAAGAAAAATTCTCAAATTCATTTGGAATAACAAAAAACCCAGGATAACAAAACTTTTCTCAACAATAAAAGAACTGGAAGAATCACCATTCCTGACCTCAAGCTGTACTACAGAGCAATCATAATAAAAACAGCATGGTATTGGTACAGAGACAGGCAGGAAGATCAATGGAATAGAACTGAAGACCCAGAAATGAACCCACATACCTACGGTCACTTGATCTTTGAAAAAGAAGCTAAAACTGTCCAGTGGAAAAAGGGACAGCATTTTCAACAAATGGTGCTGGTTCAACTGGAGGACAACATGTACAAAAATGAAAATTGATCCATTCTTATTTCCTTGTACAAAGCTCAAGTTCAAGTGAATAAAGGACCTTCACATAAAACCAGATACACTGAAACTAATAGAAGAGAAGGTGGGGAAGAACCTTGAATACTTGGCACAGGAGAAAAGTTCCTGAACAGAACACCAACAGCTTATGCTCTAAGATCAAGAACTGACAAATGAGACCTCATAAAACTGCAAAGTTTCTGTAAGGCAAAGGACACTGTCAATAGGACAAAATGTCAACCAACAGTCTGGGAAAAGATCGTTACCAAGCCCACATCTGGTAGAGGGCTAATATCCAATATATACAAAGAACTCAAGAAATTAGACTCCACACAAACAAATAACCCTATTTTTAAAATGGGGTACAAAGCTAAACAAAAAATTCTTAACTGAGGAAACTCAATGGCCGAAAAGCAACTAAAGAAATGTTCAGCATTAGTCATCAGGGAAGTGCTGAGATTCCACCTCACACCAGTCAGAATGGCTAAGATCAAAAACACAGGTGAAAGTAGTTGCTGGAGAGGATTTGGAAAAAGAGGAACACTCCTACATTGTTGATGGGATTGCAAGATAGTGCAATCCTCTGGAAATCAGCCTGGCGGTTCCTCTTAAATTGGACATAGTATTACGTGAGGACCCAGCTATACCACTCCTGGGCATATACCCAGAAGATGCTCCAACATATAACAAGGACATATGCTCCACTATGTTCATAGCAGCCTGATTTATAATATCCAGAAGCTGGAAGTACCCAGATGTCCTTCAACAGACGAATGAGTACAGAAAATGTGGTACATTTACACAATAAAGTATTACTCAGCTATTAAAAACCATGAATTTGAGAAATTCTTAGGTAAATGGATGGAACTAGAAAATATCATCTTGAGTTAGTAGCCCAGTCACAAAAGAACACACATGGTATTCACTCACTGACAATTGGATATTAGCCCAGAAGCTTGAAATAACGAAGATTCAACTCATAGACCACATGAAGCTCATGAAGGAGGAAGAGCAAGTGTGAGTGCTTCAGTCTTTCTTAGAAGGAGTAACAAAATACCGAAGGGAGCAAATGTGAAGACAAAGTGTGGGACAGAAATTGAAGGAGGGGCTGTGTGGAGACATTCCACCTGGGTATCCATCTCACATGTAGTCACCAAAGGTGGCCGCTGATGTGGATGTCAGGAAGTGCATGCTGACAGGACTCTGATATAGCTGTCTCCTCAGAGGTCTCCCAGAGTCTGACATATTCAGAGGCAGATGCTCACAGCTAACCATTGAACTGATCAAGGAGTTCTCAATGAAGCAGTTAGAGAGAAGGAGCTGAAGGACATGAAAGGGTTTGTGGCCCCTTGAGGAGAGCAATGATACCAACCAACCAGAGCTCCCAGGTTCTAAACCACCAGCCTGGAGCACATAGGAAGTGACCCATGACTCCATCTATATATGTAGGGGAGGATGGCCTTGTCAAGCATAGGTAGGAGAGGAGATCCTTGGTCCCATGAAGGCTGGACACCAAGTGTGGGGGAATTCAAGTGTGGAGAGCTGGGAGTGGGTGGGTTGGTGGGGGTACACCCTCATAGAAGCAGGAAGAGGGGGGGATCAAATAGGGGGTTCCTGGGTGGGGACAAATGGGGTAAGGGGATAACATTTGAAATGTAAATAAAATATCTAGTAAAAAAAGATTTTAAAAAAAAAAGAATGATAGTCTCAATTTCCATCCATTTTCCTGCAAAATTCATGGGGTTTTTGTTTTTAATAGCTGACTAGTATTCCATTGTGTAAGTGTACCACATTTTTTTATCCATTCTTCAGTTGAGGGACATCTAGGTTGTTTCCAGTTTCTGGCTATTACAAATAAAGCTGCTATGAATATAAATGAGCAAGTGTTCCTCTGCTATAGTACGGCATCTTTGGGTATAAACCCAGGAGTGGTATAGCTGGATCTTGAGGTAAAAATATTCCTATTTTTCTGAGAAACCACCAAATTGATTTCCAGAATGGTTTTACAAATTTGCATTCCCACCAGCAATAGAGGAGTGTGCCCTCTACTCCCCATCCTCGTCAGCATTTGCTGTCACATCTTAGCCATTCTGATGGCTGTGAGGTGGAATATCAGGGTCATTTTGATTTGCATTTCCCTGATGGCTAAAGACATTGAACATTTCTTTAAGTGCTTCTATGCCATTCGAGATTCCTCTGTTGTGAATTTTCTATCGCTGTCCCTAGTTTTGAATTGAGTTATTTGGTTTGTTAGTGTCTAACTTCTTGAATTCCTTAAATTTTTTGAATGTAGGATTGATGAAGCCCTTTGTCTAGTACATTGGCTGCCTTTTTGTCCTAGTGACCTTTGCCTTACATTCAGTTTTTCAGTTTCATGAGGTCTCATTTGCCAATTGTTGATCTTAGAGCCTGTACCACTGGTGTTCTGTTCGTGAAGTTGTTCCCAGTGCCATTGTGCTCAAGGTTATTCTCTACTTTCTCCTCTACTAGATTTACTGTATCCAGTTTTATGTTAAGCTGTTCAATTTACTTGAATTTCAGTTCTTTGCAGGGTGATAAATATGGAGCTATTTGCATTCTTCAGCGTGCAGACATCCATTTAAACCAGCTCCATATGTTGAAGATGCCTTCTTCTTTCCATTGTATTATTTTGGACTCTTTGTCAAAGAGCCTCTGTCTATAGGTATGTGGGTTTATTTTGTGGTCTGATTTGGTTCCATAGATGAACATTCTGTTTCTATAACAATACTATGCAGTTTTTATTACTATTCCTCTGTAGTATAATTTGTGATAAGGGACGGTGATTCCTCCAAAAGTTCATTTATTGTTCATGATCAATTTAGCTATCCTGGGTCTTTTGTTTATCCATATACAGTTGAGGATTGCCTTTTCAAGTTTTGTAAAGGATTGTGTTAGAATTTTGATGGTAATTGCATGAATCTGTAGATTGCTTTTGGTAGGATCATTTTTTTCACTATATTAAACCTGTTGTCCATGAGCATAGAAAATAATTCCATTTTTTGATTTCTTCCTCAATTTCTTTCTTCAGAGATTCGAAGTTCTTGTCCTACATGTCATACTTGCTTGATTAGAGTTATAGCCAATATATTTTGTATTATTTGTGGCTATAGTAGAGGGTGTTGTTTCTATAATTTCTTTCTCAGCCTGTTTATTCTTTGTACAAAAGAAGGTTACTCATTTTTTTAGTTAATTTTGTATCTAGCCACTTTGCTTATGGTGTTTATCAGCTTTTGGAATATTCTGGAAGAATTTGGGGGTTATTTATGTATACTATCATATTACCTGTGACTTCTTCCTTTCCAATTTGTATTCACTTGATCTCCTTTAGTTGTCTTATTGTTCCAGCTAGAACTTAAAGTACTATATTGAATAGATAGGGAGAGAGTGGACAGCCTTGTCTTGCCCTATAATGGGTGCTGTTCCCTCTGGAGAGATAGCTTAATGGTTAGAGCCAATACTGCTCTTGTAGAGAACCCAACTTCAGTCCTCAGCACACATGTCCGGCAGTTCACAACTGCCTAAAGCTCCAGCTCACAGAATCCAGCACCTCTGGACTCACTAGGTACCTGCACTAATATGTATTTACCCACTGGCATGCATATGCTCCCTTACACACACATAAACACAACTTAAAATAACAAAAATAAATCTGAAAATAATACTTAAGGGAGAAATACAATGGACAGATACATTTCTACCCAGGAAGAGCTGTGTTCTGGGAATCTGAAGGTGAGTACTCACGCTTGCACAGAAAGGCTTTTTTGCTGTGCTATCTCTTCACCCCTTTATATATTTCTAAGATGTGAAGATCTTAAGTATTTACAGTAGTTAATCAACCAATTTTTCCCCCAGTTGATAACATTATCATATTACTTGTTTTCCAGCTGTCTCTTAAATATAATCATTTAGTTGTATTGCAGTTAAAAGATTCACATTTTGAATGAATGGAGAACCAGAGCAGAGAAGTGTCTTACATATGGACCAGTTAGTTACCAGGTTGATCAACCTAAGTTGTGTTCTAATGCAGTGTCTGATTTCTTAGCAATCTTGCTGAGCTAGATAGTGCTTCTGGATAACCGGACCCTTTATTAAGAAACTGCAAACACTCAAGGCACGGTCATTTTTTTCCAAACTCAGCTTTATCACATAGAAGTTTTACAATTTTTTTTTTTTACTCAATAAAACACCACAATAAAAACTGGCTTTTGAATCCCTTATTGAAGGCACAAGAATTGTCAGGATCTTTCTCCTCTCCATCTTGTCCTGTGAAAAACCAAGAGTTGTAGAACCAAAGACATATTTTAGGAATGAAGACCCATTAAAGTATGCAAAAGAAACATAGAAAAGAGACACAAATAAAACCCATCTTCTCCAGAAAATTTAGAGTATATAATTTTTTTAAAGAAAGACAATTATATTAATAACAACATGAGGCTTTCAGTACACATATTACAATTTATTGATTTGATGACATGTAATTATTTAAACACCAAAAAACACATTGATTTTTTTAATTAAGATTTGGTATAAAATATTCAGTTATATTACAGAAAATATCATAACCATGTCCACACTGTAGTGATCTAAGAAGAAAAGTTTAGCACTTGTTTTATAATTTGTGTTTTATTCATTTTTTATGTATAAGGAAATGTTTCCCTTGCTCCTCATCAAATTTAAGCTATGAAAACTAATAATATATTATATTAAATCTAAGCCATCTTTACTTTAGCAATGGAAAGATTATTATCTATTTGATTTATAGCTATGCTAGTTCTTTGCATTTCCCTTAATTAATTCCCACTTCCAAGTAGGATATAAGTTTTATGAAGAAGATACTTGATTTGCTTCCATTTTCCACTGGACTATTCCAAGTTATTCAAAGAGCCTGTCTGGAAAGAAATGAAGCACACTGAGCGTCTAGAGCCAGGTAACAAATCACACAAGACTGAAGAGGCAAAGCATTGTGTGGCAGCGAAGCACTTATGTGACCACCACAATGACTGGTGTCAGTGTGTACTCTGAACAATGCTGTGTGCGTGGGTTCAGGATAGCTACTTGACATAGACAGTTATCTTTCCCCGGTGTCTGTTCACTATAACCCAGTGCTTCACAGAAATGCAATGTTTTATATTCTAAAATTTCCACACAAAACTCCTTTGTTGTCTCAAAATCATGATGCAAACCAAATAATGCAGAGGAGATAGTAAAGCTTGGGGATTCACCTGTATTTTCTTTTCTGTCAGGGTTAATCTTCATTTATCTCTCTCACTATTCTTACTCTACTGTGCCATAGTTCATCTCTGGTTTTATATTTTTCTCTATTTGCTTTTGTTTGCTGTCTCTAATAACCCAAAAACATATTTTTAAAAAACCTGAGTACTGACATTGTAGTGATACATGAAGGCAAGAGGATTTGAAGGTTGGGGTTCATACTGGCTTCTTGACATCATGTCTCAAAGACAAATGAATAAATTAGAAGTTACGTTATATCATATTAAATTTATGTATATAGCTTTTTTCTTATAAATTATTTTATTATGGAAGTCTCCTTTAGTTTGTACTATATAAATGGTATTGTTTTTCCAGGAAGATATGCTTTTCACATGTATTTCTATATGGTGCTATGCATGTATCTGTGTTCAATGTGATTTAAGAGCTCCCCACCCCCCAGAGCCAGTGTGAGTTTTTAACAGGTATGATCTTTAGGATGTGATTGGCTCATGAGAATTTTGTGTTGATGAACGGATTAATCCATTCATGAATTAATGAGGGAAGACTCTATCCTGGATGGCTGAAGTCCATAAAATGCTTTGTCTCTTAATGCATAACTTTTTTCAAGTGATACCCTATGACACCTTGAGATTCTGTAGTGTTCCCATGAAAATAACTTTTTTTGACAAATATGATCTTTTGAAATTGAACCTCCTAGTCTCCAGAACTGTGAACTAAATGAGTTTTATTCTTTATAACTTACCTAGTCTATGAAAATGTATGCTATTGTTTCTAAAATTACACACATCTGTAAAAACCTTAACTATATACAAAATAATACTTTAGGAACACCTACAGTTAAAATAGATATAAGGAGGTTGTGTCTGAAACCCACTTGAGACACATTAACTAGGCATTTATTATACATTTAATGGAGATGAGAGTATTTGGTTAAGAGCTATCAATTTGTGGTTTGAGGGTAAAATCCAATTTGATTAAAACCAACATGAGAGCTAGATAAAATCATCAAAGGTGGAGGATAGATAGAAAAACATCAGCTATAAAGAATGATCCCAGGAATACATCCAGACTGAATGATCAAAAGCACCAGAGGAAGTATCAATAGAGACAGAGCAAGGTGTGAAAAAAGAGATGCAGAA
Organism: Rhabdomys pumilio; assembly: GCA_030674055.1. Lineage (NCBI taxonomy): Eukaryota > Metazoa > Chordata > Mammalia > Rodentia > Muridae > Rhabdomys > Rhabdomys pumilio. Next base: position 146,929,022 of record JANHMN010000001.1, on the reverse strand, counting down.
ATTAAGGAGCACTGTCCCTGAAAGGTGTAGGAGGTACAGAGGTTCTTGTTTTCACAGACATGCCATCTGGAAATCCAAGATGTTAGCACTCAGGGTTGTTTGTTTAAGAGAAGAAATTCAATATCTGTTATCTTCCCAGAGTTGAGTAGCATTCTAGCCTGATGATCTTTGAGCTGTCTGTGCAGTCAGAGGCTTTACCTGACTCTCTCCAAAACCATTGTTATAAGCATATTTATTTTGTTTTTCAATCTGTCTATAAAACCTGTCTTTATGGAAAGCATAGCATGTAGTCAATCAAAAGAACCTACCTTTATTATGGAAAGTGTCACATGAGTGTCACGAATGTTATATCTTTCATACTTTTATTAAAGTTTCAATGTAGACATATCTGATCTTAGCTTACTTGGTTCCTCAAAGATTTATGTGTGTTTTATTGTGCATATGGAGTTGAGTTCATTTTCATCAGGAAAGTATTTACCAAATTGTGCTGTGCTTAAATGTGCCTAAAATAAACCACTAGAGTCAGACTCTCAAAGTTTAAACCAACATGAGCTACTTAGCAGTATTGAAGTAAACTGCCTTCTTGCAGGGGAGGTTGCAGAGACCCCTGAAGAAAGTCAAGTGAATAACATCAGTTCAAGTATGAGTGGTTGCACTGAGTGTTGCTGGCATGCCTATGTTTATAGGTGTTGTAGATACTTTAAATCTCATTAAATTTTGAACTAATTAAAAATACACATACTGAAATTTCTCTTCATTAAAAATGTGTTCAAAACTTTTTAATAACAGGAATGTGAATAGTATTGTAGATACAGATTTATTTGCTACTCTCAAGGAATTTGAGGTGTGATTAAAGATTTCTGGCTCTGAATCTGCTTCTCTATGTGTGATGAAGTAGGGACAAGAACGATGAATGTAATGTGCAGTGAGAATCTCATTGTCTCCTTGCTCTTGTCATTTTCAAAGACTCTTTAATAATGTAGGCAGTCTAAGTAGGAAATAAGGGATAGTTTTCCAAGTGCAATGTCATGGTTAGTCTTATCTTTAAGATTTTCATATGTTTCAATTATTTTGTATTATTCAGAAAGTTTGTGACTATCACCAGAGGCAACTACTTTAGATTAGATATAAATCCAAACCTAGTGTTATTAAAAAATCCCTTAGTACCTGATTGGTCCTTTATACTCTCCTCTCAACCCTATAGCAGAAATCACCCCCTAAGAAAATTTAGGATTCTTGATGTATAATGCTAGATTTTTATTTGTCTTAGTAGAAAACTTTCTTTATGATTATTTCAAAATAATTGGATCCCATTAATATAAAAAGTTTAATATTTTCTTTGAGGAGTTTTTAAAAGTATGATTGTTTCTTGATAAATTAGTTCTTATTCTCCTGCCTATCATTTTGAAAGCATTTTTAAATTTACTCCAGAATTAATAGAATGAATAAATGGAACAAAAGAAATTGGGAGTGTCAGGAGCCATCATAGAACAAGCTAATACCTAGCAGGTGATCTTCCTGAGATGGTCTGCCTCAGACTATAATAATCCACAACAGATTTTTTCCTATAGGCAAGGCCCAAGAGAAAATCATTTTAGGAAAGATTCCTGCTATTGATATGCTTTTCCTGTCATTATTACATATATAAAAATTGTTAGGTATTAGCCCACCCCCTTTGAGCAAATTTCTGCAGATCTATGAAGATTTACTGTCTTGCAGTGATGCTATATAGACAAAGAGATAATTTCTTAATTCTTAACAATAATCCTATAAGAATTCCTAAAATTATATCAGTATTTTTTAAGCTCTTTTATGGTGGGACTGCTATTAGGTCCTTTTCTGATAGTCAAAACTGCAATGAGAACTCTGCCAGTCTTCCATGTGTCACCAGTTAATTGCTTCTATATTGTAACCAAACTTTCTACTACTCAGTGCACATTCCAAAAGGTTGTAAAGCAATTAACCAAAGGTCATAAAAAGGGAACTGATTATTTATTATAGGTGCTAGGACAGAAGACAAAATATTGACTGTGTTGATCTATACAAAACTTCACTAATAACTTAGTTATGGTTTTGAGCTTTCAATGAACCTGTGGAGCTATGACAGATGATGAATGCTTAGTCAGATAATTACTCCTGATATGCATAAAACATTCTCTGTTGTAAACTTCTTATTCGATTTATGATTTGAATTTGTGTAATCTTGTGATGATCTTTTTAACATGTGAACATGCATTCAGAAAAATGTATAAGTGCTGAGGACAAAGAGAAGAATCAGAACTGAACTGAAGAAAACTGTTTTGGACAGAACACTTCTTAGACAAAGAGTAGAAGAATTTCCCCTTATCCCCCTTTTTCAGCCATTCTATTCCCCACCCCCCCCCCTTTTAATTAGCTTTCATAGGAAACTTCTTACAACTTAGTAATAAACACTATAGTTACTTTTCAAAGTGTCCCTTTTTCTTCTTGCTACTTCTACTAGCAGGCTCAAAGTTAGAGCTACACAGTTCCTGCTGAGATAAAACAAAGACCACATTACTTAATAACCCTGGCTCCCCCCCCCACACACACACACACACATACATGCTGTTAGGCTACAGGTGTCAATCACCAAAGTCAGAGACTTTTTACCCTCAGAAAGAGCAAGGAAGTTTTTAGGACTTCTTAGAAGTTATCATCAACATTTCAATATAGTTAGGGAGTTAGAACATCTGGAGACCATCAGTCTTTAAAGCCACATGAAAGTCCTACTCTGTGTTCCTTTTCAACCTGCTCCAGGCTGGGAAGCTCCCAGCATCTAAATTGGTGCCTTGGAACAGGGACTTTGAAGAAGGTAAGTCTACAGAGAAGGACTCTCAACTGGGTCTTGCAAACCCCTTGGCCAGGGAGTGCATGGTTATGGAGGGTGAGAAATAGCAGTTGATATTGCCTATTGCCATCAGCAGAGGCTTATATTGGGTAGTATCAGTGCCTAGGCTATGCCAGGAGCCATCAGCTCTGGCTTTGTTTACTGCCATCAACAGTGGTTAATAGTAGGTGCTATCAGTACCTAGCTCCTTTTGTTGTGTACATCAGTACCCAGGTTATGCCAGGAACCATCAGCTATTCTCATACCTCTCCTCAAAGATGAGCCCCCTTGGGTATCACCTCACCATGGAGCCTATAGTCCCAGCAGGTACAGGCACAACCCATCCCACTGAGGCACAACCAGGCAATCCAAGTATGGGGAAAGGGAATCCAATGACATAGAACAGAGAACAAGATAGGATCTATTTCAATTGGTAGGGGAACCACATGAACACCAAGAGGCACAGTTACTACAGATGTGTGGGGCATCTAGGTCCAGCTCCTACATGTTCTCTAATTGGTGGCCTAGGCTCTGTGAACCCCCATGATCCTGGGTTAGTTGACTCTGTGGATTTTCTTGTGCTGTGATTGACCCTGCAACTTGCTCTCTTCTATCCCTCACTCTTCCACAAGACTCCTCGGACCCCAGCTGATGTTTGGTTGTGGGTCCCTGCATCTGTTTCCATCCATTGTTGGATGACTCCTCTCAGGAGACAGTTAAGCTAGTTTCCTGTCTGCAAGCAAAACACAGTATCATTAATAGTGTCAGGGGGTGGTTCTCTAACATGGGATGGGTCTCAGGTTGGGGTAGTTATTGTTTGGCTGTTCCCTCAGTCTCTACTTCATTTTTATACCTGCACATCTTATAGGTAGGACAAATTTTGGATAGAAGTTTTTGTGGATGGATTGATGTCCCTCTACCTCTTCTGGAAGTTTTGCCTGGCTACAGGAGGTGTCTTTTGCAATTTCTATATCACCCTCTGGTAAGAATTTAAGCTAGGGTCATCCCATACACTTCTAGCACCCTCTCCCATCCCAAGACTTCAGCTAGTCACCAGAGATTCCCCCCAAACCACTGATTTCCATTCTTATTCTCAGGACTCTCTCACCCCCTACTCACACATGATTGCTATTCCCCGGCCCCTTTTTTACCTCCTTTCCTACCCAGTTCCGTCTCTTCATCCACCCTTGATGACTATTTAATTTCCCCTTCTGAGTAAGAATACTACATCCTCTCTTGGGACATCCTTATTATTAAGTTTCATTAATTCTGTTGGTTGTACAATGATTTTCCTGTACTTTATGGCTAATATCCACTTATAATTGAGCACATATCATACATGTCTTTCTGGCTCTTGGTTATCTAACTCAGGATGATACTGTCTAGTTCCATTTATTTGCCTTCAAAATTCATGATGCCTTGTTGTGAATAGCTGAATAGTATTCCATTGTGTAGATGTACCACATTTTCTTTATTCATTATTTATTTGAGGGAAATCTAGGTTGTTTCGAGTTTTTGGCTGGCTATTATGAATAAAGCTGCTATGAAGATAGTTGATCAAGTTTCCCTGTGATATAGTGGAGCACCTTTTGGGTATATTTCCAGTAGTAGAATAGCTATAGACCCAAATTCTTATATGTGGCTTGCAAGTCATGTCAAGTCACTTAACTGAATGCAGGGGTCATCAAAGTTTGGCAGTAGTAAAAGTCTTCTAAATGCACAATGACAAAATTCAAGTCATTTTAACTCTATTTCAAATGCATATTGTATCCACAGTGCTTCTGTCAGTAGTCACCTGTGTTGTATCATGAAACTTCGCTGCAACTCTGGTTCCAAATGTACAACATGCACACTTCGCATTGACCAGCCATCATCACATCATATACCAGCAAACTCTTGAAACTTGTCAGCTTAGAACATAGACTACTGTATGCAACAAACTTTAGTGCTTATAGACACAGACTCCAAGTTCATAAGCCAGACACTGGGAAGGATGATCCATGGGTCAGACCACCATTCACACCCCAACATGTGTGCTATCAGCCTCTATGACCTTACCTCACAAAAGATGACTGCACCTGGGAGTCTAGAAAGGAGCACCTAGAGTCCAGGCTGAGACCCATAGGCTGGAAAGAGGCTTTATTCTGACTCTGTACCCCAACCAAGCTTCTTGCTTCCCTTTCATTCCTTACAGTTTTTATTTTAATTTTCAATATAGTGTTTTTATTAAGTCTATACTCCATGCATAGCATAGCTATGTGTTTGTTAGATATTTATGTTAATGTTCCTTTATAAGATGAAGTAAGATACAATATCAAAAAACAAATAGTATGCAAAAATCTAGGTAAGCTTACTTTGTATATAATAAAAGAAGCTATGTTATTAAATGTTCAGATTTATCTTCAATTTTAAGATAAATTTTAACTTATAATTATAGTTGAAATAAGGATTAATGACTGTATACATGTGCTCTACTCTGTTAATTATTGTTTAAATTTTTATTCATGAATATACATTTTGACAAAATTCATCCCCTATTCCATTCACTCTAATTTCATCCCTATTTCATGTCTACTTTTTCCTCCAAACTTCATGTGTAACCTTGAGTTGATGACCAAGACTATTTGTCTTGCACCTATTCTGTATGCTAAAAGTAGTACAACTCATCCAGAGATTAATGGATTTTCAAAACAGATGGGCATACACCCTTCAGGGTAGACTAGTCTCTACAAAGAGCCTTAAAAATCTCAGTGAAAATCTTCAAAATGTTAAGTGGACATTAACAGCAATGATGATTAAACCATAGCTTCATAGCTGACATAAAGACTATAAATCAAAACAAAGGATCCCTCAGCTCCAGCTTATGTAACATCAGCCACAAACTACAGAATTGATCATCAGAGCATCACACTAGCCCAAGATGCTTTGCTTCACTATATTGGCTCCCTTGGAAGAGACACATGTACTAAATATAATTGTTAGGGCCACCATGCTGTACATCCCTTTCTGACTAATACTTTTTGGGATGCACATACTTCATTTTTTCTCAGATTTGCTTTATTTTGATCTTGTTTTACTCATTTTCAAAGACATCTTTTTTTCTGGCCATCATCTCTCTTAACATCTTATTTGTACAGTTCTTACTAATATTCATTCATCTAATTTTTTCTCACCAATAACAGCATTTCATGTTTTCCTTATAAAAGAAACCATAATATTTAAATATTCAAGCAATTGGTACTTTTATCATTTCAATTTTGGCCTGGACGCTCATTTCATATGGGTACAACCATAGGTACACAGTGCAGTCTATGTTGTTGTGTTCAGATGATCTCATGCAACATTCATGGAATTTGTGGACATTCCATGAATAACCTCTAAGGATATAATGATACTTTACCAGGCAATTATGGCACACTTTTGTTAGTGTTAGACAATAAATTCCCCCAAAATATATCATATGGGTTCTTTTCAAGCATCTATTGAACTTGTGGCATATCTATTGCTTTATATAATTTCATGTTAAATATTAAAAATTCTTAAGCTCGATGTCTTCTGAAATAGCAAATGTGTGGTGACACAGCCCCCCTTTGCTATTTGTAAATGGAATATTTTGTATACTATTTTTTTTATATCTAACCTATAATTTTTAAAGTGACTAAAGAATCCTGCTTTGCCTTCCAGTCGGTGCAAGGATCCTAGGTACACATCAATTTGATTGAATTTATTGGTACCTCCCAACTCAGGAAAAAATTTCAACAACAGCTTCCATACTTCCTATGAAAGCCTCTCATTTCTCTGACAACTGGAGTACTTGCTAGTAAACTTCTTTCTGCCAAACTTTCCTACCAAAAAAAGCCAGAAGACATTCGTATAATGCCTTAGTGGTGGCTGGCTAAGTAGTCTTTTCTTGAGTCATACTTAAATTGTCATGGAAAGTAGCTTGATCTGTGTTCAAATGACCTGAATAACAAGATAAATTATAGCACAATTGTAAAAGCAACCACCTTTACCCTTCATATAGAAATAGTCTCATTAACTTCTCTCTTTGTTGTCAGTGGTGATATCTACCCTTTGTGTCTGAGAGTTCTGTGAGGGTTCTTGCTGTGCGTTATTTCACTGAGATTATTGGGAAAAAAGTTTCTACTTGTCAAAGGTGAAGGCATAGCTTCTGTAGTTTTGTGTTTTGTATTTAGAGATATATAGTTATAGATACAGACATAATTATTTCTTTTATACTTACAAACAATCTAAAATTTAGAAAATAGTTTTGAGTAACCAAAAATTCTCTCACTGAGAAAAAATAAGTCAGTCCCCTTTGGTCCTTAAGGAACCAGAATGTGTTCATGGTAACCTCAACACAAATATAGAAACTAAAGAAATCATGTTCACAATAATCCTGGTGACTTTACTGAAAATCAATATAATTGGTAAAACAAGTGACAGGTGCACTATGAAAGAATGATACAGATTTATAATTCATCTTCATTATCAAATGTAATTTTGTTCTGGGTTGATTGAATTTGTTTTCATTGAGAATGATTCAATAACAAACACCAGTGCACTATAAATATGGGATAAATCACATGAAGAATGTTTCAAGTTGAGCTAGGTACTTGAACTAGTTTTGTTATTGTTTTAACTAACTTTTTGTTTAACTATTTCAAATTTAAGATTGAAAATGTAACATTTAACATTTAAGACTTTTATGAGATTAAAATGTTCTAAAAGTTAAATTGTTTTTAGCTTAACACAAAGTAGATCCTTTTAAAATAACCCCAGGTAATGGTCATTAAAATGCTCCATCACAAAATCAAAACATCACAAAAAGAAAAACCCTAAAAACAGGAGGATCACATGAGGAAGAAAGATGGGACTAGGGGATGGAATACAGGCAGAGATGCCTATAATTGAGAAATATTTGAGCTGTGTTATAGAAACTTAGTGCTTTTGAAACCTCCTAAAACACATAAAGGCAATCCTAATGATGTCTCCAAATAATGAAGGATATGGAACCCCCAACAGGCCATCTCTTTCACCAAATGAAGCTTCTAGTACTGGAATTAGGTTATGTACAATTGAGTTGTTGGTCAAAAGGGTCCCATGGAAATCACCAAACAACCCAGGCTATTGCAAAAAATAATAGGTTGCTCTTATTGAAGACAGTGCCTATAATACAACTCACCCAACGTGGAGATGTTGACATGGTGTCTACATAACATCTGAAAAAATAAAGCATAATTCACACTATTTAGAACTATCCAAATTGGTCAATACAAATGGTCTTACTAGTTCACCATGGGGCAAAAGAATAAAACTGCAAATGCTGTTCAAAAGGTAGTCTATATAAAAACAATACACTAAAATTAGGAATACCTTTTGTTAGCATTCCTTCTAGGCTCTGACCTTCAGTAACTTGGCAATAGCCAGGTATGCTTGACTCACTATAAAAGGGGCTGTTTGTCCCCTCCTCTCCCTCTGACCCTCTTACCCTCTTACTCTCTTACTCTCTTGGTCTATTCTCTCTCCAATCCCCTTCCCTCCCACCTCTCTCTCTCTCTCCACGTGTTCCCCACTCCTTCCCTCTTTTCCTTCTCTGTCTCTACTTCCCCCTCAACTCCCCTTCTCATGCCTTAAATAAATTCTATTCCATACTACATGGAATAGTATGACTTGTACCTTAGGGGGAAGGGATGCCTCAGCATGGGCCCGCAGAGGCACACCCTTCAACCTCATCATACTATGTCTCTACCAAACATATCCTGGTTCTTTTTTTATTTTTCATAAAACATATTAGTGCCTCATGGCTTGAATTTAGAAACTCTCAGATTCACATCTCTTGCTGCCACATGTGTTAGTGAAGACCCCCAAACTCAGAAGACCCTTACTCAAGTTTCGGGAAGTCACGGCCACCCAAAAATTGCAAGAGAGCATACCTGGATGCAATCAGCAGAGGTTTATTAGGGAGAGTTGGCCAGCCAAGGTCAATTCATTTGCTCATGCAGGAGCTGAATTGACAAAAGACCAGCAAGCAAGCTGAGGGGCTTTTTAAAGGGGAAAACCACAAACCAGGAGAGTAGGGAGGGGGTGAGGGGTTGTCAAGGATATATAACATAAAAATAGTGGAACATTCCAGAGGAACCCAACCTAAATGATTCAGGGTCATGTGAAAAGCACTCTGCACACCCTTTCCTCTCAAAAATGTGGTCTTGCCATGTCACTTGCTCAACTATTTCTCAGTTGTTGCCCTGTCATCGTGGTTACTAGTTTCTCAGCCCCACCTAGATGATTTGCATTCCTCTCCCAGTTTCTGAAACTGGCCAGTCCACACTTTTTAGCTTGCTTCAGAGAAAATTTTCTATGTCCTTTAAAGAAAAACCTAAAGAAAAATCTGTATATATTTTATAAAATGATTTTTATAATTTTTCACTCTACATCAGTATTCTGTCTAAACTCCACCTCCACAGTTACCTGACAACAGCCAGGTATGCTCCTTCTCACAGTTACCTGGCAGCAGCCAGGTAGACCTGGCCCACTATAAAAGGGGCTGCTTGCCCCCTCCTCTCGCTCTTACTCTCTTACCCTCTTACTCTCTTGCCTCTAGCTTCTCTGTCCCCTCCCCCTCCCTTCTCTTCCTCTCTCTCCACGTGGTCATGGCCAGCCTCTACTCCTCTTTTTCCTGTCTCTTCTTCCTCTTCTTCTTCCATCTTCTTCCCCCTACCTTTGCCCTATATCCTAAATAAACCTCCCCCCAACCCCCTGTGGAACCGTGTGGTCTGGAATGGTCTGTTCTGAGTTGCAGTTGGACGCCTACCACCAACACTGGTGTGGTACATTGGCCAATCCTGCGAGTAGCATATGCTTGTCTCAAAGATTAAGCCATGCATGTCTAAGTACACACAGCCAGTACAGTGAAACTGTGAATGGCTCATTAAATCAATTATAGTTCCTTTGGCCACTCGCTCCTCTCCTACTTGGATAACTGTGGTGATTCTAGAGCTAATACATGCCGATGGGCATTGACCTCCTTCTGGGGGGATGGAGATTCCTGCATTTATCAGGTCAAAACCAACCCAATAAACTCCCTCCCAGCTTCGGCTTTGGTAACTCTAGATAACCTCAGGCTGATCACATGCCCCATTGAAACGTCTGCCCTATCAACTTTTGATGGTAGTCGCAGTGCTTACCATGGTGACTACAGGTGACAGGGAATCAGGGTTAGATTCCTGAGAGAGAGCCTGAGAAATGGCTACCACATCCAAGGAAGGCAGCAGGCGTGCAAGTTACCCACTCCCGACACTGGGAGGTAGAGAACTGTTAATCATGCCCTCCACCTGTGTACTACATGACTGAAGGATGCAGGTTGAATGGAAATTAGACCTGTGTCAGGAGCCTGGGTTCTGGGGTCGAGGCCGAACACCCAACCCAAGAATGAGTATACCCTTCCACAGCTGACATTCCACTCTCTTTTCTTGCATAAAAGAAGGGGCAACTCTGCGTCATCTGTAGTCTGCAAGGTGCAGGTTAATGAGAGATGTGGACTGCATCGAGTAGTCTGGAATCCAGGAGCATGGGGAGATATATGCCATCCCTGACAGGCAATGTCCTTTTGGGTCCCCGGCTACCTCAAACCCAGGGCTCTACCAGGAAGACCAAACTATCTCTTCATGGCCCAACAACATGGACTTTGCAGCCAGCGAGCGGATTGCTTGATAAACTGATCTATGCAAACACTAGTGAATTGGTAAGCTCCTTCCCCCAACTGGTTAGCATAAATGTCCCCTGTTTCCAAGGGAAAGATGTTGAGGTCACTGCCACTCTGTCATGTCCTTGGGGATGGAGGTATTTACATGACTGGCCTTCTCACTGAACCTTCATTCTGGGACCTCTACCCCTGGGTGACCCCCTCATATTCACTCTCTCACTGCTGAAAGACATCCTAAGCTTAAGTAAACCATTCTCCCTTGGGCTCTGTACCCCACTGCTGGCTCAGAGCTTAGCTACCAAGTTTACTGAATCTGGTCTGGCTGTCAGGATGCCTGAACCAGCAAATTTCTAGCTTCATTCCTACTCTTACCCAGAAGGGAAAATCTTTGCCATCATGCCTTCCAGTCAAAGTCACAGGCTAAATTTGTCCCATTATCCACAAACCAATGACTCTACATGGATGGTTAAAGGCATTTTTACAACTCACCAGTGATCCATAGGCCTTCCTCCTCATTCTATTGAGGCTTGTTCTCTGCTCCAGGTTCCCTGCCCCCTGATCCTCATGCACTTTTGCCTCGCCCCTCTCTCCATCACTTGTACTCTCTGCCAGGTTCTCTACTCTGTTGAGCTCCCACTGCAACTGAGCTCTCTCACCCAGTAGCACTGCCCTGAGTAACCCCTCCCCCCGGCCTAGCAGCAAGTAAGCACATTCCTATGGCCACTGCCTGCTGCCAAGCCATTCTGTACACCCCTCACACTGCTTAGATTTGTTTGAATGTTTGTCTTTGTCATGCTTCTGTTGTTCCATTCTAAGATACACAGTCACATTTCTACAGCTTCATTGTAAGGTATTGTTGGACTGTAAAATTCAAAACCAGGGGACACACTCCCCCAGAATCATACACGGACAGAGGATTCGCTGCAACAACATGAGGTTTAATGATACTGGTGCACCAGGACTCTCTTGCATGTCGAGAGCCCTGAACAAAAACTGGGAGTGGTTTTTATAGAGTACACAATGTCAACCACAAAGAACCCCAAAGGCTGGCCTTCTCAGGTCCGGTCTATAGATGACTCAGATTCACACATAACTTTCTTCCTGACTACCTCCTATCCTGGAATGTGTCTCTGTGCTCTGGGCCTTCCCCACCCACTGGTGGGTTCTCTTCCCTGTGGTCCAAGGAATGTTAATCATCCTCTCCCTTCCTCTTCTGAATGTTAATCCAGCAAGTGACCTCTGACTCAGGAATAATGTACTCCTCCCAGAATGCAGAATGCATCCGGGGCAGTAAATTCCGAGACCTGAAAATCTCACATTTATTTCTTAAAAGAACCCACTTCCTAAGTTGCCCTCTGATTTCTACATACATCCTGTGGCACACAGTTGCCCACATACACGTACATTCACATACATAATAAAGTTAAATTGCAAAAGGAGCAAATCTATACAACTCTAGATTCACATTTACTTCTTACAGTATAACATGTACTCTTAGTGCCATCTTAACTAGGGTCAGTCCTGTGACTGTCTGCCATCTTTGTTGTGGACAGTTAAGGTTTTGCTATTCTGTTGCTTCAGCACCATCTTAGATAAGGGCAGTCCCAAGTTCACTGCCATTAGGAATATAGCTTGTCAAAAGCCACTTAGCTGTGCCCTTCCCCAAGCCTTGAGCAGGCCAGAAAGATCTTGTTTACCAGAGTAGACCAAACAATAGGACTCAGGTGGTGTTACCCACCTTGACTGCACTTACAGCCTGCTACAGGAACTTAGAAAAATAGACTGCCTGCTGAGCTTGCTTTGAGACACCTCCAGCTTTGACTAAGGATGGGTTCCCCTCACCCACACAGGCTGAAGGAAGAAGGGGTTCAGTGGTGGAGGTGGGGCTTTCCCTTTAAATCGAGAGCTGAGCCTTGATCAAAATGCTTGTCTTGGCTACATCTGTTCCATTCCCTTCTTTCATTCCCAGCCCCTCTTTCAGGTGAACCCAGTTATCTGTAGCCACAGGCGGCTACACTTACCAAATAAAATAAGGTTTTTGTTCTATCCTTCCTTGGTAAATAATGATTTCTAAACAGTGAAAAGTTAAAGATCACTGCCTTAAATATATGTTTAGCCTTGTTTTTGCCACAGTCATTAAGTCACGGTGTGCTTTTTTTGATACATACACTCTAGAACAAGTAATTAAACAAACACAGGTTGTCTAACTTGGATATGTTTAATGGATACTGACTCTCAATACTGTCAGAAATTTGCTAAATGTGATGTTAAATGTTTGGGCTTGTTGTGATAGACAGAGACTCCCAAAGCCTAACAGTTTACCACCCTCCCAGACCCCCAAAGTCTCCAAAAAAAGATAAGGGCACAGTGACAAAATTCTACTTGGTGTAGTATGATAACCAGTGGGAATCACTGATTCATTGCCTTGCCTGCTGTCAAGGATTGACCTACCCTGTAGACAAACAGGGTACCCAGAGAGTTTAATATCGCATATTGCCTAAGTCAAAGTGGGTCATTCCTTGAACGTACCTTTGCCACAGGAAAAACCTTTTAGCTTTCTGATCCTGGCAGCCAGACTGACTCTGCCCAAGTTTCGGCAGAGACCAAAGGAGAGAAAGCCAACCAAGCATGTGAGAATTTGGGTGAGTTGCCACTGGCCACTTCCCCAATAGGGCCTGGGATAGCAGGGGATGGTTGAGGAGTTCCCAACCTTTGAGGTACCCAAGGAATTTAAAAATTAACTGGTTTTTTTGTTTGTTTGTTTGTTTTGTGTGTGTGTGTGTGTGTGTGTGTGTGTCTGTGTGTGTGTGTGTGTGTGTGTGTGTGTGTGTGTGTGTGTGTGTATGTCTTCCATTTGAGAATCCAGACGGCTCCTGGGTGAGTATATGCATGTGACCTGTGGGGAACCTAAGCAGTATAGCTAAACTCACCACTACAGTACTCAATTCAGACATCTAAGTTGAAATAAACTACCACACAGCTTTCCTTCTTTGTTAGTCTTTGAGAAAACTGTTGCTGCTTCTTTACTGGAGAAAATCTGCCATAATTAAGAGACACATTCTAAACTTGGAAACCTCCTGATCCGAAGGTAAGAACATAAGCACTTTGACAGATGTTCATGAGCACTTAGATGGACAGATGTTCACATCATAGACAAAGTTGGTATTGTTCCAAACATTTTGTGACATTGAACCCATCATTTCATGGTTGTAAGACATATTTTCATGGACCCTGCTCAAAGAAAATTAACATGTAATAATCTTGTTTGAGAATATTTCTGTTGCATATCCTGAGAAGAGGGTGATAACATAATAAAGAAGTAACTGACAACTAATGGTAAGGCCTAAATAACTCCATGTCTCCATGATTACAAACATGAGTCCATTTGTTTCTCTCCTAATCACTATGACCAATTGCCAATGGAAGCAATATAAAGTAGAAAGGACTTACTGGGGATTTTAGCTTCAGAAGGATCATGGTTGCTTGGCCCTATACAATTGAAAGATAGTTCTGGCAGTTATGTCATGTGGCTGTTGCTCCATTCCTGGTGGTAAGCATGTAGAGAGAAAAGAAATATGAGAGAAAGCAGGGTAGAAATAGTTCTCAACTCATAAGAATGTTGCTCTATAGTCCAGTCTGTGTTGGATTATATTTTGCAAAAACTACTTTTAATAAGGGTACTACAAATGCTCCCTTCTAGCAAACCACTCAACAGAGGTAGTGGAAAGGAAAAGTTAATAGAGCAAAGGAGGATGTGGACACATTTAGAAATAGTTCTTTGGAGTGAATCCAATCTGCATTGTCAGGATATCAGCAATTCTGTTCACATGATGGGGTGGTAGCTCCATCCACTTGCAAACACCATTCAAAAATCAGTAACAGGAGGTTGATCCAGAAGAAACTCTGAGGCTTTTCCAATTGTCCAAGTCTGCTGAAGCAGCAAGAAGCTGCCAAAACACCACCAGAAGTTCTTTGGTGGAATTTCTCTCTATAAAGTCATGAAAATCAATAACCAGGAAAGAGTGGAAAGACAAACCAATACCATATAGCATTGTCCACTATTTGGTAATACTTACACTCTTTCCAACATCATGTGTTCTCTCAAACATCTGATCTCCCAAGCATCTGATCTAGCAAAACATCACGTGCCCTTTTTCCAGGCTACTACCAGAAAAATATGTGTCTATTCTCAGTAAAAAATCCTTCCATGTGCCTGCTTTATCAAAATCATCCTCTCATAAGACAATTTCCAGAAAAACATCACGTGACACAACTGAGTCTTCAAAGAAACTAGAAATTTCCACTTCAAGTCTGTCTAGCCAATCCTCTTGTTTTGACTTTCTTAGCTCTGGAATTACAGTTCTATATTATCACACCAAGTTAAAAGTCTCTTTAAATATTCATTTTTCTTATTTTTATTTATGCATATATGTGTCTGTGTGAGTGAATGTCTCACACTTATGTGGGTATTTATGAAGACCCATAAAGGAGGCATGACTCCTCTAGACTAAAGTTACAAGAAACAGCAACATGATACTATTTTTTTTTTTTACTTTTTCAAGTAATTTGCTCTTTCATTTTTTACCACATCTCCAAAAGTCATTATATTATAAATCTATTAAATAACTAATCTGTTAATTAAATCAGAGCTGCAATTATTTATTTCTAAAAACTGTATCATAGGCACATTCAGAGGTAAGTTCATTAATTCCCTAGATGGTCCTTAATTCAATCAATCCTACATTATTTATTTTGTTTGACTTTTTGAGACAGGGTCTCACATAGTTCAAGCTTGCCTCAAATATTTTAAGTAGCAAAGGATGACCTTAAACTCTTTCCTCATATCACTACTTCCCAAGTGATAAGATTATAGGAGTATATCACCATGCTGGACTTCCTTTGTGTTTTTTCATTCAATGAAGTTGACAGTCAAAATTATCAATCTTAGAATCATCCACCATCAACTTGATATATAAACAAACACATTATTGTAAATTATGATTTTCTACTCTAACTCCTAAAAGCCTATCTAACAATACAGACACATTTAATCTTGATTCAAAAGTCTGTATAGTCTTAAAAACTCCATCATTATTTAAAACTCTAATTCAAAGTTTCTTCTGAAATTCAAAGCAAATTTTTATCTATGATACCTGCAAAAATAAAACAAATAAGTTACATATTTCAAATATACAATGGAATAAAATAAATATTTCAATTTCCAAAGTAAAGATAGGAGAATACACAGTAGATTCTAGATCTAAGCAAGAGCACAGCAAACATGGCATGCATTAAATCTTATAACCATATGTCCAGCATCTAGACCATACGATATTATGATGAGACTTCCAAGGAGCTGTAGAGCCCTTTACTGTGGCCTTATAACTTACAACCCATGTGATTTTCTTTCCTACCCTGGCTCTACGCATAGTCCTGTGGCTTTCCTCTTTAGATAGTCTATGTTCTTGATCTCGCCAATGTAATGTAAGCTTTAATTTCACATATTCATGTACTACTTTCTTAGAGATATTCAAAAGGAAATATGGCTCTGGTACATAAGTCATGACCTCTCAGATATTCCTCTGAAATCTTTGCAAAAACCTTCTCAGACCTCAAATCTTACATTATGCACGTCTATAAAAAGCATCACGTGGATGATATCTAGGTCTACTGCTAACTCTACTGGAGAGTATGTGGGTAGCTCTCTCTAAATGATGGAATTTATAAATAGACTCAGTAATACAAACTTCCACTCACACAGGCTAATTTGGCTATAGTTATGGCTGAATGACAGTTTGCCAGCAGACAAACAAGGAGCCCTTAATATGACACTGCTTCACAGGATAACCAGCTAGTGGCCTGGAAGCATCTTGAGTTTATTGGTTTCCTTTCATTGGGAAATACAAGTGCTTTGCCCTTATTTTAATATACTTACCTGATGTATGCATTTAATTTTCGTGCACATGCTTTTCCAAAATCTATTATCCATTAACTTACAGAATGGCTTATCTCAAACCACAGTATTCTACACAGCATGATTTCTGACCAAGAAACTCACTTCATACCACAGAAGGATCTCAGTGGTCATACTCATGGACTTGACTGGTCTTACCATGTTCTCTATCAGCATGAAGTACCTAGCTTAATAGAATTATGGGATGGCTTTTGAAGACACAGTTTCAGTGCCAACCAGCAACACTATATCATATGAATTGGGAAAGGTTCTTTGGAAGGTTGATACCCTTGAATTCGCCTCTGATACTCCTTCACCTATGTTCAGGATTCATTATGTATAGAAATCAAAGTGTGGAGATGGGAATGATATAGTGAACTATCTTTCCTAGTGAATCACTAACACAATTTTGCTTCCTGTTCCTGCAACTTTGTGTTTACCTGGCTTGGAAATGTTGGTTTTTGAGGGAGCCATGCTTCTGCCAGAAGGAACAACAAGCATTCCTTTGAACTGAAAGCCAAAATTTTCCTCTGGCCGCCTTAGATTTCTAGTTCCTTTGAGTCAACAGATTCAGAAAGGAATTACTGTTAAAAGGGGTGATTTGCTTATATTACCAGATAGAATTGAACCCATGCTCCACAGTGGAGGTAACAAAGGGTATGTCTGGAGTACATGAGATCCTTTAAGGAATTATTTAGTATTACTATGCCCTATGATTAATTTACTGAGAATTCAGTTTCTTAGCAAAAAATCAGTTATATTATATGAATATGTTTTGTTTCAATCCCAGGTGTGAGATATGGGGCTGCTTCAGATTATCCACTGCAACTATTTTTTGTCTTACTCTCTGGCAAGGGTGTGATTCTGCTGGCTGAAGATAGTTTACATTTGGAATTCTGGATACTCTTGAGAAGGTATTAAAATGCTAGAGAGGCTGTCGTGGCTGCTGCTTCCCCTGCTGCTGGTTCCTGCTGTGACTTTTTTGCTGTTTGTTCTTGCTGTTTGCTGATGTTGTTTGCTGGATTGCTGGTTGCTGGTTGGAGATATCCTGAAGAGGAAGATTGGACTTGCCTCAAGGAAGTAGGCAATCCTAATCAGTAGAGAGTAGTCTAAAGAGATCTACACATCCTTCCCCTCTAACCATTTTTCTCACCTATCTGGTGTTGGGTGTTGAAAGGAATTAGGTGAGGGAAGGGTGCTAGATATAATAGCCCAATAAAGTAACCAAAAAGTGTGGTTACAGATTAAGATAAAAAAAATACACCAAACTAATTTTGGATAGATGAAAATGCCCAAAGCGTCACCCAGAAATAAAGAAATTGGTCACTTCTCCAGGTAAAGAAACAACATGTTCTGAGGTGCCTGCTTGAGGTCATAGAAGAAGAATATAATTGTAAATAATGCTAAGGATCTATGACTAGTTAAAGAAACAAAGATATAATCATTGTTAAGTATTTCTGTCCTGTTTTGTTAAGAATAAATTTATCTATGCATATGTATACAGATATAATTTATACAAATATGTATGTGAGTGTGTTGTTTGTCTTTACTTATTTTTCCATGTACTATAACACTATAAATGAGTTTCTCTTACTAAGAAGTTTCATCTGTAATATAAAGGCCAAGTGTCTTTTAAGTTTTTGTTTATTGCTGAAATGTCCCTTTCCCTTTTCTTATATAATAATGCCTTGTTTAAATTAGATACTCATCTATGGTATTTACTTAGTACAATAAATTATTGGTTCATCTATTTGTTCCTTTGGCCATTGCATTGATCTCCTTTTTCATCTCAAGTATTCTGTGATTTACATAGTTTAGTGAGATATTAGAGGTCAATTTCATATATGAAGGCCTTGCTATTGATATCTTCGGAAGTATATTTTGAACAGGAAGGTTATGAGATAACTCTCTAATGGGAGAAGCAATTAGAGTGAAAGATGGGGTGAGGAGAGGATGAGCAAGAGAAGGAAACGTGAGAATAGTCTAACCATGCTGTCTACAAACTTATAGCAAGTGCAGTTTTGAATTCTATCAAAACATGGCATTCCTAAAAAGTACACAAACTACTGAAGTGCAGTATAATTCAAGTTCTTGAGGCTGAGGAAAAAAACATGCCTTGACTTTCTCTTACTTCTGGTCTTCTATTGGTCAAAAGTTCACACTTTTCCCACCCCCTCTGAGGAGCTATTGAGAAGTTAGCAAGCCTAAAGCCATGAGAGGTACAATGGCTTGGTGGTTGCTAGCAGAGCATCAACCCAGCTCCAGATCTCAGGCAAAGCACAAGTCTTCTCTAGCCAGAAGAGTCGGCAACCATGTCTGCACAGAATGGGCATAAACTAATTGGTCTCTCTTAATAATCCAAGACTTGGAGAGACTGTGAAGGGCATGGCTGGATTGGGACCTTAGTCTTAGCTATCTGATGTGGGATCTACCTTCCCCCGTGGCTTGTTTTCATTTCACTAGTTCTAGGTCAGATCTAAAGTGAAGAGGGAAATACGCAACATTTAAATTTAAATAACGTTTAAGTCATGTTATATACATGCGAGTATTAAGTGAACACATGTACATGCATGTGAGAATCCAACTATTAAATGAACACACATATGTATGTGCTCTATGAAGAGCAGTGATTTTTTTTTTTTTAATTTTAGTCTAATTTTTTAAATTCTGCTTTGGACAAAAAGATCTTAGATTCATTCATCAGCAATGTATTTTAAAGCACCCAATTAAAATACAATATGAAAAATTGTGTTTTTTCCTTTTTATCTATTAGTGTATTTCAGTATATCTAGCATATATATCACACTTTATGGTGATATAATTCTTAAATGAGTCCCAGTGTTAAAAGAGAAAAAATTAAAATTGTGACCTAATAGAAATAAGATCTGTTATTTAATCACCAATCATAGGTTTGAAAAATTGGCGACTTAACACAAATAATAACTTCATTGCACACTTGATTTTAGGGTATTTTGAGGAATCAGAAGATACTCAGAGTTTGTAACTAATTTACTGTCCTTTATTTCTGATTATAGCATTTATGTGACAGCAAGATCCAACTTGGGTTTGAATCATGATGCACTCAGGCCAGCTGAAGAAGCCTCAGAAATCTCTCCTACCATGTAGGAGAACAAGGACGATGCAGGGGTTATTACATTTACCCCAGGGTACTGCTGCACAGAAATTAACAAGATTTTAAAAGAAATCATTCAGATCCAATTTAGAATAACTGCCTCAGAGGTTTCTGAAAACCTAGGTGGTGTTGGTGACAGAATGCCTAAGAATTCTTCTGATCAGACTAACCACCCACTGAGTTTTAGCATTTCACATACTGAATAGCACAGGACTTCAAATCACTGCCAAGAAGGAATGCCCTCTAGGCTTGTCAGTTTATTTCTAATGCTGACTTAAGCTCATTCCAGTAATGGAACAATACATACACAAAGGGTACTTCAATCACTTTCTTTTCTAGTCTGTTGCACCCAACTGTCTGAAAGAATTTGTCTTTACCTGCTAATTTTTTATACACTATGGTAGCTGGTTTTACATCAACTTGACACAAGCTAGAGGAATCTGAGAGGAAGTAACCTCAATAGAGAAAATGCCTCCATAATATCAGACTATATACAAGCCTGTAGGGCATTTTCTTAATTAGTGATCAATGTAGGGGGCCCAGTGTACTGTGGATGGACTCAAGGTTCTGGTTTCTACAGGTGGAACAAGCCATGAGGAGTAAGCCAGTAAGAAGGATCTTCCATGACCTCTTCAATAGCTTCTGCCTGTAAGTTCTTATATGATTTTAGCTCCTGCCTTGGCTTCTGTCAATGGACTATGACTTGAAATATATAAGTCAAATAAACCCTGTCCTCTTCAATTGTTTTTGGTCATGATGTGTTATCACAGCAATAGTAACCCTAAGACATACACCTAAGCCCTTTAAGAGAATCCTATGTTTGCCATTCTTGTTCCAGTACATTTACAATAAAGATCCTTTGAGCCAACATGAGAGGATACTAGCCAGTACTGTACAGCATACTATACTATACTATACTATACTATACTATACTATACTATACTATACTATACTATACCATTCTTAGAAGAAAGAAGACACAAGGAATTAGTGAGTGTAAGAACTATTTAAAGCACCATGTATAATATCCACCAAAATTAAAACTTTTTTCTTAGATTGCTTTTCTTCTTCTAACATAATTTAAAACTTCAAGTGTGCAGGTTGCCAGTGATTACTTAAAATCTTTCCATTACTTTTCTGTAAGTTAGTAATAGGTATGCACCGCATAGTTGATGCTATAAAAGATTTATGAACCTATACAATCTTTGCTTTACTAGATAAATTTGGAGGGGGGAACTTAATTTTTTCTTTTTTTTCTTTCTTTGTTTCTTTCTTTGTTTCTTTCTTTCTTTCTTTCTTTCTTTCTTTCTTTTTTTGATACAGGGATTACCTGTATAGTCCTGGCTGTTGTGGAATTCACTCTGTAGACCAGGCTGCCCTCAAACTCAGAAATCTGCCTGCCTCTGCCTCCCAAGTGCTGGGATTAAAGGCGTGTGCCACCACTGCCTGGTAGAACTTAACTTTTCTAACATAAAAATCATAGTTCTAACAAACTGAAGAAAACTGTATTCAAGACTACTGTCATAAGATAGAAAGACTCAACTCAAGTCCACTGAAACAGAAGGTAGAAGAGTTGAAATGCTAAGTGGTTTAGGGAGAAAATTAGTAGAGGGTATTAAGGAAGAAATCATCAGCAAAATTCTATGATTGTTTTTGCTAATTGGTGGCCAGGTTAGGCTACTGCTCTCTGACTGGATTGAATATGACACAGAGGCCCATCCTTCTTCGTGATTACAGTGCAGGATGATGACTTCCAGGTCCTCAACAAACACAGTTCTGGGTTGTCTAACTGACAAGAAAATGGAAGATTTACTTTAAAGGAACATGGAAGAATGTATAATTGTAACTTTTCTGACATCTTGGAGACCAGAAAAAGGGACAGGGTAAAAGAAAAGAACTGTTCAAGTTCAAATCATACATCAGGACACTATACCCTTGAAGAATGAAGGAGAAATGAAGACATTTTCAAGTACAAAAAATAAGGAAATTTTTCACAAGCATGCCTAATATTTTTAATTGCATTTTTGAGATTTATAAAATAATTACACTACTTTCCTTTTCCATCCTTCAAACCCTTCCCTATATTCAACCTTGATTTTATCAAATTAATGAGCTTCCTTATAATTAATTGTTATTACACATATATGTAAATGTATGTATATACATTACATATATACATTATGTGTATATGCCCTTATATATGCACATATGTGTATATAATATATAATGCATACACATATATACATGCATTATATACATTCATATATATATAGGCATAAATCTAAATATATAAGTATATATTTACGATGTATGTGTATATGTCAATATATACACACATATGTGTATATATAATATATAATACACTCACATTTATACATGCACTACACATATTCCTAAGTATATAAGTACAACCTGCTTGGTCTGTATAATGTTACCTGTATTGTCATGCTGACTATAAGCAGACTTGATATTAAACAATTGCTAATGAAGTTATTCAGACATAAATGAAATAAAGAAGACAATTTAGTACTTCAATGATGTGTTCTAAAGAGGCCTCGTTTATGCTAATAATTCTGAATATTTATTTATTAGAATTCTATGAATATGAGAAGACAGAATCAGAATATTGGAGATCAATATTCAAATGGCCTTATCCTGTCTTTTGCTCCCCCTCATAGCCATCTGCTGCCAACCTTTGTTATTAGATAACATCTTTGGACTGTAGAATGCAGAAGGCCATGAACTTTCACTGACCTGAAGCCATGAGTTTTACAAGACAGTACCTGAAACTCATATGTGAGAATCTAATCTCTCTTGTAACCCACAACTTGTATTTTCCGCAACAAATTGGCAAATAATTGGCTGATGGTTTTCTTTTGTCTGTGGCTATAAAGATCTATTGCTCAGAGGAGCATCATGTCTTTGAGGGTGGGTGACTGGAATCCATGTTCCCAGGACATATGCATTCATATATCCCTCAGTATAAATTATCTCTTGCTTCCATTGAAGAAAGAGGCATTTTATATCAACAAAAAGGAACAAAGAATGTAAGAAAAAATATAAGTGGCATTTTAGCAAACTTTTAAAATCATGGTTAATGGTTAGTGACACAAGATAATTTCTATTGATCTCTATTTTACTTATTCATTTCTCAGTTACTTTAATTTTAATATTAGATTCTAGGGAGTTTTAAGTCTATTGCATCATTCAATACTGAAATTTCTACTTGGCACTTCTTTATGTTATGTTTCTTTGATGAGATTTTTATCTATTTCTAGAATATACTTAATTACTAAAGCATTTTACCTATTTTTTTTCTCTCACCCCCTCCCCTGCTATGAGGAAGTCCAGCCCTATTCTCCCTCCTGCTCAGCCATTGGTTGATTGGCTTTTATTGTCAAATTGTAGAATAAATGGGAGCAATGCTTGCACAACATTGAGGGAGGAGATACTTAGAATGAGGATTGCAACCAGGTATGGAGGCACAAAAATCAGCATTGAATCACACAGTGCACAATAACACTGTGCCTACACTTTCATGTTCATGATTCTTCTTCTTCTTCTTTTTTTTACAGTTAGCTTTTTAAAAAAATTGAATATTATATTTACATTTCAGATTTTATCCCCTTACCCCATTACCCCCCACGCTGGAACCCCCTATTCGATCCCCCTCCTCCTGCTTCTATGAGGATGTGCTCCCACCTACCCCCTACTCCTACCTCCCCACCCTTGAATTCCCCCCCACTCGGTGTCCAGCCTTCATGGGACCAAGGATCTCCTCTCCCACCTATGCTCAACAAGGCCATCCTCCCTACAGATATAGCTGGAGCCATGGGTCCCTCCCTATGTGCTCCCAGGTTGGTGGTTTAGACCCTTACCTATTTTTCTTAATTTCTATAAAAACTTCATTACTTAAATATTCTTGGTCTTCATGTCTATTGCTATTTTTTTCTTATTTAAGTTACCAGTTACTGCTGCACAGAGATGCTAAGTGAATTCCACTTGTACAAACAGCATCTTTAGATATCATCCAAGCAGATGGAGCAGCTGCCTCTTTACTGCCAATATCATGATAGACAGATGGAGCTCTTAGGCACAACTATTAGGGACACCTTTAGTTTAAAGATCATCAAAGATTTGAGGCCACAGAATTGCTTAACCAGAGTGACAGATAAATTGAGTTCCATCCTGTATCCCTAATGGATAGAGGCAGGCTAAAAAAGCAAGCTAACATCTTATGAAGGGAAAAATGGTGGCAGAAAGATAGATTTCTCAGGCATGAATACATGTAGCTGAAAAATTGAAATTGTCGCATTACTGTAGAACACTAATTGATTTATGCTCTAGTGATTGCCTCAGCCAATGCCCACTGTAGCAATCTGGAGCCTCTTCGCTCTTAGGAGAGGTAGTTCATATAATACAATAAGCTCTTTCTCATACATAAGCCCCTACAGATACTCAACAATGATTAGATGAAGCTAGCTCTTCATATATAGGGAAGAACTGAACAAAGACAACCACTGAGGTTGCCCTTGATGAGAAGACAGAACTTTGCTTATATAGTCTTACTTAGTACCATTCCATTGGAATAAAGCTTATCTTGTTACAATTTCTTTCTTAAAGGCCTCCTTCTCTCTGTTATCTGGCTAGTGGCAATAAGTCTCTCTCTCTCTCTCTCTCTGATTCTCTGTCTCTCTGTGTCCCTCCCTCTGTCTCTCTGTCTTTCTGTCCATCTTTCTGTCTGTCTCTCTATCTCCCTGTCTCTCTGTCTCATCTCCCTCCCTCCCTTCCCTCCTTCCCTCCCTCTCTCTCTTACACACACACACACACACACACACACACACACACACACACAGGGGAATCAAGAAACAGAGCAAGGAGTAACAGGGAAAGGCAAATGACAACAATGACAAGTCACACTTTCCAGGACAGACCTCCAGTGAGACACTTTCCCCAACTAGGCCCCGCCCCCCACCCCCACACACAGTGCCCTCATCTCCCATTCCTCCCAAAAGCCTATTTAAACTTTGAATCCATGAACAAACCCACCCACTTATGAAGACGGAACCGAAATGATCAATTACTTCCTTTTCTAGAGAACTTCAGGGTTCAACCTGGCACAACCCAGAGCTACCCAAGGGACTCTCACTTGGAGTTTTACCTCTATCAGATTGGGCTTTCTGCATACCTGTGGAACATTTTTTTCTTCTTCTGGTTTTTTTTCTTTCTCCCTGCCCCCTCCCCCATGGAAACAGGGTTTCTCTATGTAGCCCTAGCTGTCCTGGAACTCACTCTGTAGACTAAGCTGCCCTTAAACTCAGATATCTGACTGCCTCTGCCACCCAAGTGCTGGTATTAAAAGTGTATGCCACCAGACCCGGCTTATTTTATCTTTGTTCGTTTTGTTTTGTTTTGATGGGGCATTTTCTTGATTGGTAGTTGATGTATAAGTGTTCAGCCCAGTGTGGGTGGCACATCTCTAGACACATGGTTATAGGCTGTGTAAGCAAGATGTCTAAACTTGATTCTGGGATCAAGCCAGTAAGTGGCATTCCTCCACAGTGACAGCGTAATTACCTGCCTCTAGTTTCCCCGCCCTTACTTCGCTCAGTGAAGCGAAGTAAGTTAAGAGGAAGGGGAAGGTGACATAAAACCTTTTCCCTCTCCATTGTTTTTGATCAGTTTTATGACACCCACTGAGGACTGGTGCTCTTCTCACCTCCTCCATCCATGAACAGTGTTTGCAGAAGTGATGAAGGATTGAGTACATGAACTCCTTGACACTTCACATCCAAATTACAACCACCTTCAGCAAGAATAAATGGTCTGAAATGTGTTCCTAATAATTCATAAATAAAAGGCAACTGTAGAAGCCGAGGTTTTCATTGATGAGTTGATTGATATAAAATTCCAGGGAGGAAAAAGTAACAATACCATTTTTTGACAGCAAGAAAATATAGCCATTATTTTATCTTATATCTCCATTTATTTTAAAACTTGTTGTATAATAAAACTATGGAAAAACATTTTCTCCACTTTACTTTAATTCAGTAAACACACCCAAAGTCAGACACAGTCTGAATTCTGTAATTGTACAGTTCCCTTCAATTTAATCCAATAATTAAGAATAAATAGAGAAGCACTATGTGAGAATTTTTGTACCTAGACAGAACTGTTAAAAATTCTAAGTTAGACATGAAACATGGAAATCTCAAGTAACATCATTTTTATTATGTCTTTGGAAAAAGGATAAAATCAGTTTCAGTATGAATTCAATAAACACCTGTAAACAATTACATTGAAAATCATTATGTTCTTTTATATAGGAACTTGGAAAAAGACCTTAGAAGTACAATATCGTTTCAAAGCAAAGTGTAAAGCAGCAGGTTCTCAGTTTTGATGTTTACATAAAAGCTATAACCTTTCTAAAACACATGAAGATATGGATTTAGTTAAATATTACCTGTGTGTAGGGGAAGATCAATATCCTTTCAACAAAACTGTTATATGTTTTAGTTTAGATTACAATCTATTTTTAAGCACCTTTAAAGAATAAAATACAGCAGGAATCAAATAAAATGCGGGCCTGCGTGGTGGCTTACCAGATAAAAGCAGTTGCTGTCAAATTGACGTACCTAAGTCCAGTCACACAGAAAAGAGATGAAATTGACTCCCCCAAAAGAGGTGTTTCCCAAAGAATTGATCATTAATGATTTAGATCTCCCTGGTTAAATAGCTACAGAACTCAACATGATTATTTAGTTAGTTCCATGTTTTAACATGCATGGAACAGCCACAAAAATGCTATCTATTTATACATCTTGCTATAAAACTCTCTGTGATATGAAAATTTCAAATATTTGCATTTGTGCAATTTAGATTCCACTTCTTGGACCACTATTTTAATAATTCTTCACAAAGAAAATCTACAAAGGTCCAGTGTGAGTGAAAATAAGCTAGGCACTTCTGTGCAAATAACCTAAGTCCAGTCCACAGGACTCACACCGAAGTGGGAGAGAATTGATTCCAAGTTGTCCTCTTACTTCAAGTGACATGTTATGGGGCACACGTGTGTATGCATGTGGACACACACATAAAACACGCAACTAACTAAATAATCATGTGTAGAGTATTAAAAAGCTGATTTTATAAACACTTAAAACAGTGGGTACCAGACACTGGAAAGTGGAGGATAGAGGGATAGATGGGGAAGATCAGTCAGAAAAAAAAAATGTATCACAGTCAAAAGTAAAGGGAGAAACTGTAGTGCACTATAGCAAGGTAGGGTGACTACAGATAACTAATATACACAACTCAAAAGACTAGAGTAAAAGATTCGTACTGTTTTCATCACCAAGAAATGATAACTATTTGAGAATAGTTAACTTTATTTAATATTTAATATTTAATACTTAACTTTATTTAAGTATTATATGTACATATATTCACATCCTAGGTGTGTAATTTACATGTATAAATTTTATATATTCATGTACATGTTTTAGAAACACTTTTGTCACTGTTGACAGAGTACCTTTCTTTGTGGCAAACAAAAAAATGGAGAGAGGAAAATCCTGCACTTCTTGGCATTTTCTACTCAGTTTTTTATCCCAGCTGGGCTCTAATTCTATAATATAATGCTTGCCACATTTGGCACAAATTAGTAATCCTCACTCCAAATACTTTATAGATACCTACAGAAGTATTCTCTACTTCCTTGCCATTTCTCTATCCATTAAAAGTTATCATCAAGATTAACTATCATAACCAGCTAAAATCCAATTTAAATTTTAAGACTTTGTATGTTTAGCAATTTCTGTACATTAATATATTGATGTGTGTATCCCTGCAAGCATCCTGTCTAGTAGCAAAAATAATCCATAGAAAAGTAAGAAATAAAATTAGGTTCCGATCAACCAGGCTGGAGTCTGATGCCAGGCAGTTCGTTGTAAGCATATTTAAACATAGTACAGTTTGTGGGAAAATTCCTCTTTACAAACCCAAGTGCACAAGGAGGCATAAATAAACTCAACCAAAGTATATGTCATTTCTTCCAAGAAGATGGCCTCTAGAGATAGGTTACATGTATTACCTAGGGGCCAAGGGAAGGATTCGGCATCATCTTGATCGTATAGATAGCAGAGGTTATTTAGGTTATTAGTCACATCTGGTCATAGTTGTGGGAGCTTTGAGAAGTTCCTTGTTAAACACATAATGTAAAGATCATCTATCCTATTAAGTATTTCTTGTCCTAATTGTAGGAGCTTAATATGGTCTAGCCCTTCAGATAATTCATATCACCAAAATATTCACCTCCAATTCCTTCCTTCCTGATAGAAAAACAGATATACATCCTTTTCTTTGAAAAGATATCCCTGTGTGCTCAACAT
Organism: Rhabdomys pumilio; assembly: GCA_030674055.1. Classification (NCBI taxonomy): domain Eukaryota; kingdom Metazoa; phylum Chordata; class Mammalia; order Rodentia; family Muridae; genus Rhabdomys; species Rhabdomys pumilio. The sequence continues at coordinate 146,900,993 of JANHMN010000001.1, read as the reverse complement.
TCCTGGTTTCCCTGGTGATTTGTGGGATAAAGGATCTTGGTGCTCCCAACATAATGCCTTATATTAGGACTACAGACCTATAGAAAAGTAGGGCTTTTAAATGTTTGTTTTATATGGAGCAATGGGTAAAATGCAAGTACAATTAACATTGAAGATTCTATAGTGACTAAGATATTCAAAATATTTTGAGGAAGGAACAAAAGATTACATGAATACTTATAATTAAAGTCATATGTTTATGGAAGTTTGGGAGGCAGAAATTATATTATAGTTAAACATGTTAAGTTTAGTATAAATACTAATTAACTGTGATATTGCAGTAACTTTAAAGTTGTTCTAGGAACTCTAAAGAAATACAAAAGTTGCAATGATATCTCCTAAGGTAGAATATCAAACTTCATTTGAGATGCAGGTTATAACCATTCATAGAGTGGTTGGAATTTCATTTGAGATGTTTAAGTCATAACCCATAGAATGGTTGAAACATCATTTGAGATGTTGAAGGTTATAACCACAAGAATGGCTGGAAATGTTTCCATTATGTGAATCACTCACCCACAGTTACTGAGAAATGGAAAGCAACAATATCATGTTCAATTGAGCTAACACTTACGGTTGGATATGCAGAGGGATTTTTGAACACCATTGTGGAATGAACCATACTAATTCCAGGATTTCACAAAAAGTTGATCTGAGGTTACTGAAGGACTGCACTTGATGTGAGCTCATTACTAAGTGGAACAGAACTGGATGATTCCATTTGCATCACACAGCTAATGGACCATGAAGCAGAAGGAAAACTGAACAAAGCCTAGTTCTCTGTAACCAGAACGAGATGTACTTTCTTCTCCAATGCTTTCCTTAGTGACTGATAGACTGTGTTCACTATAAAGGAGAAATACTTGAGGAGCCTAGTCCATTATCTCAGAGTAGGTGCTGAAGAATGAATTTACAGCTGAGAGCCACTGTATCTGTACCTAGAAGACAGAGAAATACAGGAAGAAAAAAACAGCTTCTACAAAGAACCCCTTGAAAGACTGGCTATTACTAAGGTCAGAAAAAAAAATCTTAGTTTGTGTTTGGCTTGAGCTCTGATGTAGTCAAAACTGATTTTTTTTTTATTGTACTTTTTTAGATCATGTATGATTCAGCTTCCTGCATTATGATCTTTTTCCTTGGAACCAATTTAATGCTTCTGTGATTAAAAACCTTTTTGGGATAGACATGAAGCAAGCAGTCAGTTTATAAGAAGACTCACGGTGAATCACATACATTAGTGGGGCTCAGCTACTTCTCTTTTATTTAATTTTTTGAGAATTTCATAATAAAATATTTATAAACTTCCACCCCTCACCTCTCCTCCCTCCAACTCTTCCCATGTCCTTCTACTTCTCATCTAGTTCATGACCTCTTCTTTTTCAGTTATTATTACTACACATAAACATACTGTATGTGTGTGATGTGTCCGAGCTGATATGTCTCTCAGTCACAAAAATCTTTTTATTATTAAAACATCTTAAATGGCAGATTCTGTAAATCTCTGAAGTATCTGTCTAAAGTATATCTAGACAGACAAATGGTTCCTTCTAGTTACTGACTTTCTGCTTAACCTTGAAAGCATATACAGAAGGGTGAATAAAGCTTATTTCTGTAATTAACTAAACAAGCACATGCCACTGCTACAAGTTTGATTATTTAAAGGTGATTGACTACTAAACGTTCTTTGACAATAGATGATGGATAAACTTAAATGTGGTTATAATGATATTTATTTATAATATTGTTGGGAATTATTCTCTTAAAGGAAGTTGCAGAACTAGGTTCTTCTCTAGAGTCAATGATCTTTAAGACTCAGGTAATTGGCTAGGTTTACCATCGCAGGCGTGAATTTCTTCCTATCAGGTGATCCTTAAGTCAAATTAGATGGCTATTGGTTACCACCAATATGAGAATGCCACTATTACACCTTTGTATTCCTTTTGATGTGCTGGTCAGTGCTATGAACTGTATGCATTATGGTTAGATAGGACTATTTATTGAGTGTTGTTTTCCTCTACAGATGGAAGCTAAAAGGCACTCCCCACTTCACCAGTTAAAAACCCTTATAACTTACTCTGTTGAGGCAGCTATTGGAAATTTACCATGAAGTGATTGGCTTCTAAATAACCGAAATTTATTTTGCACCATTCTGGAGAATGAGAAAATCAAAACCAACGTGATGGAAGGTTCAGGACCAGCAGAGTCTTCTTTGATTAATGGATATCACTTTTCTAGATTATCACTCTTAGTCTCTTTCACAATACTATTCACATATTTTAATGACATAAGTGCCACCATAGTCAATAAACACTTTCTAAAGAAGATTATAATACTGAAGGTTAAATTTCAGTGGATGAATTGGATACAGATGCAAACATACAAATGATAGCACCTTAGCTGTCAGAATATTTTATGCCTAAAGTATTATCACTTTCAGAGTATTCCTGGACACTCCTTTTAAAACAGGAAAATGTAACCAGTGCTTTACATCAGTTGACTAAGAAATCTTTTTAACACATAAGCAATAATCCTGTGATAATCTGTTTCTTTTTTAAATTTAATTTTATTATTTTACTTATTCACTTTCATATCCTTCTCACTGCTCCCTCCTGGTTACTCTCTCCCACGTACCTTCCTCAATCACCTCTCCCCTTCTCCTCTGACCCTAGTATCCCTCCACCCTGGCACTGCAAGTCTCTGTGAGGCTAAGCACCTCCTCTTCCATAGAGGCTAGACAAGGCAGCCCAGCTAGAAGACCATATCCTACTTACAGGCAACAGCTTTTGGGATAGCCCCATCCATTCCAGTTGTTCTAGACCTACATGATGACCAAGCTGCACATCTGCATATGTACAGGGAAGCCTAGGTCGAGCCTGTGTATGTTCTTTGGTTGGTGGTTCAAACTCTGAGAGCTCCAAGGTTCCAGATTAGTTGACTATGTTGGTCTTCCTGTGAAGTTCCTATCTCCTTCAGGGCCTGAATCCTTGCTCTTATTCTTTCATAAGGGTCCCAGAGCTCTATCCACTGTTTGGTTGTAGGTGTGTCTGCAACTACCTGAGTCAGCTGCTAGATGGAGCCTCTTAGAGAACATTTTGCTCCTTCTGCAAGTATAACAAGATATCATTAATAGTGTTAGGAATTGGTGCTTGCCCATGGGATAGGTCTCAAGTTGGATCAATTATTAGTTGACCATTCCCTTAGACTGTTCCATTACCCATGCCTGCATTTCTCGTAGACAGGTTAAATTTTGGGCTGGTGTCCACTGGATAAACAAACTGAAAGAAAAAAATTACATGATTATCTCATTAGACACTGAAAAAGCCTTTGATAAAATCCAGTACCCCTTCACATTAAAGGTGTTAGAGATAATCTGTTTTTTTTAAACACAGATATTGTTCATAACATGGAAATAATAAAGTTTATTATGATGATGTTCTAGAAGTCTGCAGTCCAGATTAGGCCCCATTAGTCCAAGTTTTGTTCTCAATGATACAAGGTTACAAATTATATACATTCATGCTAAAAAACAAAAAATTAATTTACTTAGAATAAGAAGTATTTGAAAGAAAATGAAAGTATACACACCATGGAACACCATGGGTGACTTTGTGGTTAGGAACACACAATGAGGATAATTGAGTATTGGTGTTTGTGAGGCTCAGAAAGGTTGATAAAAGCAGAGTTTGACTAGTTATTTAGTGATTATTAAATTATTGCCACATGCATTTTCTTTCAGAGGCATAAAGAAAAGTTTGTTTATCTCAGATAGAGAGAGCATTGACAGAACGAGGATCTTATCCAAGTCCATGAATACACTAGAATTACTTATAAGTGGCTACTTATACGTGACTTATAGAAACTATCACCAAGAAGTCTCATAAGTGATTTACAGGTAACTACACCAGTGTGAAATCCCACTACAATCCTGACTTGCCTCTTGTGTATTGCTTGAATCCTGGGTATGGGAGATGACTCTATGAGGATGTTGTGAAAGCCTCATCTGTCTCTTGAGCCTGTAGCCTACCCACTTCCATCCATGAGGGAATGATAATAATTCAAGATGACAATGGGCATGTCCAGCTCAAAGGAACAGATACAGTGGAATTCAAAATCAGCCATATAGCAATGTTTGGGTGCACGCATGGTTATTGCTTTGGAGCTGTGCTACATATACAATGAAACCAAATTCCTCTTCATTTTTCTCTTACTAGCATAAGTAATACACTAGTCATTTGGTGGGGGAATTTTATATACTCAGGGACTTTGTAGGCGGTATTGATTTTAAAGATTTGGGAAAGTGTTAAGAATGTTTGGGTACCTTTTCTCCTCACTGGATGAGAGGTGTAGTTGACTAGTTTTATTACATGCAAAATAAGGTGATATTATAATAAGGAATATGTCCATTTACTCTGATCCTGATATTACTTGGCCTAAAAATCCTTTCACAAATACAGGTCCATACCTTTGTAGAAGTTTTATTTGAAGTCAAAAGAATTAGCCCTTATAGGAAAATTAGATTACCTGTGCTATTAATTCCATTTCTTGTCTACAGAAAATGTACCAGACAAGATTCTTTAGAGCAACACAAGCAGTAGAATATGTGTATGTATATTAGAAAGGAAGACTTGTTGGATTGGTTTACAGGGGATGAGTATCTAACAATGACTGAAGGGGCTGGCGAGGCAGAAAAGCTAGTTGCTGCCAATTTAAAAAGTTTAATAGTCTCCAAGATTTGTTGGTGGCCCAGAAGCACACTGGGGATTCACCAGTATTGGGTGCATGCCATGAGAGGATAATAGAGTAGTACTACATGCCAATCAGAGAAGAAAAGGAATTTACAAGTGGATATGCAGTTTTTTATGTAACTTCTTTTTTCATCAAAACCTGGAGGTCATTGGAAAGTGCAACTTCCATAAGTGGTAGATCCCACTGTCCCACAGCCCCATGTGTGAATTCTGAGAATGAACCACAGACTTAGTAATCCTACGCAACTCTCAATCAAGTCAAGCTGACAACTAAGACTAAACATCAGAAAAAATAGCTTACTTATTTGGTTGAATATATTTGCCATAATCTTTTAGCTTTCAGCAAGTCCAGAGCAGACTGATACCAGAAGAATAATAAGTTTGCCATACAGTGTCAATCCACTCAAGAAAGAAAAGAAAGACCTGTAAAACGTATAATCAATAATGTGCAGAGCAATCAATGAACAAAATAGAATTCAAGATGGACAATGTTGGAAATGCTCTTAGATTCCATGTATTTCTAGTCATGCAAAGCAAGTATTACCACAAACAACAGGGATATCTTCTGAACATAATGTTTTTGTTTTTTATATTTTTTCAAGTCAAAAATTAGAATTATAACCATTCTAGTATGAACTCTAATTTTCAAGAATTGAGAATAAAAATGAAGTCAATAAATAAACCTTTACTCCCTGTGAGGCAATAGCATAGGATGGAAAGTAATGTCTCAAAAAAGAGCCTAATGCAATACCTTACAAAATGAACACATGAGACAAGGAGCTGCTAAAGAAAAGGACAAGAAAAAACTCCTGATGTAAACTGACCACGGGTGTAGGCACACAGTCACTAAGTGTTGGAAGGTGACTCATGGCTCATTGTAACACTAGGATGTACAGCTCTGGGTGGAGAGTAAAATACCAGTGAGACATGTATAGACTTGTATGTAGAACTATATTTTGCACACAGAGTATGCGGTGCAGAAAAGCCTTCCTTAGGCAAATGAGCTAGCAAGTCCATAGTGTGTGGTGCAAAATTTCCCATACCTGCGCAGTGGGGCTGCTTCAGCTGCTACGTTTGCCTTGGCCCCAGTTCAGCATTTCAATTAATAGCAAGTATTATGGACAGGATGGGTGTAACTTTGAGCAAGTATTCAAGAAATTGTCACCATGTTTAAGAGAGTTATCTGCATCAAAAGTTGTATGTCAAAAGAACAGGAAAACAAACATATTTGACTTTTAAATAAAAAAAACACAGGGAAAATACATATAAGAGAAGTTCACATAAATTATTATGCCAGGATTACACAAAATACTCATAACTATCAGGTTTGCAAATCAAACAGCAATATATAAAGCAAGTCAAGTTGAAACATTCATACTGTTAAAAAGATCATTTACTGGCTCTTTGGTCCATGAAATAAAGCCAAGACTCACTTGGTGATTATTTTTCTTTCTGAGTCTCTATGTTTTAACTTTTACATTTCTTAAAATTTATGATGCAATTATTTGCTCTTTGTATGGTCCTATAATAATCGTATATTACTTTTAATTTTTGATAACATTAATATGCAAATAATGTTCCCAATTAATGCACAATTTAATTATCCCTAACACTGATAAGCCATTTTAAAATGTGAACTGAAAGATGATTTGTTTTCTCTGTACCAAACATAATTTGTTTTCTTTCAAAGCAGCAGAAATAAATTTGCTTAGTTCATAATTTGTACTTTTTGACAGCAAGAAAGGTGACTCATAGTTGTTTATATAATTTTTCTACTATTTAAATTCTGTTATCTATAAAATGCAAAAGCATAATCCTCAAAAATTCAAATGTCTAGAATTACTGAAAAATTATAATACTATCATAAGACATGAGTAATAGCTGGTGCACATTTAAATTATAATGAATGTCTTCAGGTGGATAATATTCTGCCAAGATTCTAGGCTAAGAACACTAACCATGAGTCAGTCATGACCTTACTTCACCAGTAGGAGGATCTTGGATTTTGTCTTAATAATTTTTAGGACAGAGTCATTAAAAAAAATTGTCAGAAAAAGCATTGAATGTGAACTGAAGTATTATGAAGAAATAATTTAAGCAGATGGCTGAAAGGGGGCATTTGTATCTGGAAACAAAATGTCATAAAGAAAAATCTGCAGACAGATATTTCAATGAAAGATTTCAGATATGTCTAATCTGAAGCCTGCAAGCTACAACACGTGACCAAGGATAGCTATGGGTGCAGAATACAAAACCATGAACTCAGCTGTCTGTCATAGAGGTACATACCTTTAATCCCAGCACTCGGGAGGCAGAGACTGGCAGATCTCTGTGAGTTCCAGACCAACATAGTAAGTTCCAAGACAACCAGGATTACACAGAGAAACCCTGTCTTCAAACTTAACAAACAAAAAATCCAAATGGTCATAAACTCTTTTAAATATTATTGAACTTTTTTCAGTTTTATTTTTGTTTTGTTTGTTTGTTTGGTAACTTGGTGGTATGGTTTGAGGTATAATATTCGTTTATTTTCAAAAGGTTGGATGTGCCAGAAGTCTAGAAATGTGCTACAGAAGGCTGTCAAAGTGAAACTCTGTAATAGTTGGTGCCTCTGCTTAGACTATGCACACAGAGGCCTTGTACTTGGATCCAGTAGGATTTATTGAGCTCAATTAAAAAGAAAACAACTATCATATTCATGACCAAAACAGGCTTCCTGTTGCCGTCAGCAGGACAAAAGTTGAGCAGGCCTTCTGTTCCCCAAACTCCTCACCTCCCTTTCACTAGAGCAGCAAACTTTAGAAAAATTTCAAGTGTCTGAGAAAAAAACATGGACACCAACTCAGCCACAAAATCTTTGACCTATAATCTGTCCTGCCTGCAAAATATGCTAGGACGACAATGTTTGCGTAGAACTTCTGAGAGTAGCCATACAATATCTGATTCGATGTAAGGCCCACTCCACCAGAAGCACTCTATATTCAATATTCCTTGGGTAACCAAGAACTAGTGACTAGACACACCAGAGACCTAGAGTAAAACCAAACACTACTGATCTACAAAAAAGTATCAACAAAATGTCTTCTGTGATTCTATTCTATACACAACGATGAGTGCTTTATTCGGTCATCACCAGAGAGGCTTCCTCCAGCAGCAGATGGGAACAGTTGTTACAGCCAGACATTATACAGAGAGATAGAATCTAAACAAAACAATTTTGATCAAATCCTTCACCTCATAGCTCAGAGAATCCCATGGAAGAAAGATTGTAAGAGCTAGAGAAGATGAAGGATACTAGGACACCCAAGCAAGGCAAGCGTGAGCTCACAGTGAGGGAAGCATTAAAGTCAAAGCCTACATGGGTCTGTACCAGGTTCACTACATATATATTATAATTTTTTAGCTATAATACATTCAATGTCTTTTTCTTTTTATTCAGTTGAATATATTGAATAAATTTAATCTCTTTTTAATGAATCCATCCTAAAAGAAACTTATTAAAACCAAATCCAAGATCCTCCCAATGGTAAAAGAAGGCCATGAATGACTGGGGGTTCATAGACTAAAGACTTGGCAGAATACAGTCCTGACAGAATCCTCCTGACTGTGAGAATGAGTGGGTCTCTGACTCTTGTGTCTACTCTTGACACTCTTTTCCCCTGTCAGGTTGATGAGTCCAATTTCAATATGATAGTTTTTGCTTCATCTTCTTATATTTTATTTTGTCATGTTTGCTTGTTATATCTTAGAAGCCTGTTCTTTTCTAATGAGAGACAGAAAGGAAGAAGATCCAGAGAAGAAGGAAGAGGAGGGGAGAGGAGGGGGTAAGAAATAAGAGGAAGAGAAGGGGTAATGATTAGGATATTTTATATGAGAAAAACATCTATTTTCAATAAAGAGAAAAAGAAAATTTGCAAGTGTCAATTCTTTTCTGTCTTTTTGAATGTAAATCTCTCTGTGAAACTCTTTCTTTAGTTTTACAACTTAAAATTTTCTTTTCTAAGGACCTCGAAGTTGTCCTTTGAAGTGTTAAAACTTAACATTAAAGCATTAAACTTACATCTCACTGTAAGAAGATAGAAACATAATTTTGGTAGTCTTCTTGCTTTTGTCTCAAAAATAAAGCAGGTAAGAGTTACTCTATATGATTTAAAGTTTGGCTTTTAAAAAATATTTTTATTTTTTGAGATTATAACATAATTATATCACTTCTGCTTTCTTTTTGCTACCTCTAAACCCTCCATGTACCATTTTCTGTTCTCTTTCAAATCTATGACTTTTTTTTCAATAGTTGTTACATATGTATATGGAGTAAGAGTGTGTGTGTGTTCTCCTAAATCTATAATCATAACCTAATCAATTTGTATAATAATCTCTGTGTGTGTGTGTGTGTGTGTGTGTGTGTGTGTGTGTGTGTTCAGAGCTGACCATTTAGAGTTGGGTAATTGCGTGCCCATCTCTGGAGAAGGTTATATAATATACTTTTAATTTTGTAATTTTGTAACCACAAAACAACTCCAAGATTTCTAGCATGTTAAAAACAAACAAAGTAGTTGGTGACTTGAATTCCTGTGATTGTGTTTTTAGGGATGTAGATGACATGAAGAACAATGTGGCTTGTAGGATGATGGAGATATAGATTGGAGATAGTAATTAGGGTAAATTTGATTAAAGTACATAATGTACTGGAATGAAAATGTCATTATGAAACATAATCTTCTACAATGACTATTTACATAAGATTTTTGTTGTGGATCTTTGCTCATTGTTGATTTTTGATGTTTTGATTTGTAATGGTGAAAAGGCAGAGAATTACTTTAGTCAATATGGTAATTTTAGAAGAATACTGACTTCTTTAGTGGGTAAAAGGACCCTTTCACAGGGTCACCTAAGACCATAAGAAAAACAGATATTTACATTATAATTTATAAGAGTAGCAAAATTAATAATGAAGTAGCAATAAAAATAATTTTATAGTTGGGAGTCACTACAACATGAAGAACTGTATTAAAAGCTTGTAGCATTAGGAAAGTTGAAAACCAGAGAGAAAGGTCTTGCTACTCTTGAAATCTAAGGAGACTGTAGTTCCAACACAATCATGTGACAGTTATGGACATGTTCTTTGGGGGTCTGTAGTAAGGCACTATAAAGGCTAGCAATAAAACATCTTGGTTACTTTTATTTCAAGGCATAAGTCTTAAGAAGAAAGTTGGTAGATATTGATTCCTAATCCTTGTGAGTTCTATCAAAAGAACTAATAATAGCCATACAAAATAATATAGAAGAAAGGTACAATATACTGCAAAGTAAAGTTGACCACATTCATGGGGTGAGATTGGATGATGAACCTAAGATCTGTCTTGATCTACATTTCAGGCGAGCTTTAGATTATTTCTTTCTCTCTTCTTTTTAAAAAGACTTTTTTCTGTCCATGTGATTTATTAATAACACTCTGTCTTTGTTCTTTATTTAAAAACTCCTGGCTAGATAGAAATTTTGTAGGATTTAACTAGCAATTTCCCAACTGAAGACAAAGAATATTTGGGTGACATGAGAGATGTGAACAAAATTCTTGGAAAGAAGCTATAATTTCCACTGAACATCTGCAAGGTAGATTAACTGATCAAAATACAAGTCCAGAGCCAAATCATCTTGGGACATCTTTATCCTTCTTAAGAGCCATTTATTGCTCTCCTTTGTGTATAAGCTAACATCTTTGTGACTATCAGATAATTCCCTTGGCATATGCATGTAGGCACCTAGCTTCTACCAACCAAAAGTCTGAGAATATAGTCAGATAGCATCTGACAATTATAGCAATTTATCTGCTTTGTTTGAAACTGCCTAATGTCTCCACCAATGTATTTTAAAAGTATCTTTATTTGTTTATTTGCCTGTTTTGTCTTTTATTAAGAATATTTCTTGAATCTGCTTCCACATTGAAGCATGTTACATCATATGGAAGTAATATAAATTCATGTTTCCTGGGCATGGTCACTCATATTTGGCTTCAGAATAAACTATTTCTGATTCCCTTTGAGGTGAGAACTATTTTACATTTGGAGAAGAATGGAAATTCCATAATCCTGGAATCTATGCAAAGTCTCTTTCAAGCACTGAAGGAAGAATTCTACAAGTTAAAAACTGCTTATGACCTTATACCTTCCCTCATTCTAAATCTATAGTTTTCTAAGATTCTCACCAGAAATCTTTAATTATAGGGAGAATCATGCCCTAAAACCTAATTGTGTGCAATCAATCTCTCATTCTTATATTATCAAAATGTAATAACACCCAAGGCACCCCAAAGCCAACTTGTAATCTCAATTATCAAAAAAGGAAAAAAAGCAGAAGGATAAGAGTCCCCAGAAAACAACTGAAAACATGATATACATTTAAATGCTTCCAAAATCCTATACAGAATCAAAATAAGGACACTTGAGACAGATTTTCACAAGGAGCCACACACACATGCTCTCTGATGTGCTCATGTTCACTTCTTCAGTGATTTTCTCTCTTAGTATTGTTGGTAACGTCTCTAACTCTACTTCATAATAGCAGCTAAGTCTAAAATTCTTTTCTATATCAGAGCTATAAATCCTTGTTTGCTCTGCATTGAAGCTTCTGAAAGATTAGGGGAATACCTCCGGCTGCTGAGAGCAGCAGTACTGAGCTGTCTCTGTCCCCACACCACTGATACAACGTTCCAGGTAGTTCAGAACATCATGTCTCTTGCCAGAGACAGAGATATGACTCAGATTCCATTTCCCTGCTCAATAACCAGAATCCTGCAGTTCCAGTCCTTGGCTAACCAAACATTTGCCTATGAAAATGATCTATCAGTACTGTCTCCAGGTCCACGGATATCCACCAGCTACCTGACGGCGTCGTCATGCACAGGAGTAAAGGTGAGCTGTGGTTCCAGGTCTTTGTTCTGGTTTCAGTTGCCTTTGAAGCACAGGCTAACAGTCAGTGTTTTTCAGCAACAGCAGCTTCTAAGTCCCTGCTAAAATTTCATCACAAGAAGATCAGGTCATACAATAGAGGAGCAGCTAGAGCTGGAATGTTTGCTTCTATGTAAACAGCTATGAAAGGGTCCGACTGTACTTCCGCAATTGTAAAGATCTTTTCTATATCTCAGACCTACAATCTTTTAGCCTTTGTGACTTATCGATGATGTAGGTGATTTTCTTACTAGTTAAAATTTAAAGGAATTTTAAAATTACTTACTACCTATAAAAGTGTAAATATCTGAGTAGATAGTTTTATTTTTAAGCTTGGTTAAATATTTTGACTATATGTTATCACATCTATAAAAAAATCCTACAGGAGCTACAGAGGAGCAATAAACTCCTTTATTAATTTTCTAAGTTAGTTTCATGTGGTGATTTGTTTGTTTGCTCTAGTTAATTGCTTCTCTTGAAGTCATTTTAGCATAACTTACCTCAGTGGTTAGAGTAGACTAGTGTCTATACATCTTTAGAGATTAAAAAAATCAATATAAGCCGGGAAGTGATGGCTCAAGCCTTTAATCCCAGCACTTGGGAGGCAGAGGCAGGCAGATTTCTGAGTTCAAGGCCAGCCTGGTCTACAGAGTGAGTTCCAGGACAGCCAAGGCTACACAGAGAAACCTTGTCTCGAAAAATCAAAAAAAAAAAAAAAAATCAACATAGCAAAATCTGTGCCCTATCTTATTACAATTACATATTTTGTGATCAGAATAAATATTCAACTCATGAATGAAATATTCACTCATGAATGAATGTTATATAGGAATCTGATAATTGTGTAATGTGATTCTCTAAAACTAAATGTCCTGGTTCCATTTCTTGGTGGATTAGCATATTAAGGCATTTGATTTTACATTTGTTTATTGTGCCTAACAGTAGGATGCTGCTGTTGAAGAAAATATACTTCTGTAGCTCAGACCATCTTGTAAGGATATGGGTTTATATTCAAGTAAGGTTTCATAAGAAAAAAGTTAAAATGATATGGATTTTTTTGTGTTTGTGGAGATGATGGCTTATGGTATTTTAAAGGGATGAGGTGGCATCTCAGCTGAAAGAATATTTGAAGAACTTTAGATTTCTAAGTTAAAAGGTATTACAGTGTGACTGTCCTCTCAGATGAATAACAACATATGCATTGCTTACTTCACTGTACACTCATTGCTGGCAGGTTTAACAGTAAGCAGAGAAAATAGAATTCAAGATCACAGTAAGTGATGGCTGTGGGTTTTTTGGTTTATTCAGTCTCCTCTACCTACCTTTCTTTTCTATACCAAAAATATTGACAGTTAATTTTTCTCCTCAACTTGGCTATTAAAGGTGATGAAATTTACATTATTTCTAAGGTGAACACGATGTAGACATTCAAATAGGACAGAATGTTAAGAGTATGGCTTCCTTGATTCACAGCTTTCATTCATAAACAAATACAAAAGTAAGAATCTTCTGCAGGGTTAGGGGTTTGAACTTCAACAACTCACAGAGTTTTTATGTCCTTAAAAATCAAAATTTGGTAGTGTTGGACTTCAGTTCTTCAGTGTATGTCATTGACGAAAGAGTGTAAGGTTTTCGCCAAGGAATTGACCCGATTGAATTGTATGGATGTGATAATAATTAACAAGGAAATCACTTTGATCTTTGCCATTTCTTTCATTGATCTTAACTCACATAATAAAAATAATGCAATTAAGTTTGAGGCATTATCAGAGGAATTCTCTAATTGTTGCTTGTTCAGATTGAATCAGGCTTATTCACTTCTCCAGATTTGAAGGTCCACTGGTCTTCCATGGCTGGTGTTCTTGAAGGTGTCCCCATTCTACACATGCAGCTGTGCCATCAGCAGGCACAAGCATTTGGTCCTTCACCTAGTCCTCATCTCTCATTCTGCCTTTCTATGCTTTGAAATACTTGGAAAGTCAACCTTTTATTTTAAATATGTTGCAAACAGAACTAGTCCCAACTATTAAATTCAACGTAAAAATAAAAGATTTACCTTGGTTTTAAGTAACTTTATTAGTGTATAATTGGAAAGAAAAGGGATCTATTTAAGCAGCCCTTTGAGTTTAAATAAAGTCAGCAAAAATAGTAAAGAGATGGGGTTGTTTTTTATTTCCTTTAATTTTTTTAATACGGTGCTTTCCTGTAAGCTAATAAATTTTTATGATTCACTGATGGAGACCAGGAACTTGGCTGAACTTTAAGAGAACAAAGTTAATGAGAGTGGTATGTTACTGTTTATGAGATGTAGCTCCTGAGTAATTATGCCAGCTTTACCACAAAAGGCAGAACACAAAACTGCATCCTTCCCCTCTGTATCTCATCTCTGTCTCTTCTATTCAGACCTCACCTTAGTTTACTTGGACTTTGGCTAGGTGTTAGATTACTACACAGAAACAAACCACAGTTAAGTAAAAGTCATTTTATGGAGGTTCATTAAAATCAATCATTTTTATAAGACTATAGTTCAACATCCAACTGCGTTTAAGAACAGAGAGCTGGCTAAAGAGATGATAAAATGCTTGCTATGCAAGCATAGAACCTGAGTTCAGATCTTTAGCATCCAAATTTTGTTATTTGCTTGCTTGTTTTGTGTTGTTTTGGTTTTTTTGTTGTTGTTGTTGTTTGGCTTGGTGTTGTGTTTTAATGTCAGAAGCTACAGCAACAAGAGCCAAGCGAGGGCTGACATAAGCCATTTGAGATCCTCAGTCCTTTTAATTTAGACAGGTAGCTGGATAGAGTGGGAACATCTCCTGAGGCTAACAGTTCTGCTCTCCATCACATCGTTCTTCTATGTATTTTTCTTGTCTGGTTTGCCTATCATTTTCTCTATAACCTATTGAATTTTTCCTCCTGCCAAACTTTTACACTTTTAAAAATCTTTCACCGAATTGTTTATCCTCTATCAAGGTGCTAGCCAATGATGCAGTCACTGTTCCCTTTCTGCTTGTAAATGATCTGCTTAATCACTTGACAAGTGAAGCAGAAACAGACAAGACTGGAGAGACTAAAAAAAAAAAAATAACAACTTCAATGAGAGAAGTGTGAAGTAAAAGAAAAAAGAGAAAAAGGAGACAAACAGGGAGGGAGAATGGGAAGAAGAGATTGAGGAGAGGAGAGGAGAGGAGAGGAGAGGAGAGGAGAGGAGAGGAGAGGAGAGGAGAGGAGAGGAGAGGACTACAGAAGTTAAGTCTGGTTCTTCCTCCCAGCTCCATTTTTCCAGAAATAAGTCTCAGTCTCAAAATATATTTACAACTACCTTGGCCATATTGCTAGGCCCTTCTCTGACTAGATATAACTTAAAATAGCCCATTATTTTAACCTACATTCTGCCCCATGACTGATTACCTGTGCTCAGGTACCATTTGTCTATCTTGTCACATCTTCCCAGAATCCTTTCTGCCTCCCAGATGCTCCACCTCCTATTTCCTGCTTAGGCTACAGGCCTTGGGCTTTTTAATTAACAGATGACATACCTATACAGTATACATGATATTCTATCTATAGAGAAGAATAGAAGAAAAATGTGAAATGGTTTTTCATTCAATTAGTATGTGTAAGTAGAGCTAT
Organism: Rhabdomys pumilio; assembly: GCA_030674055.1. Lineage (NCBI taxonomy): Eukaryota > Metazoa > Chordata > Mammalia > Rodentia > Muridae > Rhabdomys > Rhabdomys pumilio. The sequence continues at coordinate 146,885,635 of JANHMN010000001.1, read as the reverse complement.
ATATCTTACTTAAAGCTACCTTGTGTGTTTCTTACTCACAGTTAACCCTTAAAGAAATAATCCATATTTTAAAAAGTACACACATAAGATAAAGCACTTGAGGTCTGGAAAGATCTAGCCAGTGTTGGGAATGTTTGATTTTTGCATTCAGTGTGCTTGCACAAAGGGAAACATTATAACTAATGTACTAGAAGCAGTAGTTGAATTTGGTACCTGAGGAAGTTTCTGAGTTTTCTTTCTGTGCTTATGAAGACACACCCTTTTTATTTCACATGCTTTTCCCCAGGAATATAATTAGAAAGATACTATAGAAACCAGAGCCTAGATGGGATAGACACAGTGTCCAAGTCTCTCAATATTCTCTGCAGAAAAAACAAGGACAGCATGAACTTGCTTCTTCTTCCTATCCAGGGAATCGGACCTATTGGAGTGTCTGAATGATGCACAAAGAAGTAGGTGAACAATGCCCAGCTGTGTAAATAAATTTGTAAGCAGTGAATACCCAAAGGTTCTGCGGGTGGTACTTTGATTTCTCTATACCATCTATCCCGAGAGATGACTCCCCATCATGATAGAGTTTCAGTGAGACCAAATTGATAAAACAGCTACTTCTGCTAGCCTCATGTGACATTTCATATAGAAGCAAACCACCAGTGTTTGTTTGTTTTTTAACTTTTACCAGTGTGTTTGTATGAATACATGTTGTAGTAATTATTTAAATCGGCTGCCGGCCAGGCTGACAGTCTAGGCTGCAGCATCTCTGCCTAGCATAACCACGTGGCCAAAGGCCATGTGCATGCTGCAGCTAGAAATGGCCAGCCAGAAATACCAGCCTTGCCACCCATTAGACGCCAGTGTGGGAGATAGCTCTGCCAATCTTCCATGCTGTCTCTGCAAGGCTGGGCATTGCCCAAACTATTCCACCACCCACACGGGCCCAGTAGAAAAATGAGACTCTAATGCTTAAAGATTAATCAAAGGCTTATATATTTGGTAATGATCAATAACAAGATGCCCTTACAGTCAGAGGTGTAACCCAATACCCAATCTAGATATACCAACTACCTTTGACTGCTACAAACAAATGAACATCAGCCTCTATGTCCCTCTCTCTCGTCTTTCTCTCAGCTCCTCCTCTTTCCTCTACTCTTCCTCTCCTTCCTCCTTCTCTTCCTCTCTTTACTCCTCCCACCTTAGCTCCTCCTACAGATACACTCTACACATTTTCTCACATACACACGCATAGCCTTTTAAAAGAGCATTATCACATTATATTCAGGTATGGCTTAATTTTACCCAGGGATTTTGACATTTATTAGCTACTTCATTCTGACTACAGAGTGGAAAGGATGTCTGTTCTCCTTGTCACTTCAAAGTGACATCTTTACTCTCGTCTTTAGGCTGCTGTTACTAGGAACATGTAGGTTGACACACTAAGCATGCTATTGAGCTACTACTGAATTGATATCACTAGAGATGTTTGCTGAATTGTTAAGAATGAGGCAGTTTCTATCACTGATTGCAGCAGTGAGCAGAGATCCCTGAGAATTCTCTAATGTCTGTCTCAGTGATTCATGGAATGACACTGTCATAGGGAAAGGAGTATTGTGAAGCTCATTAAAAGCCATTTGCCACCTGGACATTTGCCTTTGTGGTACTCCCTTTTAAAAATACAAACAAAAATGTTAAAGTCCAAATATTTTGGGAGGAGAGAATGCATATGTCATATGTGTCACAGGGCATGTGTGGAGGTCAGAGGACATTTTATTACAGTTAGTTCTCACTTTCTGCTATATGAGTCCAAAAATTGAAATCAAATCATCTCTTGAGCTTCTCCTAGACACTCCTATCTACATTAAAAAACAAAACAAATAAACAGTATTCCTGATCCTGATATGGAGTTCAATCCAACTTTACTGACTCACAAACTCCTCTTCAAAGCTGACTCGTTGGACTGAGAAGATGACACAATGGATAAAGTGTATGTAAGGATCTGAGTTAGGATCTAGTGCTCATACCCACGGAGCTAATGTAAAGTCATACTGACACATATCTGTAACCCGACATTCCTGAGTTGGGGTAAAATGCAGAGACATGAGGGCCATGAAGCTTGAGAGCCAACTAGCCTGTATATGCAATGATAAGTAAGGTGCCCTGTCTCAGATAAGAGGGAAAGCAATGACTAATGTCCACAGCTTTCATCTGAGCTTCATGTATATCCCATGGCACTCACACACAAACACATAAATAAACACACAAACTTAAGGGGAAAAACAAAAACAAAACTGAGGGCTCTTGTAAAAGCACAGAGCTCCCAGTGAGTCCGATGTTAACCATGTCTTGCTCCTTTGTCCTTTTCTCCTGGTTAGCACTCACACCAATGCAATTATTAGCTGAGGAATCTTCTAAGCATTCTCCTCTCAACTTTCCAGAGACTGATGAACAGGCAAATGACCTCTCTAACCTTGTCTCCACTCCTGTAGAATAGCAGGTCACCACTCTGCTTTCTGCCTGAATGTGTGCTATCATCTGAGGCTGAACTACATCATCATCTCATCTGTCCACAGCCCATCACCTCTTCTCATTCTGACCCTTTCATTATCATTTTCATTATTATTTTCATCGAAATGCTTGTTTTTTCTTTCTGTGTAACACACCTGGAATTTTAATGTCTTCATGGAAGGTGGATAAAACTAATGAAATACTAAAATAAAACTGGGGATGTGAAATTTGTCATGAATCTCAAATCTTCCAAAAAGCTATTACTCAACCCTCTGTGTAATTTGTTTAATCATAGTTTAGTGGCACACTGCTATAGAAATAGTTGCTTAGAAACATGAATGTAGCAACAGAGCATTTGGAGACCCTTTCCTGAACCACTGATGGATTATAACCACTGAGCTTTAAATTGCTGAGCTGTTAATTCAATATCCAGCTGTGGCTACTATAACATGGTCCCATCATTGAGTGTACACTGATGTCTTCCTACATTATTCATGATACTACATAATTATCCTTTATGATTAGAGAATTCTGTGTGTCAATCATTAGCCACCAAGCCACCTGGACCCATGGCATTCTCCATTTTCTCTCTATTGTGTTACTTTTGATCATTTTCTTACAGCATTTACTTAAGATACAAAAAGGCATGTGCAGAATAAAGTCACAAACTGATTAAATGCTTGCCTCTCATCCACTGATGCTCTGCAGGCATCTTCTAAGTATAGTTCAGGAACCGTCCTGTTCCAGAAATATATCTATATAACTGTATATCATTATAAATGTTTACTACTTAACTACCATAATAATTATATATGGATTAAGTATATGAACACAAATTAATAGATGGACAGTCTTTGAACTAATGATGTAACCTGTGTTATTTCAACTAGGGATGACTAGTCAGAGAATAATTTCAGTTAAAAACATAATTATTAGCTGGCAAATAGGTTTTGCCCCCCACTGATGTTCAAGGTATTATTTACCAAAGCTTTCTAAGGTGTGTTCAGCAAGGATAATACTCATGCTACTATGTTTATATGCTTTATATTCTGAGATACTTCATATACTTAACTGTAGCCGCACCATCAGTAATCTGAGGTGGTGAAGTCTGACTTTTATGTAGCACATATAATAGCCTCTTACTATAATTAAGCTCCATCCTCGGGGGGTTTTTTGTTTTTTTACCTATAACTTATACCAAAGGCACAACATCTGGCAAGACATAGACACTCAACAAACATTTGTGAAATGATTGATGAAAGAGGTTGTATCTAAACTGAAGATTCAGAACCTAGTGGGGGGACATGGCAGCTGTGTGAAATGAGGGATAGTCTCCTCAGTGGATGAGATATGTGTGTCTGAAGTGTTCTGGGCTATGGTTTTGTCATCAGTCCTACCTCCTCCTCTATACTGGACTGGTTTTCTCAGACAGCAGAGCATTTAGCTGAGCCTGAACTGTCACAGATTCTTTTAGCTTTCTGTCAGGTAAAAGACAGAAGAAGCATCTTCTTCCAACCTTTGAGTGGTACCAGAAGAATCACACAGGTTTCATCTCCACATTGCTCTGCTTTCAACTAGACATTGGAACTGCCTAAAACCATACTTGTACATGAGAAAAATGTGTTCTTATTTTACCAATAAAGTTGAGGGTTATTTTGCTTATATGGTAAGATATTTCTAGAAACATATACTAGAATATTCCTTTTCAATCTCTTGCTATACATTTTCTTTTGGTAAACCCTGACTTGGATTCTGTCAAGTATCACTGTGCCTGAGTTTTCTTTCTCTTATTCAATCTCACTCTAACACAAAACACTTTTGGTCTTCTCTCTTTCCTTATAATTTCCCCCAGCATGTAAGCATGTGTTCTCTTACAGTTGCTAATGGCTTCTAGACCATTTTCATCCTCCTTCTAGCGTCCTCTGCTGAGCCTCATCCCTATGAATGCCCTCTAGATTTCCATCCACAGTCATTTCTGTCTCTCACTTTGCTGTAATCTATTCACAGACTCTGCAGACTTCAAATGTCAGCTGCATGCTAATAATGTTAGATTATTAGCTAACTCACTCAAGCAGGTCAGAGCAGATGCAAAGTAATATTGAATTAACAAGCAGAACGAAGAAACTACACAACCAGCACTCAGATCACATGGTGAGTAACAGATAGTACCTCTGGTTTTTATTTTTATTCATGGCAAGGCTCCTGCTGCAGGCTGCCAGCTGATGGAATTAAAAGCAAGTTGTCCAATGATCTCCACACGTATATGCATCCCTGTGTGGATATGTACATGTGTTGTTGAATGTTCCTTTGGATCTGAAAGAGGGTGAGGGAAACCCCACCCCACCCTGGAACTGGATTTACAGACATTCAGTGGCTTGGAACTAAATTAAGGTTCTCTGCAAGAGCAGTCCATACTTGGAACCACTGAGCCATCTCTCCAAGCTGTTACTAAATGTCTAAATGAAATTGATTTAATGCTTAGTTCTGTGAGATTAGTGAATATTCTGCATATGGTTTTGATACTTTCAAGTTTCTCAAAATATATTTTATGACCCAGCATTCAGTCTTCTTTGGTGAATATATTCTGCATTGAATATACAGTCTTAAAATTCTAATTTAAATAAAATGCTTGCTAATGTAGGTCATATGTTCAAAGATAATTAGTAATCTTTTTATCATGTTTCTGTATCAATTGCTTATATGGGTTTAAATTTTTCACAATGATTGAGTATTTACCTTTTTAATTTCTACATACAATCTGTCTCAAACACTCTAGCAAACATTATTAGACACACACCAACTGTAGTATTTTCTTTTTCCTGTGTTTGCCTCCTCTGTTTTTATTTAGCTTATTTACATAATTTCATATTTCTATTTTGATTTTCTTATTCAAAATTTGCTTTCCTATATTTTGACTACTGCATGCATGTACATATGGATGTAGAGACAGAGACGAACTTTTTCATAGTTCAGTTAGAATAAATGTAGTATAACATTTTGTAAAACATAAAATCCATGCCAGTCTTTCACACTTCTCAATGTTATTTATCATAACAGTTACATCAGCAATGACAAAGTTTTATTTTAAATAATCAACTTTTAAATCTGAACTATTTCTTTAATTTTACATATACCCAAATACTCATAACCAATATAGGACTGCTAGTGAAGAATCCTTCTAATTGTCCATTATTATTTACTTTTGTCTTGATTTACAATAGATAATTTACCTAAGTAGAGAACTCAGGTTTGATCATTCCTTTTTATTCTTTTTTTGCCTTTCTTATTTAAAACAATCAATCAAACAAACAAAAAACCCTTTTCAATGTTGTCTGGCTTCTGTGCTTTCTTATATTGAATGTGCTATTATACAATTCATCACTTTATACATGAGCAATGAAAGCAAAATGACATTTTCAGGTAATTTTTGCATATGTTTGAAAGTTATATTCAATGGTGAATTTAAATATGTCATAATTCTATTGATCAAAATCAAATTTCTAGGAAACTAAACTATGGTAAATTAATCTTAAAATAATGGATTTTGTTTTACTAACTGGCACTCAGAATTATTGAAAAAATTGAGGTAACAAAGCTTAAATTTGGTTTCTCAGTGTGATTTTCAAAATGTCCATAGATCTCAGCCACAAGTAAACTACTGGTGTTCTGTAAAGATGTGTCACAAAAAAAGACACCAAAAAGAATGAGATCCTTTTAAGAGTGTTTAGTGACACAAATTATAAATAATAACCATAGATTCATTTACATCTTACTTTATCTTCTGAATCTATACTTAATTAGATGTATATAAATCTTATAACTAATCCTAGCTAGGGAGTGTAGAGGTAATATACTTTTAATTTTATTGCCTCCATACTAAAAGAAATGGAATATAAATATATAACATCCAACCAACCCATTCTTGTACTTTTCATATCTATGAAAAGGCTACAACACAATATCAATCACTACAGCTCCCTCAATCTGGCTTTATGTAACCATGTCACATACAGATGGAAATTCCCTTCTGTCTCTCAAAGTCACTACATGGGTCTATTTCTTGGTAATTTAATTCTTCCTCTAGTTAAGTCTTAATTGTACACTAATCATTTAATATGAGTGAGAAATGTTACAAAGATAATCAGTGACAGCATAAAATATATTATAAAATATTAAGATTAAAACCATGATTAATTGCCATATATTTGTATATATAAACACAATAACAAAATAAAATTTGTATAAATATTATAACCCTAGTAGTATATGTTATTGATTCAGTTCATTAGTCTTTAACTTTTCTCACTGATTAGATTAGATATAATCAAAGATATCATATTGATCTCTCAATGATCTCATTTAATAGCAATTATATTCCCTCTAGTTTTCAAGACTTAAGAACCAATCTATAACTTTAACACAAACTCTCTCTCCTTTTTCCTTGCTTCTCTCTCATTTCTTATCTCTTTTCTCTGTGTTATGAACTACTCAAAATAATCACACAAATTTAATTACAAATTCATTATTTTCCTAACATCTTGTAAAATTATTCATTGGTCACTAAGAATTCCAATCAAAAGATCTTATTTGAAAAATCCTATTTGAGTATAAGTGAATTGTGTAAATTGTCAATGTTATATCTTACTATTATTTCTAAACATAAAATTGATTACCAGATTACAAAGTTAAAATGTAGCAGATGCAGGAGAGAAACAAGCAGATACTTCCTTCATTTCTTTCTTTCTTTCTTTTTATTTATCACTCTAATTGCTGTCCCCCTAGTCTCCATAGACAGAGTCCCTTCTCCATCCTCCTCCTCTTCTCCTCTAAGACCCCCTATTCCATCCCCCTCCTCCTTTTTGCTTTTATACTATTTTAATTACATGCATGTATTAAAGTCAGTTCTAGGTTGAGGGTCTAGCAATATGGTAAATGCAAATAGTCAAGGAACTGACAAGATAATAAACACAAATAGACAAAGAACAAGCAAAGCATTAAACTGAATTATGTGAACACTCCCATGATCACTGTTTCTAAGGGCTTACCAGGATGACCAAAATATCTGAGCCTACTTCCCTGTCCTAGTCCAAAGTCATTTTCATGTCTGAAGCCTAGTTTCTTGTTCTAGCCTAACATTTAGATTCCTGTCTGAAATTACTTCTTTGTTCTAGCCTAATGTCAGATTCCTGCCTGAAGCCCATTTCCTTGTCCTTGGCCAATGTCATATTCCTGCCAAGCTGCCCATTTCCTTATCCTTGGCCCCATGTCAAATTCTTGACAAGCAGCCCTAAAGGCTCTCTACCTCTTCCCCTTTTTTACTTCATTAACAAGACTGAGTTTGTCTTAGGTCGTTCTGACAAGAATGCCTTTATTACCCATCATGGAATATGCATTATCCAAAGCAATGCACTTCTGTCTTAGGTTGGCAAGGCTCTATAGAGAATCTTACCCATGACAAATTTTTCTAAAGAAATGAATTAGGCTTTACATTTTTAAATAATTATTGGATCAAAGAATTTATTATGGTATAATTTAGAATATAGATAAACTAATAACAGAATTCTGGTATATTATTTTAGGAGAAGCTAAGGTGAGAGGAGTAAGGAGAGGAAGAGGAGTGAGGAGAAGGAAGAGGAGGAGCTATGAGAGGAAAGAGAGATAAGAGAAAGCGGAACATGGAGGCAGATGTTTGAATGTCTCTAACAGTCAAAGGTAGTTGGTATATCTAGGTTGAGTATTGGATTACACCTCTAATTGTATGGGCATCTTGTTATTGAGCATTACCAAACTTATAAAGCTTTTGATTAACACTTAAGCATTAGAGTCTCAGTTTTGTACTGAGCCTGTGTGGTTGGTTGGATGGTCTGAGCAGTGCCCACCCTTGCAGAGACAGCATAGAAGATTAGCAGAGCCATCTCCCATGCTGGCATCTCATGTGTAGCAGGGCTCATGTTTCTGGCTGGCTGTTTCTAGCTGTAGCACGCACATGTCCTCTGGCCACTGAACATGGGGGGCTGAGCTAGGCAGAGCCACTTCATCTTAGATAATCGGCTTGACCAGCAGCGATTTTTAAGTAATTACCACAACATCTTGTCATGTTAAACAGTGCACACCTGTGTTTTTTAAAATCTTAGTGAACAAGTTAAAAAAAGAAAAAATGTTAAAAATCAGTAAGTTAATTTGCCATCTCAAAGTCTTGATAAAGATTTCTAAATTAAACTCTAAAAGTTATCCTAGGAGAAAAGAATTAAATGAGAAGAGATTAATAAAATATAAGGCACATTTGCATTAGAAAAAGGCAACATACATAACAGAGAAAATAAAATAAGTTCAATTTTGGCTCTAAAGAAAAGTGAAAAAAAAAAAGCACAATTTATCAATGTCAGAAATAAAGCAAGGGTATCATTACAGACCCATAAGAGATAAGAAGAAAAGTATGTGAAGATACCACAGATGTTAGGAAAACTGTGTGCATAACTAGATGTATTTAGATTTTTTGAAACTTGTCTTGTAGTTTAATATGTTTGTGTTAAGTAAATTAAGACAGTCTCAGAAAGACAAATACTATATTTCTCTGCATTTTATTTCTAGATTTTATAAAGAACATATGTATTTATGACATGAATGTCAATGAAACTGTGCTGGGGATGCAGAGACTAAGGGAGGAGGGGAATGAAAGCTGGGGTAATCTCAGCATGGAATATATGTTTGTGTAAGTTTTAAAAATTATTTAAAAAGTAGTAACAGAAAAAAAGAGAATATCAAGTCCAACAAAAGAAACAACAACAAAAAGGCAACAAAATGTATACAAAATTCCATTGTTTATTAGTTTAATCTATATTCTAAATTATATCAAAATTTTAGTCAATTACTCCTGGTCATGGAGTCTACCCTGGGAATGACTTGATACACCCAATAACACCACATTGGAAAAACTGATCGTTTTTTGGACTTTTTGTCTACTTTCTCTTCTCAGTGCCAGGACTTTGTCTGACTTGAACCTGTACAGGTCCTGTGTGTTATCATAGTCATTGTGAGTATGGATGAGCATAGAACTAAATCAATAAACTTAAGGATTTTCCATAAAGAAGCCTTCTATCACAGGAATTGTATACTCACAGCAATTATTTCAAATATTTAAATAAAAATTAGTCTAGCCTAATCTGTCAGAAATTTACTAAAAATTGAGAAAGGAACTATATTCCTTAAGTTGTTTCATGAGTTCTACATATGGTACAAAATCTGAATGAACTTGAAAAAGACAAGCTTCACAATATAAGTAGCATGAAAATCGGCAGTTTTCTGGTTAGTTTACGTCAACTTGATCCAAGCTAGAGCCTTCAGAGAGGATGAAGACTCGGTTGAGAAAATGTCTCCACAAGATCTGTCACTAATTAGTGATTGATGGTGAGGACAGGGAGCAATTGTAGGTAGTGCTATCCCTGTCCTCATGGTCCTGGGTTCTATCAGAAAGCAGGTTGAGCAAGAGATGGAAAAGCCTTTCCTCCCCAAGTTGCTTTAGGTCATGGTGTTTCTTTCAACCAAAAAAAACGCTAAGACAGATTGCCAAGAGACTTCTCAAGGAAACATACTTTACCAGTATTGAGAAATAAGCACTAAAGCAATGCAGTTTGTATCTCTGCTTTAAACATCAATTTTAGTCTGCTAACTCACTTCATGATTTTTGAAGCTTACAGACTAAAAAGAAATGACAGATCACTTGAATGGCATGTGCTACTATAGTACTCAAGGAGCTAAACCTTATCTTTTGAGTTATTGAGCTTTATCTGTCTAAAACGTCTACTTTCTACTAATAACCTTTGGTATTAAGTATAAGTAAACAAATCTTCATGACTGTTAAAAATAATATAGATAATTCTAGTTATACATGACTAATCTTATTATATAGTCTTATTTAATATATCATTCTGAAATACTACAAAAGCCTCTCATTTCTGTACATAATATATGTATACATGTATGTGAGGTGGAAGTATATACACATGTGCATGAATTTGCTCACATGTATGTGTGCATATTTATTTCTAAGGTCTGTGTTAGCTATCTTTTCTATCCACCTTAACTTTTTTATTAGATATTTTATTTATTTATATTTTAGATATTATCCTTTTCCTCTATTTTCCCACCCAGAAACACTCAATACAACCCCTCTCTTCCTTTTTACTTTTATATCATTTTAATTACATGCAAGTATTAAGGTCAATTCTAGGCTGAGGATGCAAATAGTCACAAACAAGCAAAACAATAAACACAAATAGTCAAAGAACAAGCAAGGCAATAAATAAAGTCCAGTGATCACTCCTATGATCACTGTTTCTAAGGGCTTATTAGAATGACCAAAATATCTGAGCCTACTTCCCTGTCCTATCCCAAAGCCATTTTCATGCCTGAAGCCTACTTCTTTGTTCTAGCCTAAGATTTAGATTCCTGCCTAAAATTAGTTCTTTGTTTTAGCCTAATGTCAGGTTCCTGCCTGAAGCCCATTTCCTTGTCCTTGGTCAATGTCAAATTCCTGCCAAGCAGCCCCAAAAGCTCTCCACATCTCCCCCCTTTTTAATTTCATAAACAAGACTGAGTCTGTCTTAGGTCATTCTGACAAGAATGCCTTCCGTACCCATCATGGAATATGCATTATCAAAAAGCAGTGCACTTATGTCTTAGGTTTGTAAGGCTCTGTGCAGATTCTTACCCATCTTTGGCTTGCCAGACTGTTAAATTAATAACTCTCTCTGGGGTCAATTTTCAGTTTCAAGTCATGTATTTTGGCTGCCAACATGTTGATGTTGTTAAAGACAAGCTTTAACATGATGGTCAGGAATAAAAGTATTCCCAGGGCAAAAAGAGCTAGTATGATAAAGCTATATATGCCATTCTTGAAGCTTGAATAAAATGAAAAAGAAATGAAGCCATGGATAATTTTATCAGCAGTATGTGCAGCATCAAAGCTCAGCAGAACAGCATTCTTTAAATTCATAAGCTCACTATGCAAAGTTAAAGCATCCAGAGAAGTGTTAAAATTATGCCAAATATCCTGCAAGTGTCTTTAAACTTTTTCATAATTATAACAACTATCATTGTAAATTTTAGAAGTAATACAACTCCATTTGTATTTGGAATGACACTCAAGATGGCTTCATTCTCTGAACCTCCTTCCAATAATTTGGATAGGATAAAGACCATCAATCCATTGTTCCTAACGCCTATCTAAATCCTCTTGTATACTCAACACATTAATAACTTTTTTTTGCTAAATTATTAACAAAAGTAGCTGTCTTAACTTCTTGCCACCTTAACTTTATTTTAAGACACAGGTTCAAATTGAACCTGTAACCTACCATTTCAACTGAACTTGCTAGCTAGTGAGCCTTAGGGATTCTCCTGTTTCCTGCTGTTCACTGTTATTACAGAAACTTGAAACTAGGTCTGGCCTTTAAGTGGATGCCACAGATCCAAACTCAGATCTTCATTTTGAGCATTGAGTATTTTACCCACTAAGTTGTCTACCTGGCCCTGAGCCCTCATAATTTTCACAATTTAAAATAATTTTCTTATTTACTAATCATTCTATTTCAATAATACAGTCCCAATTTAAGATACATTTCACTTAACTTCCTTATTACTTAACATGAAATTACATTTCTTGGGGGGAGGGGGTGGCTTTCTGGTTAAATAGTTGTAACATAATTGATGAAATAGTAGAACCCAAGAAGACCTTCATGAAAATTAAGTTATAAACAAGAATCAGGTCATCAAAATACATCACTCACATTAATACACTTTGTCCGTAGCACTAGGGAAGTGCTACAGACTTAAAATATTGCTTGCAATGCATTTTTCTACATTGCATATTTTTCCTTTTGTGTTTCTCTCTTTCTCTCTCTCTCTCTCTCTCTCTCTCTCTCTCTCTCTCTGTCTCTCTCTCACCTGTCTGTCTTCATACTCAGTTTCATTATCAGCTCTGGCTATCTTGTTACTCATTCTAGAGTCAAAAAATGCCTCAAACTTCCAGTGTCATCCTGCTTCAGCCTTCAGAATCCTGGGTCTATAGAAATGTGATATGATACCCAGACCTATTTCTTTCTTTGTTAGAAGAAATAGCCTATCAAAAATGGACCAGCTGATATGACTTCAAAACATTCCCATTCAAATCTGGCTGATGATTAACATCATAGAATTTCATGTGATATTAATATCATTATATAAATAGAATGACAATTATGAACCTAATAAATATGTTAGGCATGTCCCTATATAAGGATCATTTGGGCTTAAAAAATAGGATCTATTATTTATGGACATGACATCTTAGGAAGTATTGTAATAGCCAACTTAGAAACTCAGGTGTAAAAATAGATATATTTCAAACTAAATAATCTTTGTTGGATGAAACAGTTGACTCTGACCCAATGCTGCCCCATTGCTTACTTCAGGAAAGTGGCTGCATATGTGGTATAGGAATGTCTGTAGAGTTGCTAACAAAGAAACAACTCTCTTTAAAAATAGCCCAAGCACATTTGGTAAATGGTCAAGTGCTCTAGACTTGTTAGTATATGAAGTGACTAAATGTTCACATAGATTTTGGATGAGAACCAAAGTTTTGGAGTATCTATTTATAGAATGCTTTACTAAAGAAATGGTGACATCTAGAGGCCCTAGTTAACACATATTGAAAGTCTTGGTGTATTCACAGGATGAGAAAGGTACAAAAAGACACAGGGATTGGCTTGCTACATTCTTCAGGCATAATTGCTTCTATACACATGAAGAGTCATCACAGCTAATTAAAGCTTTAAATGTCCGAGGGTGAGATATGTTAAAGTCATAACAATAAAATATTACATTGGATATAAAATAACACTAGATACGAGCAATTGAAGCAGTCATCCCAAAGCATACTGTTCTACCTTAAAAGAAGCAAGGCCACCTCAAATTTCACAGTTTATATCTAAAGATGCTGAAATAGATGTTCCAATTTGTTAATAGCTTAAAAACCAAAAGACAGAGCCGGGCAGTGGTGGCTCACGCCTTTAATTCCAGCACTTGGGAGACAGAGGCAGGCGGATTTCTGAGGTTGAGGCCAGCCTGGTCTACAGAGTGAGTTCCAGGACAGTCAAGGCTATACAGAGAAACCCTGTCTCGAAAAAACAAACAAACAAACAAAAAACCCAAAAGACATAACAACTATGCTTCTACTACACTGACAGACCTTAAGGGTTATTCCTGTATAACTATTAGTTGTAACAAGAAGAAGCCATTAAATAGAAGCACTTACACAGAAAACTATATAGATGCTCTCTAGTGTATAAATAATTCCTGAACAGGAAAACTGGCACTTTAAGAAGTGTAACCCTACAGTAACTCAAATAGTGGAGATAATATAACTAGTAAAAGAACAGGATACTTTTATAACTTTGAACAAACTACACAATTTTAAATATTTGTTTTTATTTTATGTATTCATATGTATTTCTACAGGTATGCATATGTACCATGCACTTCCATGATGCCCAAAGAAAGCATCAGATCCTTTCCAACTGGAATGACAAGTAATAATGCAGCACCATGTAGGTGCTGGGAACTGAACCCGAGTCCTATCCAAAAGCAATCATAAAATTATCACCTTTTAAAATTACTCGGTGGTAAGGAGCAAGTCAACAACTATCTCATGGAAACTTCTATGAATAAAAAGCAAACAAAAAGAATCCACATTTGAACAGTAAGGCATCCTGACCCATACTCCAGAATTTTTGCCAAAGGATCTTGGTTGAGTACAAGGTCAACAGGGCTACAGGGTGAGACCCTGTCTCAAAACTCCAAAAACAAAACATGAAATTTCCACTTCAATTTTCCACCACGGTATTATTTTAAATAAAGGAAAATAATGAAAGTGGGAATTTTGAAACAGTACATAGCAGATGTGAAGACTGTATATATGCTTTATGTTCACCAGTTTGTCAGTCAAGAAAACCCAGTAAGATATTACAACTTTGTTTTAGACATGAAATCACAAAGGCACAGAAAATTTTCAGCAGTGTTAGCAAACAACAAAGCATATGAGTCCGGGCCCAATAAGTAAAATTCCTTAGGTTTCAAAAAGAAATTATAAAAAAGTAAAATTATAAACAGTGGTGAGTGGAAAGGAATTCCAACTTTATATCTGAAGAGGTAGATTTGCTTCTTGAGTCTTCTGCATATTCACTGTGTCCTTAATCCAGTCACTCAGACCCTTTTGCCCTTGAATTTATTTTTGTTCAATTTCTACAGTAATGCTGGAGTTTTTAGAGGAACAGAAATAATATGGTTTTCTTCTGCCCATATTTCAGCCCAATTCAGTGATAAACCTTGAGGCAGAATGAGGAATCAGCTGTGATCCTATGGGTAAAAATGAAACCAGAGAATAAGTCTTAGGCCACCTGGAGAGATGACAACATAGCTGTCCACCAGAGAGAAGATGGGCTCTAAATAGCCTATGGTTTTGTATTTTAGTTTCATCCCATCATGAAATTAAGGTATATGACTTCATTCTAGCCCATATAGATCACACATTTCCTTTGAGAGGTATAAGAATAAAGAGTAGTGAAGGAAGTCAGAGCAATTTAGGGGAATCATCACATGAAAAGAGATACATTTCAATGGAACACAAAGACAGTTGGGAGTGTATATAGGATCTGTATTCTCTGGTCCCATGAATTACATTTTTTTAAGTTAACCATTTCATATCAATGCTGTCATATCTACCAGGAATTTATTTGAAATAAGAGATAAGATAAATGCACTCTGTAAATTATAGTATGACTTATAAATGTGAGGAATTATAAATCACTGTGAAAATAGTTTGCAAATTAGCTACTCCATTCTCTAAATTGCTTCCTGTGTACAACTCTTCAGATTGTCTTCAGATAACCTGTGAAACTAAATAGGAGCTCACAGAAAGAAATACACTTATTGGGAACCTCTAAGATATAAGCTCAGGTTTGCATATCTCTTTTATCTTCAGAAACGTCTTTGAAATTACCAACTAAATCTGGAGCTCAGAAATCATGCAACATGTCCAGATTTGCATAACTCATATAAATAACACTGGAAAGACTAAAGAGATTCAGAAAATGGTTGGAGATTTTTCCATTACCCTTTGAATTCTCAGCATGCCAGAGGCAGATCACTAGAAATCTCATACAAAGAATATTTAATGAACACTTTTATTTGAATAGTTTAATTAATATACATATATTAACATTGATTTCTAAATATTAGAATGCATAAAATACCAAACCTAGTCTTTTTTATTTGCTTGCACAAATACTTGCCTTTATTATTTTGATATTTGATAATTTTCTGTGTAATAGGCATCTTGCCTATGGTTAGTTTAGCTGTGATTTTTTTATGCTGCTTTCCTAGGGAAAAATATAGGATGAAAATTAGTTAATAATTATTCACCTCCCTCAAGGACACACAACCAATAGCAATCATCCCAGGGTTAAAGGAACCCAGTGCTCTCCTTGGTTTCACATGAACAACAATATTGTTAAAGGTTCCAAAAAGAAGCAGCCATTTCAATAAATAAAGTCAAAATAACTTTAACATATTTTAATTTTAATGATGGGAAAAGCTGTGATGGTCACTCTCAGGTAATTTCCAGGAAAAAAAATATGTTTTATATAATTAAGTTTCAAAATGTTTTATTAATTTTCTTTTGTGTGTGTGTGTGTGTGTCTTCTCAAATTACTGCATATTGACCTATATTCTGCTTCTTCTTTTTATATATTTTATGCCTAACCCAAGAAACACCACGGAACATGGACTGATGTGCCCACTTTAAATGAGCAAATTGGGGGATGTAGAGGTTGATGGTTTGCTATGGCAACCACATAACTGAGTTTTGTAGCTGACATTACAGATCAGGTCAAACATGTCCTCCACCATAACACAAGAAGTCTGAGAAATAAAAGGGTATTGCAGATCCTTAAAGGAAGTAAATATTTTAAAACCTTTCTGTATTAAGTAGACTATATTCTTTATAGTATCTTTGCTTCTGTGAAGATTTTGATCTTTTGTATTTTGCTTATACTGTTGAAAAAGTTTGCCATTTTATACACTAAGCTATCATTCTTATAATAAATGACTTTCTTAATTGTTAAAAATGTGTTGGCAAAAGTTTATGGGAACAAAAATGCTCCTTTCCTAGGGAAGTATTAGAAGCAAGTGAAAAATGCCTTCTTTCTGTTCTCTTGTTTAAAATAAATATAGCTTCCTTCTCAGAAAATGATTATATGAATTTGTCCAATGTTTTTAAGTAACCAAGTATTGTAATTATATATCCTGCATAACATACCCTTGGGAATTTCTTGACTGTGAGAACTTTTTGCTTTTCTCATTAAGCTGTTACATATAAATTTTCACTGGAAGTATATGCTTTGGATGGTACTGACTGAAAACACAGAATTTAGCATTGATCGAAGAAAAATCTACAACCCCTGAAAACTGACAGATTGTTAGAAGAAATGTTGATTTCCCTAAGGGATTTTTTCTATCTCATTGTTAGTCATTCTCTCAGTGGAAAGACTAAAGGGTGGTTAACAAATGGCAGGCAAAATTTTTCTTTTTGGGCTTAAGCTCCAACTTAACTATGAAAACCTAGGTAAATTCAAACAGAAAATTTTAGATCATGCTACAGAAATATAGTGTGAGTTTCACTTCTTTGCAAGAGCTGCATTGCTTGTATTGAAATAGACCTTTTCCTTGGAATATTAAAATGGAAAACATGACTTTGAATATGTTAAGATCTATTAACTACATGACTCAAAAACTGAAGCAAGGATGGAAAGGCCAGAGGAAAGCAAATGGGAAAGAAAGACACCCAAATTAAAGAAATACAGAGTGCCATAGCCATGCCATAAGTTATGCTATACTTTACAAATACAGTATATATTTGAAGGAATCCTAAAGTAAACTGGCTGGTCTTTCATCTGTTTTTCAAATGTTATTATAACCAAATGTCTTCATTTAATTTGTGAACTTACAATGAAAATGTCAGAATCTTTGTAAGATTAGTATAGTTATTTTTCCACAGCCTATGTATAAAGCAGAGGATGCTTGTTTGCATGTTTGTTTGTTTGTTTGGTTAGTTGGTTGGTTGTTGGTTGGTTGGATGGCTGATTTTGTTGTTTGCAAAGAACAACATGCTAGCCTTAGCTAGTTATTGATGCCACTGATGGGTCAGCATGACTAATCAGCATGACATAAATGGGCACCAGGCTATGAATCCAAATATCTGAATAATTGAGTAACTATTTTATCCATTTTAATTTGAATCTGTGTTTTTTTTTTCAACAGATAATGATGATCACCAGCTCTATTAGGATTATCAGGAAGGAGGTGACAGCAAACATTTCTCAGTGTCCCTTGACGAAACCAAAGATCCATTTTCCCAATAGAGGATACTCAGAAGACTAATGGTGGGCGTAGAAGCAAATGGCACAGGAAAAGTCGAAGGGGGCTTAAAATAAATTAAATGGGGCTCATACTAATTAAACATTCATATGATAAATCACTGGGCTAGATCACATGAAAATGCCAACATGCATGCTTTACCACACAGTGGAACATCAATTTAAAGAGATAATTCACATAAGAGTTTCCTTTTTATATTAATAGGCACTTAATTGCCTTTGTGGCTTGGGGAATGAGTGTCCCAAATAGTGGCTACACTCTCATAGATGCCCCCAAATTGAATTTAGGTGTTATGAATTTTTTATTGACTATTTTGTGTGAAAACATAGAATTCCTAATTGATTTAAACAAGTTTTTACAAACATTTAATTTCCAATTACCCAGGCCTCATCTCGTGAAAATCATATATTTAACTCTCTAATTTTATTTTGTAAGAAATCCACAAAATTGGCAGCAGATGTTGCCATTTAAATTATAACCACTCTAAGAGAATCTGTATCTTCAAAAAACTTCTGAGCATAACAGATCAGTCTTCTTTTAATGCATCTTAATATACTTTATCATGATCAGCATGCAAAAGAAATTCAGAATTTTAAGCAGTATACATGAACAAAACAGTGTTCATATTACTTTTAAAAAACATAAGCACCCCTGATGGAAAAAATAGTAAGAAAAACATAAAGCTATGCTGATAATGCAGTCAAGATGCAGCAATAAACCATATAATAATAATAATAATAATAATAATAATAATAATAATAATAATAATAATAATAATGCCCAGATAATAGACTGGGCATCTTTATGCAGAACAGAACATAGCGCATGTGAACTGCTGGGCATTTATTATGTGAACACAAGGAAGTCAGAAAACAGAAACATCAGCTCAGGCTTTAGGGAAATGAATCAACATTTAAAACTGTGCTAGTTACTGTGGAGACCCTTAGGATCTACTGGACACTTGTATAAGATTCCTCAGAAGCCAGCTTTGCTCTTGCATTTATTCTATTTTCATTCATTATCATTAAGGATAAATTTGCTTACTTTTCCAAATGCTGGTATTGGTGACTCTGATCCTGTTCTCCTTCCTTCGCTTCTGAACCTGGAAACAATCAGGCTTTGCTCTATCAAGGATAATACTAAGACTGGAAAATGGGAACTGAGAAGATGGCTCAGTGAGGAAAATCCTTGCATCATCCACATACAAGCCAGGGGTTCATGCCTATAGCACTTGGGAGCAGAGACAAGAGGGCTTCTTAGTCCTGCTGGCTAGCCATGGCTAAACTGGTGAGCTCTAGAGTCAGCGAGAGACCATGTCTCTAAAACAATAAAAGTAAGAAGCAATAGAGGATATTTAACACTGGTCTCCACATATATGTACATCTACACACCCAAAGACAGAATTACACACACACACGTACACACACACACACACAAATATAAAAATAATTAGGTTAGCTAATTTCTTCTGCTTAAAAAGTGTATGCCACTTTAAAAGGAGATTATTTCTACATATCTATCTACCTAACTTACCTAACTATTGGTTATTTGGGGACTGTTATATCTGCACTCAAGGATACACACTTAATATTATAGTATTCCATTTTGTTTTTAGCTGATTAATAACATACTTTTATGCAATATGAGAAATTCTAGAATGCATAGCATATGCATTTTATAGCATTTACATAGAATTGCTATTGGAGTAATGAAATTAGTTATTTTAATATTTGTTAAAGGATAGCATTCATTAGGTCAAACATTAATATTGATTTGAAAGTCCACAGTTTGCTTCTTGAAAACAAATATTTTTTTATTTTTAACATCTCTCCCCAAATTAAATTTTTTCTTTTTAAAGTCAAATACTCCATGAAGTTCATTAAATTACAAAGTATTTTTCACTTGTGAATGGATATTATTTATTAGAAAACAATAAGAATTGGGCCCAGCAAATACACCTCTGTGACAATTCCTATAATTTGGGCTGTTTTGGGGTCATTGTCCTCATTAATCTATAAATGCCTTTAAAACTCTGAGTCATGTTTTTCATACTTATACTACCAATGTCTAAAATACTTCTATTCTTTTATTTGATGGCCTGGATAAATGAATGAACTTAAATAATGGACAAAATTAATATATTCTTGAGGCTTTGGGTCTTTCTTCTTGTGAATGAGGCAGATTAGAATTGACCTTAGTACAAGCAATTGGTGGCACAGAAAATAAGATTAGTGTGGATAAAGACAAGGGTTGAATATAACACCGATCATCATGAAGCTTTGCAATGAAAGAGGAAGAAAAGGGCATAGCAGATTAAGAAAGAGCAGCAGTCCAAGCCTGAGATCAAAGCAAGGTCTGTCACTAAGGGCAGCACTCAAGTCTTCGATTAACACTGAGAACTCCAAATGAGTCCCTGAACTGACAGAGATCGGATTTGAAGAGATACTTCATCTAACTTCTTTTGCTAATTATACTTGTATTTCGTTTTTAGTGTAAAAGACAGTGGCAATGGGTTCTGAGGCATGCACAACAAATTTGCTGCAATGTTTGCTTGTTGAGATTAAACATCCACAAACAAGATGCAGCAGGGACCCTCAACAACAGAGATGATACTATCCAGCAGAAGATGTGAATAAAGAATTAATAAGGGTTCCATAAAGCATGTTATTCTCTCTTCTATATGGCATCAGTATTAGTGAAGATTCTTTTAGCAGCATCTTTCTGTCATCTTCTGGCACTTGGAGTGATATTGTTGGAGTGTGCTGATAGTGTGCGGTCTACAGTCAACAAAATAAGCACAACCTAACTATGCACATTTCTGAGGTTATAGATATCTGTGTAATAACATTCTCATCAATTTGCATTAGAGTAAGATTACTGAGCATGCCATGGTATGCATGTGCAGCTCAGAAAATAACTTTCCACAGTTTGTTCTCTCATTTTGTTGAGGTAAGATCTCTCAGTGAACTTCCAAGCACTTCTGTCTCTGCTTCTCGTCTTGCTGTAATATCATCTGGATTACAGTCACATGCAACAATATCCAACTTTTCCACATGGATTCTGGGAATCAAACTCAGATCATCAGGTTTGTGTGGTAAGTGCTATCCAACCAATCTATCCCTATAACGCGCGCACACACATGCACACACACACACACACACACACACACACACACACACACACACACCCACACACACACATATATATATATATATATATATATATATATATATATATATATATATGCCTCTCTAAAAGTAGAAATAAAACTTAAACCATAATTGATGTGGCCTGTATTAGATACATTCTACTACATCCCGTATTTCTTCATTCAGTCTCAAAAGTTGATTATATTATAATATTTAGGAACAGATATTATTTGCTATTGATATTTGTATGATAACAGATGCTTCATCCTTATTAATAAATATACATATTATACATATATACATTATATATATATATATATATATATATATATATGAACACCAAAACTATATAATCATTGAAGAGAATGACTCAATAGGTTTCTTTTTTTAAATTGGGTATTATATTTACATTTCAGATTTTATCCCCTTACCCCACTTTCCCCCACCACACAGAAACCTCCTATCCCACCCACCGTCCTCATACTTCTATGAGGCTGTGCCCTCACCTACCCCCCACCCCCACTCCCACCTCCCCACCCTCACATTCCCCCTCCACTTGGTGTTCGTTCTTCATGGGACCAAGAATCTCCTCTCCCACCTATGCCCGACAAGGTCATCCTCCTCTACATATACAGCTGGAGTCATGGGTCCCTCCCTAAGTGCTCCCAGGCTGGTGGTTTAGATGCTGGGGACCTCTGATTGGTTGGTATTGTTGCTCTCCCCATGGAGTCACAAACCCTCAGAGGATGATGCTCACAGCTAACCACTGATCTGATCCCAGTGAAGTTAGAGAGAAGACTGAAGGAGGAGAAAGGGTTTGTGACTCAATAGATTCTTATACATTTAATCATCCACTTACATATTAACTATTAAGCACATTGCTAGGTTTCTGTCAAACCAAAATATATCTTACATTTAACAAAAATCTGTCTAAGAACATCTATAACAGCTTGATTATAATTGCTAAGAATTGCACACAAGAGAATTTCTTTTAGTGATAGAAATACCTGGCATCTCTATTATGCTGGTAATTACCTGAATATACAATTTTGTCAAATATCATTCAAATGTATATATTAAATGTGAAAGTTTTTTCCATGGTAACTATACCTAAATAAACTTCACATAAAGATGTTCTGGTCATTTATAAAATTACTGTAAGGAAAGATATTTTCTTAAGAGGAATTGAAAAGCTGTGCCTAAGTAAGGAAAACAGAACTACTAAAATCTACAAGAACTTTGGTTTCCCAGCATTCAGTGTAATGAACAATGTCACCTTGACAACAACTCCAGGAGCACTTGGATTACTTTACCTCTCACTTTTTTTCCTTTCATACTTTCTAAAAGATGAAATTTCCCACCTCCTGGAGAGGGAAAGCAGAGGGTTAGAGCAGCCAAGAATGACACATATCTCTTACAGGGTGCATTCTTATCTTTTATGGAACAAATTTCATTTTTAAGACGCAGGCATTTCTTAGTTTTTGTTTTGTTTTTTTTTTAGAAAGTCATTACCTGATGAATGATTCTTGTTGAAGAGCACCTTATCACGACAAAGCTCTCTTTAAGTCACATCTATTTATTTCTTCTGAACAAAATACTGGCTTTCACTATAGGACAAAGAACATCACAGTATTCTAGAACTTTGGGGAAAAATTGTCTTATTGTATATAACAAGTCATTTTATACGTGGTAAGTAGAGAAGCAACTATTTATGATAAATGGAATTCTTTTAATCCAGGATATATGTACCTTCCAAGAAGTATTTTTAATGTTTATCATTCTGTAATCCTGACATGAAAAAGATATTATCATCTTCAATATCATGAGCTTCAAAAATACAATAAATAAGAGACACATATATTTAAGTCCTAACTCACATAAAAACCATTGGTGATCATTTTCACAAATATATATATATATATATATATATATATATATATAGTAATACATAATAAATTTTAACGATTATATTATATAATATATATTTAGATTTATATGTCCTAAAACATATATGTGTGTGTGTATCTATGTATAAACACACACGCGCACACACACACACACACACACACACACACACATAAAATTATATTCCCTACAATATCTAACATGTTGTCTTTGCCCTCATTGGTTTCAAAATACATAAAATCATTCCCAGGCTGTGAAAGAAATGTTCAAGAATAAGTTTGTGTTGGTATTAGGAATTTATTTATAAATTTTCTATTTATAGATTTTCTTTTTTAAGGTAACCTCAAGACTTAGAACTTTAAAAACCACAGAGCCATCTGGTCTGTGTCAAGTTACAAACAGTTGTGTCACTCAAAGGGTAATCACAAAAGAATTGCAATTCCTCACCATCTGATAAGAGCTGGTAACAGAATGCAACTGAAACTGTTTTCCAACAGATAAAGATTATATAACCAGTTAGATACAGATAAGACTGTGGATAAGGAAGTAGAAAGAAACATAAAAGATTTTCCTGTAAAATTTCTTCATATACAAATCTGAAAACAAGACTTTATATTTTCATTAATTTACAACATAATTTATCATTTTATTTTTATGGAAAAAACAGATTTTTGAGCATTTTAAAACTATGTAACTTTTTAAACGTGTAGACATAATATCTAAGTGTTGGAATAAAAACACATCTCAAGATAAGAATAGAACTTCAAGGATATTTTACTGGAAAGGAAAAATACATCAGAAAGAATAAACCTGAATGCTCACAAGAGACAAGTGACTTCCAGGAGTGGAAGGAGTCGGTTTCATGTGTGACCATGCAATAGTCTGTTTCTAAGACACTAGAAATAACAGAGTGTATTATTATTTCTAAGTTCGAAAGCACTTATGGTCTTTTCTTTTTCTTTGGCAATTTATACCCATATACACTAAATGTTTGTAATTTAAACCTTCATTGGCTTCTCTCATTCCTCTCCCTCTCATGTTGAACTTTTCTGCTTCCAAACAAGATTTCTCTTTATTTTGGTGTGTGTGTGTGTGTGTGTGTGTGTGTGTGTGTGTGTGTGTAAGAGAAGAGAGAGATTGAACTTAATTATCATCACTTGTATACATGACTGCAATTTATTATTTATTTATTTATTAAAACATAGACAACTCATTAGTTGATACATCATTAAAGACAGTGACACATTCTTCCTCCTAGCACCCATTAATTTTCATTAACCCCTCAGGGAAGGGTGGAGTCTTATGAGTCACTCTGCCAACATAATGAATCATGACAGGTCCAATTGTGTGCAGATCATGACAGCTTCCCTTATCTTTTCAGTGGGACCACATCCTCAGCACTCCTCTTACATTCTTTTCATCTTCCTCTTCTCTGATGTTCCCTGAGCCTTGGATGAAGTGTGCTAGAATTACCAATAACAAATTAGAAACTTATTCCTCATTATTTAAGATAATATTGATGTTTATTTAATTAAATATTAGAAGATCTTTCATGAAAAAGACTAAAGTTTCCCTTGAAAAGAAAAAAATTGTTATGAATATCTGTTGAAGTTTGGTCTTTTGCTGTATATTGTAATGCTAAATAGTACTCCCACGGTCTGCTTGCCCCTAGGGATGAGGAGAGTCTCATATACACCAAGTGATGCTACATATCTTTGCTCCTTAATTTAAAACTATTGGTTGAATAAAAATATGGGTAGCCTGGCAGAAGAGATGAGGGCAGATTTTTATTCCGGGGCTTGGAGTCTGAGGCAGGACCATGAGGTAAAGAGAGGGGAAGGTGGAGAAAGGAGAATATCCCATGGGATGGAGGATCATGAGAACTGGCCATGAATGCTAGACAATCCAAGTAAGAGCAGCTCAA
Organism: Rhabdomys pumilio; assembly: GCA_030674055.1. Lineage (NCBI taxonomy): Eukaryota > Metazoa > Chordata > Mammalia > Rodentia > Muridae > Rhabdomys > Rhabdomys pumilio. The sequence continues at coordinate 146,860,684 of JANHMN010000001.1, read as the reverse complement.
GTGAAACATGCCAAGTCATATCTTGGGGTTATTTCACAGGGAAGTAGACAAAATAGCTTAGAGAGTTGATATCTGCCCAGCGATGGTACTATTAAGGCTTACTATGAATATAAAAGTTTTGTTTCTCTTATCTGGGAACTGAATGATCTAAAGAAGAGTAGAAACTCCCAAGTTGATACTAAATATTTACCACAACAAATATCCATTTGGCTAGCACAGATTAGGTGTCATCCACTCTAAACATCCAATCTTCTCCAGCTTCCTTGCTGTGTATCACATGTGATTCTTCAGTATATTTGATAGAAAAGTCCACAGGTTTCAACTCCAATCAAACATGAAGATAGCAACCTTCAATGCAAGAGACTTATATAAATCTCTTAAGCATGACAACTATTAACAACTTAAAACATTTATATAAAAAACTCTAAATTTATCTAGGCTTTCATTGCATCACTGAAACAGAAGCATCACGAAGAGGCTGGAAATGTCTGCAGGAGGAACTTCATTTCAGATCAATGAACAATAGCAACAGAAATACTCTACATATGTGCTATTGAAATTATGTATCTGATGCTGGAAATTTAGTGTTTGCACACCCCCTCAATGTATAGCTGGCTATACTGCCATCATTTCCCAACAATTAGAAATGAGAAGTACAAGTTTAGCTACTGTAGATTTTAAGATGTGTAATTTCCAAATGCTGAATTCAACAGTATGACATGAAGCAAAGTCCTAACCACAATTCTAGTTCCTCCTCAGTCAAAATTAGCTTTCTCTACATTTGCTACAAAGCTCAGAGAAAAGAGCATTAAGGTTTTTACATTGTCGCTTATTCTCTTGCCTCAGGACAAGTAAGAGTTTGCTACTGAAAGCTTTTTGAAGATAAAAGCAAAATAGCAAAAGGAAGTAGACATTGCACTAATTTGAAAAATAAGCATCAGTCATATAGACAGAAAACAGAAGCAAGGTCAGTCTACCCAGAGGCCAGTATAGAATCTAGGCTAAGTCAAATGCTTGGTAAAGGAGTAGAAACAAAAATAGTTAATAAGTATGGCTACAAAGCTGATAACACTGCAATGATGTCTAGAAAATATTCAATGAACTCAAACCATACTGTCTCTGAAATAAATGGGGAACAAGAAAAACCTGGAAATGCAAAAATAAAAATATAAAACATACAAAATCAGAAGAAGTAGGTAGGAAATCAACTCAAAAGTAGAAAGGACCACATATTTTTCCTAGCAAAAATAAGATATAGCGATTTTAAAACCATGAAATTATTTACAATAATAAAAGCATAAATAGAAAACAAGCAAAAATAAAATAATGAATAGAAAATAAGCAAATTTTAAGCAATCTAAAGACTCAAAGTGAGACAAATGAGATCTATACCTGTAAGCAGAATTTTCCTTTTTTTCTCAAAACACTTTATTTATCAGTATTTGTATATACATATATACTTATACATGTATACACATATACACGCATATATGAACAATAATTAAAAAATAAGATGTATTTGAAAAGTATGGGGGGTTGGAAAGAGTGGAAGGAAGGAGAGAAAGGGAAAAGTTATGTAAATACAGTGCTCATATATGAAATTCTCAAAAAGGAATCCAGTTTTTTACAATTTTCAACAGATTAACTAGCATTTTACAATATGAAAATAAATATGACCTATAATTATGTTGAAGGACATTTTAACTCACTACAAACTTTGAAGTTTAAAATGAAATCAATAAAAATTATTTTGCCCAGCATACTAACAAAAACCACAATAACGTTTTATAATTCAAAGTATTTCTGAGAACAAAACAATGGATTGTCAGAAGCTAAGTCAGCAGAGCCAGGGGGACACTGTATGCTATTTCTTTCTTTCTTTCTTTCTTTCTTTCTTTCTTTCTTTCTTTCTTT
>JANHMN010000001.1:146807300-146858479 GCA_030674055.1 Rhabdomys pumilio | reverse complement strand
CTGCCTATGATTCACTTGTCCTTATCTAAGTTAGTACTATCTACAAAAGCTGCCTATTTACAAGGTCTATGATTACTCAGGTTGGTAAATTTCCACAAAAGCTGCCTGTTTACAATAGTTTATAGACAACCGTTTCAGTGTTTTTCCATAGAGACCCAAGACTTTGTGTTAGTAGGCATGTATGCCAGGCCTATTGCTAATTTTAGGCTTATGGCTGGTTTTAGGCCTTCAGTGTGCAAGCAGGACTGCCCCTGACATCTCCTCCATTCTTCAAGTATAGAAGGGCAGTGGTGATTCTAATCTTGCCAAGACGGGGATAGAGGCCTGACCTCCAGTAATTAAAGGGGACCTTGTAATGGCTCCAATCCTCCTGTCTTTGTCCAGTGAGGCATGTGGGCCATACCCATTCCAATGTCTTTTTCCTGGAGAGGGGATACTTTTGACATCAACCCCTATGCAGTCAGGCTTGTCCCTCAGGGAACCCAGAAACATATTTTTAACTTTTATTTATATTCCCTTGCAGTGCTTAGCCTCACAGTCTCAGCAAGAATTCAGATCGCCAGAAAGAGGGGGTTCTGGGTGGCCCCTCTCTGCTTGGTCTAGGGGTGGAAGTCCCCTCTTTTAGGTTGGGTAGTGATGGGACTTGGGAGCACCCTGGATAGAGTAACATCTTCATCTAGAGTCTCGTGGTCCTCTATATCTAACTTATGATAATGTATCTGAATAGATTTTGCTATCAAATTATCTATCTGTTGTTTCACAAAGTTAGTCAGCCTATTTAAGGCCCAGGGACCAAAGGAAATAAGCAAAAATAACCTAATGGTCCCAAAATAGAAGGAAGTAGGGTTAACAATCATGGAGAGGTTAAAGACCAATTCTTGTACAAGCTCTCATTTTTCTTTTTCTCTTTCTCTCTCTGTCTTTTCTCAAAACATTCTCTGGCCTTTTTCATGCTCTCTTTAATCATCTCTGTTTTTCCTATGTAAAAGCAGCATTCTTCTTTAAGGGCTGTACACAGTCTAAAGCTGTACACAGTCTTTTCTATTGTAAAAGAGAAAATAAAGTCCAATAAAGTCCTTTGCAATTTTTGGGGATTGCAACAGACAATGAAACAAGGAATTTCTTCAGATTAGTGATGTCAGTCTATAGCTGTTTAATGTCCTTGTCAAAGGCCCATTGGAGGTCTGAGAAGTATAAGTCCAGAGGCCAGTATCAGGATTAGAACTCCTAACAGCAGACATTACGGGTGATTAATTTTTACCTGGAAAGGAAAAAAGAAGGGAATTCTCAGGGAAATTTCTCTTCCCTGGATGTCAATTGTTATTCATCTTATTTATAATTGGGCCTGGTTTTGTTGGGGTATCTATTTAATTCATTAATCTTTTTGGCAGCCATTTAGCTGTGCCTTCTGTGGTATCCAACAGGCATATCAATCCTCGACCCCATATAGGAACTGGGTCCTGGCCATTCCAATTAAGGGTAAAAGGGTCCTTCCACATAGTTGTGGCTTAGTTTTTATTGGTCTCAGAGATGCCAGATGCAATCAGTAGCAGGTTTGAGTGAGCTTTCAGTTTTAGAAAGTTAAGAGTAAACAAAGCATGCTCCTTCCACCCTCAAAGAGTCATAAAGACACTATTTAAAAAAATATAATTCTTTATAAATAATTTATTTTATCAAAGGACTATTATAAAACAGCCAACAATTAATCAATCTATATAATATATCAATTAATGAGAGCTTCTTCTACTTTTTGTAAAATTACTCCTCTTTTGTCAATTAATTGTTGAGGGAAATTAAGATTTGCATCTCTCTTGAGAATATTAAACAGAGACATAAATTATTTTGTGAAGAGCTTAAAATAAGATCTTAGCCAATAAGCATCTTCCAGAAACCTTTGAAAATCATTTGAAATAAGTAAACAATTCTTTTGCCAGACCCATTATCTGTTTTTTTTTATTGGATATTTTATGTATTTACCTTTCACTGTTATCTCCTCTTCCTTTCTCCCACAAAACTCCTTATCCCATACCCCCTCTTCCGATTTTTATGAGGGTGTACTCTCACCATTCTCCCTATCCCTCCTTCCTGCTCTTGTATTCCCCAACACTATGGATCCAATCTTTCGGGGACCATGGCCCTCCACTTCCACTGTTGTCTAACAAGGCCTCTATACAAGTAGACTATGAGTCCCTCCCTTTCTGTTCTTAGGCTGGAGGTTTAGACCCTGAGAGCTCTGGTTGAGTATTTTGCTACTCCTTCTAAAAAAAAAACCCAAAGCACCCACACTTTGGTCTTCCTTCCTCCTTTTGAGTTTCATGTGGTCTATACATTGTGTCTTAGGTATTGTGAACTTTTGGGCTAATACCAACTTATCAGTGAGTGCATGCCATGTATGTTCTTTTGTGATCGAGTTACCTCACTCAGGATGATATTCTCAAGCTTCATCCATTTGCCTAAGAATTTCATGACCTAACTGTTTTTAATAGCTGAGTAGTACTCCATTGTGTAAATATACCACATTTTCTGTATCCATTCCTCTGTTGAAGGATATCTGGGTTCTTTCCAACTACTGGCTATTATAAATAAAGCTACTATAAACATAGTGGAGTATGTGTCCCTGTTGTATGTTGAAACATCTTTTGGGTATATGCCCAGAAGTGGTATAGCTGGGTCCTCGGGTAAAACTATGTTCAATTTTCTGAAGTATCGCCAGGCTGATTTCCACAGTGGTTGTACCAACTTACAATCCCACCAACAATGGAGGAGTGTTCCTTTTTCTCCACATCCTCGTCAGCATCTGCTGTCACCTGTGTTTTCAATCTTAGCCGTCCTGACTGGTGTGAGGTGGAATCTCAGTGTTTTCATTTGCATTTCCCTGATGACTAAGGATGTTGAACACTTATTTAGGTGCTTCTCAATCATTCGAGATTCCTCAGTTGAGAATTTGTTTATATAGTAGACTACATTGATGGACTTCTGTATATTGAACCAACCCTGCATTCCTGGGATAAAGCCTACTTGATCATGATGAATGATTGTTTTGATGTGTTCTTGTATTCTGTTCGCAAGAATTTTATTGAGTATTTTTGCATCGATATTCATTAGGGAGATTGGTCAGAAGTTCTCTTTCTTTGTTGGGTCTTTGTGTGGTTTAGGTATGAGCATGATTGTGGCTTCATAGAATGAATTGGGTAGTGTTCCTTCTATTTCTACTTTGTGAAATAGTTTGAAAAGAATTGGTATTATGTCTTCCTTGACAGTCTGATACAATTCTGCACTGAAACCATCTGGTCCCGGACGTTTTTGTTTGTTTGTTTGTTTGTTTGTTTTGTTGTTTTTTTTGTGGGTAGACTTTTAATGACTGCTTCTATTTCTTTCAGGATTATGGGACTGTTTAGATAGTTTATCTGCTCCTGATTTAACATTGGTAACTGGTATTTGTCTAGAAAGTTGTCCATTACATCTAGATTTTCCAATTTTGTTGAGTATAGGCTATTATAGGATCTGATGATTTTTTGGATTTCCTCGGTTTCTGTTGTTATGTCCCCCTTTTCAGTTCTGATTTTATTAATTTGAATACTGTCTCTCTGCCCTCTGATTAGTCTGGCTAAGGGTTTATCTATCTTGTTGATGTTCTCAAAGAACCAGCTCCTGGTTTTACTAATTCTTTGTATAGTTCTTTTTGTTTCTATTTGGTTGATTTCAGCCCTGAATTTAATTATTTCCTCCTGTCTACTCCTCTTGGGTGTATTTACTCCTTTTTGTTCTAGAGCTTTCTGGTGTGTTGTCAAACTGCTAGTGTATGCCCTCTCTAGTTTCTTTTTGTAAGCACTTAGAGCTATGAGTTTTCCTCTTAGCACTGCTTTCATTGTGTCCCATAGGTTTTGGTATAATGTGTCTTCATTTTCATTAAATTTTAAAAAGTCTTTAATTTCTTTCCTTATTTCTTCCCTGACCACATTATCATTGAGTAGAGTATTGTTCAATTTCCATGTGAGTGTGGGCTTTCCCTCATCTTCCTGTTTGCATATCCAGCCCGTTATCCTATGTCTTTTTATTGGGGAATTGAGCCCATTGATGTTAAGAGATATTAAGGAGAGGAGATTGTTGCTTCCTGTTATTTTTGTTAACAGTGGGGGCATTGTTTATGTGATTTTCTTCTTTTGGGTTTGTTGGAAGAGGCTTACTTTCTTGCTCTTTCTGGTGTATAATTGCCCTCCTTGTATTGGTGCTTTCCTGCTATTATTCTTTGTAGTGCTGGGTTTGTGGAAAGATATTGTGTAAATTTCATTTTGTCATGGAATATCTTGGTTTCTCCATCTATGGTGATTGAGTGTTTTGCTGGGTATAGTATCCTGGGCTGGCATTTATGTTCCCTTAGGGTCTGTATGACATCTGTCCAGGATCTTCTAGCTTTTATAGTCTCTGGTGAGAAGTCTGGTGTAATTCTGATAGGTCTGCCTTTATATGTTACTTGGCCTTTTTCCCTTACTGCTTTTAAAATTCTTTCTTTGTTTTGTGCATTTTGTGTTTTGATTATGATGTGACGGGAGGTATTTCTTTTCTGGTCTAGTCTATTTGGCATTCTATAGGCTTCATGGATGATTATGGGCATCTCGTGTGTGCGTGTGTGTGATGACTGACTTTATTGGTTCTTATCTGCTGCAGGAGGTAGTCTTTCTGATGTTGGCTGAATAAGGGACAAATCTATGAATACAGCAGAATATCATTAGAAGTCATCTTATCATTACTATTGTTTAAGACCCATATTTGGGCCCTATAAGTAACGTGGGGAAAAAGCTCATTTGAATGCACAGAGAATGAAGCAGAAAGCATAGGACGTGTGTGGATCTACCCCCATGTCTTCTGCATATATATCACGGCTTGCAGTTTAGTTGTTTCCTTTTTTATGGGATTCCTGAGTGTGCAAATAAGTGGGCTTTTGATTCTTGTGCCTTTGCTTTGCTCTTCTCCTTCAGTTAGTCTGTCTTGTTCAACTTCAGTGAGATGGTTTTTGTTTTATTTTACTCTACTTTATTTTGTTGTTTTGTCGTTATCTATTAAAGGCCTGTTCTTTTACAATGGGAAACTGAAAAGAAGTGGATGCAGATGGCAGGGAATGGGAGGTAGAATTGGGAAAAGTAGAGGGAGAAGAAACGGTGATCAAGATATATTGCTTACAAAGAGCATTTATTTTCAATAAAAGGAGAGAGAAATATTTTATTTATTTTTATTTTTTGTAGATGAGTGTCTTATTTAGAACTTTGTTGCTGTAATGAGACACTACAATGAAGCCAACCCTTATAAAGGAAAACATTTAATTTTGAGTTGGCTTACACTTGCAGAATTTAGTCCATTATTATCATGGCAGAAAGCATGGCAGCATACAGGCAGATATGGTGCTGGAGAAGGAGCTGAGAATTGTAAATCTTGATCTGAAGGCAGCAGGAGACAGTGTGACACACTAGGTGTATCTTGAGAATAGGAGACCTCAAAGTCCACTCTCATAGTGACACACTGTAACTTTATTTTTTTTTCAAAACTTATTTTTAATGATGGTTCTTAAATACTTTAACCTCCCTTTTAGCCCACCAGAGGTAGTGGTAAAATAAAGGATATGAGGAGGTGGGTCAGAGAAGTGGACCTGTTTAGAAAGGTTCTTTGGAGCAACTCCCATCTGTCCTGTCTGAAAATCAGCAGTCCAATTCACAGGCTAACAGTGCAGCTTGATCCACTCACAAACACTTCATGGATACACCAGCAGTTGAGTTCAGTAGAGTAAGGATAGCAACAGTGGTGACAGGACCTAGCAGAGATGGCCAGGACTCGGCCTCTGCTCTAGTCAGCAGACATACTGTTTCCTAGGGACCAGTAGGAATACCAGAAGTTCTCAGCTGTCCCTCTCTCAGGGAATTGAAGATCGGCAGAGATGAGAGATCCATAAGCACTGCATAGCTAGCTGTGTAAGCAAGCCAAGCTTAGCCTCTGTCACTGTATGTGGAGTCCTATTTATATCCAACAAATATCACATGTCCTCCATGGGTCTTGGCTCAGCACTAGTCTTGTCTCAACACATTTCTCTATCTCAGCTAACATCACTCTGTCAACCAGCCACAGTCCACAGAAGTGGCAGGAAACTGCAGCACACTACCAGAAGACTGTAGGTGCATTTCTCTCTATGGAGTCCTAACAAATACCCCTCAACTAAGCAATGTAAGGTGAACCAATTCATGCATGTTGTTAGCAAAGAACCCTTCATCATGTGTTCTTTCATGTGCTTGCTTTAGCAGAACATTTCCTGTCCTGTAGCCAGTTCAGCTAAATGTTCCTTCATGTGTTTGCCCTAACAAAACACTGTCCAGCCAACTTTCTAAAGAACCCATAAGTTTCTACTTCAACGCACTTCCTCAAGCAAGGTCATATCTCCTAACAGTGCAATTAACCAAGGACCAAGCATCCAAACAAGTTTGTCCCTGGAGGCCATACCTTTTCTTTTTTCTTTTATTTTATGCATTAAATTATTTATTGGATATTTTATTTATTGACATTTCATATGTTACCCTTTTTCCCTTTTGCCCCATATTAATCCCCTACCCCATCACTCCTCCTCCTCCTTTATTGCCTCTATATGTTTAAATGTATGTTTAAATTACATACAATAAGGTCAATTCTAGGTTGAGGAACTAGCATACAATAGATGCAAATAGTTAAGGAACAAGTAAGACAATAAACCCAGATAGTCAAAGAACATGCAAGACAATAAACAGAGTCCTGTGATCAAAATATCTGAACTTACTTCCCTGTCCTTGCCCAAAGTCATTTTCATGCCTGAAGCCTACTTCTTTGTTCTAGCCCAAAATTGAGATTCCTGTCTCAAATTTCTTCTTTGTTCTAGCCTAGGATTTAGATTTCTGCCTGAAATTACTTCTTTATTCCAGCCTAATATCAGATTCCTGCCTGCAGTCCATTTTCTTGTTTTTGGCCTATGTCAGATTCCTTCCAAATAGCCCATTTCCTTCACTAATGTCAGACTTCTTCCAGGCAGCCTCCAAAGCTCTCCACCTCTCCCCCTTTTTTATTTCATAAACAAGACTGAGTCTGTCTTAGGTCATTCTGACAAGAATGTCTTCCTTACCCATCATGGAATATGCATTATCAAAAGCAGTGCACTTCTGTCTTAGGTTGGTAAGGCTCTGTGCAGAATCTTACTCGTCCTTGGCTTGCCAACCTGTTAAATTAATAACTCTGTCTGTGGGTCCATTTTCAGTTTCAAGTCATGTACTTTGGCTGCCAACCTGTTGATGTAGCTAAAGACAATCTTTAACATGATGGGCAGGAATAAAAGTATTCCCAGGACAAAAGGGGCTAGCATGATCAAATCTATATATGCCATTCCTGAGGTTTAACCAAAATGAAAATACTGACCTCAGGACATGGATAATTTTATTGGCATTATCTGCAGCATCAAAGCTCAGTGGAGCAGCATTCTTTAAATTTATAAGCTCAGTATGCAAAGTTAAAACATCCAGAGAGGTGTTAGAATTATGCCAATTACCCTACAGGTGTCTTTAAACTTTTTTCTAATTATAATGACAATCATTGTAAATTTTAGAAGTAACACTACTTCGACGTTATTTGTCATGACACTCAAGATGGCTCCTAATTCTTTTTTTTTAGGGTTATTTACTTATTTATTTATTTATTTATTTATTTATTATATGTAAGTACACTGTAGCTGTCTTCAGGCACCCCAGAAGAGGGCATCAGATCTCATTACAGATGGTTGTGAGCCACCATGTGGTTGACTGGGATTTGAACTCAGGACCTCCAGAAGAGCAGTCAGTGCTCTTAAACACTGAGCCACCTCACTAGCCCCAGCTCCTAACTCTTGAACCCTGAACTTCCTTCAGATAATTTGAATAGGAAATAGAGCATCAATCTGTTGTTTCAGACACCTATATAAATCCTTTTGTATACTCAATACATTAGTAGCATTTTTTATTTTTTTTGCCAGATGGTTAACGAAAATACCTGTCTTAACTCCTTGTCAAAGCTATTATAGAAGCAGTGGTGATAGCAATTAATGAAATTAAAGTTGTTATATCAGCAATAATCAAGGCTGCTACCCTCTTGCTTCTGCTCAAATCCTAATACACTTCTTCCAGCATTTTCACACTTTTTTCAGAGAATCAAGGTTTTTTAATACTCAGGGCAGTACGACAAAACCTGATTGATAGATCCCCATAACAGACATGCCAGGTTTCAACACACTAACACAATTAGAAAGTATATAGTCAATGTAACTTACAATAAATGCTGTGGAAAAGACAAAACCAATTTTACCTTGACAATTAAAGAGCCTTAAAAATGCACTAACCCTTGTTTGAAATCCACGTCTTGACCCAACTTTATCTCTTGCTATCATAAAATCATAAAGAACTGCAGCTAGCTTCCAAATATGAATTTTGATGGGGATTGCACTAAATCTGTAGACTGTTCTCAGCAAGACAGCCATTACTATATTAATCCTGCCAATCCACAATCCACGAGCATGGGAGATCTTTCCATCTTCTAAGATCTGCTTTGATTTCTTTCTTCAGAGACTTGAAGTTCTTGTCATACAGATCTTTTACAAGCTTGGTTATATTCACACCAAGGTATTTTATAATATTTGTCACTATTGTGAAGGGGGTCATTTCCCTAATTTCTTTCTCAGCCTGTTTATCCTGTGAGTCAAGGAAGTCTACTTATTTGTTTGAGTTAATTTTATATCCAGTCACATTGCTAAAGTTGTTTATCAGGTTCAGGAATTCTCTGATGGAAGCTTTGAGGTCACTTAAGTATACTATGATATCATCTACAAATAGTGAAATTTTGACTTCTTCCTTTCCAATTTGTATCCCTTTGACCTCCTTTTGTTGCCTAATTGCTCTGGCTAGGACTTCCAGTATTATATTAAATAGGTAGGAAAAGAATGGACAGCCTTGTCTAGTACCTGATTTTAGTGGGATTGTTTCTAGTTTCTCTCCATTTAGTTTGATATTGACTACTGGTCTGCTGAATATTGCTTTTACTATGTATAGGTATGGGCCTTGGATTCCTGGTATTTTCAAGACTTTTACCATGAAGGGGTGTTAAATTTTGTCAAATGCTTTCACAGCATCTAGTGATATGGTCATGTGAGTTTTTTTTTTCTTTGGGTTTGTTTATATAGTGGATTACATTGATGGATTTCCGTATATTGAACCATCCCCGCATTCCTAGGATAAAGTCTACTTGATCATGATGGATGATTTTTTTAATGTGTTCTTGAATTCTGTTTGCAAGAATTTTATTGAGTATTTTTGCAACGATATTCATAAGGGAGATTGGTCTGAACTTCTCTTTCTTTGTTGGGTCTTTTTGTGGTTTAGGTATGAGTATAATTGTGGCTTCATAGAATGAATTGTGTCTTGTTCCTTCTGTTTCTATTTTGTGGAACAGTTTATAGACAATTGCTATTAGGTCTTCTATGAAGGACTGATAGAACTCTGCACTAAAACCATCCTATCCTGGACTATTTTTGGTGGGAAGACTTTTAATGACTGCTTCTATTTCTTTCATGGTTATGGGACTGTTTATATGGTTTATCTGCTCCTGATTTAATTTTGGAAACTGGTATATGTTTAGAAAATTGTCCATTTCATTCCGATTTTTCAATTTTGTTAAGTATAGGCTTTTGTAGTAGGATCTGGTGATTTTTTTGAATTTCCTCAGTTTCTGTTGTTATGTCACCCTTTTCAGTTCTGATTTTATTAATTTGGATATTGTCTGTCTGCCCTCTGATTAGTCTGACTAAGAATTTATTTATCTTGCTGATTTTCTCAAAGAACCAGCTCCTGGTTTTGTTGATTCTTTGTATAGTTCTTTTTGTTTCTACTTGGTTGATTTTGGCCCTGAGTTTGACTATTTCCTGCCATCTACTCCTCTTGGGTGTATTTGCTTCTTTTTGTTCTAGAGTTTTCTGGTGTGTTGTCAAACTGCTAGTGTATGCTCTCTCCAGTTGCTTTTTGTAGGCACTTAAAGCTATGAGTTTTCCCCTTAGCACTACTTTCATTGTATCCCATAAGTTTGGGTATGATGTGTCTTCATTTTCATTAAATTCTAAGAAGTTTTTAATTTCTTTCTTTATATCTTTCCTGACTAAGTTATCATTGAGTAGAGCATTGTTCAGTTTCCATGTGAATGTGGGCTTTCCATTGTTCTTGTCATTATTGAAGACCATCCTTAGTCCATGGTGATCTGATAGGATGCATGGGATTATTTCAATTTTCTTGTATCTGTTGAGGACTGTTTTGTGACCAATTCTATGGTCTATTTTGGAGAAGGTACCATGAGGTGCTGAGAAAAAGGTATATTCTTTTGTTTTAGGATGAAATGTTCTATAGTTATCTGTTAAATCCATTTGGTTCATAACTTCTATTAGTTTCACTGTGTCTGTGTTTAGTTTCTGTTTCCATGCTATTGTGTCTATTGCTGAGAGTGAGATGTTGAAGTCTTTCACTATTATTGTGTAAGATGCAATGTGTGCTTTGAGCTTTAGTATGGTTTCTTTTATGAAAGTGGGTTCTCTTACATTTGCTGCATAGATGTTCAAAATTGAGAGTTCATCTTGGTTGACTTTTTCTTTGATGAGTATGAAGTGTTCTTATCCTTTTTGATAGTTTTAACTTGAAAGTTGATTTTATTCAGTATTAAAATGGCTACTTCAGCTTGTTTCTTAGGACCATTTGCTTGAAAAATTGTTTTCCAGCCTTTTACTCTAAGGTAGTGTCACTAAGATGAATTTCCTGTATGCAGCAAAATGCTAGGTCCTGTTTACATATCCAGTCCATTAGGCTATGTCTTTTTTATTGGGGAATTGAGTCCATTGATGTTAAGAGATATTAAGGAAAGGAGATTGTTGCTTCCTGTTATTTTTGTTAACAGTGGTGGAATTATCTTTGTGTGACTATCTTCTTTTGGATTTATTGGAAGAAGATTACTTTCTTGCTCTTTCTAGGGTATAATTTCCCTCCTTGTATTAGAGTTTTCCCTCTATTATCCTCTGTAGTGCTGGATTTGTGGAAAGATATTGTGTAAATTTGGTTTTGTCACAGAGTATCTTGGTTTCTCCATCTATGGTAATTGAGAGTTTTGTTGGGTATAGGATTTGTGTTCTCTTAGGGTCTATATGACATCTGTCCAGGATCTTCTGGCTTTTATAGTATGTAGTGAGAATTCTCATGTAATGCTGATAGGTCTGCCTTTATATGTTACTTGACCTTTTCCCCTTACTGCTTTTAAAATTCTTTCTTTGTTTTGTGCATTTGGTGTTATGGTTATTATGTGATGGGGGTATTTCTTTTTCTGGTCTAGTCTATTTGGAGTTGTATAGGTTTCTTGTATGTTTATGGGCATCTCGTACTTTAGGTTAAGGAAGTTTTCTTCTGTAATTTTGTTGAAGATATTTATTGGCCCTTTAATTTGGGAATCTTCACTCTCTTCTATACCTATTTTTCTAAGGTTTGGTCTTCTCATTGTGTCCTGCATTTCCTGAATGTTTTTGGTTAGGAACTTTTTACACTTTGCATTTTCTTTGACAGTTATGTCAATATTTTTTATGGTATCTTCTACACCTGAGATTCTCTCTTCTATCTCTTGTATTCTGTTGGTGATGCTTGCCTCTATGACTCCTGATCTCTTTCCTAGGTTTTCTATCTCTAGGGTAGTCTCCCTTTGTGATTTCTTTATTGTGTCTATTTCCATTTTTATGTCCTGGATGGTTTTGCTCAATTCCTTCACCTGTTTGGTTGTGTTTTCTTGTAATTCTTTAAGGGATTTTTGTGTTTCCTCTTTAAGGGCTTCTACTTGTTTACCTGTGTTCACCTCAATTTCTTTGAGAGTGTTATGTCCTTCTTAAAGTCCTCTATCATCATCCTTAGAACTGATTTTAAATCTGAATCTTGCTTTCCTGGTGTGATGGGGTATTCAGGACTTTCTATTGTGGGAGAACTAGATTATGATGATGCCATGTACCCTGGGTTGCTGATGCTTATGTTCTTGTGCTTGCCTTTTGCCATCTGGTTACCTTTAGTGCTACTTGTGCTCACTGTCTCTGACTGGAGCCTGTCTTTCCTATTATCTTGGTTGTGTCAAAACTGTTTGGAGTGGGTGTTGCTGCCAGGGTTAGAGCTCCTGAAAGCCCCCACCTTCTCTGGGTTTTGTGGGTTGGGTGCAGAGCTGAAGCCCAAGATCTGTTCAGTGCTCAGGTGCAGACTGGAAGGACCATACCTTTTCAAATGACTGCAATGTTTTTCTATCTGCATGTACCTGTGTATTACATGTGTGTATAAAAAGTACAAAGAGGACAAAGAATGTTTCAGATTTCATGGAAATGGACAGTTTGGATGCAATGATTCAAATGCAGGTTCTCTCAAAGAACATCCTAAGCTCTCAACTATTGAACCATCCCTCCAGTCCCCTAATTTTCAGATTTTTAAACAAGGATGAAAATTCACCTTCAGATAGAATTTCTGGCAAAATCTTTTGAACTACAAAGATAAGTTTATAAGTAAAATGATAGCTTTAATTGCTATTACCAAAATGTGATAATTATCAAAATATCATGATGTTACTTTTAATGTTTCTGCAGTACTGGATGAAAATATGCCAGGAGAAAATAGTTATGCAACGTTTTGTAAATGTTTTATTATTCCTTTTTCTTTATTTTTCTTTTTCTTGTTACATTTTTTACCATAGATGTTTTAGTCTCTTTTTAATGCTTTCATTAAAACTGAATTACATCACTTCCTCCCCCTTTTCTCCCTCCATCCTCCATACCGTCCCTCCAATCTCTCTCATGCCTAACCTCTAAAATTGATAAACTTTTTAAATTTTTACATATATGTGTATGTTCACAAATATATAAATATAACATGTTAAGTTCATTTTTATTTTTTGTATGTATATGGTTTCATGGTTGATCACTCTTTGTTGAAATCAATAAGGGGCTCATTCCTGGAAGGGCCTAGTTATACTTCTTCAAGCAGTCATTACTTGCCTGTAGTTCTTTGTGCAGTGATGAGACACCACAAACATTACCTCTCCCTTTGCCTTTTCTCTCTCCAAACATTTCAATACCCCCTACTTCCTCTCAAATTATTTGCCTATTTTAATTATATTGCATACATATGCTTAATTGTATGAAAATAATGTGCAGAGTCCATTAAGAATGGCTTCATGTGTATTTTATCTCAACTCAGAACACTTTGTATTGAATAACCAATTAGAGGTTTCAACCCTGGAAGAAATTCATGTTCCTCTCCCTCTCCCTCTCCCGCTCCCTCTCCCTCTCCCCCTCCCCCTCCCCCCTCTCTCCCTCTCTCTCTCTCTCTCTCTACTTCTCCCTCTCTATGTCTTTCTCTCTGTCTCTCTCTGTTTCTCTCTGTCTCTCTCTCTCTCTCTCTCTCTCTCTCTCTCTCTCTCTCTCTCTCTCTGTAGTCATTCATTACCTTCAGTGCTTTGTAGTGCCTGGATGCTGTGAGTTTGTGTTTCTTTGCTGCATTTGCATCTCTATTCACATTATTAGTTTTCAGATCTTATTTATGCACACATACATAATATAGTCTAGTATTTTGAAATCTTGACTTAGGAAAGAGGCTTTTGGGTTATATCCAGCTCAAATCATGTGAGTCCTGTGTCCAATGTGTGCAGTGTCTTCATATAGGAACTCAATTTTAACTTCTAAGCAGCAGCCATGGGCAAAAGCATCAGTCTGTATGGTTTTGTATACTGTGCTCAACAAGTTCAAATGGATGTTTCTCATGCCTGGTACTGGAGTTTTTGTTATATAGTATATGGATTTTGTGGGGAACATTATTAGCCCAAGCTATATTACTTCATTTAATATTAAATACATCTGATAGGGTGCATGGGATTAATTCAATCTTCTTGTGTCTGTTGAGGTTTGTTCTGTGTTAAATTATATGGTCAGTTTTGAAGAAGGTTCTATGAAGTGCGGAGATGAAGGTATAGTCTTTTTTTTTTAGGGTGAAATGTTTTGTAGATGTCTGTTAAATCCATTTGGTTCATAACTTCTGTTAGTTTCACTGTGACTCTGTTTAGTTACTGTTTCCATGATCTGTCCATTGGTTAGAATGGGATGTGGAAGTCTCCCACTATTATTGTGTCAAAAAAAAAAAATGTGTGCTTTGAGCTTTAGCAATGTTTCTTTTACAAATGTGAATGACCTTGCATTTGGAGCATAGATGTTCAGAAATGAGAGTTCATCTTATTATATTTTTCCTTTGATGAGTATGAAGCATCCTTCCTCATCCCTCATCTTTTTGATAACTTTTGTTTGAAAGTCAATTTTATTCAATATTAGAATGGCTATTCCAGCTTGTTTCTTGGGACCATTTGCTCGGGAAATTTTTTCCAGCTTTTTACTCTGAGGTAGTGTCTGTCATTGTATTTTGTATTTGATTGTTATGTGACAAGAGGAACTTCTTTTCTGGTCCAATCTATTTGGAGTTCTATGGGCTTCTTGTATATTTATGGGAATCTCTTTACATTAGGGAAGTTTTCTTCTATAATTTTGTTGTAAATGTTATTGTCCTTTCTAGTTGAAAATCTTCACTCTTTTCTATACTCATTATTCTTAGGTTTGATCTTGAGGTGTGTTTCTTGATTGCAGCAAGAGACTGTGTCTTGTTTATGCATCCAGTCTGTTAGTCTATCCCTTTTTATTGGGAAACTGAGTCTGTTTGTGTTAAGAGACATTAAATGATCAAAGATTGTTGCTTCCTGTTATTTTGTTGTTGTTGTTGTTAGATGTGAATTATATTTGTGTGGTTCCCTTATTTTGGGTTTGTTGTAATAAGATTAATTTCTTGCTTATTCTTGGGTATAGTTCCCCTTCTTGTGTTAAAGTTTTCCTTCTATTATCCTCTGTAGGGCTGGTTTAGTGAGAAGATATTGTTTAAATTTGATTTTGTCATGAAATATCTTGGTTTCTCTCTCTGACAATAGAGAATTTTTCTGGCTATAGTAGACTGGGCTGGAATTTTTGTTCTCTTGTAGTCTGTATGACATCTGCCCAAGATCTTCTGGCTTTTGGAGTCACTGTTGAGAAGTCTTGAGTAATTCTGATAGATTTGCCTTTATATATTACCTGACCTTTTACCCTTACAGCTGTTAATATTTGTACTGGCTGGTTTTGTGTGTCAACTTGGCACAAGCTCGAGTTATCACAGGAGAAAGTAGCCTCCCTCGAAGAAATACATTTATGAGATCCAGCAGTAAGGCATTTTCTCAATTAGTGATCAAGTGGGGAGGGCCTAGCCCATTGTAGGTAGTGCCATCCCTCGGCTGGTAGTCCTGGATTCTATAAGAGAGCAAGCTGAACAAGCCAGGGGACACAAGCCAGTAAGTAATATCCCTCCATGGCCTCTGCATCAGCTGCTGCTTCCTGACCTGCTTGAGTTCCAGTCCTGGCTTCCTTTGATGATGAACAGCAATGTGGAAAGGTAAGCTAAATAAACCCTTTCCTCACCTACTTGCTTCTTGGTCATGATGTTTGTGCAGGAATAGAAACCCTGACTAAGATAGTATTCTTTCTTCATTCTGTGCATTTGGTGGTTTGATTGTTATGTGACAAGGGGAACTTATTTTCTGGTCCAATTTATTTGGAGTTCTGTAGGCTTCTTTTATATTTACGGGCATCTCTTTCTTTAGATTACGAAAGTTTTCTTCTATAATTTTGCTGTAAATGTTACTGTCCCTTCAAGTTCTAAATCTTCGCTCTCTTCTATACTTATTATTCTTAGATTTGGCCTTTTCATTGTGTCCTGGATTTCATGAATGTTTGTGTCAGGAGCCTTTTTGCATTTTGCATTTCCTTTGACTGTTGTATCAATGATTTCTATGGTATCCTCTATACCTCTTCTATCTCTTGTATTCTGTTGGTGATACTTGCATCTATGACTCCTGATCTCTTTCCTAGGTTTCCCATCTCCATGGTTGTCTCTCTTTGTGATTTCTTTATTGTTTCTATTTCCATTTTTAGATACTAAATGGTTTTGCTCAATTCCTTCACCTGTTTGATTGTGTTTTCCTATATTTCTTTAAGGAATTTATATGTTTCTTCTTTAAGGGTTCCTCATAAAATTGAAAATTGTTTTACTTGAGGACCCAGTTACAGCACTTCTGGGCACATACTTAAAAGATGCTCCCACATATAACAAGGACACATGGTCCACTATGTTCATAGCAGACTTACTTATCATAACCAGAAGCTGGAAAGAACCCAGATGTCTTTCAATGAAGGAATGGATACAGAAAATTGTGGTACATTTACACAATGGAGTACTACTCATCTATTAAAAATAATGAATTCAAGAAATTCTTAGGTAAATGGATAAAACTAGAAAATGTAATCCTGAGTGAAGTAACCGAATCATAAAAGAGCACACATGGTATTTACTCACTGATATGTGGATATTAGCCCAAAAGCTTGAAATAGCCAAGAATCAAGTAACAGACCACATGAAGCTCATGAAGAAGGAAGACCAAGTGTGGATGCCTCGGTCCTACTTGGAAGGAGTGACAGAATGCTCAAGGGAGCAAATATGGCCACAAAGTGTGGGACAGAAAGTCAAGGAGGGGCCGTCTAGAGACCACTCTACCTTGGTATCCATCCCATGTGCAGTCACCAAAGATAGACACCGATATGAATGTCAGGAAGTGAATGCGGACAGGAGCCTGATATAGCTGTCTCCTCGGAGGTCTGCCAGAGTCTGACATTGATCTGATCAAGGGTTCCCAATGGAGAAGTTAGAGAACTAAAGGAGCTGAAAAAGTTGGTGGCCCCAAGAGGAGAGCAACAGTGCCAACCAACCAGAGCTCCCCAGGGTCTAAACCACCAGCCTGGAAGCACAAAGGGAGGCAACCATGACTTCAGCTGTATACTTAAGGGAGGCATGGGTGAGAGAGGAGATCCTTGGTCCCATGAAGGCTGAACACCGAGCAGGGAGGAATTCGAGGGTGGGGAGGGGGTAGGTGGGGACACTCCCTTGTGGAGGCAGGAGGGGTGATGGGATAGGGGGTTCCTGGGTGGTGGGGGGAATGGGGCAAGAGGATAAAATCTGAAATGTAAACATAATATCTAATAAAAAATATGGAAAAAAAAAAAAGAAAGTTCCACTAGAAAATGCCAGGAAGCAAGAGGTTCCCAGGACTCAGAGGGGCTGATATTAGCTGAAATACCCAACAAAGAAGAGATAAAATCTGTAGAGACTATATTCAGTAGATAGGCACAAACCCTGGTTGAGGGATGGGGGCCACCCACCAATCTTAAAACTTTTAATTCAGTTTTTTGAGGAGCCTCCAGTTGATTTCCAGAATGGGTGTACCGGTTTGCAATCCCACAACAAATGCAGGAGTGTTCCTTTTTTTCCACATCCTTGCCAGCATGTGCTCTTAATGGAGTTTTTAATCTCAGTCATTCTGATTGGTGTGAGGTGGAATCTCAGGGTAGTTTCAATTTGCATTTCCTTGACCACTAAGGTCTTTCAACATTTCTTTAAGTGCTTCTCAGCCATTTGAGATTCTTCCCTTGTGAATTTTCTGCTTAGTTCTATACCCCATTTTTTATTGGGCTTTTTGTTTTTGGTAGTTAGCTTCTTGAGTTCTATATGTGTTTTGGATATTAGCCCTTTATTGGATGTGGGGTTACTGAAGATTTTTTTCAATCTGTAGGTTGCTGGTTTGTCCTATTGATTATATCTTTTGCCTTACAGAAGCTTTCCAGTTTCATGAGGTCCCATTACTCAATTCTTGATCTTAGAGCCTGAGCCATTGGAGTTCTATTTAGAAAATTTCCCCCTGTGCCAATGAGTTCAAGGCTCTTTTTAGTACATCTGGTTCTATATTGATGTCATTGATCTATTAGGATTTGAGCTTTGTGCAAGGTGAAAAATATGGATCAATTTTCATTTTTTTACATACAGACTGCCAATTAGACAAGCACCATTTATTAAAGATGCTTTGTTTTCTTCCTTGTATATTTTTGACTTCTTTGTCAAAGTACAAGTGTCTGTAGGTGTACGAATTCATTTCTGGGTCTTTAATTCTATTCCATTGAGCAACTTGTCTGTTTCTGTACAAATACCATGCTATTTTTATTATTATTACTCTGTGGTATAGCTTGAGATCAGGGATGGTGATTCCCCCAGCCATTCTTTTACTGTTAAGAATTATTTTTGCTATTCTGGGTTTTTATTTTTCCAGATGAATGTGAGAATTGCTCTTTTCATATCTTTGAAGAATTATGTTGGGATTTTGATAGAGATTGCATTGAATCTGTAGATTGCTTTTGGTGGGGTGGCCATTTTTACTATGTTAATCAATCTGAAGGTTTCTCAGAAAATTGGAAATAGAACTACTTGAAGATCTATTTCCAGCTATACCACTCTTGGGCATATACCCAAATGATTCCCCACCAACCACAGGGCCATGTGTTCCACTATGTTCATAATGGCCTTAATTGTGATAGTCAGAAGCTGGAAATAACCCAGATGTCCCACAAGGGAGGACTAAATACAGAAAATAAGATTCATTTACACAGAGGAATACTACTCAGCTATTAACAACAATGGCATCATGAGTTTTGTAGGCAAATGGATGAAATTAGAAAATATCATCCTGAGTGAGGTAACTCAGACCCAAAATGTCTTGCATGGTGTACTCACTAATAAGTGGATATTAGCCAAAAAGTATAGGATACCCAGGACATAACCCACAGAACTCAACAAGGCTAACAAGCCAAAGGACCCAAGTGAGGATGCCTCAATTCCACTTGAGAGGAAAATGAAAGCAGTCATGATGGGCAGAGGGAGGGAGGGAACTAGGTGGGAGAGGAGACAGGGAAGGGAAAGGGGGATATGAACAGGTATTGGGGGCAGGAAACAGGACTGAAGCCCTAAAGAAACGTTGCCAGCAGAAAGAACGGATACAGGCAACCTCAGAAGGTAGGAGATAGAAAAACCCTCTGGAATGTACCAGAGGAGGCAAGAGACTCTCAAGACTCAAAAGAAGGAACCTTGGATGAAATGCCTTGCAGTGGGGAGGGAGATCTTGTAGAGTTCACCTCGAATGGAAGAACAGGACATCAAATGGAGGAATGGGGTTGCCATTCCATAGTCAAGAGTTCTTACCCAGAATTGTTCCTGTCTGAAGGAATTGCAGGGACAAAAATGGAGAAAAGCATGAGAGAAAGGTGGTCCAGTGGTAGGCCCAAAATGGGCTCAAGGGAAGGCCTGGGGCCCTGACACTGTTACTGATATTTTGATGTGCTTGCAGACAGGAGCCTAACATGACTGTTCTCTGAGAGGTCCAACAAGCAGCTGAAAAAATTCAGATGCAGATACTAGCACCCAACCAATGGATGGAAGCCACAGACCTCTGTGGTTGAACTGGGGAAAAGCTGGAAGAAGCTGAGGAGGAGGGTGGCCCCATGGGAAGACCAACAGTCTCAACTAACTGGGACCCCTGAGATCTCTCAGACACTGAGCCAACAACCAGACAGCATATAGCAGCTGATATGAGGCCCTGGACACATATATAGCACAGGACTGCCTAGTCTGGCCTCAGTAAGAGAATATGCACTTAACCCTCAAGAGACTCGAGGCCCCAAGAAGTGGGAAGGCTTGGTGAGGTAGGGGTGAGGGGGTGAGGCAGTTGGGATATCTTCTTGGAGACATGGTGAGGGGAGAAGGCATGGGATGGGGAGCGATGGGACAGGGTTGGTGAGGCAGAACGGAGCGGGGATGAAGTCTGAACTGTAAAAAATTAAAAATATTAAACGAGAATTGCTTCTGTCTAAAGGAAATGCAGGGACAAAGAGTGGAGCAGAGACTGAAGAAAAGGTCATCCAGAGACTGCTCCACCTGGGGATCCATCCCATCTGCAGACACCAAACCCAGACACTATTGCTAATGCCAAGAAGCACTTGCTGACAGGTTCCTGGTACAGCTGTACCCTGAGAGACTCTGCTAGAGCCTGACCAATAAAAGAATGGATGCTTACAGCAAACTGTCAGACTAAGCACAGGGACCCCACTGGAAGAGGTGGGGGAAGGACTAAAGGAACAGAAGGGGATTGCAACCTCATAGGAAGAAAAATAATATCAACTAACTAGATCCCCCAGAGCTCCCAGGGACTAAACCACCAACCAAAAAGTCCACATGAAGGGACCCATGACTCCAGCTGCATATGTAGCAGAGTATGGCCTTTCTTCCCTCCTTCTCTCCCTCCCTCCTTCCCTCCCTCCCTCCCTCCCTCCCTTCCTCTCCTTCACAACTTTATTTGTTTTTAAGGTTGTAACTGAAGAATTTCATAACCAATTCCAGTGTAAGAAAATATTTGATTACTCACGGGTTTACATGAGATGACATTTATTTTTTTTTTAAGTAAAAGTATTTTAAGGCATTGCCAAAAGGTTCAGAGTTCCCTGCCAGCATAAATATTTGCTCCAACTGTAGACAGTGTTCCACAGTATATAGTAAAATATAAGAATGCAGGAGGAAACAAAGGTTACTGATATTTTGCTATTGATCTCTATTCTTATGCAAGAGCTAAATTTTTTTATCAGTTCTAATACACTCTTAACAGATTATATTGGCTGCTGTATGTGGACAAACATATCACCTTCAAACAGCAGCATTTACTTTTGTGCTTGGGAGTTTTTATCACGTTAATTTTATTTTCTTCCTGGTTACATTAACTAAAAGTTATTGCTGTCAGACAAATTTGTTTCAGAGTCATATTTACAGTCTTTAGTGTCTGAATCTATATACTCAGTTGATTTCACTGCTCACGCCTAGTTCTTGAAAATTTAGTTTCTAAAGATTTGAGTTTTGATTCATTCAAAAATCCACTGAGGTAAATATAAGATCATATCAGTCTGTTACTGTTTCATAAAGGAAGGTGCATTTTAGAGCTCTTTTCTGATATTGACTTATTTTTTATTTGCTTTCATCCACTGTGCTAACCATGAAACTGTCTTGTGGATACTTTATATAGTATAAGTAATCATCAAATATGAAGTTACAATGTGATGAAATATAGCTGGATTTGTCTTGGTTGTTTCAGTACACTATAAACACTTGGGGAGTTTAAAACAAAAACAGCCAGATAATTATTGCCTTGGGAAATAGTTTCTGATGACTTGGTAGTTTTCTTTATCTTTAATGTATATATTTATTCACTTTACATCCCAATACCAGGAGGGGATGTAAGAAGGGGAAGTCCCCTCTGGGTGTAACCTCCCAACTGACAATCCCCCTCCCCCACAACACATACATATGAAGTCACTGAGGGACTAGGTGCATCCTCTTCCACTGAGGCCAGACAAGGCTATATATTTAGGGGTGCTGGTTCCACAGACAGATAGGCAACAGGCTCAGGGGTAGCTCTTGCCCCAGTTGTTGGGGGTACTTACGTGAAGACCAAGCTTCTCATCTGCTGCATATGTGCAGGGGACAAAGGTCCAGCTCATGCTCAGTCTTTGGTTGGTAAGTCACTACCTGGCTTCCTCAAGGGTCCAGCTTAGTTGACTGTTGATCATCCTATGGAGTTCATGTCCTCTTCAGGTCCCTCAATCCTTCTCCCAGTTCTTCAGGAAGACTCTCCCAGTTCCATCTAATGTTTAGGGGCGAGTCTCTGCATCTCTTTCCATTGGCTGCTGGGTGGAACCTCTCAGAGGACAGTTATGCTAGTTTCCTGTCTATGCAAGCATAGTGGAGTATGATTAATGGTGACAAGGACTGATTCCTGCTCATGGAATAGAGCTCAATTTGGGACAATCATTGGTTGATCATTCCTTCAGCCTCTGTTCTCTATCTTTGTCCCTGCACAGCTTGTAAGCAGGACACATTTTGAGTTGAAGGTTTTGTGGGTGGGTTAATGTCCTTATCCTTCCATTGAGAGTCCTGCCTAGCTGCAGGAAGTGGTAGGTACAATTCAGGATTCATATCCCCCACTACCAGGAGTCTCACTAGAATCACCCCCATAGACCCTCTGGACTCTACCTCCAACCCAGAGGGCATAGTCAATTAAGCATCCCTTCCCAGACCCTCCTCCTATTTGCAAAAGTTATTTAACCTCAGGCATGCCCTGAGAACGCGGGGGTATAGCTTCATCCACTTTCCACCATGACAATAAAGATCTTAAGGCCATATCTTAAGACCTGGACTATCTCTCCTTTTGGCGGGTCCACAGTGGGGAACCGTGGAGAAGGTCTTTAACTACCAAGCTACCATCTAATCTCTTGCCAAGGACCTCTCTACATTCAGCCACGGAAGCCACCAACTCAAGTGAGCTAGACAAGCCAGTCAGCAGTGCCTGAAAGCCTACGGGCATGAGACCAGTCAGTCTCCGGCTGCTGTGGCCCAGGAATCCCCAAACCAAGAGCTCTAGCCACCCCACAGGGGTCTCAGATTGTGTTCTCTCCACCCCAGAGTGGAGTCACACGGCTTATCACAGCCCAGAATCTGTCCAGCATGCGTGGAGTAAACTTAGTCAAATTCCCGTGTCTCTGCCTCTCTGAGCCATGTTCCAGCCCCTTGGGGCAGCAGACATGTGGGACCCACAACTCATTCCAACCGGACCCATACCCACATGCAAGACACAGCCCCACAGATTTTTATATATTGAACTATCCCTGCATCCCTGGGATGAAGCCTACTTGATCATGGTGAATGATGTTTTTGATGTGTTCCTCGATTCAGTTTGTGAGTAGTTTATTGAGTATTTTTACATTAATTTTCATAAGAGAAATCAATAAAGTTCTCTTTCTTTGTTGAGTCATTGTGTCATTTAAGGATCAGGGCAATTGTGACCTCATAGATGAATTTAGCAATGTTCTTTTTGTTTCTGTTTTGTGGAATAGTGTAAGAAGTATTGGCATTAGCTCTTCTTTGAAAGCCTGGATTTAAAATAATCTGGGCCAGGGGATTTTTTTTTTGGTTGGAGATTTTTATGACTGTTTCTATTTCTTTACGAGTTATAGGACTGTTCAGATAGTTTAGCTGATCTTGGGTTAGCTTTGGAAATTTGTATCTGTCCAGAAAATCATCCATTTCATTTTCAAATTTTGTGGAGTACATACTTTTGAAGTAAGACCTAATGATTCTTTGAATTTATTCAATGTCCATTGTTATGTCTCCCTTTTGATTTCCGATTTTGCTGATTTGGATACTACCTCTGTGGCTTTTAGTTAGTTTGGCTACAGATTTGTCTATTATGTTGATTTTCTCAAAGAACTAGCTCTTGGTTTTGTTGATTCTTTGTATTGTTCTCTTTGTTGCTAATTGATTGATTTCAGCACTGAGTTTGATTATCTCCTGCCATCTACTCCTGGGTGTGTGTTTGCTTCTAGAGCCTTCAGATGTAACGAACTTTTAATTCCTTAGTATAAGAACTCTCCACTTTCTTTATAAGGGCTCTTAGTTCTATGAACTTTGCTCTAGCATTGCTTTCATATTGTCCCATAAATTTGAGTATGTTGTATCCTCATTTTCATTGAATTCTAGAAGGTCTTTAATTTCTTTCTTTATTTCTTCCCTGGCCCAGTGATCATGAGAGAGAGATGTTTATTTGAGAGTAGAGAGTTGTTTAGTTTCCATGAGTATGTAAGTTTTCTGTTGTTCCTGTTGTTGTTGAAGTCCAGCTTTAATCCATGGTGGTCTGATATGATGCACAGGGTTACGTTAGCCTCCTTGTACCTGTTGAAACTTTCTTTATGACTGATTATATGGTTAATTTTGAAGAATGTTCTATGAGGTGCTGAGACGGTATATTCTTTTGTATTTGGATAAAATGTTCTATAAATATATGTTAGCTCCATTTGAATCATAATATCTATTAGTTTAATTACGTCTCTGTTTAGTTTCTGTCTTGTTAATCTGTCCATTGGTAAGAGTGGAGTGTTGAAGTCTAACACTATTAATGTATGGAGTTCAATGTGTGATTTAACCTGTAGTGATTTTTTTTCTATGAAGGTGGGCACCCTTGCACTTGGGGCATAGATGCTCAAAATTGAGATGTCCTATTGTTGAATTTTTCCTTTAATGAGTATGAAGTGTCATTACCTGTCTCTTTTGATTGCTTTTAGATGAAAGTCTTTTTATTAGATATTAGAATGTCTCTTTTACTGGGGAATTGAATCCATTGACATTGACAGATATTAATGGCCAATGATTATTACTTTCTGTTATTCTTAATTTGATGGTGGTGGTGGTGGTGGTGGTGGTGGTGGTGGTGGTGGTGATGGTGGTGGTGAGGTGTGTGTGTGTGTGCTTCTCTTCTATTGATTTTGATGTGAAAATATTTATTTCTTGTGTTTTCTTAAGTTTAATTAGCCTCATTGGTTTGGAATGTTTCTTTTATTTTTAGTACCTTCTGTAGGGTTGGGTTAGTGAACAAACAGTGTTTGAATTTGGTTTTGTCATGAAATGTCTTATTATCTCCATCTATAGTGAGTTTAAGTTTTGCTGGGTATAGTAAGTAGTCTGGGATGGCAACTGTGGTCTATTAGAATCTGTAAGACCTCTGCCCAGGCCCTTTCAGTTTTTAGAGTCTCAGATAAGAAATCAGGTGTAATTTTGATAGGTCTGCCTTTGCATGTTACTTGGACCTTTTCCCTTACAGCTTTTGGAATTTTTTTGTTCTGTATATTTAGTGTTTTGATTATTGTGTGGTTGTATGATTTTCTTTTCTGGTCCAATCTGATTGTTGTTCTGTATACTTCTTGTACTTTCATAGGCATCTCTTTCTTTGGGTTAGGAAATTTTTCCTTTATAGTTTTGCTGAAAATGTTTTCTGAACCTATGAGCTGAGAATCTTCTCCTTCTGTACCAGGAAATTTTCCTCACAAGTTGGGAGGAGCTAAGGTGAAAGGAGTAAGGAAAGGAAGAGGAGGAGTAAGGAGAGGAGGAGGAGGAGAAGGAAGAGGAGGAGCTAAGGAGGCAGAGATGTAGGAGACATGGATGACCACGAATGTATCAAGAGCAGTCCTGGGTAACAACTTATATCAAAGTTAGATATTAGGACACACCTCTAACTATGTGAGCATCTTGTTAATTGAACATTATCAAACTTATAAAGCCTTTGGATAATCTAAGCATTAGAGTCTCATTTCTACTGGGTACAGCATGGATGGTAGGATGGTCTGGGCTGAGCCAAGCATTGTAGAGACAGCATGGAAGATTGGCGGAGCCATCTCCCATACTGGCATCTTGTGGGTGCCAGGGCCAGTGTTTTGGCCTGCCTGAGCCAGTGCCCTAAGCTACTCATGGCCTCAGGCCTTGCCTAGTCAGGAAGATGTCTGCTGATTAAGAACAAGCCAGATTGGGAGCCACCATTTTAAAACATTACAGCAACATTCTGCTATTCCTATTATTCTTAGGTTTGATCTATGAAAGTGTCCCAAATTTTCTAGATGTATTGTGTCATGAACTTTTTAGATTTTGCATTTTCTTTGACCAATATGTTGACTTCTTCTATCATATTTTCTATCACTAAGATTCTGTCTTCCATCTCGTGTATTCTGTTGGTGATAGTTGTGTCTATAGTTTCTATTCCAGTGTTGCCTCAGTTTGTTTTTTTTTTTTTTATTGCTTGTATTTCCCTTCTCAGGATCTGGACAGTTTTATTCATATATATTCTTCACCTCTTTAAAGGCCTCTATCATTTTTATAAGATTGGATTTAAGATTCTCAGATTGTGCTTCAGTTTCATTAGGATATCCAGAGCTTGTTAAAACAGGATACCTGGGTTCTTGGTAGTGCCATATTGTCCTAGATCTTGTTGATTGTGTTCTTACACTGTCCTTTAGGTATCTGGTTTTCCATGGTTTTACCTGGATGATCTTGATTGGAACAGATCTTCCTGGGAAGGTTGGAGAAGCCATTGGCCAGATAAAAGAGATCAGGGTACCTGACTCTGCCAGCTGTCCTTCAGGCAGACCTCACTGGCCAGGGATTGGTAGGACAATGTTCCAAGCTGGTAGTTCTTGGGGTTTCCTCAGTCCTCTGTGGAGTACTGGGGGGTTCTTAGGGTCCCACAAGGATTAAGACCAAAGAACAAGCCCAGCAATAGACAATGAACCTCAGGAGATGGCAAGCAACTCACTTCTATGTGCTGTGTCTCAAGTGAACCTGACTGGGAAAGGATTGGTGGAGCAGGGTACCAAGCTGGCTAGTCTTGAGGACCCTGCCATTTTCGACAGGAAAAAATGATGCTCTTGGTATCCCATAAGTGTCATCCAGTCTGAAAAGTGAGCCCAGAGCTAGACAATGGGGCTCAGGGTACCACATGCAACTCACCTCTGCAGGCTGACCCAGGTAGACTTTCTGTGCTGCTAGACTGATCAACCTGGGGTGTTGAATGAGTTTTTTAAATGTAAGTTTAGTTGAATTATTCTGTACTGGGCTGCTCTGATTAATTTTTTTTAATTTTATTAATCATTTTATTTCTTTACATTTCAAATGTTATCCCCCTTCCCAGTCTCCCCTCCATGAACCCCCGACTTCATACTCCTCACCTTTGCCTCTAAGAGGCTGCTCCTCTACCCACCTACCACTCCTGCCTCATTCCTTTAGCATCCTCCTTTTCTGGGGCATCAAGCCTCCACAGGACCAAGTGCGTTCCCTCTCACCAATGCCAGATGAGGCAGTCCTCTGCCACATATGTAGGGAGAGCCATAGACTGGCCCATGTATACACTTTCGTAAGTGGTTTAGTCCCTGGGAGCTCTGAGGGGTTCAATTAGTTCTATTGTTTTTCCTTTGGGGTTCCAATCCATTTCAGCTCCTTCAGCCCTCCCCTTAACTCTTCCATTAGGGTTCCCAGGCTCAGTCCAGTGGTGGGCTGTGAGTATCTTCATCTGTCTTAATGAGGTGCTGACAGAGCCTCTCAGAAGATAGTCATACTAGACTCCTGTCTGTAAACACATCAGCAATAATGTTGGGGTTTTGTGTCTGTGGATGGAATGGATCATTCCGTGGGGTGGTCTCCAGATGCCCTTTTATTCAGCTTATGATCCATTTTTGTCCTTGCATTTCATTCTTAATGGCTTCCCAGAGAACATAGAATAGAGTCGATAAGACCTAGTTTGTGTCTCTATACTTAGTAGTTTTCAAATGCTGGAAGTAGTCTTGAAAACCACAAGTCTAAAAGACATCTATATTGTATGAATGTCCTTTAGTAGATAATTGATGGAGAGTATAATAGGATATGCCTACCAATCTAATATTTTAAGAAGAATGCTCCTAATTTTTATATACATTTATTTATGTCATAAAAACAATAACTTTCTTTCTGCAGACTTAATGTATTTTAGTATGTGCTGTAGTGGATTGGGGTCAGAAGACAACTTCGAGAGTTGGTTCTTTCCATCCATCTTGTGGGTCCTGGGAATCAAACTTGAGAGGTCAAGCTTGGCTAGAAGAGCATTTGCCTGGCAACCTTCTCATTGGTCCAAGATGCCATATTTTTAAAGTTTTATTTTTTTTAATGTATATATACTAATTGACAAAATTATGAATACAATGTGATGTTTCCCTACATGTTATTGTTTGTTTATTTCTTGTTTTTTGGTTTTTGTTTGTTTGATTGATTTTTAAAGAATCTCACTGTGTAACCCAGGATGTCCAGGAACTCACTATTCTAGCTGGCCCCAGAGACCCATCTTGTATGTGTCTAGAGTGCTGGATTAGAAGAAACTGCCTCCTCCTCCCAACAGCAGGTTCTGGAGACACAAACTCAAATCATCAAGTTTACATAGCAAGTGATTTATCCACTGAGCCACACTTTTAGCTCCTAAATTACTTTTAAAATCCTGTTTCATTTTATTTTTCTAGAAAAAAAAATGCTATAGTAGATTCCCTGTTTCATTGTTGATACATCTTATTTAAATTCTTTTATATTTAATTGGATGAAGACTATGATGTTAGCACTCCATAGTTTACATTCAAATTTGATAAACTACTTGGTATTATTCATATTTATTGACATGTCCAGTGTTAGCTTCACCTGATCTAGAAGGCTAAGATTATATTATTTGTGTTAGGAGCTTTTTGCATTTTGCATTTTCTTTGATAGTTGTGTCAATGTTTTCCATGGTATCTTCTGCACATAAAATTTTTTCTTCTATCTCTTGTATGTGGATGTCTGTAGATGTGTCTGTATGTACAGGCATACATGTGCTTATGTGCATGTGTATGTATGTATGTGCATGTATGTGTGTGTACATTCATGTGTGTGCATACATATGGTTGTGTGTTGTTTATATATGTACATGTGTGTGTGATTGTGTGTGTCTGTGTGTATACACACTCATGCCAACAGCTAGTTAAAGCATATGAATTTAGGAATACCTAGGATGAGGAAGTTTCTAAATTTCCTCTAGTCACTAGTTCCTTGTCCCCTTTCTTTTTCTACTCCTATAGGTCCCCAAGTTTTATGACTATTGATTTTATAGTTTTTTGTTTTCAGCTTACCATATATTGACACTTCTCTCAGCAATACAATATGCGTTTCTGGTAATAATACACATAAAAATAAAACATGCAATTAACTTGGATTTCAGTAAGTCAGCAATTTTGTGACAATCATGTGATAATTATATTCTACATGGGGTTTCATTTCATAGATACTTTAGTAAATTCAGATCTGGGCCACAGTAGTTGACGGTAGTTTTTAGTTTGGAATGATTATAAGTAATACATAATATTTTTACAAAGTCTTATGTTTGTTTATTCATTACATACAATGGAATATGTGTGTGTCATGGTATATTCAAATGGAAGTCAGAGAAAACGTTCCGGGGTTTTAAAATCATGTCATTAGACTGGGTGGCCAGTGTCTTTACTCACTGAGCCATCTCATCAGCCCACAGTAATCTCTGGCACTCTTTTGTGTATATTGATAGTCATATGCAAGCATTGGTCTAAGGTATATACATGTGTATACCATACCAATACAACAGCTTGTAAATTAAGGAAGCATTCCAATTAATTATATAATACCAAAATGTTTTCAAAACTACTTATCAACTTACATTCCTATTGTCAGATATTAGTTTCTCTTATCAATATTCTTGCTGAAATATGACTTTTTCAGACTCTTCTTTTGGTCCAGTTTTCTTATATCTCCTGGAGAAGTTGCACTTCTTTACAGATTATGATATGATACCTTTTCTCTATTATATTTTTCTTATAGGGGATAAAATCTGCCTTCCATTAGCTTCCTGCCACTGTAATAAAAGAAAACTAGTGCAAAGTTGAAAATGTAACAAGTTTAAGTTAGAATCTTGACAGTATTTTTTATAAAATGGAACCACTTTTGTTTCCTATGAGGTTATGAGGAGAAAATTATGCTGATTGAGAAAAAAGATACAAAAGAGGACACTCTGTGTGGTTCCATTTATAATGTATTTTTCAGGAACTAAATCTATTAGTTGTAAGACCTTAGAATAATTATACTAATTCAGTGTACCTAGTTACCTTTATTTCAAATGGAATACCTATTTCAGTGGTTATTTTAGAATTAAGGTATATAGTATGCATTATAGCCTCAAACACAAAAATCTCACCCATATTGCAAATTTGATGTCTCTCTGTCTCTCTTGTTCTCTTCCATTTCTTATTACTTTATATGACAATTACCAGACACCCATGTGCTTAGGACCTGACATCTTTGTAGTTATTGTCTGCTACGGATAGCAGATAGGAAATCTGACTTCACTTATGAATCCTGTTAATTTTAAAGGATCTTAAAACACATGGACTGATTTGATTGAAAAACAGATCATCTCTTAGAAGTATTAAGGTATTATAGAAATGCAATTTTATATTGATGATATAGATTCCTGACCTCTGGATAAATTGTTTACATTGTGGTTCCTTTCAATTTCATAAAACTGGAATAAAGCAATGGCTCAATTATTGTCTACTGTAGTGTTATAAATTTCTTATCAACTTCCAATTTGCCTGATTTTTTGAAACAATAAGCTATGATTTAACAGTGTCCAAGCAGCCACCACTACATCAACTGATCACACATGTACCTATACAATCAAAAGAGTTCAGAAAGTTAGAGAAAAAACAAATAAGGCCTAATGTTGCAAATATCTTATTTATTCTGTTTCTATTTCCAATGCATGACTCACAAAGGGAAACTGAATAACTGGTTTAGAATTTTATACCACTTACACTTGAAATATCCTTGTAGAAAAATGTATCAAATCAGACAAAAATGGTTTTGAAAACATTATACTCATTTTTGAGATTTAGAGAGCAATTATAAATAATGCACAATTATTGACCTTTGATTTTTAGGTCATATACATACACCATACATTTTATTAAGCTGCAGATACATAGAATTTACTTTAAATTTCTAGTTTTAGGAGGAAATTTTTCACAATGTAAATAAAACAGATAGAAATTTGGCACAGCCATATAACTCTGTCTTTAACAATGGAAAACTGATGTTGTATTGTCCTTCATTAAAATAACATAACTCTAATGTTCACCCTGTTGAGTCCTGGGAATCTCTTGGGTCCCTGGCATCTAGAACTTTCTAGTGCCTACCCCCAGTTTCCCCACTCTCACTGCTACACATCTACTTTCAAATTCCTAACCCTCTGTACTTCTCCCCCATCTTCTCCCATATTTAAACTGCCCCCCTTTTTCCTCACCCTCCTCTCTCCCTCTCAGATGCCTCTCTCCCTCTATTTCCCAGATATTATTCTCTTCCCCCTTCTGAATAGGACTGTAGCATCCACACTTTGGTGTGATCTTTCTTCTTTGGTTTCATATGGTCTGTGGGTTGTATAATGGGTATTCTGAGCTTCTTTTTGGCTAATATCCACTTATCAGTGAGTAAATACCATGTGTGTTCTCTTGTTACTGGGTTACTTCACTCAGGATATTTTCAAGTTCCATCCATTTGCCTGCAAATGTCATGAAATCATTGTTTTTAATAGCTGAGTAGTACTCCATAGTGTAAATGTACCACAATTTTCTGTATCCATTCCTTCATTGAAGGACATCTGGGTCCTATCCAGCTTATACCTATTATAAATAAGGCTGCTATGAACATAGTAGAGCATGTGTCCTTGTTCTGTGTTGGAGTATCCTTTAGGTATATGCCCAGGAGTGGTATAGCTTGGTCCTCAGTGGAGATAGAACTATAGAGACCATATCCAGTGGATAGGCACAGTCCCCAGTTGAGGGATGGGGCCACCCACTCACCTCAAAAATATTAATCCACAATTCTTCTTTTCAAAAGAAAATGCAGGGACAAAGAGTGGAGCAGAAACTGAAGGAAAGGCCATCCAGAGACTGCCCCACCTAGGGATCCATCCCATCTGTAGACACCAAACCCAGATACTATTGCTGATGCTAAGAAGAGCTTACTGACAGGAGCCCAGTATAGCTGTCCCCTGAGAGGCTGTGCCAGAGCCAGACCAATACAGATGTGGATTATACAGCTAAACATTGAACTAAGTGCAGGGACCCTAATGGAGAAGTGAGGGCAAAGACTGTAGGAGCTGAAGAACCCCATAGGAAGAAAAACAATATCAACCAACCAGACCCCCCCCCCCAAAGCTCCCAGGGACTAAACCACCAACCAAAGAATACATGGGGGTTGAGAGGACCCATGGCTCCAGCTGAATATGTAGCAGAGGATTGCCTTATCTGGTATCACTGGGAGGGGAACTCCTTGGTCCTGTGGTGGCTTGATGACCCAGGATAGGGGAACACTAGGACACTGATGCAAGAGTGAGTGAGCAGGTGGGGAATCACCCTCATAGAGGCAGGGGGAAGGAAGAGAGGATAGGGGGGCTTGTGGAGGGGAAACTAGGAAGGGGGAGAACATTTTAAAAGTAAATAAATAAAATATCCAGTAAAAAAAATGGAAAAAAAACCCTGTAGTCTAGTTAATGAAAATGGTCACTGGTTCTAAAGAATGAAAATATTATTACAACCAACGTCCATATAGCTCAAGTTCTTCACTGTTATCTCTAGGAAAAGATGCTATAGCCCAGCAATACAAACCCATGTGTCCAATGTCGTCCTCATAGTTGCTGCTCACCTCTTTTCACTGACTCCAGAGACTTGGTCATTGTCACACTGTCACTGCTTTAGCTTCTTGCACTTCTGTTCACACTTGTGTATACTTATACACACACATATGTGCAAGCATGCATGCACACACAACTCACACATACATATGCATGAATGCATGCACATACAGCACACACATGCACGCCTGCATGCATACAACACACACATATACACGCACATAATCATGCATGCATGCAAGTACATGTTCACACATTTTCACTCGAGAGTATGAAAAGATAAATTCATTATAAAGTGGAGACTTAAGGGTTTCTTGGAAAGTCGGTTGGATGGTGTTTTGCTGGGGCAAACATGTGAAGGAACTTTGAGCTTAAGTGGACACAGGTGAAAGACTAAGGCAGACTTGGACTCAGACTGAGAGTGATGTCAGCTGACACAGACATGGGTACTGAGGCAAGACACGTGCAGGACTCGAGGGTAAAAATAGGACTCCGTAGACAGTGATAGAACCTGAGCTAGGCTTGCTTATAGAGCTAGCTGTGCAGTGCTTGCTCGTCTGGAGTCTTTGCTGATCTCTGCTTCCCTGAGAGAGGTAGAGTCAAGATCTACTGGAGTTCCTCTTGTTCCTCCTGCAGACTGAAGCTGAAGGTGAGGACTGGATGTCTCGGCTAGCTCTTGTCACAACTTCTGATTCATGTTTGCTATCCCAACTCTAGCAAACTGAACTGTATATCCATGAAGAATTTGTGATCTAGCTGCCTCTCCTAACCTGTGAACTGAACTGCTGATTTCCAGACAACACAGACAGGATTTGCTCCCAAAGAACCTTTCTAAACAGATCCACTTTCACGTATCCTTCCCTTCCACTACCTCTGGTGGGTGGTGGTGTACAAGGAAAGTTAAAGCATTTTAGAACCATCATTAAAAATAGATTAAAAAAAAAACTAAAGTTACACCATTATTTTGCTAACACAGAAAAATGTATAAAACATCTGGCATTTATTGAATATTACCAGTTTGTGGGTAACATTAGCAGACTCTGGACATGTTCTGTGTTATTTCATTATCACAGGCTGATGAACTAAGTAAGTAATAGCTACACTATCTGTATTTTATAGATAAAATGGAGGCACAGAGAATCTTATTATATATACAAGAAAAAGATATATTCTAGCTGGTTGACTCTCAAATCTTATAATTAGACACTTCAATTTGTTTATTTCCTAATGAAATGTGAATTCTATATATTTTCTATATAAATATAAATCATAACATTTCAAATCATTTGTTACATGAGTACAAATAATTAAATCAGAGAAAAGCATAATCTTCTATATAACAGAGGCAAGGTTGGTCTGTTGATCTGGTCCTTAAAAAGAATCTAGCTTGTCTGACTCAAGATTATGAAACTCGGAAGGTCATCATTTTGACTATAAACTTAATAAAAAGAGAGGAAGACTTTCTTGTGATTTTTGAACTTATTCTAAAGATATCTACAAAAGTCAGCAAGTTCTTGAAGTTTTGAGAACTAAGACACTTATTCTTAAAGAGACATTGTAGGCATAAAGACCACATACAATTATCTTTTATAAGTAATAAAAATATGACTCTGTAGTGTGTTTAGAATATTAAAATATTAGAAATGGGAGAAATACATCACATGCACTAGCAATCGACTTTTATGCTAATTATAATAAGTTAATTTTAATTTATAGACATTAATTATTGTGTGTTATATTTGCAACCAAAGAATAATTAAGGAAGTAAAATGATGACTTCTAATAAGAAAAATTAAAAGAAATTAATGGAAATTACAAAGCAAATGACCATGATAAGTAAGAAATGAAAAAGGAAGTGAACTTGAGAGACTGTTTCTGCAGGTAAAGCCATACCACAGAGGCCGAATCTCTAAAGAGACCTAGAGGAGCATCTTCCTTTTAAACACAGAAAGAGATTTCTCTGCCATGTTGCAACTGGGAGTCGTTGGTTAAAATTAAAAGAAGCAAGCAAACACAAGAAAAAACTTCCTACATAATTCAGGAGAGGTAGAAGAATTCATATGTTAGATGGACAGGAAAACAAATGTAGTCATTAGCATTACACAGTTTGACTGTGGATGACTACATAGGGTCTTAATGAGACAATATGTCATAAAGTTTCTGCTAGTTGTGAAATTAACAAGGCTGACGTAGCAAAATGGAAACACTTAGAAATAATCTTTCAATATTACTTTTGAAAGGTTAATAAAAGAGAGAATTTATATAACACCAAAGAAGCTATTTGTCTCTTTGTGGCCAGTATAGAAGATGTTCACTTCTTCTAAAAATACATATATTTTTAAAATTTATTTTATGTGTATGTGTGCATACCTAAGTATACATATGCAGAGCCTGCAGAGTCCGGAAGAGGGCATCTTGGAACTGAAGTAACAGATGGGTGTAAGCTGCCCATTGCACGTCCTGGGAATTGCACCCAGGTCCTTTGCAAGAGCAGCATGTGCTCTTAAACACTTATCTAGCTCTCTAGTCCCAGGTATTCACTTGCTGCATTGGTTTATAACTACTGTTCCACAATCATGTCCCAGGCAGCAACTCTCATGCTTCAGTTTAATATGAGAATACCTTCTTCAGTGGCTGGATAAAACATCGATTCCCAGGAGTTATGCTCAGAGAACCAGACTCAGGAGGAAGAATGAGGCCTTGGAATCTCGTTTCTATCAAGTGTCCAGTGATGACAGCTGGCCTTGAGCTTGAGATTTGAGACCCTCTGGATTGAAGTCCTTGATGCATATTATGCAGGAGAACAAAGGGAGCATGAACACTGAAAGACTCAAGCTTCTTGGTGACCTAATAAACTTTACTATAGAATAACAGAAACATCTTCTCAAAGTACGACTTTCAGCTTTCCTTCACTCAAAGCTTTGGTCCTTGTGAATAAATATGAAGATTGTATCTCAGTGAGTGACTTTTTTCTAGCAATCTATAATGCATGGTTTGGGGACACTGGAAAATGTGCCTGCACTGTAATACAACCTTCCCACTGTGTATAAAGACAAGGGAATTTGAAGTGTTATGTGATATGTATTGTTCATTTTGTCTCCCAATCTGAGCAGAGAAAAATACGTTAATGTCAGTCAAAACACTTCTAACTTGTCAAATTGTCCTTCACGAAGTTGCACGTCTATAAAAGATAGAAAAATAATCTTGGAGGGAGGATTTTTCTGTACAATAAATACAATCATTACCCTTTCACTCTATTTTATAGCTACATTATTTATATTTTGATTCTCAATGATGTCTCACAGTCAATGCAATATGAATGTTTCCTCGAATTGCAAAACATTCACTGTTCTTAACAGAAACTAAAGTTATATTGAAGAATCAGTGACAAATACTCAAAGTTCCTATTTCAGAAACTGTTTCTAATTAGCAAACTATGCGAATGTTACACAGAGCAGATTCTGGCTACCTACTCACAATCCTCTTTTTGTTTCATCCTGTTTCAACTAATTTGGGGACATGTTAACACATTCATGTAAAGTATAGGCAAGAAGGCTTATCAGTGTATAGAAAGAGAAGAATAGAGGAAGCACCTTGGACTTTTCTATCCTTGTCTGTGTTCTTTACTCTTCTCTCTTAGTCTTAACCTCTTCTATGGAATACTTCCCAGAATACATATGCCTGAGGTAAGACATTAATGGCAACACTTGGGTTGTGGCACCACTGTTTTGGAGACACTCCCTCTAAGGCATCTGACTGGATCTAAAAGAATCATCTATAGAAATGGCAGTCATCACAAACTCCTCCCCAGCCTGCCTAGGTAGACGACCTTTCTATCCAATCAGTGAGGTCTATTACAGAAGACTGGCACTGTTTTCTCCTAATCTGTTCCTCTTATCTTTTTAGAAAAACAAATCATATCAGTGTCAGGTCAGAAGTGTTACTTGCAGTTCAGTTTCATTGACTCATTTCATTTTATGCTCCTCACATTTGAGATATAATAGCTCAAAGAGCACATTGGTTTGCTGGTCTTGTGGGTCTCCACTTTTCCTTATTTTAAAGGCAGATGTACTCAACATGTGTCCTGAATTTCCAACATGGACAAACCAGGAGAACACTATACTAGGTGAAGTAAAGGCATAACGGAAGAAAAAAACTTCATCATAGAACTGACAAGAGGCATCTAAAATATTCAAACTCAAAAGCAGGGAACAGAATGGTGACTGTGAGGATCCAGAAGTTACTGGAGTTACTGTTCACTGCTTGTAGAGGTTTTGCTAGCCATGCTGTATAGGCTAGATTTGCCCTGTATTGTAATGCCTGTGGCTAACAATATGGAACTCTATGCTAGATTTCAAAAAAAATAAAAGAGATTTAATGTTTATATATACCTTTCTGCGAAAACGTCCACTAAAAGGGCACACGTAAACATCTAGAGGTGAATCATACAGTAATACAGTAATTGCTTCATTTTGCTGATTGTACCATTAGAGTGTGAATATGACCACATTCAAATTGTATGTGCTAAATATATACAGATTTGTGATATAAAAATTATCATTGTGTCACTTTCTATGGCTTTCTACTTATAGTTAAGCTTTAAAACAGAAAATAATACATCTTTTCTTTCTTCTTTCTTTCTTTCTTTTTTTTTCTTTCCTTCTTTCATTCTTTCTTTCCAATCCAGACCCCATTCCCCTCCAGGCCCACCTTCCAACCATTCCACATCCCATACTTCCTCCCCAACCCCTGTCTCGATGAGGATGTCTCCAACCACCCTTCCCCATCCCTACCAGACCTCTAAACTCCCTGGGGTCTCCAGTCTCTTGAGGGTTATGTGTACTTCTCTGACTAAACTCAGACCTGGCAGTCCTCTGCTATATATGTGTTGGGGGCCTCATATAAGCTGGTATACACTGCCTGGTTGGTAGTCCAGTGTTTAGAAGATATCGGGGATCCAGGTTGAGACTCTTAGTTCTGCTACAGGGTTGCCCTTCTCCTTAGCTTCTTCCAGCCTTTCCCCAATTCAACCACAGAGGTCAGCAGCTTCAGTCCATTAGTTAAGTGCAAATATCTGCATCTGACTCTTACAGCTGCTTGTTGGGTCTTTCAGAAGGCAGTCATGATAGGTCCCTTTTTGTGAGTGCTCCATAGACTCAGTAATAGTGCCAGGCCTTGGAACCTCCCCTTGAGTTGGATCCCACTTTGGGCCTATCACTGGACCTTTTCTTCCTCAAGCTCCTCTCCATTTCCATCCCTGCAGTTCTTTCAGACAGGAACAATTATGGCTCAGAGTTTTGTCTGTGGGTTGGCAACTCCCTCCCTCACTTGATACTGGTGTGGTTCCCCTTCCCCACTGTCTGGCATTTCATCCAAGGTTCCTCCCTTTGAGTTCCGAGAGTATCTCACCCTGCCTCGCAGGTCTCTGGTTTATTCTGAAGGGTCCCCCCAACCTCACACCTCCCAAGGTTGCATGTTTCCATTCTTTCTGCTGGCCCTCAGGGCTTCAGTCCTTTTTCCTGACTCAATACCAGATCAGGTTCCCCTCTTGTCCCATCCCTGGCCCATCCACTTTCCTTTTCAGACTCCTCCTTCCCTGCCCACCCCCCTTGTGTTTGCTTTCTCCTCCCTCCCTAGTGGGACTGAAGCATCCTCACTTGGGCCTTTCAGCTTCTTGACCCTTTTGAGTTCTGTGGACTGTATCTTGGGTATTCTGCACATTTTTTGGCTAATAGCCACTTATTAGTGA
This sequence comes from Rhabdomys pumilio, assembly GCA_030674055.1. Taxonomy (NCBI): domain Eukaryota; kingdom Metazoa; phylum Chordata; class Mammalia; order Rodentia; family Muridae; genus Rhabdomys; species Rhabdomys pumilio. Next base: position 146,820,561 of record JANHMN010000001.1, on the reverse strand, counting down.
GTACATACCATGCATGTCTTTTTGGGTGTTACCTGACTAAGGATATTTTCTAGTTCCATCCATTTGCCTGCAAAACTCAAAATGTCCTGCTTCTTAATAGATAAGTAGTATTCCATTGTGTAAATGAACCACATTTTCCGTATCCATTCTTCTGTCCTGGGGCATCTGGGTTGTTTCCAGCTTCTGGCTATCACAAACAAGGCCACAATGAACGTCGTGGAACACATCTCCCTATGGCATGGTGTGGCATCTTTTGAGTATATTTCCAAGAGTGGTATTGCTGGGTCTTGAGGTAAATCTGTTTCCAATTTTTGGAGGAACCTCTAGATTGGTTTCCAGAGTGGTTGAAACAGTTTACAATCCCACCAGCAATGTAGGAGGGTTCCTCTTCCTCCACATCCTCGACAACATGTGTTATCACCTGAGGTTTTGATCGTAACCATTTTGATTGGTGTAAGGTGAAATCTCAGGGTCGCTGTGATTTGCATTTCTCTGATCACTAAGAACTTTGAACATTTCTCTAGGTGCTTTTCAGCCATTTGAGATTCCTCTGCTGTGAATTCTTTGTTTAGTTCTGTACCCCACTTTTTATTGGGTTGTTTGGTTTTGTTTTTTTTTTTTTTTTTTTTTTTTTTGGTGGTTAGCATCTTGAATTCTTTATATATTTTGGATATTGGCCCTCTCTCAGATGTGGGGTTAGTGAAGATTTTTTTTCACAATCTGTAGGTTGCCTATTTGTCTTATTGACTATGTCCTTTGCCTAACAGAAGCTTTCCAGTTTCATGAGGTCCCATTTATCAATTCTTCATCTTAGAGCCTGAGCTGTTGGAGTTCTGTTTAGAAAATTTCCCTCTGTGCCAATGAATTGAAGGCTCTTTCCCACTTTCTCTTCTATTAGATTCAGTGTATCTGGTTTTATGTTGAGGTCCTTGATCCACTTGGACCTGAGCTTTGTGCAAGGAGACAAATGTGGGTCTATTTTCATTTTTCTACATGCAGACAGCTAGTTAGACCAGCACCATCTATTGAAGATGCTTTCTTTGTTCCATTGTATATTCTTGGCTTCTCTGTCAAAGATCAAGTGTCTATAAGTGAGTGGTTTTATTTCTGCATCTTCTCTTCTATTCCATTGATCAACATGTCTGTCTCTGTACCAATACCATGGACTTTTTATCAGTATTGCTCTGTAGTAAAGCTTGAGGTCAGGGATGGTGATTCCCCCAGTCATTCTTTTATTGTTAAGAATTATTTTCACTATTCTGAGTTTTTTGCCTTTTCAGATGAATTTGAGAACTGCTCTTTCCATGTCTTTGAAGAATTGTGTTGGGATTTTGATGGGGATTGCAATGAACCTGTAGATTGCCTTCGGTAGAATGCCATTTTTAATATATTAATTCTGTCAATGCATGAGCATGGGAAATCTCTCCATTTTTTGAGCTCTTCTTTGATTTCTTTCTTGATAGACTTGAACTTATTGTCATACAGGTCTTTCACTTGTTTAGTTAGAGTTACCCCCAAGATATTTTATATTATTTGTGGCTATTGTGAAGGGAGTTGTTTCCCTAATTTTTTTCTCAGCCTGTTTATCATTTGTATAAAGGAAGGTGACTGATTTATTTGAGTCAATTTTATATCCATTCACTTTGCTGAAGATGTTTATCAACTGGAGAAGTTCTCTGGTAGAATTTTTGGGGTCACTTATGTATACTATCATATCATCTGCAAATAGTGATACCTTTATTTCTTGAGAATCTTGTTGATTCTCTCAAAGAACCAGCTTTTGATTTTGTTAATTCTTTGTATTGTTCTCTTTGTTTCTATTTTGTTGATTTCAGCCCTGAGTTTGACTATTTCCTGCTGTCTACTCCTCTTAAGTGCCTTTGCTTCTTTATATTCTGGAACTCTCAGGAGTGCTGTTAAGTTGGTAGTGTAAGATCTCTTCAGTTTCTTTACCAGGGCACTTAGTGCTATAAAATTTCCTCTTAGCACTGCTTTCATTGTGTCGTATAAGTTTGGGTATGACGTGTCAACATTTTCATTTCCTGGAAGTCTTTAATTTCTTTCTTTATTTCTTCTCTGACCAAGTTATCATCGAATAGAGAGTGGTTCAGTTTCCACACATATGTGGGCTTTCTTTTGTTTCTGCTGTTATTAAAGACCAGCCTTAGCCCATGGTGATCTGATAGGATACATGGGATTATTTCAATCTTCTTGTATCCATGGAGGGTTGTTTTGTTACCAATTATAAGCTCAATTTTAGAGATGGTACCATGAGGTGTTGAAAAGAAGGTATATTCTTTTGTTTTAGGATGAAAAGTTCTATAGATATATGTTAAATTCGTTTGGTTCATAAGCTCTATTAGTTTCACTGTCTCTGTTCACTTTCTGTTTCAATGACTTGTCCATTGGTGAGAGTGGGGTGTTGAAGTCTCCCACTATTATTTTGTGGCCTTCAACATGTGTTTTGTGCTTTAGTAAGGTTTCTTTTATGAATGTGGATGCCCCTGCATTTGGGGCATAGGTGTTCAGAACTGAGACTTCCTCTTGGTAAATTTTCCCCTTGATGGATATGAAGTGTTCTTCCTCATCACACTTTTGGTTGAAAGTCTATTTTATTGGATATTATGATGGCAACTCCAGCTTTACTTCCTGGGACCATTTGCTTGGTAGAGCTTTTTTCACCCTTTTACTCTGAGATAGTGTCTATCTTTGTTATTGAAGTGCGTTTCTTGTATGCAGCAAATGCTGGCTCGTCTTTGTGTGTTCAGTCTGTTAGCTTATGTCTTTTTATAGGTGAGTTGAGTCCATTAATATTGAGAGATATTAAAGGCAGATGACTTTTGTTTCCTGATATGTTTGGTTTTTTTAGGTGGTTTTTATGTGCATGTGGTTCTCTCCTTTTGGCTTTGTTGAGAGATGCTTAATATCTTGTCTTGTCTTTTCTTTGGTGTAAGAACCTTCCTTGTGTTGGAGTTTTCCTTCTAGGATCCTCTGTAGGGCTAGATTGGTAGATAGATACTGTTTAAATTTGGGGTTGTGCTGGAATATTTTGTTTTCTCCATTTATGTTGATTGAGAGTTTTGCTGGGTATAGCAGCCTAGGCTGGCATTTGTGTTCTCTTAGAGTCTGCATGACCAGACTCCTCTGGCTTTCATAGTCTCTGTTGAGAAGTCTGGTATAATTCTGATAGGTCTACCATTGTATGTTACTTGGCCATTTTCTCTTGCATCTTCCAATATTCTTTCTTTGTTCTCTGTGTTTAGTATTTTGATTATTGTGACAAGAGGATTTTCTTTTCTGGCCCCATTTATTTGATGTTCTATAGGCTTCTTTTACCTTTATGGACATCTTTTCCTTTAGGTTGGGGGAGTTTTCTTCTATGATTTTGTTGAAGACATTTTCAGGTCCTTTGATCTGGAAACCTTTTCTCCTCTATTCTGATTGTTCTTAGATCTGGTCTTTTCATTGTGTCCTGAATTTCCTGGATGCTTTGGGTTAGGAGTTTTTTAATGTTTAGAATTTTCTTTGACAGTCATGTCAATCTCCTCTGCAGTATCTTCTATACCTGAGATTCTCTATTCTATCTCTTATATTCTGTTGGTGATACTTACATCTGTAATTCCTGACCTCTTTCCTATGTTTTCTATTTCCAGGTTTGCCTCTATATGTATTTTCTTTATTGTTTCTACTTCCACTTTCAGGACTTGGATCGCTTTATTCAATTCCTTCACCAGTTTGATTCTTTTCTTGTATCTCTTTAAGGGATTTATTTGTTTCCTCTTTAAGAACTTCTACCTGTTTACCTGTGTTTTCCTGTATTTCTTTCAGTGAGTTATTTACATCCTCCTTAAAGGACTCTATTATCTTCATGAGGTAGGATTTTAGGTAAGCTCCCTGATTCAGGTGCATTGATATATTCAGGGCTTGATGTGGTGGAAGAACTGGGTTCTGATGATTCCCACATATATTGGCTTCTGTTGCTTATGGTCTTGCATTTACCTCTTGCCATCTGATTATCCCTGGTGTTTGCTGGTCTGGGTGACTTTGTCTGGACTCTGCCTATTTTGTTCCTGAGTTGCTTCAGGTCTCCTGGTAAGGCTGCAGCCCTGGCTGTAGCAGACTACTTGTGGGACCTTCCAACTTGTGGCTCTTCAGAGGGGCAGAGAAGCTGTTGATCTGTTGCCTTGGCTACAGTTGATCTCCTAGGAGGCCTTCAGACTGTAGTATCTGTTGCCCAGTTGCCCTGTGTACTAAGGAGCTCCTAGGTTGCTTTCAAGCTGTGGTGTCTGCAAGGGAGCAGACAAGCTGTCAATCAATGGCTCAGTTGCCCTATGTGTAGTGGATCTCCTGGGATGCCTTCAGGCTGTGGTGTCAGTTACCCAATTGCTCTGAATGCTGCAGATCTTCTGGGATGACTCAGGATACAGTATCTTCAGAGGAGCAGACTGGCTAGCAGTTTTGCCATCAGAAAGGACAGAGTGGAAGAGGGGAGGCATTCAGTGAGCAGGAGTTTTGAGGGGTGATGGTCCCAAGTCCACTGGGCTCCCAGTAGCAGCTGTGGGACTTTAGGTGGGTACTTACCTACTCCTCTGAGTGCAGCAAATCTTCTGGGATGGCTCAGGATATGGTTTCTTCAGGGGAGCAGACTGGGTAGCAGTCTTTCCTAGCAGAAAAAAATGGGCAGAAGATGCACAGCTTTTCTTAATATCTTAAGCAACTTGGAAAAGTGAACCTTATATCATACTCATTTTCAGATAAAGGATTTGAGCTAAGAGAAATTAGATAATATCCTAAACATGTTTGTTTGTATGGTGTGTGCATGTGTGTTCACAAACATGTGTTCACATGCAATACACACATGCATACATCCACAAAAATTATAGAAATTGCTAACTTAAAAACAAATCTGCAGCCCTGCAGTGGTGGTGCATGTCTTTAATTCCAACACTTGGGAGGCAGAGGCAGGCAGATTTCTGAGTTCGAGGCCAGCCTGGTCTACAGAGTGAGTTCCAGTACAGCCAAGACTACACAGAGAAACCCTGTCTTTAAACACAAAAACAAACAAAAAAGCTACAAATAATCAAATGTATAAAAGTAAAACAAGCCACATAAAAAAGACCTTAATGATTCATCTTGTGACTCACTTTCAAATCCTCTTATTTCATGTATGCAAATGGTACTGAGAATGTATTTGGGAAAAAGAGATTTAAAAATCTAAATCTTCAGATACCATTTCTTGAGTCAGCATCTCACTCTGCAATGTAGGCTATCCTCATTGCCAATCCCCCTGCCTCAGCCTCTTAAGTAATGGCATTGTGAAGAATATGTACCAAACCTGGAATTGTTTTTACAGTAAATAGGGATGTACATTGGTTGCTTTTTCTCTCTTGAAAGAAACCTTAGAAACATTGATATGTGTGTGTTTTAGTTTCTATTGCTATGAAGAGACACCATGACCAAGGCAAATCTTATAAAACAAAGCATTTAACTGGGAGCTTGTTGACAGTTTCAGAGGATTGTCATTATCATTGTGGCAGCAAGCAGGCAGGTGTGGCTATAGATCACTAGTCCAGAGCTTTACATCCTAATTCATAGTCATTAGGCAGACAGAACACTCTTTCTGGTGTGGGCTTTTGAAACCTCAAAGGCCACATGTCCTTCACCAAGACTACACTTCATAATTCTTCCTACACAACTGGGACCAAACATTCAAAAATGTGTCCCATTAGAACTGTTGGTATCAGGCTCCGATCCCAGTGACATCACATCTAAGTGACCCCCACATCGTTGCCAAGGCAACCGACACACATTCCCAGGATCCACCTGGCTACCTCACCTTTACCTGGGAGAGGCTACCTCACCACCCATATAAAACAGGCAGAACCCCCTGACCTTGCTCTTCTTCCATCTTCTTCCCCCCACCTTTGCCATATCTCCTGAATAACCCTACCCCCACCCCCAGGAACTATTTGGTCTGGAGTGGTCTGTTCTAAGCTGTGTACACAGATGTCTTTATAAAAAGACATATATATATATAAAGATGTCTTTATAAAAAGATAGAGAAAATATGTTCTGTGGGTAAGTGGAGAGGTATGGGGGAAGGGGATGTCTCAGCGGGCCCATGCAGAGGCATCTCTTCCTTCTGAGGGACCGGTCGCACACCGGTATAATATAGAATAGAGTTTATTCAGGGCATGGGGAGGGGGCCCAGGAAGGTAATAGAGGCGGGGGGGTTGGGGGGGTAGAGGCCGGCCATGACCACGTGGAGAGAGGGGGAAGGGGAGGGGCGAGGGGTGAGGGGATGGAGAAGCTAGAGGCAAGAGAGCAAGAGAGAGAGAGAGAGGAGGGGGCAAGCAGCCCCTCTTATTGTGGGCCAGGCCTACCTGGCTATTGCCAGGTAACTGTGGGGAGGAGCACACCTAGCTGTTGCCACGTAACTGTGGAGGTGGAGTTTAGACAGAATACTAACAAGGACCACTTACATTCATTTAAATCACACCTTTGCCTAATGACACATTTTTAATTATGGCCATTTAATTATAAAACTTTGAAAATATATCTGTAATCTACCTCTTGCCTGCTTGTAGTTGGCTTCTGAATAAAATGTAAGTAAGACATTTAGAAAATACTGATAAAAGACTAAAATAAAATCAACTTTTGATGCACATCAAAATTTTTAGTTTTCATTTAGTAATGCATGATTAAATTTTGGCAAATATTTCACAACAAACTGAAATAGATTTACCAATAAAATGTTTAAATGTCCCACATGAGCCTAAGTTGTAATAGATTAGTTGTGGTATTTGTGACATGTCTACAATATTAACTAACCCCAATATTGTATCTTTAATATTTTCAAAGTAATTTTTTATAAATAAATATATTAAAAAAAGTCTTCAGACAAAGTGGTATAATTTTAAAGTAAAATACCATTATATATTTCCTTCCTCATCAGTAATACTTCTAATTACATGCTGCTGTATAAAGAGCCACAGTTATGAATGGTTTGTACAGAATAAGTTAGGTATATCTTTTCTAAATGTTTCCATTTTTTATACATGCTTTATTGATTACATCCTTCTACCACTACCTTTCTTTAACTACCCCTAGTTCCCCAACTCCTTCTATCTCCCAAATGTGTGTCCTTTTAGTTTTTATTGTCGTTAATAACGTAATACTTAGCTAATATTATTTTATAGTATTATATAAAATAATACATATAAAATATGAGACATAAATATGAATGGACTGTTAAAATGTCTTAACTTAGGGGTTTTAAATTATATTTAATTAAATTTAAATTAAAGTTTTAATTTTAATGGCTTTTTATCATTTTCTGTTCATTTCTACAGTGTGTTTTTCCCATATGTTATTCAAAACCATTGAATCATTCCTCCTCTGTCTTCAATCCTTACAGGATTTCTTTCAATCCTTCCACTTTGGCCACAAAGGCCTTATGATGAATTAGTCTCACATTAGTCCTTTAATTATCCAGTCTTAGTTCTGAATGTCCTGATTTATATTTATTACTTTTAGGTGACTCATTCTCAAAATGAATTATTTGGTTTCTTCCCAGATTCTAAGACATAAACAAATCATTACCAATTTCATTAAGTATAAAATGAAGATGAAAGTTAAAACAGTATATTTTTCTTAAATTTCTCCAAGTTGGTTTTATAATGTAGATGATGTCACATGCTCTGGTTTTTTGCTTACTTGATGATGATTGTTGTATGATAGCCGTTGTTTTAGGAATAATTTTATTTTTTAAACTGGCAAGCATTTAATAAGACTTACCAGACAACATCTAGTTTTTGCACCTGTGAATTATTTAGATCCTTTGACTGAGCTTTTTAGCTGAAATATTATGAAATTTCTTTAGAAGAAAGGAGGTCTTTATGCACACGGATAAGAACCAGAGAAGCCAGGAAAGGTAACCACACAGACTTATCTCTTCGAAGGAAGATGTTTACCTGTTCCCTCCCAGAATGCTAGGAAAAAATGTAGTTTACAACCTGGTGACACTTTGCCATCTGTAGAGCCCCTCTTCACCCATATCCCCCAGAATTTATGTTTTCTTTATCCCAGACTCTGTACCCCTAAATCTTAAATATTGCTTCTAGGCCATAAATCCTACCCTTGTGAGAAATGTCATTTTACTTTACAACAGCCTAAGTGACTTCTGTATTGTCTTAGGCTCTGGCCAATTCTGACTCCCGCAGGCATTATGTTTACCTCAGTTCTTCTCACTTGGCCTTAAATTTTAGTACCGTTTCTGAGTCAACATTACACAAATTTACAAACAAAAACAAAAACAAAAAATATATATATTGTAAGGAATTTCAACATACACGTGTCTTAAGCTTTGCTATACTCACAGGACTGAGTTAATTGTCATTAGAAAACTTTCTTTTCAAAATTGTGCTGTGCTTAAATACAGCTGAAATAAATGACCTGCTGTCACTCTAGAAGCTTGAACCAGTGACAGCTAAGTTGAGCTGAACTGATTTTCATTCTTACCTCATCTGAACAATTTTAAGGAGAAAATGTCCTCTTAATGTTTGAATGCTGTATCTTACCAGTTTCCTGGGGTTTAGTTCTTTGTTTTTATTAAAAAAAAAATCTGATTTGGTAAGAAAGGCTCAGCTGTATTATTTGCTTACAAGCAAGAAAAATAAATTGTTCTCTCTTACTTGGAGGCTGAATTTCTCTTAGATATCAGACATCACAGATGCAGTAAAACACCCCATTTTATCCACCGCATATACTAACTTAAAACTGGTTTCATGACTAAATAATGTTCAAATGAGTGTTTGTTGTTTTAATTATTTGTTGTCTTAATTTTTTTTCTTTTCTTTTTTGGCTCACAAACTCTACAAGGAATAGTTTTCAGAATGATTTTCTTAAGTCTCGATAATAGCATACTAAACTGAGTTCAAAGGAAAAAATAATCTATTATAATTAGTGCCTTATACACATTTACTTTTTTTTTAATATTGATCATTTTCTTTAACTGAATTTTTTATTGCTTTGTGTTGTAGATACTTAGATCTTTTAGGCAGGTAAATTCTGTATAAATTAGAGTACAGAAATAGATTTCCCTATGCATTAGTTATGGTATTTAAAACACACTTAAAGGCAATAATTAGGTAAAATAAACCAGCTCAGCTGTCAGTTCCTTTTCTGCTATCTAACATCCACAATCCCAGAAGTTGTTATATAGGATGCTGGAAAGCACTAAGCATCAATAGCCTTACCCAGCTGTGAACCCTGGTAATGGTAACACCAATCTGCTAAGCAAAATGTGCCCACTGGTGCAATAGTAAAAAATGTGTTCTCTTAAAATTGTTTCCTGTTGCTTAGGCTTAACAGCATCTTTTGGGGACCATAAGAAAATTAGAGACTCAAGAAAATTGGGATATTGGCCGAGTCCTGGGAGAACTAGCTGTATCATTTGTAGCCTAGTCTCTATGAGATGGGAAAATGCAGGGCTTAATTGAAGTCCTGACTGTACCAGTCTGTAAGGCTGGAAGAACTGAGATCCTCTAGAGTCAGAAGCCCTCCATGAAACCATTCTGGAAGCAAGTCTCCTAAAGAAAATTCATTTAGGCAGTCTGAGGCAGAATCAGGCATCCCAGCATCCCCAAGGGTATATCCTGTTAGGACTGCTTCCTTGGTTGTCATTGTCATGAATATATAAGCTCTCACAAGTAATATACAGTTCTGTATCAACAATGTATAGAATGTACAGATGCACAGATCAGTTAATGAAGATATTTTGTTCTTTGAGCAGGTGAAAGACATCTTTTTTCTTAAGGTAATTTGGATTGTAACCAAACTGCAATATAAATTTTATCTATGCCATTTGAGAGAATGGCATAAGTCTTGACTTACTGACTATATATCGATAGTCATATCTCAGCCAGAGAGCTCTGAATTTCAGCTGCCATCAATTTCCCTTTTTCTATTGGAAAAGGCCTTTTGTCCTCCTTTATTTTTATTGCTCATAAGTAGCATTCCAGCTCTAAGCTTTCTTATTACCTCAGTTTGTTTTATTTTTAACTTTCTTAGAGAGGGCACAGAAAATTGTGATCATTGGTGAACATATCATAACTAGTTTCATGATGACAACAACTAAAATGAAACTATATATGATTCAAGTACTTTCTGCTATAGCATTTTTATTAATTATTCCAAATTTTTATTCATTTTTATTAATTATTCCATTTGTTTACATCTCAAATGATATCCTACTTTCCAGTTACCCCTCCACACGTCCCCCATCCCACAACTTTCCTCTCCTCTCTCCCTTTTTTCCTCTAAGGGTACTCATCTACCCATCCACCCTCTCCTGCCCCACCTCTCCAGTATCTCCCTATGCTGGAGCATCCAAACTCCACAGGACCAAGGGCCTCCCTTCCCATTGATGTCATACAAAACCATCCTCTGCTACTTATGTATCTGGAGCCATGACCCTCCCTGTACACGCCTTGGTTGGTGATCTAGTCCCTGGGAGCACTGGGTGATCCATTCAGCTGATGTTGTTCTTCCTATGGGGTTGCAATCTCCCTCAGTTCCTCCACATTTTCCATTTTTTTTAACATTTAAGGAATTTTTCCTTAAATCTTTAACTCTCTCCTTAAGGACTTTAGTTTACCAATTTTAAATTTAATACCTTACCAGTTCAGAAGTTGGGGCCTTTTAGTTCTATTGCTGTTTCTGTGAAATGTTCCTTTTAAATTCTGTGTCTTCAAGCTCCGCAAGTTAGCACATATTTATGGTGGCCAGCTTTGTCCCCTCAGCTCAGTTTAAAAGGCTATCCCACTGGCTCAGCCTTCTGACAGCCCCAGTCAGACCTTTCCAATCCGCCATGCTTCTGCACAACTGCAGGCCTTCACCGGTAGCTTCAGACCTACCAGACTCTAGGCTTTGGTCTGCTTTTGTTCTTTTTAAATAGAGCAGGCCTCTTGTCAGGCAAGTTTGACTTTTCTCCACATCTCACCTGGGCTGTCTTAAGCTGTAAACTTGGATTCTAATTGCCAAAGGTCGGTTGCCATTTACAAAATGATTATTAGTATTCTGTATACATTAATTAATGATGAGAACTATGGCAGCAGTTATCCTTAACCAGCTAGTTTCCCAAATAACAACAGAGATCTTTTAATATTTCAAAATTTAGGCCTTAGCTGGGCAGACTCTCAACTAATTCATCTAATTTAACCTGACTACCTAGCCCCATCCAGCCACATGGCTAACTATGACTTCCAGGACTTTAGTCATATCTGTCTCTTCTCATGTCTCCTGGAGAAAACCCTTCTTTCTTCCCAGGGTTTCATTCTCCCTCCCAGGAAGTTCTGCCTTCTACTTATGCCCAGGTAATTGACCATCAGATTTTTATTATAGCCAATTAGAAAATGTTTTAGGTAGATGAAGAATAGAGACACAACTTCACACAGTGTACTCCAACACTGCTGGGGTGAATGATGTTATCTGACCCAAGAGAATGAGAACAGGAGAACTGGATCTGCCCCTTGTAGGATGCAGCATTGGGTTAGCTAGCCAGGTTAGTGCTAGAGAGTTCACACTGTTAGTGTGGGTATGGGAGAGCCAGTAGGCTGACCATCTCAGATACCTCTATGGTCCAGATCCAAGACTTTGAATTGACCCACCCCAATATCTTCCCCATTGATGAACTGTGGGAGAGCATGAAGTAGCTGGTCCTACATATCCAAAGCTACAGGATTTCCATGACACAGGGCAACAACAAGATATCCAGGAAGCATCCCAGTGACACTCCAGAATAGAGTAGCAGAAGCCAGAGACCTCATAACAGACAAATGAGACATTGGAATGAACATTTCCAAGCAAAGAAGGGTGGACAAAAGGGTATCCTATGGCTCACACTGTCACACATTATAGCTTCTACAACAAGATTTTTATTTTATCTCTATTAGTTGGGAAGTTGCAAGGGCAAAGGGTGGATATGAGGGGATTAGGGTGCATGATGTGAAAGTCATAAAGATCCAGCAAAAAGTTTTAAAAAAGTATCTGCACATCAAGGGCAACACTTTCATTCTTACAAAAAAAATAAAAAGAAGCTGGATTTTTCTCTCTCATTATCTATACTAATTACTTTTCTCACTACTGTGACAAAATATTTGCTGGAGGCACCTTAAAAATGAGTGATTTGCTTGGTCCATGGATTGAAGGACTGTTTCACCACAGTGAGGAAGATGTGGTAGGAACATGAGGGTGCTGGTCACCACAGTGTCCATAATCAGGAAACAAGAAGGTAGGCAGTGCTTCCCAACTTCTTTTCTCTTTATTATTAGTGCAGGGCACCAGATCATAAATCAGTGCTACCCACGTCAGGGTAGGTCTTCCATGCTTAGTTAAACCTTTCTGAACACATTCTCATAGACAAACCCAAAGGCACGTTTCCATAGCAATTCTAAATCCTGTCACATGGATAATGAAGATTAATCATCACATTGTCTGTGAATGACAGCAGCTCTGGAGATGAAAAGCCGTGGGTCTACCACTGCACTAATGTGTATGAGAGGTTCATAGTTCTACTTGAAAAACATGCTTCTGTTTTTGACCTCCTAAATAGAGTTATGTTTTAAACTACCCTGGTACCTTTTTGCATAAGGACTGTCTATGGGGGCTACATGTTGGAAAATCAAAATCAATTTCCCTCAGATCTATAGATAAAGAGGAACATTTCTTTTGCCAGAGAGAATGTAATAATAAAAAGATGATATGTATGCAAATTGTCTTCCTGGGGCTGGAAATGTCCCTAAAACTCATCTCTTTTTTCCATTTATCCTTCCTCAGTTGCTTTTGTTTAATATGAAGGATGTTTTTAGCCAGTTATAGAAGCCAGCATCTAGTCCCATGTACCCCTGTAGTCAGGTATCTTTACCCACCTCAGCATTATGCAGTCAGAGGGTCCTCTTTCTAATTCATTCTTCAGCAGACTTTGGGGAGCTCATTAGTAAGAATTTCATCCAGAAAGGCAGTGAATTGATGTGCCAATCAGAAATAAAAAGAAGAGGACATGAACAGAAGAAAATGAGAGCAGTTGAAATGGTGCAGGACATCTCTTCTCTACATTTCTACAGGAAGCTAGATCCCTGTGAATCAGTACCCTCCACACATAATTCTCTCCTATTAAAAGAAAATTTAGGAGAGGAGAGGGTATAAACTGCAGTGAAGAAGAAGAAGAAGAAGAAGAAGAAGAAGAAGAAGAAGAAGAAGA
>JANHMN010000001.1:146772423-146804923 GCA_030674055.1 Rhabdomys pumilio | reverse complement strand
TAGACATAGTCCTGGAAGTGTCTAGCCCCTATACAATGTAATCTAGGCCTAGAATGTTTTTAGCCTCTGAAACTTACTGCTAAATAAACTCATGCCTACCTAGTTCCTTCTGGTCTCTAGCTGGCTAGTTCAACTCAGTTGGGGGTCTCAAAACTTCTCTCCAAACTGACTGACTGGCTTCTCTCTCAGCTTCTCCTGAATTCTTTTGCATGGTCTCAAACTAAATCTAGCAATCTGTTTTAATTTTCTGGCTCATTCTCATTTTCTGGTCTTTACCAGTGTCTAGCTTATTCTCTCTTTTACCTGTCTCTGTAAAACTACCTCCTCCCTCTCTCTGTACTGCCCCTCAAGTGGTATCCCTTTCCTCTTTCTTCTCATGAGAGTTGGATATATCCTATTCTGTCAAATCTTTCTCTGATTTATCACTCACTTAGACATCACTTTCAAACATGGGTGCTTCCTTCTACAAACTAACTACCTCATTGTTTGGGATTTAAAGGTGTGTATTAAGCACATGTCTGTATTCCAGTCAGAGTGATTAAAGGTTTGTGCTAAAGGCTGAGCCACACTACAACTAGTATTGGAGGCCTCCCAGCCTGGAATGGGTTGAAGCAAGTCATGGGGTTGGATGCAAGTATAGCTTTAAAGGCTGATGTTCTCCATGTTCTCCAGACATTTTAGCTCCCTAATGATACTAAATGCTTGTTGATAACTTCTAAAAAGTCCAAGAAACATTCTTGCTCATTCTGAGGGTTAAAAGCCACTGGTTTATGTAATTAACACCTGTATCCTAAGAGTTGGGGATTAAGTAAAGTAGCCTCTCTGCTAGTTGAAGTGGCAAGAAGAAAAAGGGACACTTTGAAAAGTGATTTTAGCCTCTATTTCTAAGTTCTTCAGTTCCCAACAGTTTCTTCAAAAGTTCTTCTCCGAAACATGCTTTCTAAAAAGTTCTCTCTAGCTTTTTTCTTCTCCTAATCTTGCAAGATATTTAGGGCTCCTGTTTAATAAAAAAAAAAAAAATTTACCTGTCTTAAACCTAAGTCACTTTGCTTCTGTAGCTGACCTGCCTGTCTGAGTTCCTCTGAGGCCAGACCTTGAGGTCTCTAGTGTTTAGTACCTTATCATAAACAGCAGGAGATTAAGGATTAATTGCTAGAGCCCTTAAGTTTCCTCTTGTCTGGATGCCTTTTGCTTGTCAAGCTGGGGGAGGTTTAGAGCAGTAAACTTCTGTTGAGCCAAGAGAAGAGAATCATGCTTGCAGAAGGAAAACTTTTAAACAGCAAATATGGATAAACACATACATTCACATACAAATCATATTTACATATTCATACATCCTCATGCAAACCAGTTGGGCTCAGCTACATACTTGCACACATATCCATACTTACATATGGATATGGAGTAAAAGACCAAGTGCCAGTGCAGAAAGAACTCACTCATTCTGGATGAAATCTTTATTGCATAGAGAAATAAAAAGCTTCTATCCTTTTTTGCTAAATGAATAAAACTCAAGTCTGTAAGAAGAAAGCTTTGTTCTCTTTAGTAAGACTAAAACTGCCTTTCTATGAAGAAAAGACCTGTTCTGTCCCATGGTAGGAGAAGCTTCCTGCTCCTTCTGCTCTCTCTGCAGCTTCTTCTTTTTCCTCCTTTTCTCTGCATTCTACATATTGCTCTCTTAATTTTTTAAGTTGCCTTATAATTTCTAAGGTATTCCACTCAGCATTCTCCTAATCTTGTTCTCTCCTTCTACTCTGTTGTAACAACACCCTTACTCCCAGTGCCTTACTCCCAATGCCTTTACTCCCAATGGTCTTTACTCCCAAAAGCTATTCCATGTAATCTTAATCTTTCCTTGTCTTTTATAGGAGAATAGATCAAATGGTTTATCCAAGTATTTTTTTTTTTACAAAACTTCACTAGAAGTTCAAACATAAAGTCAAATCATAAATTGAATAAGAAGTTTACAACAGAGAATGTTTACATGCATATCCACTAAGAGTAATTATCTGGCTAAACATTCAGCCTCTGTCACTAGCTCTACAGGTTCATTGAGGGTTAGAGGCCATAAGTAAATTATGATTGAAGTTTTGTACAGATAAACCCAGTCAATGTCCTGTTTTGGTTTTGCACCTATAGTAAATCCTTAGTTTCCCTTTTATGACCTTTAGTTAATTGTTCTACAACCTCTAAGTTGTTGATGACTTCTTGCTATCTCAGAAGAAATTAACTAGTGATACTTGAAGACTGGCACAGTTCTCACCGTAGTTTTGGTATCAGAAAGAACATAATAGCAGTACTATTATAAAATACCTTAATAATTTTATTACTAATATATTTTTAGTAATTCATCTAGAATCATCTTTAATACTTAAGAAATCATCTATTTGTCCATATACACTACAAGACACTACATTTTTGTTGTTGAGCAGAGCTCTGCCCAAGAGGGTAGGCTAATACCTAGTTATTGTAATATATTTAATAGCTACAGAAAATTATATTAATAGCAGGAATCTTTCCTCAGATGTAATCTCCTCAGGCTTGCCTAAAGAAGCAAATCCATCATTAACTTTACAGACCATAGGGGAACCATCTCAGGAAGATCACCTGCTAGTTTTTAGCTTTTCCTTAATGGCTCCTGACAAACTAGAAACAGGTTTGTTCAGTAAACAATACAATATTGAGGTTCACAGTGGGATCAAATATTCTGTAACAGATTTTATACTAGAAAATTAAACTAGTAAATAAATTTTTTTAGCCACATGTATGGAAGAAAATATAGCAGTAGTGAAGTCTATTAATAATGAACACACCCAACCACATTAGACTACAGAAAAAGTAACAAGAATAGAATAGGAAAAAAAGAGAAACACCATCTAAAATATGTAAATAAAGTTTTTATTGCAACTCTATTTATAATTACCAAATTCTGAAAACAACCTTTAATGCTTACAGCTGAGAAATGGATAACCAGATTGCAGCCCACTCATGTGATGTAGAAATCAAAGGAACCAGACTTGGTAAATATAAGAACAGAAACTCAATTAAATGCACTCTGCTAAATGAATGAAGAAAGATGTAAAATACATGTATTGTATTACTTCACTCCTATAACCTTCCATGAAATGCAAATGTAGAACAATGAAGATCACAACATAGATATTAAAGTTTAAAACTCTTTGAAAGTCTTATCTAATACTAGTCACATAAAGAACTTTGGGCAAAAGACAATGAAATGCTTCTGGGTTTGCTTTGGGTCATAGTTTTATGTTGATTAATTTGAGTGGCAGTTCACCTTGGGTCAATATGAATAATTGGTTGTTGGTGCATATATTGAGTACTGTTTCTGAGTATACATGAATGCAAATTTCTGAGTGAAATTCCCATTTGAATCAGTAGACTTATAAATAGATTAGTCTTCATCAAGTACCTGGGCATCACCCAGTCCATGAAGGACCTACCAAGAGGAAGGAACAGGCAGAGGAAGGAAAACTACCTCCATCATGTCCTACTTTATGGCTTGAGCTGGATCACCTCATCTCTTTTTCTGCCTTCAACATGGATCTGTAAGACTAGTTTCCGGGTCAACAAGGCTAGTAGTAACATCTAGTAAAGTAAGCAAAGCTATCTTAATAAGAGGGACCAAGTTTTATTTTCCAAACCTTATTTAGGAATCAAATGCCTGATCATAGTGCTACAAGCTCCCAAAAGTAGGTTGCTGGCTTGACAGTGAACATTGATCCATCTCCTGATAGTTCTTTCTTGTCATGTATCTCATAAAAGTTAACTCTTTCGTTAATCATTTAAGATTTGACCCTAATATTAATATCATGTATTATAATATATTACATAAGAAATAAATATCCAAAATCTTTAGACTCTCTTTTAAGACCTATGAGAAAACATGAAAACATTTATGAAATAAAAGATCTTACTATAACATGAATGTCAGTTTATGAGCACACACAAACATACACACACACACACACACACACAGAGTCTATATCACTGGGAAATCAAGTGCATCAGGCATCATTCTTGGGCTGCCTTGGATAAATTACTAACTTTCCCCTTCAAACCTTCTCTCAAGATGTTTCATGAGCTGTAACTGGTGTCTAGATGTACAAAAGTTTATGATATAAAATAATGCATTTTATAATTAGTATTATATCAGTATTAGTAGTATTATATAAAAATACTACTTCAGGATTTAGATTTCAAACTAGAAGCCAGTAATGATAATCATACCTATACTTTTCGCAGGCTATGAGTTCAAGGCCAGCTTGGGCTACATAGCAAGATCCTGCTACAGAAACCAACAGTATGGTAGTAAAATATTCAAAAATACCTGGTAATTTTGGGAGAATAAAGCTGAGACTCTACATTTAACTAAGACTTTATTTCCTTGATAGTTTTCTGCTTATATGAACATTGTTTTTTGGGCCAGATATATTCAATTATTATTTTTATAAAATCTGCCTTCTTTTTATTTATTAATTTTCACTTTTATTAAACATATATTCTTTTCTCATACAATATATCCTGAATACAGTTTCTCCTTCCTCTACTTCTCCCAGTTCCTCCTTACCTCCTCTCCTAACAAGATCTAAGAGATAACAATTAAATATGACAGAATAAAATAAAATAAATCATCATATAAAAGTTGGACAAGCCAAGCAAACAGATAAATAAAAGGAGCCCCAAGAAAAGGAATAAATATTAGAGACCCATTTGTTTGCAAGTAGAATAATTCCATAAAAGTACTAAACTAAAAACTATGGTATATCTGCAGAGGACCTGGTGCAGACTAGTGAAAGCCCTGAAATTGCTGCTTTAGTTGCTGAGAATTCATATGAGCTTTTCTCAGTTGTTTTAGATTGTGCTCCTGGTGTCCTCTGTTCTGTCCCCTCCCCACCCCCACTCTTTCTACCTCCATTTTCTCAACATTCTCTAAGCTCTGAGGGGATTTAAATGAAGACATCTCATGAAAAGCTCTGTGTTACAAGCTCTCTCTCTCTCTCTCTCTCTTTCCATTATGTCTGGCTGTGAGTCTCTGTATTTGTTCTCATTTGCTGCAAGAGCAAACCTCTCTGATGGTGGTGACACAAGGCACTTTGAGTATAGCAGGATTTCGTAGAAGTCCTTTTATTACCACCCTCTTCTTTTAGATAAGTAGTATTTGGCTTCACCCTAGATCTCTGAGCTATCTATTCTCTAGTTCTTGGTCACCCAAGCAGTGTCAGTATAGGTTCCGTCTTGTGGAGTCAGCCTGAATTTAAATTAGATATCAATTGCTTACTACCATAAGGCTGTGCCACCATTGCCTTAGCATGTTTTACAAGAAGGACAGATTGTTTTTCAAAAATTTTGTGGTTGAGATGGTGTTTACATTTTTCTTTTAGTAGCCTGCAGAGTGATTTTTTCTATATTAAGACACTAGAACATAGGGGTGAAATTTCTCTATAGGTACCAGCTCCACCTCTCCAAGTTCAATAAGTTGTGTGGGTGTTGCCTTCAGCAATGGGACCCTACTCCTAGTTTTTGGAGAGCAACCTATTGTCTTGGCAATAGACTGTGTTGTTTGGAGATTTTCGTGGCACCCTTTCGGCCAATAATTCAATTGGATAAAACCCAGTAGTGGTACTAGAAGCTTTGTTTGGTGACAAGAGATAGACAGTTGGGGTTCCATTGCCTCATTATTTGGAGACTTCATTAGGATCATCTTAGTATATTGTATGTTTCCATACCACCTCTCAAATGCCCTTCAATTCTAGCTGTCTCTACTCTCATTCCCTCCCTTAGTCCCACATGCCTTTTTCCTTCCTGCCTGATTTTGTGCTCCTCTCTAGTCCACTCATAAATTCTACTTTCCCTTCCCAGGAAGACTTACTTGTGCAATCTCTAGTGCCTCCCTTTATACCTAATCTTTCTGTGTCTACAGATTGTAGTTTGGTTATTATTTATTTAATATCCAATATCCAGATACAAGTGAATACATACTTTATCATTCTGGGTCTGGGTTACTTTACTTAGGATGATTTTTTTTCTAATTTTATCAGTTTCCCTGCAAACTTCATGATGTCATTTTTTAACAGCTGAGTAGTACTCCATTATGAAAATATACCACATTTTCTTTATCCATTCTTTTGTTGAGGAGCATCTACATTTGGGGGAAGGGCTATTACAAACAGAGCAGCAGTGAACATGGTTGAGCAAGTGTCTCTATCATAGAATGATGCATCCTTTGGGTATATGCCTAATAGTGGCATAGCTGCATCTTGAGGTAAATTACCATCTTCCTGAAAAATCATCACATTGATTTATGTAGTGGCTATAAAAGTTTGAACTGCCCCCAGCTATAAAGGGTTGTTCCCTTTGCTCCATATTCTTACCAGTATGAGCTGTCATTTATAATTATTTTTATCCTAGGCATACTGGCAGGTGTAAAGAAGAATCTCAAAGTAGTTTTGATTTACATTTCCCTGATAGCTAAGGATGTTGAACATTTCTTTAAGTGTTTCTCAGCCTTTCAAGTTCTCCTATTGAAAATTCTCTGTTTAGATCTGTACCCTATTTTAATTGGGTTATTTGGATTGTTGATTTCAAGTTTCTTGAGTTTTTTATATATTTTGAATATTAGCTCTCTATTAGACATGTACCTGGTAAAAATCTTTCCCCATTCTGTATCCTGATGCTTTGTCAAAGTGACAGTGTACTGTGTCATGTAGAAGCTTTCCCATTTCATGAGGTTCTAAATGTAATCCACTATATTAACAAACTTAAAGGAAATAACCACATGATCATCTCATTAGATGTAGAAAAACACTTTGACAAAAATCCATCACTCCGTCATGATATCAATCCTATATACAAGGGACGTGCAAGCATAATAAAGGTAGTTTATAGCAAGCCTATGGCCAACATCAATTTAAATGGAGAGAAAATCAAGCAACTCCACTAAAATTAGGAACACAATGAAGTTCACTCTCTCCATACTTACTCAATATAGTACTTGAAGCTTTAGCTAGAGCAATAAGACAATTAAAGTAGATTAAGAGAATACAAATTGGAAAGGAAGAAGTCAAAGTATCCAATGATAGTACAAACAAGTGACCCCAAATTCCACTAGAGAAGTCCTACAGTTGGTAAAAACTTTCAGCAAAGTAGTTGAATACAAAATTAACTCATGAAAATTTGGTAGCCCTCCTGTATATATGGACAAATGGACTAAAAATGAAATAATGGAAAGAACACCCTTCACAATAGACTCAACTAATATAAAATATCTTGGAGTAACTCTAGCCAAGCAAGTGAAAGTCTTTTATGAAATATCAAGTTTTTGAAGAAAGAAATTGAAGAAAATAGCAGAAGATGGAAAGATTTCCATGCTCATGTATTGGTAGGATTAATGTAGTAAAAAATGATCATCCTACCAAAAATGATATACGTATTTAATGCAATCTCCATCAATTCCAACACAATTCTTCACAGATATTGAAAGGACAATTTTCAACTTCATATGTAAATACACACACACACACACACACACACACACACACACACACACACACTAACTAAAACAATCCTGAACAATAGATGAACTACAGGAAGTTTCACTACTCCTGATCTACAGAGCTATAGTAATTAAAAAAGCATGGTATTGGCATAAGAACAGACAAGTTGTTCAAAGGGATCAAATTAAAGAGCCAGACATGAATCTACACACCTATGAACAGCTGATTTTTTTATTAATAAGTCAGAAATACACAATGGGAAAAAAGAGAGCATCTTTAACAAATGGTGCTGGTCTAACTAGATATCTGCATGTAGAAAAATGCAATAGATCAATACTTATTACCCTGAGTAAAACTTAACTCAAATGGATCAAAGACCTTATCATAAAGCCAGGTACATTAAACCTTAGAGAAGAGAAGCTTTGAACTTTTGTTCACCAAGTCAACTCCTTGTTGGCACAGAAGACTTCCTGAACAGAACAGCTTTATTTCAGGACTAAAATCTGCCTTCTTATTTTAGACATTGATATCATAGTTGCATCATTTTGCCCTACTCCACACAGAAAAAAAAGTTTGCTTGAAACATCTCTGTCTTCTTTTGTTAATTTGAAATTGTAATACTCAGAAAGAGATGACAACAGGTTACCAGGGGTGAGGAATGCTAATTCCTGAATAGCTGATATATGTCAGGTATAATAAGTTATTACAGTAAGGTAAGAAAGAGATTTAATACCCACAAACAGAACACATGAAAATGCTGATGAAATATATTAAAGATCTTTAATGTAAGACAAGTTAGACAGGGAGTCACCAGCAGAATGAGCACAAAAGAAGCAGTTGAAGAAAACCCAAAAGTCCCAGGGTTCAAGGGCATGGACAAGCAGTTTGAGAGAAAGGAGAATAGTTTTGGAAGACACAGCTTGTTACTAACAAGTTTTATTTTATATATTACATATTAATTTTCCACAAACAGGAATTAATTGAATGATCAATCAAGGTATCCTATTCTGCAACTCCACTAAATACCAAAAACAGATATCGTGCTGGATTCAGAGACAAATCCTAGAGGCTGCCTGTTTCCTGACTGTCTGGAGAGTATATATAACTGGGGGTGGGAGTATAAATAACTTTTAATTTGTCAAAGTGAAATATTTTATTTAAGCTGAAGAGAACATTTAATCTGATGAAAGCAATTAATCTGTTACAGGAAGCATTTAAACAAAGAGGTTTTCATTAAAGCATGTAGTTTATAGTCTAGAATATTAGACTTAATTACTAATGAACTTTTATTAATCTGGACAACCTATATTTTTCATAAGCATTTCTTTGAATAAAATTGGAAAATGAATAAATACATCCATTTAGTGTGACATATAGAAACTTTCTAAGTATATTGGTATGTCATGCATATTTCTTCTTCTTTCAAATGTTATAATAATAGAAACACTAAGAAAAACTCTTGTCTAATTTGGGAATAAAGTGGTAATTTTATTGAAATATTCATTGCTTATTCACTATTTCAAAAACTTTTACCTCCATTCAACATACACATCTTTAAGTTTCAAAGAAAAAAATATGTAAATTTTATAGAAAATACATAAAGAATGGTATTAAGAAACTAAATTATAGGATCCATTCTTGAGGAAAAGTAACATATCCATATTTAATCATTTCACTTTTTACCATAATAACAATGTTCTTCACATATGTGATCTGAATGAAATCATGCAGCCAAAGCATTGACCACTATCATATGTTAAATGACAACCCTGGATGAATGCATTGACCTATCCTCTACTGGAGAGAAGCAAAGAGCTGCTTCCAACCTGAAAGGCAAAGGAGCAATAAAGACTATCTTGTTCCACCCGTTCTTTAGAGTCTTCGATTCATTGACAAATAACAGAACAAGTTGTGCCTTAGAAGCATCTCAGAACATTTGCCACAGAAAAGAGGCTTGGAACATCAGTGCTCGGTGTAATAGAACATTTTCTCTGATGCCAATGTGATGGTATATTTTATGGCTGCTTTGCAGGTAGTTTAGAAAATTTACAGAAATGAGTCAGAGGAGAGAAATCAGCAGCATTTTAGGTAGGTGCTGACTGCCATTGGGGAAATTCCTTCATAAAGAGGCTCTGGAGAAGACTGATGGCCAGTCCTCCTCTCATTAGCCTGAACCATTATGGGATTAGTGAATGCCAATATACCATATAAAGTGCATATTTGAACTGAAACAGTAGTTAGGAGGAAATAAAACTTCATGTTCAAGAAACATTAGCATACTTTAAAAAAAAAAGGCACTGTCTGAAAAAAGAAAATAGTCTAACTAGAACCTGGGTTTGGAATTTCCTCTTTATCTTCCAGGTGACTATATGTCCTAGTTGCCTTCAAAAGAAAAGCCAGGCTTTTCTGACATTTTTATCTTTGAGTTTCTTTGAGTATGTGAGGGAGACTTGCAAAATGGAAAGGGAGCATTCAGACTTAGACCTTCAGCAAAGAGAGACTGTAAAGCAATGACATTCATTTTATTCTGGATTCCATTTTCTCATTATCATTCTGTTTTCTTTCAACCACCTTTTAATATCATCCTTTAAGTCATAAGGTTAGTTTTGTCCTTTTTTTGAGAAATGCAACGTATTTCTGCTTTATCTTACTCAGAGATCCCAGATATGATAGCAAAGAAAGGTGGTCAGCCTGAAGACTTTCTGAAAGGGAGGGATAATCTTTGTAGACAATCATGGGGAAGGATACCCCCATGTGGCTGTATTGGGGATGTTATCTTTCTTTGAAAATCCTCTATTATAACAGTCCTTAATAATGGTCTTTCTGTAGAAGAGTTTACTATTATTTCTGAAGGCTGGACTCTTTTTGTTGTTCTGTTAATTTCATTGACTCGACACTAAGCTTGTAGAGATTTCATCGTGTCAATATTTGTTATCTTTTATTTTTATGTGTCTTAAAACTGTCAGTCTTATAATATTGCTAATAATGATTAGTCTGAATTCTGCCATTGGTCTGTGTTGTTGTCTTTCAAAGAGATGAAAATAATAATAAACAATTAATAAATGAATTTAATGTGTATGCCACTTCCCTTGTTAGTGGGGTATATATGATTAATAAACTAATAGGGCATTAAAAAATCCTCATGCTAAATTATTTACTATAATCTCTGGAGTCAGAGAACATCCAAAAAGATACAAAATTGCTATTTAAAATTTAAACCAAACTGGAGCTAAGGAAGTGGCTCAGTCAGTAAGTGCTTGCCTTGCAATCGCAGAGACCTGTGTTCAATACTCACAACCCACCTTTGGAAAATAAAAAATATGAACAAGGTGGCACCATGTGTGCACACACTTGTAATCTCAGCTGAGGGAGGTTGGCAACAGACAGACCCTAGAGTCGCGCTGGCCAGTCAGCCTCTACTATTTGGTGAACTCCAACCTCATGAGAGACCTAGATTCAAAGAACTTTGATTGCACCTGCAAGAAAGTATTCAATATTGGCCTCTGTCCTCTGTCCTCTGCATGTGCGCACGTACGTGCATGTACACGCACATGTGCACACACATGCACACACACACAAACATGAACTACATCTACATGCACACAAAATAATATAAAAAGCTGATTTTATCCTTCTAATGTAAAGATATGTATGTCTTTTGGGGGGATGTAAAATCTTCACTCTAAAATTTTACATAAAATTGACACCCATGATTGAAAGAGCAAAAAGGTATTGAGCACATCCCCCATTCTTTCAAGAGGTCAATTGATTGTTTGTGTTTGTTTGGCCTGAATATGTAAGATATGGTTATAGCTACAATGCCAATGAGAACTTCAGGAGAAAACCGTGCTCTCCAATTGCTCGTCCTCCTTTATCCACTGTGATTCTGTAGGAGTTATTCTGAAACTCACGTACAGTGCAATAACTGATAGCAATACGAAATGATATGTAGGCATGTAAATTTTGTCCTCTCAGGCTCAATTGATGGCTCTACCTATTGTGTTTCTGTGTACATTGATTTTGATGTTCCTTTAAATAAATTTCTGCTTGGGGAATCTCCTTTAAATTGGTTGTAACACCCCAGTGATTTCCTCATTAATAAGTAAATAAAATATTCAACTTGTATTCACTTTCATATCTGAATAACAGTCACAATTTTACCCTTTTCAAAACTTATCTCTAACAGTAAAAGACTAAAATAACACAAAGACCATGGAGGTTTTCTCCAATAGAATAAAAGCAAAATAATTATACATAAGCCTAGACCTTTTGCACACATACTCACCCAGGTTTGTTTTTTTT
This sequence comes from Rhabdomys pumilio, assembly GCA_030674055.1. NCBI lineage: Eukaryota > Metazoa > Chordata > Mammalia > Rodentia > Muridae > Rhabdomys > Rhabdomys pumilio. Next base: position 146,793,107 of record JANHMN010000001.1, on the reverse strand, counting down.
TTTTTTTTTTTTTGAGGGTGTGCTATATTCTCTCTTCCTTTGGAATTATGTGTGTTCTTGATTGGTTCTCTCAGTAAGGATTTTACAGTGATTTTTTTTTTCTTATTGTCAACCAAGTACCAGAACTAATAGTCACTTCACTTTATTGCCAAAACCCAGATTTTCCTCATTGTATAACCATCATATTTGGTTAGAGAGTCTTGACTCAAGAATGTCTGACGTAACCTGGCTGAAATACATAATTATCATATTCACATCCCTTTCACCGAGTAATTGATTGATAATCAGTATGAACTAAAGTTAGTACAGTACCTACAGAAAATAATAAAAGGGGTTTTGAGCTACTGAGAGAAATATAAGCTGATCAAGAGGAAAGAAATCCTTAAAACAGATCCGAGTCCGTGGAAGGGAAAGTAGAGAGAAAACACAAATAAAGAAAGTCCCGGTTCATCAAAGATGCTGAACCGCTATGTCACACTACCCTGACGCTTGCTTGGCCCCTGAACTTCCTGGTCACATGAGTGAGTAAATTTGCATCTGTGTGGGCGCATGTGTGCTTGGTGTGTATACGCATGTGTATGGGTCGTTTTTCCGCACATGTGGGTATGTAGAAGTAAGAGTTTTGATTTCAGATTTGTTCTCCTGCTCTCTACTTCATTTTTTTGTTACTGTTTTGTGATTTTGTTCATTTGTTTGTTTGTTCTGAGACAAGTTCTCTCACTAGACTCAAAGTCCACTGAGTTCTCCGGTGAACTCCGGAGCTCCTCTTCTCCCTGCCCCAATGCAGACTCCACCAACCTGGTAGAGGGTTGTAGGCACCCTGTACCCTGCTCAGATTTTCTACTGATGCTAGGATCCAAACTCACATTCTCACCTTGCATGGCAGGTGCTTTCCCAACTTAGCCATCTCTCACCTTCAATATTTTAAACATGTTGTAATTGAAATAGAATTAATTATATCACTTTTTCCTCCCTTTCATGCTTCAAACCATTTCCCTACTCCCCAAACCTTCAAATTCAACCTCTTTCTCTTTTATTATTATTTTTACATATATTTGTATATATATGCAAACACACACACACACACACACACACACACACACACACAAAACCTACTGAGTTTAAGTCTGCTATTTGTGTGTATCTGACTTCCAGAATAATAAGGAGACACATCCCTGGAAGAGACTAACACCCGGCTCCACAGTCATTGCTTACCTGTAGTTCTTTGTCTAGGGCAGGACCCCATGAAATATCCCCCCTTGCACATTAGCATCTTCACTGATATTGCCGTTGTTCCAGTCATGTTTCCGCAGCCATTTCTAGCAGAGACTGTTCTGACTGTTTATTCTGAGTGAGACCCTGTGCTTTACCGTTTTCTTAAGACCTCATAGAGCTCATCGTGTCTCATAGCAGACACTCAAAATCATTTTTGAATTTTAGCATTTGAAACAACGTGCCTTCCTTGTTTCCAGTTTTTATACTCCATCTCACTCCAGCTCTCTGTACTTTAAATTCCTTTGCTCTCTCGCCTGTGTCTCTATCATATCTCTTCTTCTCTAATTCTTTATGTACTTAAAGCATCTTCTTGATTGTTCACTTACTATAGCTATTTCACTTGTGATTTTTAAAAAGGATGTTTGTGTTGTTTTAATGGGGTTTTGTGGAGTTCTTAACTGCCAAAGCTTTTCTTTGGTGACATATGAACAAAGATTCTGCAAAAAAAAAAAAAAAAAAAAAAAAAAAAGTACCAACCTGCTTTTATCCACTCACAGAATCATGGCTGCTCTGAGCACTTTCTACTCTATTTCCTCATGAATTGCCCTACTAGATTTTTAATATGACTTATAATAAGCCAAGCTTTGCTTTCATCAATGAAAGTTTCACAAAGAAACAGTTCCAAAGTGGCTTGTCTGTGAAGATTCACAAGTGCACAATGTGTAACCCAGAATCACAGGTATGAGCAAGAAGTCAGGAACCTCTTGACATGAGATGAATGAATGTCTATTGACAAAAACATTTTTATCAGACTGAAATAATTGCATCATCTGTAATCCCACAGATAAAAAATAATACTTAAATCCCTTCTAACGGAAAATCATTAAACACAGTAAACATACCGCAGAGCATACTAAGCAGCAGTGGTTGGACTATGCCTGCACAAAGATGACTGGCTCACATCTGCTGCAGCAACCAATCTGTGCAGCCAGATTGCTGCTCATGTAGGCAGCAATTAAGCCAGGTCAAAATGATAAATATTTAATGAATGACTGACAGCTTCCAGGGAATTTTGTTTCTGCTTTTAAACTAATTCCAACCACAGTCTATAAAATTATAGACATCTATTGTTTAATACATTGTAGTCTGTAGTAAGTTGTTATAGAAACCTGGAAAGCTCTCTCAGTATTCAGTTAATAAAACTGTACATTGCAGGATAGCAAATTGTATATATGTAAATTATACCCAACAAAACTGAGGGAGAGTGCCATGTAAAACAATACCATTAGAAATATCAATAGTCATAGCTGTGTTCCAGGGGGCTTGTTATCACTGGTTTAGTTTACTCAGACTTCACTACAAAAAAAGGCAGGAAGCTTTTCTTCCTATCTCTTGGAAAGAAATAAATGTTGTGAGGACATATGATGAATGCAGTGAGTGTGGCTTTGATTGACAGTAATAAAGCAGCATCCTTCCACTCTGTACTCTCCAAGTTTCGTCAACTGAACAAATGAAACCATCAATTTTTTGCAAAAAACTTACAAATTTTTATTATTTTGACAGCAGAGGTGGTTTGCTTTTAAGACTGAAAAAAATAGGACACATAATGTGCTTAGGATACACCTTTTCAACGCCCCATGCTGGAAAATGGGCTATTTTACAATACACATTAGACAATGCCATTATGACTCAAATTGTTGCCCTTTTGTTCTTACTTTTTGGTGATTAAAAAAAAAGTAATAATTCCTCATAGGTAGCTTTGCTGTCAGAAGCAAAGCACTGTGCCGGGCAAGTCTTTGGGAGCTCCCTCCCAACAGTCCATCCAGTGCAGAAGACAGGATAGCAACAGATCATCGGTGCCATAAAGGTTTGTAGCTCTATGTACTTCTCTTTAAAATATACTTCTGATAGTGATATTTCTATCGGGAAGTAAAATTTATGTCATGTTTCTATTGTGGTGGAGAAAAGGAACTGAAAACAGATGGCAGACTTTGCAAAGCATTCCCTACAATTTCCTCTACATTTAAATAATATAATACACGGTTTTGCAGGCAGCATGTGACCTAGGCAACTGTCAGTGCAGATCCAAGTGAGCAGACACAATTCCCCTTGTCGGCTCAGATAGACTGAATGACTCGCTGCAGGCAAAGTGAGTGTTGATAGGAACCACTGCCTGTCACTTTATTTTATAGTGCAATTCTCTTGAAAGGACAAAAGATCTTTCTGGGCATCTACTGTGTCTCCTTCTAAAATCTATGAGAGTAAATCAGTACAATGATCAGGAAAATGAACTATGCTTTAGTAAGTTATGATGAGTCACCTCTTAAATACATGCCCACAATGTTACCATGGATATTGAAGAATGCCTAGACCTGGCTTTGAAAATCAGACCCACAGGCCAGAGCAATTATGATGATTAATTGTGATTGTCAAGTTGAAGGGCTCTAAAATCACCTTGGAGACCAAAGGATTTTCTAAGTTGTAGATGGAAACACCAGCCCTAAATGCAACTGGTACCACTTGCTAGGGTCTTGGAGCAGAAAAAAAAGGGCGGGGAGGAGAAACCACAGAACAAAGCACTCACCTCTCTCAGAATCCTAACTGCAGCCATGACATAACCAGCTGCCCACACTCACCATGACTTTACTACAGTAGCAGACTGTACCTTAAAACTGTGAGCCAAAATAAATAAATCCTTCACTATGTTGCTTTTGTCAGGAAAAAAAAAGTCACTGATTCAACAACTGATATTGTTCTGTAAGCCCAGTGGTTACTTGGATAAGAAACCAGAAAACAAGATGCCTAAGCTTAAGATATGACCCAGACTATCAGAAGTCACAGATACACATTTAAACCCTCTTTGTATGACTTTATTTACACATAAAATATAAGAAAAAGTGTATCAGTAAAGTGATACTGTTTTCCAGACAAGACAGAATCTTGACAAAACGTGCCATATGTCAGCCATGTTGTTGTCTTGTATGCAACAAGTAGCTCAAAATCTCAGGGCCACTTCAACATTTGGGAAGAACACGTAAGTATTAAACGGCCGGTAACTCAGCCCGTGAGCCGTGGGACTAAGAAAACTAGTCATAGTTTGTCATCATCAGTTTTGTAGTTGAGAAAAATCTATCTCCCTTTGAGATGGGAATTAACAAGAAGCATAGTAAATGTACCCTTTGAGGAATGATAGCATTCTATTAATATGTCCCTGGAGGTCTTAAAGATATTGACAGGTTGGGTGAAAAAATTTTTAGGAATCACTAAAACGAAAATGAAGTAAACATACATATTTCTGTTACCAGGCCTTAAAGACAGTGTCTCCCCAAGCGCTATGCTTATGAGCTAATTGGATGGCTTGTAGAAACCTTGTTTTAATTTCGTTATGATCTTAAGCTTATAGCACTATAAAACATGAGAGAGTGAGAGAAATGAGTTAATAAGTGCACTGGCTGATTTGTGTGTCAACTTGACACAAGCTGGAGTCATCACAGAGAAAGGAACCTCAGTTGAAGAAATGCCTTCATGAGATCCAGCTGTAAAACATTTTCTCGGTTAGCAATCAATGGCGGAAGGGCCCAGCCCATTGTGGGTGGCGCCATCTCTGGATTGGTGGTTCTGGATTCTATAAGAAACCCTGACTAAGGCGATAAGTGATGGAGAAAAGGAAACACATACACACCCTGCCCTTCACCTACATAGACACTTATCTTGATTATTTCCACTTTTAAACCTAATTTTTAAAAATTCCTTGTTTCTTTTCCAAATTAATCTAGTAAAGAAAAAAACTGTTTCTTTTTAAAAGCACCATTAGTGTAGATGTACAAATTAACCTTTCGGTGATTTGAAATAATTGATTTATGATCTGCAAAATTAAATGATGTCTGCCCTAATTTTTAAAAAAAAAAAAATGCCCAGGAGAGCCTCTTGACCTTGAAGAGAAAGACTCTTAAAGTTTGTATCTACCTAACTGTGATGGCAAATGGAGTTAATCTCTGCACAAATTGTATGCAAAGTGCTACCCAAAGCTACAAAGCACATGTTGAGGAAAAACTAACGCAGGCAAAACCCTACTCAAGATATGTTTTTTCCACTCAAAGGAAAGGAGCAAATCTCACATTACCAACTATTTAATGAAATGTTTTCTAATTCCTCTGATAATTAATAGCAAATGAAACGAAGCCGAGTAAAATTTTACCATGTTTTAATGAGGTAAAATTATAAGCATTGCATGGGTTACAACAATATTTGTTCACATATTGATGCTTTTCCTTTGCTAATGACTGCCATTAACAGGGTTCCATCTGAAGGCTACAAAGGACAGCCTCCATGCCTCCCTCCTGCCATCCACTGTTCCATGGCAAGCCCTCAGCATCTTTGGGAATGTGGACCCATCACTATGAACTTTAACTTAAACTTTACATTTAGTTTTCATCGGATGCTTTGATCTCTCTGGGTCCAGATTTTTATATATAAGACTATCAGTCAACTGATGTTAAAATCCTGTGATAGTGTTAATGTCAGACTGTGAAAAGATAAAATCACCTAGTAGATGAGACTTTGGATTTGTCCATAGGAGGCTAATTGATTGTGTTAACTGAGCTGAGAGGAGCCTATACACTGAAGGCACTGGCAATCCCTAGTTGGAACCCTGGACTGTATAAAATGGACATTCATCCCTCTATGTTTTATGACTATAGATAAGATGACATGTGACCAGGTACTTCAAGCTCCTGGTACATTGAATTCCATACCATCACAGACAATTTCATTGAACTATGAGTAGAAATAAACCCTTTATCTTTGAATTGTTTGTATCCGGATATTTTATCTTCAACAGCAAAAAAGGAAACTAAGTCATAATCCACTTCTTATGAACTCAATCATCTTATAAGAACACATTTTCAAATGAGGTCATATTAACAGGTACCAGACTTAAACATCTTTTGAAAGAAAATAACTCAATGCAGATGTATCTTTAATTGCTTATTTACAGTGAAATACCATCAGAACTCATTTGCAAGATTGACTGAGAGACAATGAGCTTTCAGTAGATCTCAAATGGTCAAGGAAAAAGTCCAAAATGATAAAACAATTTTGGACAACAAAACAGTTCAACTTTTGGATGTTGTGGGCCATATGTGCTCCTCCTTGCTGCTTTACAGATGTGCAAAACATTGTTTGTTTGTCTGTTTTACTTCAATCCCAGTAGCACTAAAACATTGTGTGTGCTGAAAATGGAAGGGCTTTATCTAAGGGTGCAAGGATGATCACAGAGAAAGTGAGTTAGAATTCGGGACTCCCTAGTTCTACCCTTTATATGCAACTGCCATTGAAGAATGCAGTAGACACCAGAGCAGTGGTTCCCAACATTCCCAATGCTGCGACTCTTTAATACAGTCCCTCAATTTGTGGTGCTCTCAACCATAAACCTATTTTTGTTGCTACATCACAACTATAATTTCCTACTCTTATGAGGAAATGCAGATGTAAATACCTGCTATGAAGGATATCTGATATGAAAACCGTGAAAGGATCATTCAACCCCCAAAGACGTTGCAAGTGACAGGTTGAGAACTGCTGTACTAGAGTATAGTGTTAACAAGAAAGACCAGCAGTGGACAGGCCAGCCTGCAGTGAGGAGAAGAAGGATAGGTCTGAATATGCTTCTGAAAAACCTAAAAAGGAAAAATGGTGAAAAAGAGGAGTATTTCTGAAAGTTAACATTTTTCTATCTGTTAGGACTTATTTCAAACACTAAACTTACTTATATAATCTCGGTAACAAGCCCACAGAGCAAACATAATTATTACTGAAACTAGAGCATAGTTAATATAACCCAGGTAACTGGGATTTCATTTAGTTTCCATGGTTTCAGACAATATTTTCTTAATGATTGTGGAAGTCATTATGTACATTATGCATTAAGATGACATTTCCATGTGAATTTGTAGAGTACACACCATGATACACACAACATTATGAATCAGCTAAAAAATGAATAATTAACATTTTCAAGTAAATTAATAAATATAAAACATTTAACATGCAGTTTTCTTTGAAAGACTTTATTAATTATCTCTTGCTGTGTGACACCCATTCATTTATTTTGGGATGTTATTTTGTTCAGTGTTCAGTAGCTGAAATCAGTGATGGTACATGTGTGATTAAAGGGGGTTTCCTTCCATATGTCACGTGTAAGTTATAAAAGAGGAAGTTAACACAGAACTCAAAGCACTATGTCTTTATCAATTGAAACAAAATAGCCAAGGATAGAGTTAGTTGCCTGAAGAACAAGGACTCAAAGACAAGAAATTTCTCTAAAAACATCCAATTTTACAAACATATTTTTATCCCTAATTCTATTCTACCATCAGTAAAAGGAATTATGACTAATTTTATATCCAGGATTTTCACTTAAAAGTATATTCTGAACATGTTTAAGTGATAATAACTGCACACATAATATGAGTTCTCAGGAGCAGTCAATAAACATGACACAAAAATCACAATCCTCTGGAAAGTTTATTTATGTTGAGTTAATTGAAAATTTTAGGTATTTGTTAGTTTTGAATAATAGGGTTGATCTACTGTTTGATTTCTTTATTTTAAAACTTGACTAAGCAGGGCTTATAGGAGGCTTACAGAGACTAAAGAAACAGTGGTGGAGCCTGGATAGATCTGCACTAGGTCCTCTGCATACGTGCTGTGGTTGTTTAGCTTGGATTTTTTGGGGGGGGACTCGAAACAGTAGGAGTGGTGTGTCTCTGAGTCTTTTGCCTGCTCACAAGACCCTTTTCCTCCCACTAGGTTGCCAATTCCAGATTTGATAGAAGGGTCTGTGCCTAGTCTTATTGTATATGCCATGTTCTCTTAATATCACCTGCTCTTTTCTGAAGAGAAATGGAGGAGAAGTAGATGGGGGAACAAGGGGAGGGGAAATGGGAGGTTTAGGGTAACTAGGAAGAGGAGAGACAGTTGTAGGGACACATATGAGAGAAGAATACAGAAAAAATTTTAAAAATGATACAAATACAAATACACGAGCACCCAAACTCATTCAGAATATTTTGGTTTTCAAGAAAAAGTCCTTGGTACTCAAAACAAAACAAAATACCTAAACACTTTTGTGCGTATGCACATGTGTGAGCGTGTGTGTGTTGGGGGGGGGGGTTGTGTGTGTTTAGAGGTCAGAGGTTGACGGATGCCTTCCTCAATGATTTGCCCCCTTATTTTTGAGGTAGGGCTTCTCACTGGATTTGGAGCTCTCTCATTTAGCTGGAGTGGTTGATCAGCAAGTGCCAGAGCTATTTCTGTATCCCTTGCTTCCCTGAAATGCTGGGATTACAGGCACACTCATCATGTCCAGCTTTTCACACTGGTATTAAGGACCCAAACTCAGCCTCATGTTTGCAGGACAAGCGTTCTGCCCACTGAGCAATAGCCTCCAGACATCTGATTGATCTTAAGAAGATCATTACATAATATTTAGAGGTAAAGAAAAGAAAGCCATGACTGCTTTGGACATGATATGTTTAATGCCTTCATAATGGAGTAGAAATTTGTGATTTAAAAGATAATGTATGTTTCTATGTTTTAGTGGCAAGTGTGGCATTACTATGCATTACTCTTGCTCTCACATAGGGTTTCTTTTCTCTTTGTTTGTAATATTTTAGAATATTAACTGGAAATGTTTGTCAGTATTGTTATCTTATTTCATCTACATGGACTAAAATAAAATATAGCTAGTGGGTTCGTCAGTATGAAAGTAGACATTTCCCCTCTGAGCTGGGGTGTTTTCTTACCCTCCTTTGCCGTGTCTGATAGGGACTGCCATGCTTTTTTTTAAGTCATCTTGTTTCCCCATCTTTACTTTTTACTTTTCAGATAATGCTGTTGATAATGGCAATTCTTAAAGCTTCTATCGAGATTTCATTCAAAGAAATATGAGCATGCAAAACGGCAACGTTTTACTGTTATAAAATGCAAGTGATTAAAATACATTTCAAATATTTGTCCTTGTACCTGCAGGTAAGTGTAGCCCTCATCCCTCATCAAGAAAACTTCTCTTTGCAACATAAGAAGACGATTACAAAAATCCCTCAACCCATCAAAATGCAGAGTTGTCCCTCCCAGTAACACTAGATACAACTTACAAAGAACTCCCACACATAAGGGCCAGAGAACATTGTATGAGGAAGCAGAAAAATTATAAGAGACCAAAGATCAGGGAGTTTGCTATGAGATATGTCTTATAAATGCCAGAAGCTACACTTATAAAAGGTCACCAACAGACTGCCTAAACACAAGCTAAACAAGAACAACAGTAACTTGTGAAAGTGGGCTGGGAAAGGACTGTGGGGCCTCAACCCTACACAAAGAACTATGGGAAAATAAGGAATGCTGAGAGCAGAAGCAATACTTTTCCTCATAGAAAAGCACAATTGGATATCCAGCATCAAATGGTCAGCTCTGAAAACGTATACAAACATGTAACATTATACAGACTGAGAAGGCATATATATATATATATATATATATATATATATATATATATATGTGTGTGTGAGTGTGTGTGTGTATATACACACATATATGTGTGTGTGTATGTGTGTTTGCATAAATTTTCATATACATATATATTTATACATATGCATGTGTATGCTTGTATATGTGTATATGAATATAACAATTAATGAAAAAGGAAGGCATGAATTTGAAAGAGAGCAAGAAGTATATGATAGAGTTTGAAGTGAGGAGAGGGAAGGGAGAAATGATGTTATAATCTCAAAATCAATAATCAAAAATTACAGGTGAAACAGCTGCCCTAAATCATATGCAAAAGTGGTACACTCAGTCTCAGCCTTGGATTTGAAATTGACTGTAAACCTATTACAGTCTGTACAGGTAAGATATGTATAATTAAATTGTGCCAACATTCCAGATTAATATCTCCCTAAGAAAACAAGTTTAGATTATTAACTACTTGCCACTGAAAATGGACAAAATACAGAGTCCAGTGTGCATCACAAAAGAGAGGTCAGAATAGAGTGTGAAAAAGACAAGTGGGATATAGGCTTTAATGAAAGTAGAAAGGTTGAGACTACACACATTTTATGCTTTATTGACTAATAAAGAAAATGCTAATCTCAGGACTCAGAAAAGAGACAGAAAGATCTCTGTGAGTCCAAGGTTTATCTGGTCTACTTAGTGAGTTTCAGACCAGCCAGGACCACTCAGTATGATCCTGTCTAAAAACCAATATAAATAAATGAATGAATGAATAGCTAATATATATAAACTAAGAAGTAAACTCTATAGGGACTGTAAATGGCCTGAAAAATAGAAATTCTATGGATACACATAGAAGATTTAAAACGTCTGTTCTAATACAAAGAACAATTTATCCCCCAGAGCAATAACAAAAGCCCAATTACCAGCCTCATGTTACTGATTTCTTGAGCTCAATTTGCACAAATCAAATGAAGGCGTTCAGACAGCAGCTGCATACAAAATATGTGATATGATAGGAAAATTCAGAGCATTGAGCACCCAAATTGTTAATAATGAACAGTAGATATGCCCCACCCCCCATGCTTCAGAGAAAGCAATACTATTGTTATTTTCCAAGGCTAGTATCACATGGGGATACATTAATTTCCACCACTGGAAACTCTACTTGAAGACAGTGAAAAAGACAACTGCCATGTGCTACAAAGAAATATGAGAGCTCCACAGTTTCTTAAAAACTCTAAAAAGAAAGGTCATTTTGTCTGTCATACAGCATAGAAAACACAAAACTCATGCTTTCTATAATTCATATACAGATGCTTATCTGTAGGAGTACAGAAAAGTGTGAAGGAAACAGAAGCATCATGGGTATTCATGACACCACTCTCAGATAGTGTCAATGTCTCTGGACTCAGACTTTCATTTATATCTTGAATCTACTTGGAAGAAAGAAGACAGACATAAATTTAGGAAGATCTGCAGGGTGTTCCAAATGATCTAAATTTTCCCTTAAACAGTTTTATGCCAGTACAGTATCTGTAAGACTCTTACTCTCATGCCCTAGCTATGAGAATAGCTGCTTTCTTCTCCCCTTCTGCTACTGATTGATTCAGCTGTGTCTTTGTATGTGCAGCTCAGAGAAGCCATTCATCCATCACGATGAATAGCCAATTAGGCTGTAGTTACTATCTCCCTGCCATTACTTGCCTCCCTGGTGTACCCCAGAAGTCACACTGATTATTTAATGGATCAGAAAACATCTAATGATAATCCACCACCCCAGACTTGTGAATTCCTGCAAATATCTGTGAAAGTTCTTTGGCTTCCACCACAGGGCTGACTGACATTGTGAAATTAATGGGCTGGCCTAATTGAGATTACTAATGAACTATTCTTCTCCCTTGAAAGACCATATTGTTAAGTTTCTTACACATATAGAGGTGTTCAATTTTCAAGCCTTTTTGCTTTATAATAGCCTTTAGCATCCTGGAAACTGTTAAAAGCCGTATCACTGACACACAGACATACCTGTTTGACCTCTGTAAGCATATAAATTTGAGGCTTATTGTTTAGAGATGATAACAAGAGAGACAGAAAATTACTAAATTGTAGTTTATGACCTATTGTTCATAGCAGATAAAAAACCAAATTGTGGTTAGTAGCAAATATCATTCTCTGGCAAAGAGTTGGGGTAATAGTGGTAAATTTCAAGGAAGCAGAGATTGTCATAAGAAGTGACCTATTTTACGTGAGTAATTAAATAAAAATAGTTTCTTGTGACCATTGTCTTAGTTGACGTTTTTTATCAGTATGATAAAAAAACACCCTAAACAAAGCAATTTTGGGAGACAAGGGTCCGTTTCAGCTTACAACTCTTAGGTTACAGTCCATCACTGAGTAAAGTCAGGATAGAAACAAAAGGCAGGAACCTAGAAATAGGCAGAAGCCATGGAGAAACACTGCTTACTTTCTTTCAATGTCTTATTCAGTCTACTTTCTTATACCCTCAATGACCACTTGCCCAGAGGTGGCACTACCTGCAGAGATCTTGGCTCTCTCACATCAATCATTAATCAAGAAAATGCCTACAAACTTGCCTATAGGCCAATCATATGGAAAGACTTTTTTCAGTTAAGATCCCCTACTTTCAGTTATGTCTCAGTTTAGATCATTGACAAAACCCAGCCAGAACAGTATGATATAAAGTTGTAGGAGTTAGGCAGGACTCACTTTGATAGTTTGCAACTTACAAGTGGAGAAATTGTGTGGGGAACATTACAAACCACTAAACCAAAACCAAATATATAGGAATAAAAGTTTTTTAAAAACATATATAGGAATAAAAGCAACTGATTAGCTAACAGCTAGAATGGATTAACGGTGTTTTTAGTGTTTAAGAGATATGTGATAGGGGAGCTTAAAGCAAAATAAAACCAAGTGAAGTAGTTACAAAGGCAGCTCGCTATCTCAATATTGAGGCTATTATGAGTATGAAAGAAGAAATCATTAAGGAGGAAGTAGAAAGTAATTGTTTTTATTTTTCCCAGTATCTAGAAAGCTAATAGGAAGCTGAAAACATCTAGAGGTTGGTGTTAATTGCCCCAGAAAGGTAGAAAGAGAGTATATGAAAGTCAGATAATATTCAAACAGTCTACAAAAAATTAGGCTGACTGTCTGTAACTAAAAACTCAGTCACATTAAAAAACAATACTGCTAGCAACCTAGTATTTAATGTTAAATTAGCAACTGAAATATTCCACAAAGTACTGGAAACATGGAAAATGAAATGTAATTAATAAAAATTTCAGAGTTTAAGAATGCACTGCTTAGAGTAACTTTGCAAGGGATTTTCGATAGTTTGTATATGCTTGGACCAGAAAGTGGTACTATTAGGTGTGGCCTGGTTAGAGTAGGTATGTAACTGTGGCTGTGGGATTTAAGACCTTCATCCTAGCTTCCTGGAAGCCAGTCTCCTCCTATCTGTCTTCAGATCAAGAGGTGGAACTCTCAGCTCCTCCAACTCCATGTCTGCTTGGATACTGCCATGCTCCTGTCTTGATGATACTGGACTGAACCTCTGAACCTGTAAGCCAGTCCCAATTAAATATTGTCCTTTATAAGAGTTGCCTTGGTCATTGCAACTGTTCACAGCAGTAAAACCCTAAGTACATTGCTGTATTCATCTTTCAGACTCTACTAGTGAATTATAGCTTGGTTTTGTTTTGTTCATTTCATTATTATTATTGTTGTTATTGTTATTGTTGTTGTTGTTGTTTGCTTCTTTCTTTTTCTTCCTTTATTTAATTATTCATTTGCTTTATGTGTGTGTTTTGCCTGTAAGTGTGTGTGTGTACCAAATGTGTCTGACATTCATAGAGGGCAGAAGAGAGCATTAGATCCCTCAGAACTAGAGCTACTGATACTTTTGAGTCACCATGTGGGTGTCAGAATCAAACCTGGGTCCTCTGCAAGATCAACAAGTGCTCTTAACTTCTGACAAGTGATTTTAAGAGCTCTAGTTAATAACCTTTTGTTTCTTTATTTATTTGTTTTTCAAAAACATCTTTGGTATCTTAAGGAGAGCTTTTGTTTCCTCTTCCTTTTTCAACTCTTCTAAGCTCAACACACATTTCTACCCAATCTCTGGTGTCCATGTATACTCTAAGGTTCACACCCATATTCAAAAAAAAAAAAAAAAAGAATCTCTGCCCACAAAGGCTGGCTAAACACTATCACCACAGAATTCTACAGGGACTACCACATGTCAGGAATTCAAGCCCTGCTTGGTATTGTGTTGAAAATAGGGATGAGGACGCTATGAAACATCTTCAACACATTCCATTCTGAAGGGTTTCATTGTTAAGCTGTTTATAGACCTACTCTATCTTCTAAAGAGAGAAGCTTGTCAGGTGGCTTGTGTAACAATGCTAACACTGGCGCTCTCTAGCTGTGCTTTCATTGCTGATAACTAAAACTTGTCTTCTCCCATCTCAAGCACACCATTGACTAGTTAAATGTTCAGTAACTGTTATGAAAGGCACCATGAGATAATGAAGATTTGCCATCACACTTTTATTATTAATAGATAAACCTTACTTATAACAAGGTACTCTATTTAAGCAATTCTGTTTGTAGTTCTGCACAGCTCAGGTGGGCATTTTAAATAGATAATAACACTACTTGCCATATATTCTGAAATGAACAGGGTTTTCTTCTCTGTACCTATTTTATTCCTTTATGGGTGAATATAAAATGCCCCCATGGCTCATGGATTATACTTTAATCTTTGCTAGTGGGAACTTTAAGTGGAAACTTAGCTGGAGGAAGTGAATCACTTAGGATATGTAAATGATGTAATTGGGACTGTGCTTCTCCTATCCTTCTCTATCTGTCTGTCTTTCTTTCTTTCTTTCTTTCTTTCTTTCTTTCTCTCTACCTACCTATCTAACTCCCTTACACCAAAGGTGCATCCAAATGTGCATGCCACCATACTGGTCTACCTAAGATATGAGACAAAACAGCCATGGACTGGATGATATAAAACCATGAACCCAAATGAGCCATTCCTTTTTTATTTATTTATTTACATTTCAGATGCCATACCCTTTCCCCATTTCCTCTCCCTAGAAACACCTTATTCCATCCCCCCTTCTCCTTTTTGCTTTTATATCATTTTAATTACATGCAATTATTAAGGTCAATTCTAGGTTGAGGAACTAGCAATACAATATATGCAAATAATCAAGGAACAAGCAAGACAATGAACATAAACAGTCAAAGAACAAACAAGACAATAAACAAAGTTCCATGAACACTCCTGTGATCACTGTTTCTAAGGGCTTATCAGGATGATCAAAACATCTGAGTCTACTTCCCTGTCCTAGCCCAAAGTCATTTTCATGTCTGAAGCCTATTTCCTTGTTCTAGCCTGAAATTTAGATTCCTGTCTGAAATTACTTCTTTGTTATAGCCTAATGTCAGATTCCTGCTGAAGCCCATTTTTTTGTCCTTGGACAATGTCATATTCCTGCCAAGCAACCCATTTTCTTGTCCTTGGCCCATGTCAGATTCTTGCCAAGCAGCCCCAAAGGTTCTCCACCTCTCCCCCTTTTTTGTTTCATAAATAAGACTGAGCCTGTCTTAGGTCATTCTGACAAGAATGCCTTCCTTACTTGTCATGGAATATGCATTATCAAAAGCAATGTACTGATGTCTTAGGTTGGTAAGCATCTGTGCAGAATCTTACCTGTCCTAGGCTTGCCAGCCTGTTAATTTAGCCTGTTAACTCTGTCTGGGGGTCTATTTTCAGTGTCAAGCCATGTACTTTGACTGCCAATATGTTGATGTTGTTAAAGACAAACTTTAACACGATGAGCAGGAATAAAAGTATTCCCAGGACAAAAAAGGCTAGCACAATCAAGCTGTATATGCTATCCTTGAGCTTGACAAAAATAGAAATACTGATCTCAGGCCATGGGTAATTTTATCAGCAGTATCTGCTGCATCAACGCTCAGCAGAGGAGCATTATTTAAATTCATAAGCTCACTACGCAAAGTTAAAACATCTAGAGAAGTGTTAGGATTATGCCAAATACACTGCAAGTGTCTTTAAACCTTTTCCTAATTATAGTGACTACCACTGCAAATTTTGGAACAAACACCAATTCAATGGTATTTGGCATGACACTCTTAAACTCTGAACCTCTTTCCAATAATTTGAATAGGATAAAGAGCATCAATCCGTTGTCCCAAATGCCTATCTAAATCCTATTGTATATTCAACACATTAGAAACATTGTTTGCTAAATGATTAACAAAAGTAACTGTCTTAACTTCTGTGTCAAGTCAATCGCAGAAGCAGTGGTGCTAGCAATTAATGTAATTAAAATTGTTATACCAGAAATAATCAAGTTCACTACCCTCTTTCTTCTGCTTAAAGCCTGACTCACTTCTTCCAGTACTGGCAAGCTTTTTTCAGAAGACCAAGGTTCTATGATACTCAGGGCAATAAAACTAAAGCTGGTTGATAGACTGACATGCCGGATTTCAACACACTAACATTATTAGAAATTGTACAATCAATGTAGCTTACATTAAATACTGTAGAAGAAACAAAAGTAATTTTAACTTGACAATTAAAAGAGCCTTAACACATGTACTAACACCTGTTTGAAATCCAGATCCTACCCAAACTTTATCTCTTGCTAACTTAACATTATAGAGAACTGCAGCTAACTTTCAAATATATCTCTGAAAATGTCCAGAACCAGACTTCCAAATGAAGACTGTTATTTCCAATATTGGACTGATTTCTAGACCAGTCCATGATTGAGCCCAAATAACTGGTCACATTTAAGAAAAACACAAGAGTCATTATAACTTCTCTTTTTGATTCTCTGTTCCACAAAGTCTAAAATCTTGAAGCAAGGCAGCTTGTCCCATCAGAAGTATAGGTAAACAAAGGTGGGTCAGAAACATATGTCCAATACAGCTTTCCAATCACCATTGTCAGGGCACTCAGCAACCTCACAGGTCAGCATCATTCTTTCTCCTGGCATCAACATGTCTCACCTGTCACTCTGGCAGCCACCATGCTCCTTCAGCATCCTGCAGAAAAACACAAACATGCCCTCTTCCCCATATTAAATACCCATGATCCTGGGCGTGATAGAGCTGGGAGTCCAGCTTCCTCTGGGTTTTTGCCATTATTGTTTTAAAGTTGTTTCTCTTTCATATAGTTTGGCTTCAGAAGACAAAGGTAATTAACTAATCTGACTTCCTTTTCCACAGTAAAGAGGCTTACATTGAACACTACAGAAGTGTGACAAAGCTCACAGTATAACCTGGGAGATCTTAGTCCTGAGTTTATTAATCTATAACAGACTTTTCTTTTATCTTTTTATCTTTTTTTTATCTTTATATGGCTGGCAACCACTCACAATTGAGTCTATGTTCAGAACATATAACATGCTTTCTCATTTTCCTATCTTCTCAGTTTTCTTTATTTTCCAGTCATGGTGTCTCATACTGTCATAAGATAGGATTCATTTATAGGATAAACTTGATCTTTTATGATATTTGGCTTTTTGTAACAGCTTAGTAGTAATTGATTCCAAACATGTAAAAATTCACTTTGACTCTTCTATAATACAAGAAGTTTAACAACATCCGTAAGAAACTAGCATGGTTATTATAAGTTCAGAAGTAATTATAAATTACTCAAATTATTTTCAGAATAATTCTCAGAAAATTATACAGTTCTGTACAAATTAATGAGCCTTCTATGTTCAGCAACAGCCACTATGAATAATAAAAGCTTTTACCCTGTTTTTCCAATAAACTCCTGCTTGAACAAAATAATTTTTATGATTATAATGATAAATGTGATATTGTATAAATTGTTTAATTTGACATCCATATATTTATAAAAGTAAACTCTGAAGTTCAGAAAAAATTGATGAAGAAATAATTGGCAGTTAATAGGAAAGAAACATCCATTTCTGTTTTACAGACATAACAATGATGTACCAAGAGCCTCAGAGACTCTTGCCCCATGTACATTTGTTACAAGCACAACAACTGTGTATCCCATTTATACTGTTCCATGGTTGTTGTGTCATCAGTTGTTCAAATAGCAGTTGGAAAATTGGAGACAACAGAGTAAAATTTCATATACCAAGACCCAGGCATGACTCAGTATCCATTGGGATTTTGCAATTGAGTATTCCTTTTTATTTCTATTGGTAACAGACATTTCTTTCATTAGGATGGGTGACTCTGTCCTAAGCACAGGACTCAACATAAGCCTAATACAACCAATCTATAAGGATTATTTATATAAAATTGATATGACTTTCCCTTAAGTGTTTGGAAATTTTTTCCATCGAAATAATCTTGGTGTAGAATTTCTTTTGTGTGAAGGTTAAGGTTAGGAGTTCCATTTCCTGTTGGTCTGGCTCTTCTCTCTCTCTCTCTCTCTCTCTCTCTCTCTATATATATATATATATATATATATATATATATATATATATATATATATGTCACTTTTCTTATAAGACTTCCTATGGTCCTGGACTCATCAATATTCTGGGGTTCTCATTGCAACTTGGGATTTACTATCAAAGCTACATGCAGCTCCTTCTCAAGCCTCTTTGCAGGAACTCCAACCCTATCACTTATTGCCTAGCCTCAAAAACTGTGGAACTCTAGTGCAAAATTGTCTGTCCCTCCTCCCATCAATCTTGCATTCTTTATGCCTGTAAAATAAATACCACAAAAATAACACTACCAGCTTGTGATAAAACCTGTACCTATTGGACCAGAGTTGTATTAACCTCTGTGTGTTAACCCTGGATAAATGATTTCTTAGGCAGCTGCTTTTGAGAGCCTAAAATGGAATTGTTATTTTAGGCTCTCCTTTCAAATGAAGCTGCCTTTTTACAAGTTGGTATCTTGGATAGCTGTCCTCCAGGCATCTTTCCTATTGTGCCAGTGCTGGGAAGAGGGTTGCTTTTATAACAATTACACCATCCTTTTCATATGCCTTGGCTGTAACTTTAAAATTTTTTGAGCACTTTTCCTAAACAAATTGCTCATTTCTTTATTTTTCTGCCTTACTTTTGTTTGTTTCACCATAAATCTGAGTAAAAGAAGCAAGCAGTAGCCAGATGCCATCTTTAAATCTCATCCACCAGTAAATTAATCCACTACTCCTGTCTTCAGCCTCATCCAAGTCCTCAGAACATGGCTAGAATACAGCCAGATTCTTTGCCCGAATATCACACAAATGGCTTCTCATTCAATTACCTAGCTGACCTGTGAAACTTTATGACCCAGGCTTCCACTTGAAACATTTCGCTCAGCATTCTGTTTTTACAAGTTTTTCCAAGGATGATCTAATACATTCTGCTTACTCCTTCCCAAGACTTTTGTAGTCCAAGTTCCAAATTCTTCCACATTTCTCCCACAAACCTGTTCCAAAGGCCTAAGGACTATATGGTCATGTCTATCAGAGCAATGGCCCTGCTTCTCAGTACCAAATACTGTATTAGTTAATTGTTTTGTTGCTGTGATAAAATAACTTGACAACAGCAATTCAAGGAAGTAAGGTTTATATTGGCTCACAGTTCCAGGGCACACAGTCCATCATGGCAGGGAGCCATGGGCTCAAGACTCTGGGATACCATTTCATATATGATCAAGAAACAGGGCTTGGTGAATGCTTATGGTCAGCCTGCTTTCTTCTTATCATTAAGTCTGAGACCCTAGCACACAGAACGGTATTTCCCAAATTTAGTATGGATTTTCCCACCCCAATTAAGCTAATCTGGATAATCTCTCACAGATTTACCCAGAGGTTTCTCTCCTCTGTGATTCTAGATCAGGATAAGTTGTCGATCAATATTAAGTAACACAACCCCTTATTTGATTTCTTCAATGTTCCCTCCCTACTCCTTTAAAAGGTTTGAAGCCCCCATTCTTCTTCTCAGCATTCTAGTTCTAAACAAAATCCTCAGTTAAGTGGTTAATATGTTAATTGCTAACTACTTTTCCTTTAGATTTATAGAACTGTGAGCATCTGGTAACCTTTGAAAGCCCTCATTATGAGTTAGTTTTGTGCATTAATTATCACAAGTCATACAATTCACTTTAAGTTTTTACTAGCAGAAAAAATAAGCTATGTAGTTTCATGAAAGTAAATGAAAGCACAAGTTGAAGATACAGGTGCAAATGCTCGGTCACGAGAGAAACTAAGTGCAGGCTTAGATTTTTTTAAACCTACTTTTAATAATGGTTCTTAAAATCTTCAATGTCCCTTCTAGCCCACTGTCCAAAGATAGGATAGGAAAGATGATAAATAGAACAAGGTAATGCAGACCTGTTTAGAAGTAGTTCCTTGGGGTGACTCTAATCTCTGTTTGCCAGGATATCAGTAGTCCAGTTCAGTAGTGTCAGGATACCAAACATGAATCAACAGCAGTGGCACAATCTAGCAGAAATAGCCAGGTCTCCATGGAATCAGCCAAGGTGCTAGAAGTTCTCAGCTGTGCCCCTCTTGTCAAAGTGAAGATCAGAAAGATGAAGACTCAAGACCAACAAAGTATTGCAAAGGTAACTATGCAAACATGGGACTGGTCACTGTCCATTGAGTCCTATTTATACTGTCTCCAAATATCTCATGTCCTCTCATGGGTCTTGCCTCAGCTAAACACCACATGAGTCTGTCTTAGCAAAAACACCATGTGAGTCTGTATCACCTGACATATCCAGTAACTTCTACTTGAATTAAGTAGACAACTTTTAAATGACAAAGACCACCCTTCATGGGCAGCCTTCATATTCCATTACTTTTCTTCGCTATTTTTAATTATGGTTCTCAAACATTTTAATCCCCCTCCTAGCCAACCATCATAAAAGCCCTCTACAATCTCATAAAAGAAATGAAGTGACTAGTCCTC
>JANHMN010000001.1:146746605-146771854 GCA_030674055.1 Rhabdomys pumilio | reverse complement strand
TAAGGATGAGGAGGGCACACCATCAGTGTGAATAAGGATGAGGAGGGTCCACTCTTAGAGTATGAATAAGGACGAGGAAAGCATGCCCTTAGAGTGTGAATATGGATGAGAAAGGTACACCATCAGTGTGATTAAGGATAAGGAAGGCACACTATCAGTGTGAATAAGAATGAGGAGGGCACACCATTAGAGTGTGAATAAGGAGTCCAATTAGAGAACCATCAAGTCTCTTAATTTGAGGCATTGAAGTGACCAGAGGGTAATTCAAAGAGTTGAGAACACAAAATGCATTCCACCCCCCCTGACCTGACATATTTTCATGCCCTTACTTGTGTCCTCAAAATAGATTCCCACTCAAATCTGAGGTAGAGGCAAAGTCCCACTCCTCAACATGAACACAGAAAGCTGAAGGAAGATGTTTTCCTTCCCAAATACGTGACAGCTCAGATAGTTTCAAGTCACTTATGTTAGAAATATTTGAGAAGTAGTTGGACAAGGATAGCTTGTCATTAAACATTAAACACCATGAGAATCCAAGTTATTAGGGAATCTATAGACAATTTATTAATATGTTCAGGGTACAATATGAACTTCTGGATGCTAGTGCTCCCAGTCAACAGTTTGTTTGTTGTAAAATGCTGACACAGCAAAGGGAAAGCAAAAGAACTTGTCAAAAGAGAGAAACCATTTTTTGTATCAGTTGCCTTTTTTTCCCAAAACTCAACTCGAAGTAGTTTATTTAACAAGATTCAGGGTAAAGAAAGTTGGAGACTGTTTATTCTGAACATGCAATTATTTCCTTCCTGTAACATTTATACCTCCAGAGGGATGCTGTCAGACTTGCTGACTTAAAGAAATCTCCCTCAGCCAAAAAAGAACTAGGATTTTGATTAATATTTTTTTGAATGCTGCCAAACTGTTTAGAGCACTTGAAATGTGTATATCTTACCCTCTGACACAAATGCTCAGTTTCATTTTATTTCTCAGTTTTATTTCTATTTAGTCATGAAAAGAGGGGAATTCTATTTATTTATTTTCTTGTTTATTATGAAAAATTTATGATACTTGAAGCCGAGAGAAAGCATAGTGAACTAGGATGTACATTTAAGACTGTTTGACACTTGGTGATCATATAAACCTTGATCATATAGTTTATGCAATCAATCCACTGTTGGTAGGCTGTGTGGATGCATCCTATTTTGCTTCTATAAGTACCTTTTTTATACACTTTTAGATGGAAAATAGACAGAAGCAGTGGGATAGGAGCAAGGAGTCTGATGGCAGGCTAGGTCCTGTAACTGAGTGAAGCAAGGTAAGAGTTATAAAACGGTGTTGTTAAACTCTGGTTCCTGTCTCCAGTGCAAAATAAAAAAAGCTTACAAATGCATGGAAACTGAGCCACTCACTACTGGATGAAAAATGGGTCAAGACAGAAATTAAGAAAGAAATTACAGATTTTTCTAGAATTAATTGAAAATTAATGCACAAAATATCCAAACTTATAGGACACAATAAAGGTAATTCTAAGGGATAAATTTATAACATTAAGTGCCTATACACACATGCACATGTGCACGCATGCGTGCGCACACACACACACACACACACACACACACACACACACACTGGAGATATCTCAGGTAGATAACTTAACAGCACACCCAAAAGCTATAGAACAAAAAGAAGAAATCATACCCAAAAAGAGTACACAGAAAGAAATACTCAAACTCAGGACTGAAATCAATAAAATAGAAATAAACAAACAAATGGTACAAAGGAACAAATAATTGATTTCTAACAGAATTTTAAAGAAAAGTTAGATAATGCCAATATCCCTCAAATTAGTCCACAAAATATAAACCGTAAGAACATTGCCCGACTCATAGGCCATAGATACCTTGATAAAGAAAACACAGAAAGATCAAAAAAAAATTACAAAGTTTCTTTATGAGCATAGATACAAAATTCTGAATAAAATACTTGCAAACTGAATTCAAGAACACAACAAAAGATCACCCACTATAATCCCAAAGATATGGGGATAGTTTGCCATATAAACAAACTAAAGAAAACAAATGCATGCTTATCTCATTAGCTGTAGAAAAGTCATTTGACAAAATACAACACCCTTTCATGATAAACGTCTTGGAGAGATTAGGGATACAAGAGACACACCTAAGGCAATCTACACCAAACCTATAGCCAGCATCAAGTTTAATGGAGAGAAACCCAAAGCAATTTCACTAAAATCATTAACAAAAAAAAAGTTGTACACTCTCTCTCCATATCTAATCAAAATATTACTGGAAGTCTTAGCTAGAGCAATAAAGCAGCTGAAAGAGAACAAGAGATACAAATTGGAAAAAAAGAAATCAAAGTATCCTTATTTACAAATGTGTGATAGTATATGTAAGTGATATTTTCAGCAAAGTAGCTGACAATATTAACTCAAAAAAATCAGTAGCCCTCCTATATACAAATGACAAATAGACTGAAAAATAAATCAAGGAAACAACATTTTACATTAACCTCAAATAATATAAAATACCTTGTGGTAACTCTAACCAAGCAATTGAAAGACTTGTATGATAAAAAAATTAAATCTGTTAAGAAAGAAATTAAAAAAGATATCAGAAAATAGAAAAATCCCCCATGCTTGTGGAACAGCAGGATTAATATAGTAAAAAATGGTCATCCCAGCAACAGCAATCTACAGATTCAATGCAATCCTCATCAGAATTCCAACACAATTCTTCACTGATCATGGCAGAATAATTCTCAGCTTCACATGGAAACACAAAAAAACTAGGAAATCTAAAACTATTATGAACAATAAAAGAGTGGTTGTATCCCTGATTTTAAATTATATAGCTACAGTAATTACAGTAATAAAATCATCATGGCCCTGGGACAAAAAAAAGAGACATGCTGATCAGTGGAATAGAATTGAAGACCTAGATATAAATCCACACATCTATGGACACCTGATGTTTTATAAATGAGCCAGAACACACACTGGAAAAATGACAGCATCTTCAACAAATGGTGCTAGTCAAACTAGATGTCTACATGTAGAAGAATGTGAACAGATTAATACTTATTGTCTAGCACAACTGAAAATGAATCAAGGATGCCAACATAAAACCAGATACACTGAACCTGATAGAAGAGAATATGAGAGTACTTTTGAACTACTTGTCACAGAAAAAGACTTTCTGAACAGTATACTGCTAGCACAAGCACTGAGATCAACAATTAATAAATAGGGCCTCATGAAATTGCAAGATCTTCTGCACCACAAAGGGCACCATCAATTCAGACAAAGCAGCCTACAGAATGCGAAAGGATTTTTACCATCTCCAAAACCAATACAGGCCTAAAATCCAAAATATATAAACTACTCCAAAAAGTAGAAATCAAGAAAACAAATAACCCATTTAAAAATCAAATATATGTCTAAAGGGAGAATTCTCGAAAAAGGAAACCCAAATGGCTGAGAAACATTTAAAGTATTGTTCTACATACTTAGCCATCAGGAAAATGCAAATCAAAGCTACTTTGAGATTTCATCTTACGTCTGTCAGAATGGCTAAGATCAATAAAAACAAGTGACAAGTGATCTTCCTGCTGGTGAAGACGTGGAGCAAAGGGAACACCCCTCCGTTGCTGGTGGGAGTGCAAATGTATATAGATAGCCACTATGGAAGACAACATGGTGGTTCTTCTGAAAATGTGGAATCAATCTACTCCAGATCCAGCTGTACCACTGTTGGATATATACCCAAAGGATGCTGCGTCTAAGCACAGAGACACTTGCTCAGTTATGTTCTGCCCTATTCACAATATCAAGAGTGTAAAAAAAAAACAGATGGTCCTCAACAGAAAGCTAAATAAGGGAAATGTGGTACATTTATACAATCAAGTATTACTCTTCTGTTTAAAAAAATATATCATGAAATTTGCAAGTAAATGGATGGGACTAGAAAAGGAAATCATCCTGAGTGAGGTATCCCAGGATCAAAAAGAGAATGTGAATATTAGCTGTTAAGTCAGTGAAAAGCAAGCTACAATCCATAGAACCACAGAGGGCAAGTATAGCATAATGGACTAGAGAGAGTGAGAGATCTTGTTAGGAAAGGAAAATAGAATATATATTCAAGATGAAAGTGGAGTCTGGAGCCAAAGGATCAAGTGAGAAGTGAAAGAGGAGGGGGCAAAAAGGAAGGGAATATAGTGACATAAACAGGGAAAATTAAGGAGCCTTTGAGGGTTGTTATGGAAATCTAATATAGTAGACACTTCCAAAAATATAAGAAGTTTCCAAAAATACATATATGATGCTGATCTAAAAGAAACTACCAAATAATGGGGGAAACAGAGATCCAACTAACCAAATGAGACTTCTAGCACTGGGATTGCATTATACATCTAATTGGGTTGTTGGCTAAAGGGGCACCATCTCCCCTTTTGTATCAAGGATGTTCATTTCGCTTGCTCTGAACAGAATGTGTACAGGTTTAATCCCAGGCATCAGAAGGTCTTGCCCACTTCAGACTACAGCTCAGAATCATTACCACCACCAGGAAAACACACTCAGTCTGACTGAAGATAGTATCCCAGATATGCAGGGGAGACTCACAGATAGGTTAGTTAGGCTGACATTAAAGGCATTCAGGCAAAATGGATGAGCTGCCCAGCTGGGCACACCCTAAACTGAAGCATAGATTTGCAAACCAAATAGACACACAGCTCTTCTCCTAACCTTTTAAGTATGTAATAACAAAACTGTTACGTAGTGATAAATAATTCGTGCACTACATAACTGTCAACTACCCTGTCACTAGTACTCCAGCATTACACAATGATAACAGTAGAAACATGCGCAAAACTTTGTATTCTCTGCTAGACAAAACCATCAAAACTTTGAAATTTTTCTAATAAAAGCAATTTTTTAACAAAGTATAAAATGTTTTGTTTTATATCTCTTATTAGTAATGCAGTTAAATGCTTTTCTGAGATAACTAAGCATCCATTGTTGTGACTCATCAATAACTCCACCTTCGTATCAACTCTTATCATGTTCCTCAGAAGGTCTCCAACAAAGCAGTAGCATTAGTTGGAAGTCTTTAAGAGCAGTGCAGTGCCCGAGTTCTGATTTGAAATTTCTCACAGAGGCCATGTGTTAAAGGTTTTGTTGCCAGCCTGTAAGACCATTAATGCTGACACTTTCAAGGAGAAGGACCCTTGCAAAGAAGTTAGATTATAAGAGAATGTCTGTGAAAATGATATTTAGTCACTGGCTCCATTCCCCTTGATGGTACATTCTGCTTACCCTGAAGTTACCATCACATGGCAAAATATACTGTGCTGCCAAAAGTCCAAAGCAACAGAACCAAGCAACCATCCCAAACCCTGAAACACTGAGTTACAGCTCTTTTACTTAGAAATTGATTATCTACAATATTGTGTCATAGTAACAGCTTTCAAATATTTCCCCTACTTATTAAATTTTTATGTCTCTACAGTCCCAGTGACTTTTTCTTCTAAGTGGTCATTATCAATTGGTTTCAAAATTAAAAAAAAAAAAAAAAAAGTATCTGCTTTAAGACCTGAATATCCTGTTATTGAAGAACAAAGATTGAACGAATTAAAATGATTTCCTGAAAGCAGCACTCTGAAAAGCAGCATCATAAACCCATCAGAAATCTGCCTCAAATACCATGTGAAACAGACTTACCAGAGCTATTCATTCTAAGGAAATATCAGAACTTTATCTGAGATAATCTCAAATGTTCCAAATACATAAACATTTTCCTTTAAATGATAAATTACTGAAAAATCTTCTCTCTTCTCTTTCCTTTTAGAAGTTAACTTACCAACATATCTAGAGAATACAGAACATGGAAACAATACATGCAAGAAATTTCAATATGTGATATTCCTGCACTTTTATCAGGAGCAATGGCCACCACGAGGAGAAACTTTGAGCAACTGTGAGTTATCTGAACTGAATTTTCCAGGAAGTCTGGCACCTGTGTGTTCTTATTTCTATGTGACCTCCCCAACCTGATCTCTCTCTGTGAGAGCCATCTGCTTATCCATCTGTCACACAACAGAAGTTGAACAGATACCCAGACACCGTTTTGTTCATCTAAACATTTCTAGCCATCATCCAAGTACCCTAAATACAATAGAAGTGCAAAACAATACTTGATGGGCTGAAATAAATTGAAAGACAATCTGTAGTGTAATTAAAACTATTCACCTTAATAATAGCTATTAACATTGAAGTATATTCATGTAGATTTCAGACCTTTCTAAACAACAGGCTTCCCAATAGAAGGACGTTTATGGGTTTTAAAGACACTCCCATTCTACTTACATAATAATGCTAAGGAAAGCAAATAGCTTAACACATGGCAAGGAAATCTTACAAATTCATCTATAAGCATTATTTCAAGGTGACAGTGACCTGATACTAATGCCATATAGGAGAAGGCAAGAAAGCAAACAGGGAGGAAAATAAATTCTTTGATGAGATTTAGATTTAATTGACCTTATGAACACAAGGTTTGGATCATTTTCTAACTCACTTACTCAGAACTCACACTTAATAGTTTATACAAGGAGGACTTGGGTGTCCCTCAGTTTATGGAGATGATAATTCTGTGACCTTGTAATTAATGTTTTTTTTGTTCTTTAGTATTTGATATTTTCAAATATATATACTCAAACTCGCTAATATGACAATGGTATGTGCACTTTCATGTATCACAATCCAAGATGTGTGTATGTGGCCTTTGTACATTTCGGTGAAGGGGAGTCAGAAATGACTGGTTTTAATTTGGTGCTATCATTTTATCTTGAACTTATTATTAATTTCTCAAACTTGTACTTCCTTATTCATATATATATAGTAAGATGCTGAATGTGTGTCTTAGTTAAACACCATGACCAAAACGCAAGTTGGGGAGAAAGCGGTTTATTGGGTTTACATTTCCACATTGTAATTCATTACTGAAGGAAGTCAGGACAGGAACACAAACAGGCAGAATCTTAGAGGCAGGTGCTAATGCAGAGCCCATGGAGGGGTGTGGCTTATTGGCTCACTCCACAAGCCTTGCTCAGCCTGCTGTAGAATCCAGGACCACCAGACCAGGGGTGGCACCACCCACAATGGTCTGGACTACCCTTACCTCCACCTCATCAATCACTAATTTGGAAAATGGTTTATAGGCTGGCCTGATCTTACGGAGGCATTTTCTCAATAGAAGTTCCCTCCTCTCAGATTACTATTAGTTTCATAAATCTAGCTAGCAAATATGAAACTACCCAGTACAGAACCTGAAAAAATACTGTTAAGTATTATGGATTTTTTTATTCTTCCCTAAAATGATCACCTTATTAATATAGAATTTCATAACAAAATCACATTTACCAAGGCAGTACATTGGAAAACTCAGCTCAGCAAGATATAGGGAAGGCTTGTGCTTCAAATGTTGATTTTAATGTGAACTTGGCAAGTTGTTTATCCTCTTTAAGCCCATGATCTCATCAGTAAAACAGGAATATTGAGAGACATAAAAGCATCCAATAAGGTGTTTTATAGCTGTCTTAGTTATGATGTTCATTGCTTTGAAGAGACACCATGACTATGACAATTTTTATAAAAGAAAGCAATTAAGTGGGGCTGGCTTATAGTTTCAGAGGTTTAATCTAGTATCATCATGGTAGGAAGCATGGCAGCAACTAGAAAGGCATGGTGCTGGAGGAGGAGCTGAGAATTCTACATCTTGATCCACAGCAAGAAGGAGATTGAATATGTTTCACATTGGGTGTAGCTTGACCATTTAAAACCTCAAAGCCTGCCTCCACAGTGACACATTTCCTCCAACAAAGCCACACCTACTCTAACAAGGCCACACCTCCATTTCCTGTGGGCCAAGAATTCCATGAAGGCCAATTCTTTTCAAATCACACAGCAGCGATAAAATATTCTGAAAATATCTTACATTCTAAGATATTGGAACTTGTGCAGGACCTCACAACCAGAACTAATTAATAATACAGCTTTGGGTCACTTAAGACTATGCCCTACTGTCCACTCAGACTGTTTGTTTAACCTACCTTTAGGAGAATAATGTAGCAACCAACCTTGGATTTCCCTGGTAATTAGTTTTTACAACCTAAGCTAAAGGACAGCTGTACTTTTAAGATATCCTCTCACATGCCCTGATCCAGATCATGTGTATCATGTACTAAAAGCACCAAAAACAGAGGTTGAAAGAAACCTTCTAAAATATATCAGAAAAATTAAAAATATTGGTTGCTGTCTGAGTCAATTGGGATCAGTTGTAGCCAGTGACTTAATCTTTTATAAAACATTCTTAAAGATTTCCGTAAAATATACCCTATTCCTTTTGAGTGAAGCACTTTGTGAGTGACAGACACATAAAGTTACAAAACACACACATGCATGCACACACACACACACACACACATGCACGCACACACACACACACATGCACGCACACACACACACGTACACACAGTACACTGAAGACATGATCACACACATAGTAACACACAAGAATAGACAGATTTACAAGACAGCGTTTATTAAGCAGGAACAGATTCAGATTCACACAACAGACAGACAGAGGATGAAAGACACAGAGAGCGTGAAGCAGAGATTTCAAAGTTTTACTCACGTTTGGTTAAATAACTCCAAGGGTAAGTATTTTTTCTTCCCTAAATACGACACAGACGCATGATTGGTAACTGGAAGTTGATCACTATTGCATTCAATCTGTGTAAGTGTAGCACAGAATAACTATTCAATAAATGTAACATTACTTCCTATTCTTCATTTGAAATTACTGAGCTTGATAGTTATAGTTAACCATATTGGTTTAGTGGGATGTTTTAAAATCTAAAAACTGTTATCTTGGAGATGGTTTTCATGAGCAACCATTCTGACTGAGAGAATAAGAAAATAAATCGCCAGAAATTCTGGATTCCTGAAACCTGGTAATTCTTAACATCATACTGATAGGACTTCATTTAAGGTATTTCTATTTCATATTCATCAGTGAATTATTTCACAGCCCAAGAAGCATTCATCTAGTATAAAAACTTCAGAGTATAGCACCTGCTTATGAAATTTCATTTATCCTGGCCCTGTTACGTTTTGCCAGGAACATGATGGGCTAATCAGGGGAAGGAAAGGAAAGAAACAAGCCTGAAGAGTTCCCCCAGGGAGCGTGCAGCGAACGTTGGAACAGACACCTGGCCTACTCTGAAAAACAAAATTCTTGATTATTTTGTCTTTTTGCTACTAACACAGTGACTAGTCAGTGTGTTGCAGCATGGAATGAGTGTTGGAATGAAATAGAAATCTCCCTTTTAAGAATCAGGATATAAACACAGAGAAAATGACTGTGCTCAGCAGAGGGGAAAATGAGGTCTTTCGGGACAAAAGATGCACCTCACAGAGAAGAGCTGGCAATATAGCAGGGTACAACTCAAAATTGTATTCGATGCCATTAGTGGGTATCCAGTTGTTCCTATTCCTGCTCTTAGTGTGCACTGAGAAGAGTAGGAAAGAACGGGCAAGCTGGGGAGGGATGGGAAGATGGGTTAGCCAGTGTGTGTCCTCTGGTTTGAGAAGTTCTGCATCTTCACTGAATTAACGATGGGATGGAGTCATGTGAACACCAGCCAAGAATGGTCTCTGGGAGAAGATGGCAACCCTAACAGTCACTCAACAAACAAGAACCTGAGCTGGAGAAATGACTCAGCAGTTAAGAGCACTGACTGCTCTTCCAGAAGTCCTGAGTTTAATTCCCAGCAACCACATGGTGCCTCACAACCATCTGTAATGGAATCTGATGCCCTCTTCTGGTGTGTCTGGAGATAGCTACAGTGTATTCATATGCAATAAATACTTCTTTAAAAATAAAAACAAGAACCTCATTATGAAACAAAACTCTGACAACTTGAGTCAACTTACAAATGAATTCTTCTTGGGCCCTCAAAACAAAACTGTATCATGTTGGCTGGCATTCTGATTTCAGCCTTGTAAGATCCTAAGAAGAAATACTTTATCAGATCCACCTAGTTATTGACCCACTGAATTGTGTGATACCAACTACCACTTGAACATTTTGCTCGATGTTAACAAAAATATATTGTGACAAAGCAACTCGCCATGATGTGATAATTAATTTTACCTATTCTATTAGACAATAAACTATATAATCAAATGTGTGTGTGTGTGTGTGTGTGTGTGTGTGTGTGTGTGTGTGTGACAAACATAACAGGAAGCTCAAATTTTCTGTGAATCTGGAGTATTTGTACTGATCTGATATATAATTTTCATATTTGAACTCTGATGTTGATCTGCATTTAGAAGGCCCATCTTTAAGAAAGCCCCTGATACATATTGCTAATCATCCTTTAATATCCTCCATGCAGGTGCTCAATTAGATATGTCAGCACCTTTGAATTTGTTTCTTTGGTGCTGAGAGCTGCCTATTTAGCAGGAACTTCCATTCATATAAAGAAATACCCAGAGACATTATTATGTCATAGTAATTCAGATTAATTTGTAAGAGGAAAGGTCTAAAATCTTGCTATTATCTCTGCTGGAAATCCACTAAAGAACATAATTTTAGAGATCTAGGAGCCAAGCTCATTACTTCCAAAAGCACAGCTGTCATTTACACTAGCTCACAGCAAGTTCATTCAATAAGATGAAGCTGCCTTTTCATTCATGCATTCATTTCCTGGGTATTTTGTTCTATTGTCCATCAAGCCACAAATGTAGAACTAACTGTGTTTCTGCTGTGTGCCTTCCAGATTCATCGTGATACCCTGAGTTGCATGAGGCAACCAGGTCTTTCCTTCTCTAATCCTAGGGTTGTTCTCATTAGCTTCTTCTTATCTTAGCTACAGTCAAATGTATAAAATATGAAATTCATAATCTTGAACATCTTAATAGATTAACTCAGCACATCCATGCTGCTGGGGACCCAGTATCCAGAAGCTGTACATTGTTCTAAAACACAATGCTATACTCATAAAGTTATCTCTCTTCCCCTCGACCCCTATCTGTCACCATTGTGCTTTCTATTTCCATGAATAGGATACTATAGGCAATTCATATTAGTAGGAAAGTATAAAATTTTTTGTTTATGACTGTCTTATTAGACTGAGCATTATGCCTTCACAAGACGTTCATTTTGTTATAAACATCAGAGCCTTCATCCTTTTTATAGCTGAGGAAATTTCTAAATGTACGTATGTGCTACATTGCACTTATCTGTTCCTCCACAAATGGATGCTTGAATTGATTCTACTTTTTGCCTATCGTGAATAATTCTGCCCTGGATGTGGCTGTATAACTATCTTACTAACTTCTTAACAGTAGGGTGGGTTGAGAAAATGGGAAGGACCTAGGAGGAGTAGGGAGATGGAGGGTGACTGATTAGAACTCATTCTAGGAAGTTCTCAAAGAACTAATAAAAACTTAAAAATAAACTTCTCTATTGCTTGTCTCATCTGTTGTGAGTCCCTTGAGCATCTTGTTTGGTGTGTATTTCAAAGGCTCAACCTCTCACCCAGTATGTTCTATTTGCTTTAAAATATTTATTAAAAAACTAAATATCATTTTTTTCTATTAGCCCAGGAAACTAAAATAGAAAAAAAAACATTTCCTTTGCTTTCAGATGGTTTAGTCTTTTAAAAACAGACCATACATAAATTACATTGCTACACATGTTACTAATTAAGAACACAGACCATACATAAATCGCATTGCTACACATGTAATAATTACTGATCAAGAACACAGACTATACAAGAATTATATTGATATACATGTAACATACTAAAAATGAAGCAGAATCAGGCTGGGTAAAGAAAGCAAATATAGGAAAAAGAGCTAGCATGAGCAAGTAGAAATTGTAGAAAACTATATTAAGTCAAGATGAGCTGGTCTCAGTAAGAAACGAAGCTGAGAGGCATAGAGCAATGAGCAGCTTACATTTTGCTAAGCAGTGGTGAGGAACCTGGACTTCAATCTGAAAACTTATTGGAGATCTGTGGGAGTCAACTGAAGTTCAGTACAAAATGAGAATATTGTCTGATGCCCTGAGTAATGAACTGCTTAAGAATGCTGTGAATTCTGCCTAAACTACAAATGCATTCAGCTGGCAGATACACAATAATTATTGGAATTCGGGAACCAGGACTGTGTGGAAGGTGGGATTTGGGGTCTGTAATGGGACTCTAGCACTCATGTGAACTGACTTGCAGATTAAGACTTGTTCTTGAGAATACTGCAGGGCAAATGAGAATTCCTATTTGTCAACAGAAGGCAAAAACCCAGACTCAAAAGAGCATAAAATTACTCATTGCACTGAATCCAAATGAATTATCCAGTGGGTTTGGTAACTTTCACCAAAGACAGAGTCATTCCTGGGGACTTAGGAGCTGCACCAAGACTGTGCTCCTATCAAAACTGACTACAGTATTTCCCCTTAGCTTCCCTTTAACTTTCTGCAATTTCAGTTATTTATGGCCAACAGTGGTCTGAAACTTTCAAATGGAAAATTCCAGAAATGAAAAGTTCATAAGTATTAACTTGTGCACCATTCCTAAAGAGCATGATGAAATCTGTCTCTTCTCCTCTTAGGTGATGCATGAATGAGCCCATTGTCTAAAAGACCTGTGCTCTATTAATAACCCCTAAGTCATTTAGGAGTCATCTTGATTATGAACTGACCACAGCATCATAGTGATTGTGGTGGTCAGTCATCTTTATTTTTCTCAGTAATGTCCCCACTATGTAAGGGTAATCTATGCTAACTATTCGGACATGTGAGAAAAAGTCTGTAAAATCACTTCTTAATCTGACAAGGTGGCAGCTCTCACTTAAGAGGAAAGGAATGCATTTTATGCTGAGGTTTGTAAGCTGAGGCATAATAAGACACAGTAAAAGCAAGAAAACATTCACATAAGTTTTATTATGAACTGTTGTTTTAATTGATTTATTTTCTTAGTTATTGCTTTGACATTTATCATAGGTATATATAGGAGAAAACATTACACTGAGTAGGTTATATTTAGAAACATATATAATACTACTTTTAAAAAGAAGCCAGAAGCCATGAATTTAAGGGGCATGTGGGAGGTGTTGAAGGGAAGAAATGGAAAGGAGAAATGATGTGACTGCATTTTAATTTTTAAAAAAATTTGAAAGTTAAAATAAAGCTATACTCCCCAATAGGCAGCTGAAGGAACTAGGAATAACTATTGCTCCCATGTGTATTTTTCTGCTGAATTAATATAATTATTTTTTTACAATATTCCTATAACAATATAATAGACCATATTTATAAAGCATTTTTAATTTATAATTATGTTAATATGGTATGAAGTTTAAAAATAGCCCTATAAAAGTGGATGTTATCTTTAATCTGATTTCCACATTTCTGTACACATTACTTTTAATTCTGGAGATCTAATTCTGGGCACTTTGTTTGAAAGTGAATACACTGAACAGACAGACATAAAATTGAGTTTTAGACTATATCTAATTGCTTGTTTTGTTTAAAACAGTACTTTAACAACTTTGGTAAAAAGCTGACTTGCAATATGATTCATGGGATTTCATGGAAAATGAAGTTTTGGTTGCTTTGGGTTTGGATAAGAAAATGTGTGAGAATAGATAAAATTATGAAAAAGTTTAAATAGGGGAGTAGAACTCTAGAGGGGGACCCCTGCAAATGGCAGCAGCCTAAACTTCAGAGAAAAATAATTTGAGGGAAAGAAATAAATGCTGGACTTTAGGAGACCAATTCATTTATATTTTCTTTCTGTGCTAAAGATTTTGTTTAATATACAAATGTTCAGACAAAAGGTAGCCAACACAATGAAGATGAAGAGCCACTGTTGTCCTCTCAAGGATAATAATAGAAAACTGAATACCATCCAAGAAGTACCAAGAAAAGCAGAGAGTACTTGTGTGTTTTCTGCTTCTATATTGTTTACAGCTCTAGTTAGCACTGTGAACTTGGGAGAACTGGGCCTAAAAATGAGGTGTATTAAAGTCTCATGCAAAAGCCAACTTTATTCAGATCATGAAATAATTTATACTCGAAGGGTTAAGAGGAGTCACCTGAGTAAAGTGTAGAATCACAAGAATAAGCCACACATGGCAAAACCGTGTTTTTCCATAAAGGCATATACACAAATAACAATAGACAGTTGTGAGGAATAATCTGAAGTAAGCTCATACCTTCTACTCTACTCCTGGGAAGGACACAAAAAAACATAT
This sequence comes from Rhabdomys pumilio, assembly GCA_030674055.1. Lineage (NCBI taxonomy): Eukaryota > Metazoa > Chordata > Mammalia > Rodentia > Muridae > Rhabdomys > Rhabdomys pumilio. The sequence continues at coordinate 146,757,513 of JANHMN010000001.1, read as the reverse complement.
TCCAAAAATAATTCCATGGTTTCAAAGAAAGTGAGGTCACTAGACTAGTTCTTTGGAGTTTTCTCACAAGCACTCAGAATTCCCCTTGCAAGACTCCATTCTTGGACTCTGTTCTGATACAATATGATATGAAGCCTGTTATTTTGTTTGGAAGTTAAAAGAAACAAGGACCCCAGAATTCTGGATGATTTGAGAACTACAGAGGACGTAAGCCACACATCTGTTTATGAGTGAGCTGAGGCCTGAGAAAAGCACACCATTTTCTACTATCAAGATACAGAGAAAGAAAAAGTATTAATATCCATATTTAGGAAATGTTGAGTGACGATTATCTGGGCCATAAGATCATCCTGGACTAACTCAGGACTCATTATGCAGACCTCTTTCTTTTCATGATTTTTTAATGAAGCCCTAATTACTTGATAAGGCTTAAAATGGAAATAAGGATCATACATTTCAAAACTTCAACATATATATGATGAAGGGCCATTGAAAATATACTTTAGAAGCAAAAATAATGAGGAACAGGACATTTTCAGCCTTTATTAACAATCTGGGACATATAGCCAGAGCAGAGTGCTATTAAGAGCAGCAGCATATTGTGTTGTGAGCCCAGATCTTTAGATAACACACTGTAAAGGTCACAACTCATTCAACCCCAAGTGAAAAGAACAATTCTTCACCCAAGACTTTAATTTAAAAATGGCTTGCTTGCTCTTCCTGAAAAGATGACTTCTTGGAAACAGATAAAGGAATTGACTGATAGCTGGTTTTGCTCTGTGCCCCACTCATTGATATTAAGATTATATTGAGTTTTGAGTGCACTCTAGGTCCAAAAAATACTGGTTGCCAGAAAGCCCAAGTGCTCTCAAAACACACAATAGGAACTTTCAGTAGGATGTGTCCTTCTGGAGAGATCTTGTCCTATTTATAGTCTTATTCCAATCAGCCTTTATAATTTTTAATAGTCTAGTTCCAAATAAGGTCTTTATTGTCAGCCTTTTTCCTGTAAAGGAAATGAAACTCCCTAGTTAATCAAAGGCACAGACAAGGAAAATGTCCTATTCAGTCTTCACCTCAAAGTTTCCTTGTACTGGTTTCTTATTTCGGCTGAGTACCAGTTACAATTCTGTTCTTATCCCTTAAAGGCACAGAGTTTATCTCAGATGTCCATCTGTCAGCCAGTGTCCTCTGTTGTGGATAGTTCTTGCCTTGTATTCTGATACTAATTCCACTTTCGTGGGAGGGGCTGCAGAGCGGGAGTGAATCGATACACAGGTGACTTTTTGTGAACCTTCTGCCCACCTTGATTTGTAAATTAAAGGCTAAGAGCCAGTGATTGGGCATAGAAGGAGAGGTGGAGAAAAATTCCTGGGGGAGGAGAGAGAGAGAGAGTCAGAGACAGAGAGGGAAACAAAGAGAGAGAGAGAGGAAGGTGAGGGCGGGGAAGGCGATGGAGGAACAGGTGGAAGGAAAATGGAGGAGAAGCATGTGGCCTGGAAATACAAGTTATAAGGGATCTCATAGCTGGGAAATAGAGTAGTGTAGTGGTAAATCTACCCAATCTAGGCGTGCAGTTTGTATTCATAATTATTGAGTTGTGTTTTCTTTGACCAGTCTTATTTGGGTTGGAGATTTACCACTACAGTCCTCTTTATATTAGAGACTCAAAAGGAACATTCTATTAGAGAGTATACTGGAAACATGGAACCTGCTCTTTCAGGCTCGAAAAAACCTATATATTTACCTAAATATTCATGGCCAGAAGCTCACTGCAGGAGCACCTCGTCCTGAGACATTGTATAATAATATTCTAACAAGTTATTCTACAGCAAAATGTCAGACAGATTATACAACACCAAATGAATCCCTAGACTGTAGTACTGCACACAGTTAGCAGGCAGGGAGTTTGAACTAACTCTGCCCCTGGACCATAGAAGGTGATGCTGTCTATACAATTGTTTTAGCCAATTATATATCTTGAATTTCATTCATTTACCTATGGTATTTCTAACATTCCTTGTGGTGGTTGGTGAATCCAGTAGGTTTTGTATCTATTTTTAAGAGTGTATGAAACTATAGTTGGAGTAAGAACTGATAATTAAGGTGTTTCAGATTCTAGTTTCAGAATGGAGTATATACTACAATACATATGAGTTTATATATTTAAGTAAATGTGCTTAACCACTTATATCCCATAATTCAAGTGGAATTTTTCACAGAAAGTTATCATATAAGCAATGCATTAATATCTTTTTATTTATTTATTTATGTTTTATTTATTCATGTAACGTTCCACTCACTGTTCCCCTCCTGGTCACCCACACACACAGTCCTTCCCTCGTCCCCCAGCCCTTTTCTCCTCTGAGTGTGTAGGGGGCCCCCTGGGTATTCCCCCTACCCTGGCACATCAAGTCTCTACAAGGCTAGGTGAGGCCAGACAATGCAGCCCAGCTAAAAAACATACCCCACAGACAGGCAACAGCTTTTGGAATAGTCCCTGCTCCAGTTTTTTAGGACTCACATAAAGACCAAGCTGCATATCTGCTACATATATGCAGGGAGGCCAAGGTCCAGCCCTTGTATATTCTTTGGTTGGTGGTTCAGTCTATGAGAGTCCAGGTAAGTCCCAACGGTCCAGGTAAGTTGTCTCTGTTGGTCTTTTGGTGGAGTTTCTATCTTCTCCAGTGCCTGAAATCCTTCCCCCTATTCTTCTATAAGAGTCCACAGGCTCTATCCACTGTTTAGCTGCTGTGTCTGCATCTGTCTGAGTCTGCTGCAGGGTGGAGCCTCTCAGAGAACAACCATTGTAAACTCCTATCTGCAAGCTTAACAGAGTATCATTAATAGTGCCTGCCACTCAAACTTTAAAACTGTGATATTAAATAACATCACCTAAAAGCAAGTTGTTAAAGTGCTCGTGCTGGGTCTACTCATGATAGAATAGTAGCTCATATAATTTTATATTTAAGCAAACACTAAAGTAGTTAGTTTGGTTTTCTTAGGAGAGAGGTCAGTGCTTCAAAGACTAGAAGATTTTCCCCAAGACATGGAGACAGAGACGGAGCATGATTCTAACTGAGGTCTGACTTATTTCAATGCTTATTTTCTACCAACATTTGATTAAGAAGTGGTTGACCCTCAGACAAACACAACTGTTTCTTAAATGAGAAGATCCAGAAGTATCAACTACAATTAAAAATAACTTACAATTTAAATGCACTAGAGAATCAAAACAGCCAGTATAATGGCATTGATCACACAGGACAGTCTCTAAGAGGTATGTAAACATGAGAGGTTGTTAAATTTCAACAAAGTTTTTAGTATTAAACTAAAACACTGAACCAGTTAATTCATTTCAATAACTCTGAAATCTATCTATAGCCTTTTAATCCAGTTCAGAAACAGAGGGTGAAAACATTCCCTAATCATTGTCAATAATTAAAGAGCAAAATTTAAATCAGTCTCATAACTTCCATGCATATGTATGTGATGTCAGGCTTTGATGTAATTTTCTAGCCCATATCTATGATATGGAAAGCTTCATTTCTTACATTTTTTTCTTCTTGCTTATATTATAGATGGGAATAAACAAAATAACGTCAAAGTTTAAAGCATTTTACTATATGCCTTTTATAACATTGACTTCTGGGAATTACGTAATATGTTCCTTGGAAATTCTATGACTTGGTGTTTTATCAAACATATGATATCCTTGAGAATGTCAAAACTGACAGTTGGCAGCTAAAGAGGAACTTACATATATATTAACATATAGGGATGTACATATGAACATGTAGGGATAATCTTTTGTGCACTGTGTGGAAGTATTTTCTATTATAAACTGATGACCAATAAGCTGAGACAGGCAGGATTAGATGGTAGGACATACATCAGAGAGAGAAAGGAACTCTGGAAGATAGTCAGACATGGGAAAAGATTCCCTTCCCAGAGACAGAGAAAATCTCTGTCTAATGAAACTGAAAAAAAAAGAAAGGTAACTAGCCATGTGCCAGACATAGAGTAGTATAAGTGGGTTACTGTAAGGCAAAGTGAGTTGGAGAACAAGACTAGCTTACGGCCTAGGCATTTTTTGATAAATAATAAGCCACTGAGTTGTTATTCATGAACTTGGGTGAGGGTGGAAAAGCCCATGGTTATATTCATGCTCTATAAGAAAAGAGAAAACAACCACATATCTCTTTTTATGGGGAAAATGTTGACATATTGAAGAGAAATTTTATTCATATCCAGTGAAAATTATTATATATAGTATTTTAAAGTTTTAAGTTACAACAAATCAAACAGTCCTTTTATGTAATTAAAAAAATATTTTCAAAAAAAAGAAAAAAAAAACGACCACATGTTGGGACAGAGATGTAGCTCAGTAGTAGAGTCTTGGCTAGCATGCACAAACAAGACCATGAGCATAATCCCATCACAACACACAAAAATATGGGAGATTTGTATCGATAGTATGCCTAGAAATATCATGTCTGACACTTAAGTGGGCTTATATTCAAACATTTGACACTCATTGACATTCCTGGCTAAAGTGTTTTTCCCCCCAAAGATCTATGGTATACCAATATTTTGAAAATCATGCTTTCTTCTCAGTGTAAAAATATGTATATATTTTTTTTACTTATTTCAGAAGTCATTACAGGTCCTTTACTTGTAAAAATTTAAATAAGTAAATGCTATGAGCAAACTTAGTTGAGAGTTAACTAAACTAAATGAAATTGACTAACAAAGAAGTAGACTTTTTAAAAAGTTAATTTTTTAAAACTATCAGCCAAACATGGTCACCACACCAACTCCAACATTCACAAGGCTGGCTACGGAAGATAATGTGTTTGAGGCCAGCCTTGGCTACACTGAACCTTTCTCAAAAATACTTATGTAATTAAAACAACCAAACAAAAATTTTCCTTTCAAAAGACTCTCCCAAGTCTAATACATTTGCTGTTGATTTCAAAATGAAAATTAAGAGTAACTAACACCAATTATATACAGTACAACCCAACTTATAAAATCTGATCACACACACGCACACACGTACACATACACACACACACTCACTCAAAAGAAAATCAACCTCCAAAAATATAACTAAGTAAAGCCAGCATATAAACATAATAAATATGAAAATATATAAAGTATAATGAATCAAGTCAAGCTTTCACAGCTGCTTCAAAGCAATGCTGCTTCCTAACAGAAAGCCTGCACAGTGAAACTGATCTCTCCGCAGATAGAGCACATGACAAATACCCTTGTCCATTCATGGTAAGTGTTAGCAAACTGGGATTCAGGGAAAATGTCCTCATTAGCAGCTACAAAATGAATTCTACAGATAACATCAGACATATTCAGATTTAAACTGAACACCAGGAACAAACTTATCCATCCTCACTGTTTAACTAACGTGACGCTGGAGTTCCTCACTAGCATAGGAATGTAATAAAAGAAGACAATCATAAGAGTTAACGGGCCAGGGAGATGGCTCAGTGCTTACAACACAAGCATAAGGACCTAAGCTCAGATCCCAGCACCCATGTTAAAGCTGAGCATTGCAGTATGCATCTGTAACTAACCTCTAGGGAAGAGAGACAAGCAACCTCAGACCTCAGAGAGTTACTGGTCTACCAGCCTAACCTAAACAGTGAACAATGGGTTCCAATGAAAAACATTGTCTCGGTAAATTCAAGTAGAAAGCAATTGAGAAAGATACCCAACATCCACCTCTACCCTCCACAGGCAAACACATGGGCAAGCTCCTTCACACGCATATGCATAACTACACTCAACTTTTTAAATTTCATTTTCTTTTGCAGGAAGGTGAAAGAAGTTTGTTTGTTTTTAATTTAACAGAAAAGTTTATTGCAATGAACTTATGAATAAAAACATCACACAGCTAGATTAATGTAACAATTCAAGCAAGCACTTGCCTAGTCCCGAACCCCGTTCGTCTCCATGAGCTTCCATGGATCAGAGAGGCTGTTCTGATAGCACAAGTCTTTACTTGGGGTTTTACTTTCATTATCAATTAAATTTTTTATATGCTTATTCATCACAGAAGAAAAATCTAGAGCAGATTTAAAACTAAAATACAATTAGCTTACTGTCCTTTGTCATGGCTCACGTGTCTATTGCCTGTATGCCATCCTTCTTCTTCCCTAACATTGGCTTTCTCAGTCTCCTTTTCAAAAGCTATTACTATCTGCACATTTACAGCTGTCTGCATGTATGTGTATATAGTATATGCTAGGATCTTTCTATGAGAAACAGCATGCAGTTTTTACCTTTTCTGGATTTTGCTCACCTTGTTAATACTATCGTTTTCAAGTCCATCCATTTTCCTGAAATTTTCATAGTTGGGTTTTTCTTGCAGCTGAACATTTCATTTTGTATTTCATTTTGCATTATTTACTCTGTTGATGGGCATCTAGGTTGACTCCATTTGCTTGCTATCATAAATAAAGAAGTGGTAAATGTGGCTGCTCAAATGTCTCCATTGTAGGACATGGAAACTTTCTGATATATGCCCAAGAGTAGAAGAGCTAAGTCAGATTGTACTTTTATCTGCATTTTGTCTCTTATTGGAAACAGATTTATTTCATACAATATATTCTAATTACAGTTTCATCTCCCTCTATACCTCCCAGTTTCTCCCTACCTTCCCTCTCCTCTGGAACCCACACCCTTCCTGACTTTCACTAGAAAACAGACATCTGAAATAAGATAAATAAAAAACAAACAAATCAAAATATGTCAAAACAACTGACTACCCCCCCAAAAAAAAACAAAGAGAAATCACAAGAAACATGTATAGATGCAGAGACACATAAGAGTCCCATAAAATCCCAAAACTGGAAGCCATAATACATATACAAAGGATTTGTGACATTAGGGGGAAAAAGGGTCCTACTTAACATCATGAGACAAAGAACTTCAAAAGATGCTGCCACTGAATTTGTAGTGTGTAGACATTTACTGCTAGGCACAAGACCTACCTTTAAGAGTGGTTTGTTTTCCCCAGTGAGAATTCCTTCAAGAAAACTAAATTTTAATTTGCAAGTGCCTATCAGTTGAAGATAGCTTCTGGTTTAGGGATGGGGACACGTGTTCACTCTCAGCTCCAGAACACCATCTGGTACAGACGTGTGAAGAGACTGTGATGCTGCCACTGTCACTGTTTCCATATGTGTGCCAGACCTGTTGCATCTAGACAGTTTCAATTACTGGTGTCCTCCATCCCCTCTGGCTCTCACACACTTTCTGTCTCCATTTCCATAGAGATTCCTGACCCCAGAGAAGAGGGATTTGATGCAAACTTCTTATTTAGGGCTGAGGTACCAAAAGGTACCTCACTCTCTTTATATTGTCTTTCTGTGAGCCTCTGTTCCCATCTGCTTTAGGAGGAAGGTTCTCTGATGATGGCTGAGAAATGAAAGGATCTATGAGTATAGCAGAATGTCAATAGGAGTCATCTCACTGCTCCATTTCTTTAGCAGAACAGTAGTATTTGGTTTTCTCCAGGTCCCTGGGCTAGCTAATCACAAGTTCTTGGCTATACTAGCAGTGTGGGGTATGGGTTTCATCTCATGGAATGGGCCTTGATTCCTATTAGTTATGAATAAGTTACTCCTACAAGCTTTGTGCCACTATTGCATGAGCAGATCTTGCTGGGTTGGTATTTAGCTTTCTCGTTTGGTGGTGTGCTGAGTACCATCCAGTAACATGAATACTAGTCTACAGGGGTGAAGATCAAGGTAGGCAAGAGCTTGACTTCTCCATCTTCAATGAGCTGTGTAGAGGAGAGAGACAGCTGGAACTAAAAACTATTTAAAGGGTTGTGTGAAAACCTAACATAGTAGAAGTTTTCTATAATATATACACATATAAAGTGAGCCTAAATGAAATTGCCAAATAACAGGGAAAACGGAGCTCCAATTGGACATTTCTTGTCACCAAATGAAGCTTCCAGTAGGATATCTAATCCCATGGGTTCCATGGAAATCTCCAAATGACCCAGGCTAATGCCAAGGGTAGTGATGGCTCTCCACAAACTGGCAGTTAATCCTATTGCTAAATTTCATTTTTAAATCACAAACATAAAAAGAAAAACATAAGTGTCATACAGACGTCATAATTACTTATAAAGAAAATCCTTTATATGCAAATCACAAGTACCTTACAAAAACTATAAAGTTACAGGATACATGGAAAATGTTTCTTAATAGGTTGTGATTCTCATACTTACAACAAGCAACATCAAACAAAATTTTTTAAAAAAGATTACGTTCAAAATATTATCTGAACCTCTTAATTTATTTAAATAAATATAGGAAAGACCTACATATTGGAACTGACAAACGTGCCAAACTGCATGAGGAAAAGTCGAGTCCTCAAGACTACACAAAGAACTATAGTCAAAACTCTACCCTACAGTTACACTAACAGCACCATTGTCTGAACATTTGTTCAGTAGACAGCCACAAGTAATCACACATTCTGACCACTGAAGACCCCAACCCAATCATCTTTCCTCTCACCTGAGATCTCCCTGATTAGTCCATAGTTATCCCTAAGCCAATAAAAATTAAGAAGGTAGATCTGTACCTGGCAGTCCTGCCTCCATGCTTGGCTGTTCATTAATACATTCTTTCTCTTTGACTAATCTCTTGTTTTCGTGTTTTCGTACTGCACAGTGAGCAAAGCAGGCTTTATAAAGGAACAATAATGGGTGTTTCATAGGTTTCTTTAAAAATATAAACATCCAAAGATCAGGGAAAGACATAATGATGGATTTTATCATCAAAAGCCCAGAAGGAGAAAAATGTATCATCTCATTTAAATCAGTCTTCTTTCAGGAATCATGTTAGTGTGAGCACACACACACACAGACACACACACACACACACACACACATACACAGAGACACACACACAGAGACACACACACACGCACGCACACACACAGACACACACATACACAGACACACACGCACACACACACACACACACACACACACACACACACACGCATGCACGCATGCACACAATTACTTATATAATGAATCATTGAATTTTCTAGTGGGCCAGGTCATTAGTACCTCAAGTAAGCCTTTACAGTTTAGATAGAGCTCACTGGACAGAGTGCTTGTTTAGCATGCATAGAGCTCAGGGTTCAGTCTTAGTGCTGAATAAATTGACCCAAGCACTTGAGAAGTGGAGACTGGAGGATCAGAAGTTCAAGGTCATTCGTGAAAATGAACAAGTTCTGGGACAGCCTGGTCTATACCAGACTTTGACTGAAAACAAAATTAAAAAAAAAAAAAACTAAAATAATTATTTTCCACTAGTACTAGTGTAGTGGGTGATATTTAAATCCCCAACCCAAATATGACCGGTCAATGAAAACACAACTCAGTAATTATGAATATATTCTGTAAGCCTAGATTGGGCAGATACCCCTACACTACTCTATTCCCCAGCTATAAGACCCTTATAACTTGAGGATTTACCAGACCCTCCGTCTGTCTTTCTACCTCCTGCTTCCCAGTCGTCCTCCCCTTTGTCATCTTCCTCCTCCATTGTCTTCCTTCAGTCCTCCCCTCTGCTCTCTTCCACCAACCTTTATTTCTTCACCTCCCCTTCTTCTACCCAATCACTGACTCCAGCCTTTATTTTTACAAATTAAGATGGGCAGAAGGTTCACTAGAACTCACCTGTGTAATGACTCACACCTCCTCTGCTCCTTTCACAGGAAAGGGGAATTGATATCAAAATACAAGGCCGGGGCTGTCCACATCATACTAGTCTGCCATAAAAACAAGCATAAGGGTTTTATAACTAACTATTAGAAAGACAGACTTAAGAAGCAGGTAGTTTCAATATAGACACTGAATTTTTCCTATGTATAAATAACATTTGTTTTGCACAAATATATTTTATTTTTTTATTAGACAACTTTCATTATTTGTCTAATTAGGCAAGGATAATATTTGTTGACTATTTTAAAATTTGTATTTGAGTATAAAATACATTGGAGAGAGGTTCCTTCAGCCTGAAGGAAAGAGTACTCATAAGAGCCATAAAAGAGCTGTTTCTTATTCCTGCTCATTATTTTGAGCCCTCTAGGACTTTCTGGAGCATTTTTGTGTATCTCAAGGGCATGTTTTATATGTACTCACAAATGTTAACATTTGCCCCTTTTTTTATGTTAAGAATCTTCTGGACCATGTGTGCAGCAGTAGAGTCTTCTGGGATCATGTGAGCCATTTCACGATGACCACAGTTCTTTGTGCTGGCTGATGTCTACAGCCCAGAAGGACCCAGTGTACTGTCTTCAACATCACTACAGTCATTGGGCTTCTCATATTCCAAGAACTGCTTAACACTGCTATGCAACCAGGAAAACTGGTCAGTCCTCCTGGTCTGGAATAAGCCTCTATCTAAGCTCAGCTAAGTGGGGCCCTAGATCAGAGTACACTTTGCCTAGATAGTCACCTTCCATGGGCATTAATCAGTGTTGGGGATTGGTTCTAATGCTTTATCTTAATTTTGCTCTCAAAAATCACACCAGAATCTCTATGTCCAGACACTGAAGGTCCCTGTCCTCAATTGGTTTTTTAATTGATCAGTAAAGAGCCAACAGCCAATGGCTGGGCAGGGTGAAAGAGGTGGGACTTTTAGGATTTCCAGGAATGAAATGCAGAGGAGAGAAGGAACAGAATCCCCATGACAGGCAAGCAGAAAGGTCAGACTTAAAGGCCCACTGACATGTAAGAACCTGGGAAAGAGGCCCCAGGGACCACTACTTCAATTGAGTATGGGGTAGCAGAGATAAAATATAAATTTAGCAAGTATTAATTCAAGAATACCAGAAGGGAGTATGTGCTAGCTG
>JANHMN010000001.1:146739105-146744105 GCA_030674055.1 Rhabdomys pumilio | reverse complement strand
CACTGAGCAGATCTTGGGCCCCAGCTCTAATCCCAGTAGTAACACCCACCCCACAAAGTTATGATACAACCAAGATAATAGGAAAGACAGGCTCCAGTCAGAGACAGGGCAGGTAGCACTAAGGAGATCCAGATGGCAAAGGGCAAATGCAAGAACATAAGCAACAGAAATCAAGGTTACTTGGCATCATCAGAACCTAGTTCTCCCACCATAGCAAGTACTGAATACCCCATGACACTGGAAAATCAAGAATTGGATTTAAAATCACGTCATGTTGATGATGGAGGGATTTAAGAAGGACATAAACAACTCTCTCAAAGAAGTACAAGAGAACACATGTAAACAGGTAGAAGCCCTTAAAGAGGAAACACAAAAATCCCTTAAAGAACACAAGAGAACACAATCAAACAGGTGAAGGAATTGAACAAAACCATCCAGGACATAAAAATGAAAGTAGAAACAATAAAGAAATCACAAAGGGAGACTACCCTGGAGATAAAAAAATCTAGGAAAGAAATCAGGAGTCATAGATGCAAGCATCACCAACAGAATACAAGAGATAGAAGAGAGAATCTCAGGTACAGAAGATATCATAGAAAATATTGACACAATTGTCAAAGAAAATGCAAAAAATTCTTAACACAAAACATCCAGGAAATCTAGGACACAATGATAAGACCAAATCTAAGAATAATAGGTATAGATGAGAGTGAAGATTCCCAAGTTAAAGAGCCAGTAAATATCTTCAACAAAATTATAGAAGAAAACTTTTCTAACCTAAAGAACGAGATGCCCATAAACATACAAGAAGCCTACAGAACTCCAAATAGACTAGACCAGAAAAAAAAAATACCTCCCATCACATAATAATCAAAACACCAAGTGCACAAAACAAAGAAAAATATTAAATGCAATAATGGAAAAAGGCCAAGTAACATATAAAGGCAGACCTATCAGAATTACACCAGACTTCTCACCAGATACTATAAAAGTGAGAAGATCCTGGACAGGTGTCATACAGACCCTAAGAGAACAAAAACACCAGCCCAGGCTACTATACCCAGCAAAACTCTCAATCACTATAGATGGAGAAACCAAGATATTCCACGACAAAACCAAATTTACACAATATCTTTCCACAAACCCAGCACTACAAAGGATAATAGCGGAAAAGCTCCAATACAATGAGGGAAATTATACCCTAGAAAGAGCAAGAAATTAATCCTCTTCCAAAAAATCCAAAAGAAGATAGCCACACAAAGATAATTCCACCTCTAATAACAAAAATAACAGGAAGCAACAATCACTGTTCCTTAATATCTCTTAACATCAATGGGCTCAGTTCCCCAATTAAATACATACACTAATGGACTGGATATGTAAACAGGACCCAGCATTTTTCTGCATATAGGAAATCCAACTCAGTGACAAAGAGAGACTCTGCCTTAGAGTAAAAGGCTGGAAAACAATTTTCAAGCAAATGCTCCTAAGAAACAAGCTGGAGTAGCCATTCTAAAATCTCCAACCCGAGAACACAAAGGGAGAGAGTCATGGCTTCACTCAGGTGAGAAGAATTCTAAAGGATGAGACTGATCCATCTATTGTCTAGGATAGAAAAGGGTTTAGCTAGGAAAGGTTTTCTACTAAATGGCCATTTTTATAAAAGTTTTATGCTGTATTATACTGATGTCTCCAACCTGTTAAGAGCAAGGAATGGTTTCATGGACGGCAAAATATATCATAATGAATAGTAACCCTTAATAAAAGAAATGTTGCCATGGTGAAACTCCATCCCCATTGGCTCCCTCCTGTCTCCATTGACAAGACTCTTGAGTGCTGAGAATATAAACAAGGAACATTTAGTTAAATGTACCTAAGGTTGTCCAAATTTTTAAAAAATATTTTTAACATGAATCTCTCAGTCACATTAAAAATGATCTGTGGTAAAAAAAAAAGTTATCTATGATAAAGTCAAAAGACTTTCAAAATTTGAAAAGCACTGAAGATTACAAAGATTACACTTTTAATTAGTGGCTACATTATTTTTCAAATTTATTTCTAGGTTTATAATGTTACAGAGATTCACATTAAAAAGGAAAGCAGTGGATTATAGTTTTTCTTTCATAAACAAGATATACATATGTCCCACATGCAATGATATATTTATAGGTATATAAAGAATGGGACATAAATAAATCATTAAGTATATCATTGATAGTCTTTATTTTAAAATAATTTTTATTTGCTGCAGACATTTTAGAAAATTTGTAATATGGTTAATAAGAAGCAATTGAATGAGATCTCACTATCCAACTCAGGACTTAGAAACAGTCACTATTAATACTTTGATTTATGTTCTACTTTTTATTTTTTAATTGTAGCATTTTAGCTGAATAAAATATTTTCATTCCCTGTATTAAATTTAATATGACATTTAGTTTAATGGGTATTAGCCAGGTCATATTATAGAAATAACTCCCAATTTTTAGTGACATGTGACCACAAATCTTCATTTCTTCATCATGATAGACATACCCTATAGGCCAGTAGAGAAGGAAGGCAGTCTTTTCTCCAAATATCTCCAGAGACAAAAGCTGAAGGAAGCTTCATCCACCGGTGGTTCTTTCCTCTCTGCTTCTGTGTGTGCAGCCAGGAATAATCGCCTGGCTCCAGGCCAGGGCTAGTGCTTGGCGAACAACAGCTTCCTTACCATAGGCATTTTCTCACACCAGTGCATGGTTTTTAAGAACACAATGTCCAATCTGCTCTGTTGCTGCAGCTTGATTTGGTAAGCTTAAATGCACAATGTAATACCCTCCATTTCCACTTGCAAGCAAAATCAAAGAAAGAGAGTGCAGAAACCATCCTGTATCTCATTAAAAGAGCAATCAGTGTCTGTTAAAGAAAGGTCATATGTTTCGTGGTAATACAAGGAGTGAGGCAGGGTGAAGAAGGCTGGTTTTTTCTCCACAATGAAGCATATTACTAAAAATGTATTCGCTTCAAATTACACACATTTTCCCCCCTTTGGTCAAAAGCCTGGGATCCGAGCTGCAGCATCTTACTAAGTAGAATCAAGGTATCAACAGAAGGTACATGTTTTTCTAGATCCACACAGACCCACTCTCAGGCTCCCCAGATTATGTGTCGAACATTGTTTTTTTAACAGCCAGAGGACTGAGGTTCCCCACTTATTGACATCTACTGTGCAGAGACTCTCTCAGTCCCAACGAGCCATTAGTGGTTCCTGGCCACACAGATACCCTCAGAACACGGCAGCTTAATTCTTCAAAACCAGCAGCGAATATATCTCCTCCACTAAGAGAAAGTATTACATAATGTGGGCTAATCCAAGCTGTAAAATCCAATAACTTCTCCAAATTTTATTGCCCATAAGCAAGGTTAGGTCCTGCTTACAGGCAAATAGAGGGAGCTGTATAGAGCTGTGACCCACTGGGTATCTCACAAATGTTTGTCACTAGAACCATTGGATATACTCATCCAACATGCTGAAATATGTGCACTGTGATCCATCAGAAAGTTAAAAGAATTCCAACCTGGAGGGACATAGACATGGCAACCCTTCCCTTTCAGAGCACACAACTTCTGACATGTCTCCTCTGATGCATAGCCTATCCAAACATCCCCATGCACAGCCTCTCTCTTGCTCTAAATAGCAGCCATCAACTCAGAAGCTTAACTGTAAATTAGTTGTACCAGATGGCAAGTGTTGTCTACTAGCTGTTGCTGTGGTAATACTAAACACCCAGCTGCAATGTGAGAGCCTGTTTAATTACATGCTAAATACGGTTCATTTATAATTTCAGGAAATTCCTATGACCAACCTATACTCACCCTCAACAAGGTATTTTAAAGAATTAAGGAGTTCAGAATATTTTTAGGAACCAAAAGCCACAATTTTTAAGGAAACAAAAATTCTTTCTTATCTTGCATGCTTGTTATAGCATTGACATTCTCCCCAAATGTGTTATTGATCTCTGAAGAAGAGAATTCAAGAGAAGAAAAGATCTCAAAGAAAGGGATTTAAACTTTCTTTGTAATGCAGCTGAAGAGACTGCTCTATATTGAGAAATCATTTGGCTTCATTGGGCATTTTCTACTCTGTTTGCCACTATTGTAGCCTCATTATCTACAAGGTCAATAAACGTCTCTGTGACCCTATCAATACAATATAGTAAAGTTCTCTGGGGGATTCTGGAAGGTAATTTTAATTTTCCTTGGTTTAAATACAATTTTGAACAATCAGGGGAATTTTTGTCTCTAAGGAGGTTGAAAAATAATTCAAGAGATACAGAAAAAACTTGGAGACATAATGTTGAAAGCAATTAACAATTAAATGTGATTGTTAAATCTTTAGATTGTGGCAGTTTATAAATAAGGCAACTAAAACAATAGGTATAACATGTAACTTTTCAAAACCTCATTCATAGGACTTAAGCAGGGAGGTCGCTTCTAATCTCTCCTTCAAAATACTAGTATTTCATTGGCAGTTGGAAGAGGTTAAAAGTCGAATTTTGGCTCTGTGAGTAGTGTTGTCATGTAAATACCAGAACCTGAGTTAGGATTGCCAGCACCCATATAAAACACTGAGCATGGCAGTGTGTGTCTGAAACCCTGGCAGTGGGGACAAGTGGCAGAAACTGGGGTCCCTAGAGCTGGCTGGCCTGTCTAGGCAACTGATGAGCTCTGTGTTTAATGAAAAGCAATAGAAGACACTGGATATTGACCTCTGGCCTCCATATGAATGAATATCTACAGGCTTCTGCAATTAGGAATGGAAAGCAATACAACCTAGATTGTTTGGGGGATTCCTATGAGACCCTTTTAGACAAAAACACAATTAAATATAACCCAGTCCCAGTACTGGATTTGATGACAGAGATTAATATTTTGAACTGTGTCTCCCCCTTTATCGGGTACACATACACACACAGAGAGAGAGAGAGAGAGAGAGAGAGAGAGAGAGAGAGAGAGAGAGA
>JANHMN010000001.1:146718020-146739095 GCA_030674055.1 Rhabdomys pumilio | reverse complement strand
AGAGAGAGAGAGAGAGAGAGAGAGAGAGAGAGAGAGAGAGAGAGAGAGAGAGAGATCATTCATATATTCTATTTTCCTTTCCTAATAAGATCTATCTGTACCCCCAAGTCCTTTACTCTATACCTAACCTCTGAGGTTTTATAGATTTTAGCTTGGTAATCATTGACTTAACATCCACATATAAATGGATATATACCATATTCATTTCTCTGGATACCTCACTCAGGGTGATTTCTTCACATCCCAGTTATTTGCCTATGAATTTCATTATGTCATTTTTATTTTGTTCTTTGTTTTGTTTTGGTTTTTGGTTTTTTTTTTTTCCAAGACAGGGTTTTTCTGTGTAGTCCTGGCTGTCCTGGAACTCACTCTGTAGACCAGGCTGGCCTCAAACTCAGAAATCCGCCTGCCTCCGCCTCCCAAGTGCTGGGATTAAAGGCATGCGCCACCAACTGCCAAGCTAATTATGTCATTATTAAATGGCGGAGTAAATTCCATTGTGTAAATTACTATATTTTCTTTATCTATTCTTCAATTGAGGGATATCAAGTTTGCTTCTGTTTTCTGGCTATTAAGAATGGGGCAGCAATGAACATGGATGAGAAGACATTTCTGTGATAGGATAGTGTGGGGGAATGATGTGCCCACGCATGGGCGGGAGTGAATTCCTGTTGGGGGGAGTTGTGGTCCCTGCACATCTGTCACTCCTCAGAGTGATGGAAATTCAACAGAGTTCCTCTCACACTGGGCCAGGTGATAGGGAGAACTCAGTCTGAAGGTTCCTCAGGGAGAGCAGCCAGAGGCCGTTGACTGAGCACACTGAAGCGCCCAGGCAAAGAAGCAGCGGAGCGGCCACAGCAGGCTGGTGTCTTCCATTCTGGAGCTCCCAGAAGCCGTTGGGAGGCCACTACAGAACAGAGATGAGGGGAATGCGGGCGGAATTAGCCCGCATGCTAAGAAAAGCTAAGGAGGGAGAGGGAAGCCCCTACCGTGTCCCACTAGAAATACTCGCTTGGATGAAAGGTGGCTGCTTGTCTAGCTTGCTTGAAGAGGTGGGCCTCTGTGGTGGGACACAGAGGGGCTCTTCATGGGAGATTAAACACAGCTCAATAGTGGAGACCTTTTCCTGGGTTCCCCCACAGTGGGCCCCCAAAAGACACATGGAAGTCCGTGGGTTTTACAGGCTTTATTTTCATGACGGATGGTAGTTGAATCTGGATGCACCCCCATGAAACGCAGGGCAGGGGAAGGGTCTGGGGATGAATGCTTAATTGGCTACACCCTCTGGCCTTCAGGTATCTCATTAATATGTAAATCTCTTGAGGCCTTAAGGCCTGTAGTCACACCCTCTACCTGTGCTGGGTGACACAAACCTCTCTTAGGGAGGGGCTGTATTGCCCTACTGACTAAAAATTATGGGTCAACGGCATGTCAGGAGCCTGGGGTCTGGGTGCGTGGCCGAACTCCTGCCACTGTCCCACTAGGGTCCAGGGTTCGAGGCCTGTGCCCAGCCAGGCTTTCCTTTCATGGCCCCACAGGATGGAGCACCTTTTGGGTATATGCTCAAGAATCTTATAGCTGGATCTTAAGGTAGATCAATTTCCATCTTCCTGAGGAACTGCTACACTGGTTTAGAGGAAATCTCTTAATACCCTCTCAGCCCTCTGACAGCTTCTTCACCATGATTGACAAGATGTTCAAAGCTCTCCTTCAATTCTTTTTCTTCAAGCTTGAGAGTACACAGTTCTCCAAGGACTTCATTTTGTTCACAAGTGACAATATTTAGACACTGTAACATCCAATGGGGAGAGTCTTTGTTACTACACTGATTATTGTTAGGGGCCCTTTCATTATTCAGAGTTAAGTTTTGGGGCCTTGTTCTATTATGTTCAGTTTTTTAGATAAAATGTATCCTGAGTTTATACTGAAATGTATAGCTCAAATTCAGAAATATTGGTTTCACTTAGATTCTGACATTATAGTCTTTACTCACACTGAATTTTTAAAACACAATTATTTATTTGGTTTAATCTGTAACTCACTAACAATGGCTCCAGAATAACAAAACCCAAAGCCTCCAAATATTATGATGATGGGAAAATGTCTCTGTTTATGCCACATTTTATTCTTAAAATACACCTATACAAGATAAATAATTGCATTACCAAACTTGTAATAAGTAGGACCAATTACACTGTATTATTTACTACTAACTCATCATTAAAATTGTAGTTTTATAGAATGAGGATGGTAGAAGCAAAGGTGTTGTTTTACATAAAGCTTAAATTTTAATTAGTGCACTTAAAAATTGTCTCCCTTGCTGCTCACACAGAATCAGAGCTTAATTCCTACCACCCACACTGGAAGGCTCACAACTGTCTGTGATTCCAATTCAAAGGGATCTATCCTGGCATCTGTGTGCACCAACCATACATGTGGTACCTACTGTCAGGCAAAAACTCATACACATAAAATAAAGGAAATAAACATTTTACTAATATAATTAGTGGTGTAATTTAAGTTTTAATATAACTTTATACTCACAAAACAATTATATTTTTTTATAAAATAACCATGATAAATAAAATACAATTTTGTTTTAAAATTTTGTTCTTTCTTTTTATCTGAACTAGAATCAATGCTCTTCTTTTGAGGCTTCCAGATTTTATAAGAAACAGGTTCAACCAAATGTTCAGTCCCTTCTCCTACCACAATGAATATATATATATATTTCACTGAGAAACAAGAAAAAATCCTTTTAACAAACTTAAATCATTCATCTTAATAGTCCTAAAACAAAAGCCCACAAATGTTTCTTCTATTTATATATTTACATAGAAAACATTACACTTAGGCAGATACAAAAGCATGTGCTGACAACAGATCTTATACAGTGCCCTGTATCCCAGGCAGGAATATCTTCTGAGCATTGTGAGAGTTCCCTATATGTCCTCAGACAGGAGACTCTGCTCACTGAAGCCTGCAGTGAGGGCCTAGTGTTCTGAGAAGTAATTTAAATATTCTCCCTTCACCAGATTTGCCAGTCTGATGGCTAACAGTTGTAACTATGTCAGTAACAAAATATTTGCATCTTCAGGTCATTCACAGAGACTGATAGAAATTCTTACTTCTGTAGGACCAATTATTTTTATCCATTTACTCATCCAGTTGGCTTGTTGTTGGCAAGAGAGAACTCTAAATAATCAAGCCTTTGTTTTTAGAATAGCAAAACATAGATACTATGAATGACTAGAAGGTAAAGCAATTTATTTTAAAAAGAAAAAACTTGAGGAAAATTTTGCCAAAATAAATGACATTATATGTACATATTCTAAACCATTAATATCCAAAATTCTGGCCAAATTAGTTCAACATCTTCTATACCTAAAGAATAATAAGAAACATTTTATTGTCAGCTTTAATACATTTTCCTTGAGATGTAAAACTGAAACCAAGATTCTTAGAGAGTTTATTTAACAATATGTATTAGAATCCCAGGACTGCATACTATTAATTTATCATCTTTATTCTATCACATGATAGCAGTGTCAAAACCAAAGCCAATCATAGCTAATGTGATACAGATATATTTTGATCACTAATGGGATATTGCAATAAAGAAAAAGTGCAGCAAGAACAGAAATCACTCTCATCTGTACAAACCTGATGGGTTGTATTAAGCAGAAAAAAAAATCTCAAAAAGAAACTGAGCTTAAATTGCAATGTCAGTTCGTATAGAAGCCACTTAGACCACCAACTGTGTATATTAGCTGCAAATACAAAAAAGGTATAGCAGAGCCCTACCCTTTCTGGTAGTTATATTTGAAGGAATGGCTTTCAGTTTATGGAGGAATATATATATATATATATATATATATATATATTCCTCTATTATATATATATATATATCATATATGAAATATATGATATATATGATAAATATATATCATATCATATATTTATCATATATATTTATCATATATATTCCTCTATTATATATTATATTTATCATATTATATTATATTATATTAAGAAATTATCATTGCAATCCCTCTTTAGCAAACATCTTAAAACACCATTTCTTAAACTGTGGTTCATGACTTTGAACTCAGGAAACTAAATGTAAGGGTTCAAAACGCACATGCTCTCCACACCCAACACTCACATGATTGTTTCTTTCTTCACAGCCAGCGGGGGAGCTCCACTTCCTTCTAAGAAGTTAGTTTCATGGCTTTCACTCTGGCAAGACAGGAAGGTGCTCTTTTTATTTTTTTCTCCTAACAAATCAACATTTTACTCTAGCCACCCAGAGAAGCTTAACCATGGGTGTGAAATTCCATGTTAGTCACAGATACTGCCACAATCAAGGCATTCATCCCAGAGGGCAGGAATCTTGGCAGGTCATCTAAAGATTCTGCTACCACAAGACTCTGCCACCATCCTAGTTACAGCTTTCCCAAAATAGATATACACGACTAAAAAGTGCTTAAGGGGGAAATATAAACATTGTCAGACCTTAAACTGAATATCAAGGAGAGTGGGGAGGAGAAACAGGAGGAGAAAAAAAAGAAGGGAGGAGGGAAAGGAGAAGGAAGGAGGAAGAAGGGGAGAAGGAAGGAGGAGAAAGGAGGAGGAGACACACATGTGCTATCCATTGATCTACAACAATCACTACCTTGATGTCTGCAGTTTCCATAAGTACTATATTAGACATTTTACCACTCTTCTAAACTATGTACTCTTCCCACAACTATTTTTCTACAGACTAAAATTCTAGAGGCCTCCATGGAATTTTAATCCAATAAATATCATAAAATAAAATTTTAAAATCATGATAAAATTTATTTTTATGTTGACAAATGTGTATATCATATGCAAACAATTAAATAATAAAAATAAAGATAACTAGGTTTTATGTAACCTCAGGTTTATCCATTTTAAGCTAGCAATGGAAGTCTAAGCACAATTTGAAAGAGAATATTCTGTACAAATGTCACAGTCTCCAAAAAGTAAATGAATAATAACTATCAGTATTCAAAACCTGTTTTACCTATACACACTTTAGAAATTCTTCCCTACGAACTAAAATAATGACTGGCATGTGTAAAATATGCCAAAGGGTCTGCAACTATGGCACAAATGTTATGGGATTAACCAACTTCATTTTGATTCGATTTAAAAGCCATTGCATAGGAGGAAACATGTTGCCTGGTATTAGCAATCTTACAAAGAATTCATGACTGGTGAACCTTTAGATTCAGTGGTAAGCCTACTACTATTATAGTATCAAATTGCCCGCTAACTGTGTGTATGTGTGTTTGTGTGTGAGTGCGTGTGTGTGTGTGTGTGTGTGTGTGTGTGTGTGTGTGTGTGTGGTGTAGCTATAGATTAGTGAAGCACTCAATCCTCATCAGAGAATTTTCTTTGTACTGTGGATATCAACTGATCAGTTTGCAGAGAATACATGTCTGTGGCGTGCTCAGCTATTCATGGGACATCTAGATAATAGACCCTTCCCACTAAGGCTCAGGGAACATTGAGAAAAAAAGGTAGAAGAAAGATTAGAAGGACCAGAGTGGAGTAGTATAGACAAAACACGACTATTGTACTCATGAACTCATGATTGCCTACATTAGATCAAGCAGTCAACATTGCTGGATGGATTGGTGTGGGCTCATGGGACCACATGTTTAGCTGAGGAACTACAGGGAGTATATGGTAGCCTAGGAGTCAATTAGGGAATCAGTTTCCTTAAGGGTGGTCCCTAGTAGATTGGTCATGCTACAATGGATGGTCTCATGCCCTTGCAACATAAATTTGACAAAGAAGGTTATTTTAAAACAGAATAAATGAAGTTGAGAGGAGTGGAAGAGTGGGGAATGGATCAGGAAGAAGTTAGGGGAAGAAGCTGAAGTGAATTTGATCATATATATTGTATGCATGTTTGAAATTCTAAAAGAATTAATAAAAACAATTATATTTTTTAAAAGCACCTCATTTCTAATTCTCAGTATCTAATAAATGTCAGTACTTAGTCTTAATTGGCAATTAGGACTTCTGGCCTGGCAGATCTGGTTGAATTAAATCTGAACATCATAGCATAATTTCCTAGCTGTTTGGAAAGGATCATTCTGTCTGCTTTCTAGTATCATTATTTCTCTCCCACTGTTTGACTGGCAAGGTACTTCTGACAGAGCTCTACAGAATTTAAAAAAAAAAAAAAAAAAAAAAAAAGCTGGCTTGAAGATGTGTCTGCAAGTTAAATTAGAAGTTTAATGATTCCATTATTAATCAAAATTGATTTCTGATTTTGAGTCTAGTGCAGGCCAGACATCCCTATTTTTTTTTTATTTTTTTTTTTTTGCTCCAGGCAGACATTCAGTAGAAATGATACACAATGAGCAAAAGGGAATGAGTGAGGCCAGAATTACATTGCTGGGGGTCCTTTTGCCAGAGAAACTGTGACAAGATAATAGCTTCTTGGTAGTCACAGGAGCAAGTGACACTCTCACTTTAATCTTTTAGACTGGGAAAAGATCACATGGTCCTCAGCTCTTCCTATCCTGGCTCCTCACAATATGGTCCAGCATCTCAGTACGAGTCCCATCATATTCAGTCACAAGCTAGATTGGACTCACAATCTGCACTTGAAATAGATCCTCGAATGATTCTTATGCACATTATATAGAGAAGAGCAAAGCTTTTGACGATGTTCAGGAAGCCATCTATTAGTTTTTATTATAACAATGATGACTGTAATAACTATAATTGCCAGTAATGTGAGACTTTTCCGAGAATAGCCATCCTTTAAGATAAAAAGTGAACACTGAAAAAAAGTTATTTCTTGAAAGCTGAAACCATAAGATGCTCAGGAACTATTTGGCTTCATTCTTGCCCCAAAAGAATCAGTAGCAAAAAGAACGTTCTCAGACAAGTATATGAATGAGTGGGTGTGATGAAGTCCCCAGTAGGATCTCCTTCTCCATAGAGCATCTCTACTTCTGAAGCTCCTTCAGTGTTGGAGAACAAACTATCACACTCAAGACTTGTAATAGGTATTTTCAGAGACTACCAGGGACCTTGAGCCAACTGGGATGGAAAAAGTCTGGGGGTTCTGGAGACCGTTTACTAACTCACAGAATGTCCTCACTTTGGAATGGCACATGCATGCCTGCTGTCACTGCTCTAGAAGCAGCGGGACATGGAAGACTGGAGCTGAAAAATGAGGTAGACTTAAGTCTCATGAAATTGCCAGATTTTATTTTTTGTGTTTGTTTTTTGTTTTATAAAATGGATTTTCTGGGTAGTTCTGGCTGTCCTGGAACTAACTCTATAAATCAGGCTGGCCTTGAATTCAAAGATCCCCGGAGTTGGGATTGAAGGCATGTGCCATCACTGCCTGACTCACACTAACCAACTTTATTCAGAAACTCAGAAAGTTTGTACTCCAGGGATTAATAAAGGTCATGTAACTAAAGTTTTCATGTGTCTAAGCTGTATATAATCACAAGGACAAGCTGTAGATGGCAAAAAAAAATGTGTTTTTTCTATCAAGGCATATAAACATTTAATTGAATAATTGTGGCAAGCAATCATGAGTAATCTGAAGTAAACTCACTCCTATCTGCTACACCTGGGAGGAATATGAATACAGATTCCAAGAACAATTCAATCTTTTGAAGAAACTGAGGTCACAAGACTCTTATTTTCTTGGGGTGTTCTCACAAGCACTCAGAATTATCCTCATTTGACTCCACTCCTGAACCATATTCCTACAGTTAACTAACATCTCTCTAGAAACTAAAGCTTGTTCCCACCTCATTTTTCACATCCTACTAAGCAAAGAAGCATTTCAAATCCACAATGATGTTTATGTATGCCTTGGGTTGATGGTTTTTACTGAATATTAGATCAAATAAACTATGCCTTGGATTGATTGTCTTTAATAAAAATTAGATCAAATAAACTAGTGATAAATCCTACTCTTTCCAACTCTTTGGGATTCTCCCACTTCAATGTACAATGCTTCTTATTATATCTCTCCACCATAAATTAAGGCAACTCAGAACCCACAAGGTCAAGTTAATGTCTGATAAGTACTGTGTGCCTGAATTCATTGACTCTTAAAATGTTCCAGGTGATACTGAGAGGCCAAATCTTTTAAGTTCAGACTTCATTTTAGAGAACCTGACCTAAGTTTAAACTCAGGTAAACTAACAGGCTGGTACCTAACATTAGTTTCCAAGTTGTCCCACAACAAAACCTGAGCCTAGCTTCAGTCTCTAGACTAATACCCATATTTAAATGCAACTGTATTCTTATCCCAAGGAAAATTATTTCCCCTCTTTCCCTCAAGAACTGTTTCTCCAACTAGCAAACAGAATTAAAAAGCTGATGTATTATGCCACCTAAACTATGTATTTTAAAATGTCACATATTCATTATAATTTTCAATTTTTTAACCTTGGTTATTTATTTATTTACATTTCAAATGTTATCCCCCTTTCCAGTCTCCTCTCTGCAAACCCCTTATCCCAGCACTCCTTTCCTTTGCCTCTAATAGGGTGCTTCCCCACCCATTCACCCACTCCTGCCTCACCACCCTAGCATTCCCCTATGATGAGGCATCAAGCTTCCACAGAACCAAGGGCCTCCCTCCCCATTGATGCCAGATAAGGCAATCCTCTGCTACATATGAAACTGGAGTCATGGGTCCATCCATGTATACTCTTTGGTTGGTGGTTTAGTCCCTGGGAGCTCTGGGGGTTCCAGTTAGTTGATATTGTTGTTCTTCCTATGGGGCTGCAATACCCTTCAGCTCCTTCAGTTCTTACCCAACTCTTCCACTGGGGTCTCTGGGCTCAGTCCAATGATTGGTTGTGAGTATCTGCATCTGTGTAAGTCAGGTGCTGGCAGAGCCTCTCAAAGGAAGAACAACATCGATATTCATTAGGAAAATGTGTATGAAGTTCTCTTTCTTTGTTGGGTGTTTTGTGTGGTTTAGGTATCAGTGTAATCGTGGCTTCATAGAATGAATTTGGCAGTGCTTCTTCTGTTTCTGTTTTGTGAAATAGTTTGAGAATTATTGGTATTGGGTCTTCTTTGAAGGTCTGGTAGAATTCTGCTCTGAAAGTATCTGGCTTTGGGCCTTTTTTGATTAGGAGACTTTTAGTGACTGCTTATATTTCCTTAGGGGTTATGGGACTACTTATATGGTTTATCTGATTATGATTTAGCTTTAGTACCCAGTATCTGTCTAGAAAGGCATCCATTTCATCAAGGTTTTCCCATTTTGTTGATTATAGGCTTTTGTGCTAGGATCTGAAGATTTTTTTAATTTCCTCAGTTTTTGTTGTTGTTATATTTCCCTTTTCAGTTCTGATTTTGTTGTTTTGGATATTGTTTCAGGGCCCTCTACATAGTCTGGCTAAGGATTTATCTATCTTTTTTTATTTTTCTCAAAGAACCAGCTTGTAGTTTTGCTGATACTTTGTATAGTTCTTTTTGTTTCTACTTGGTTGATTTCAGACCATGTTTGATTATTTCCTTCTGCCTGCTCCACTTGGGTATTTTTGCTTCTTTTTTATTCTAGATGTGCATTCAGATGTGCTGTTAAGCCGCTAGTGTAGGATCTCTCCAATTTCTTTATGAAGGCACTCAAAGCTGTGAATTTTTCTCTCAGTATTGCTTTCATTGTGTCCCATAAATTTCGTAATGCTGTGCCTTCATTTTCATTTAATTCTGAAAAGTCTTTAATTTCTTTATTTTTTCCCTGACCAAGTTATCAGTGTGTAGAGAGTTGTCCAGCATCCATGAGCATGTAGGCTTTCTGTTGCTGTTGTTGTTGTTGAAGCCTAGCCTTAGTCCATGGTGATCTGATTGATCTGATAGAATGCATGGGATTAATTCAAACTTCTTGTATCTATTGAGACTTGTCTTGTATTATCAGTTTTGGAGAAGGCACCATGAGGTGTTGAGAAGAAGGCATATTCGTTTGTTTTAGGATGAAATGTTCTGTAGATATCTGTTAAATCCATTTGGTTCATAACTTCTGTTATTTTCACTGTGTCTCTGTTTAGTTTCTGTTTCCATGATCTGTATACTGATGAAAATGGAGTGTTGAAGTCTCCCACTATTATTGTGTGAGGTTCAATGTGTGCTTTGAACTTTAGTAACATTTCTTTTACAAATGTAAGTGTCTTTGCATTTGGAGCATAGATGTTCAAAAGTGAGAGTTCATTTTGGTGGATTTTTCCTTTGATAAGTATGAATTGTCCTTGCCCACTTTTTTTTTTTTTTTGATAACTTAGGGTTGAAAAGTTTTTTTATTGGATATTAAAATGATTACTCAAGCTTGTTTCTTGGAACCATTTGCTTGGAAAACTTTTTTCAAACCATTTAGGTCTGTCTTTTAGGTCTGTCTTTGTCACTGAAGTGTATTTCCTGTATGTAGCAAAGTGTATATATCCAGTCGGTTAGCCTATGGCCTTTTATTGAGGAATTGAGTCCATTGACGTTGAGAAATATTAAACACCAATGATTAGTGTTTACTCTTATTTTTGTAGTTAGAGGTGAATTGTGTTTGTATTGTTCTCTTTTTGGGGGGGATTTGTTGTGAGAAAATTAACTTCTTGATTTTTCTTGGGTGTAGTTTCCCTCCTTGTATTGAATTTTTCCTTCTGTTATCCTCTGTAGGGTTGGTTTATTGGAAATATGTTGGTTATATTTTGTTTCGCCATGGAATAATTTGGTTTCTCCATCTGTCATGGTTTGCATATGTTCATCCCAGGGAGTGGCACTATTAGAAGGTGTGCCCTTGTTAGATTAGGTGTGTCACTGTGAGTGTGGGTTTTAAGACCCTCATCCTAGCTGCCTGGAAGCCAGAATTGTTAGCAGTCTTCAGATAAAGACATAGAACTCTCAGCGCCTCCTGCACCATGCCTGCCTGGATGCAGTCATGTTCCCTCCTTAATGATAATTGACTGAACCTCTGAACCTGTAAGCCAGCCTCAATTAAATGCTATCCTTATAAAAGTTGCCTTGGTCATGATGTCTATTCACAGCAGTAAAACCATAACTAAGACAACATCTATGGTAATTGAGAGTTTTGCTGAGTATAGTAGCTGGGCTGGCATTTGTGTTCTCTTAGGGTCTGTATGATATCTGCCCAAAATCTAGCTTTTTGAGTCCCTGTTGAGAAGTCTGGTGTAATTCTGATGGATCTGTCATTATATATTACTTGGCCTCTTTCCCTTACTGCTTTTAATATTCTTTCTTTGTTCTGTTTGATGTTTTGATTATTATGTGATGGGAGAAATTTCTTTTCTGGTCCAGTCTATTTGGAGTTCTGTAGACTTCTTGTATGTTTATAGTCATCTCTTTTATTAGGTTAGGGAAGTTTTCTTCTAAGATTTTGTTGAAGACATTTACTGGACCTTTGAATTGGGAATCCTCACTCTTCTAAACCTATTATTCTTAGGTTTGGTCTTTTCATTGTATCCTGAATTTCCTGTATGTTTGGGGTTAGGAGCTTTTTGCATTTTGTATTTTCTTTGACTGTTGTGTCAATGTCTTCTATGGCATCCTCTGCACCTGAGATTCTCTCTTCTATCTCTTGTATTCTGTTTGTGATGCTTGCATCTGTGACTCATAATCCCTTTCCTAGGTTTTCCATCTCCAGGGTTGTCTCCCTTTGTGATTTCTTTATTGTTTCTATTTCTATTTTTAGATCCTGGATGGTTTTGTTCAATTCCTTCACCTGTTTACTTGTTTTCCTGTATTTCTTTAAGCAATTTATGTTTCCTCTTTAAGTGTTTTTACCTGTTTGCCTGTGTTCTCTTTTATTTCTTTAAGGAAGTTATTTATATTCTCTTTAAGGTCCTCTATTATCTTTATGAGATGGGATTTTTATTAGAATTTTGCTTTTCACTTGTGTTAAGGTGTCCAGAGCTTGCTGTGGTGGGAGAACTGGGTTCTGATGTTGCCAAGTGGCATTGATTTCTGTTGCTTATGTTCTTGAGCTTGCCGCTCACCATCTAGTTTTCTCTGGTGTTAACTGGCCTTGCAGTCTCTGACAGAAGCCTGTCCCTCCTGTGAGCCTGGTTATTTTGGGCATCTTTGGGTCAGGCTGTCTCTGGGTGGGGGAGAGAGTCTGGAGCACCTGATCTGTGAGCCTGGCTGTGGCGGACCTCCTGAGAGTCAAGCTGACTCTAGATGTGGATGGGGTAGAGGGTGCTGGAGCACAGGATCTGCTCCCTGGTACAGTTACAGACTGAAAGATGTGTCTCCTGCAGGACATGAGGTCCTGTCTTCCCTGGACCCCAGCGGGGGGCGGTGATCCTAGTTAGGCAGGTATTGGTACATAGGGGAGACTCACCTGTGACTCTGGTGGTGTCAGAACTCCTGGGAGTCAGCCTGTCTCCAGATATGAGAGAGGGAGGAGGGGTTGGAGCACACAATCTGCTCCTCAGTACAGTTGTGAATTGGTAGGAAGATCCAGCAATGTGGGAGGTCTTGTGTCCTCTGGGCCCCTGGAAGACAGTGATCCCAGTTAGGGTAGGTATTGAGTCAGGAGGAGTCACCTGTGAGCCTGGTGGTGTCAGAACTTCTGGGGCGTCAAGCTGTCTCTGGGTGTGAGCAATGGGGGTGTGCAACTGGATCACATGATTGATCTGCTTTCTGGCACAATTGCAAACCTGAAGGAATGTGTGTCTCTAGCAGGGCAGGAGGTCTTGCCTTCTGGGCCATGGAGACTCTCAGGTATTGGGGCAAGGAAGGACTCACCTCTGAGCCTGGAGGTTTGAACTCCTGGGCCTCAAGCTTTCTCTACATGTGGGCAGGGTAGTGGAGGGGGTTGGAGCACAGGATCTGTTCCTGGGCATAGTTACAAACTAGAAGAACCAATTTTTCTTTGATAGCATAAATTAGTGTGTACAATATCGAGTAAGTGAAAAATTAGTTATGCATGCAATATAAATATGACTATTACAGTTCTGCATGAATTTGTTAAAATAATCTCTTATTTTTCAATTACTTACTGACCATCTAGTATATACTCAAAGATGTGAAGACCTCAGATACGATAATGGGAAGAAATAAAGGGCAGTTTTTTTTCTAGTAGTGGAACTCAATTTTGCTAAGAATCCAAGAATTTCTATATCCACCCCTGAAAATCTTCACTCCTTTGCTGGGTAATATTAGTTCTGTATACAATAAGGACATAAAAATGTTACAGAGATTTACTTCTTCTTCTATGAATTGTCCTCTGGATTTTAGAAGCTTTACTGATTTATTAATATCTAATAATATCAATCTAGCTAGATTTCATTAGTTTCAATACCCTTATTTGTGGTTTCTCAACTTCTTGAGGTCAAGAGTTAAGTATACTGAAACCCACTGATTTCCTCATCTTTCATGGAAATCTTCAGTAGTATTGTGCTGTGGACATAAGAATATAACAAATTATTACCAAGAGGCATCTGTTTCATCTAGTCTGGCTCTCATATTATCTTCCTCATTCTAGAAAGAGGCCAAAAGATCACAATGGCATCATCACATCAAAACTGATGGCGTCAGCAAATAAACAAACATACATGTACAACACACGGTGTGAGGTATTTTTCTTTGAACTCTCAGTCTTATTTAATATTTTTCTTCAAAGTTTAAAATAATTTGCAAGGTTTGAAACTTAAATTTTGGAGGTTTGAGAATTAGTTTTCTTTTTATTGCAATAGACAAATTGTAGTTTCATGTCTTCATTTTTCTTTGACACAAACTCAACCACTGATCACCAATTTTAAACAAGTTATGGATCTATGAAAGAATAATGTTGTGCCTTCTGCCCTCTCCTCCTGGTCCTTCCTGCTTGAGCAGACTCATGGCTGGTCTGCTCCCAGGAAGACACCATATTCAGACCCTTCCCTGAGGATCTGCTGCACTCAGAGCAGTTGGTAAGAACCCGATAACCCGAGATCCCAGAGCTGCAGCTGGGAGACCAGTGGTGGTGCACTTGGGACCCATCACCCACCAAAACCCTGCCCTCCCAAATACCATTTCCCTTCTGCCTGCTCCCCCTAGTCCTTCCTGCTTAGGCAGACTCATAGCTTGTCTGCTCCTGGGAAGACACCGTATTCAGACAAATCCCAGAGGAACTGCTGCACTCAGAGCAGTTGAGGATCAATTGCACGCAGACCAGTTGACTCCTAGCTGGTTTGCTCCCATAAAGACATCATACCCTAACCCATTGGCATGGATTCCTTCTGTTCTGAGCCAGTGCACTGAGCAGACCTTGAGCTCTACCGCTGCAACCAATCCCACAGCACCCAGAGGAAGCTGGATTCACAAGAGCTTAAACACACCCAAGATCATAAAGGAAGCTGGACTCCCAGGAGCTTTAATACGCCCAGGATCATAGGATTAAAGAATTCCAGAGGCAGCCTGACACAACCAAGAACACAAGGAGACACTGGCTCCAAACAGAGACAGTGAGTGAAGGTAGCACTAGAGATAACCAGATGGTAAAAGGCAGGTGCAAGAATGTAATCAACAGAAACCAAGGTTACTTGGTATCATCAGAACCCAGTTCACCCAACATAGCAAGTTCTGGATACCCCATCACACTAGAAAAGCCAAATTCAGATTCCACAGTAAGTGTAGTAGTGGCACCAGCAGCAAGACCCATGGGCAAGAGCACAAGGCCTCTTTGGGTACATCACTGGGTATGTGCACACTCTGCAATGGGCATAAACAGAGCATCTTCCAGAGAATTTCTGAGAGGATCCATAGTTCCATGCAAGGTTCCTGAGGTTTTGTGTGTGTGTGTGTGTGCATGTACACGTGTGTGCGTGCGTGTGTGTGCGCGCACATGTGTGTGCGTGCGCGCGTGCGTGCTTGAATTTTGTGACTAAATCTGGAACCCCTCTTGTCTTCCCTACCATTTGCTGTATAAACTGAAGAAATGTGAGTAGAGAGTAAAAATTGGGCCCAGGACGTACCTCAGTGTTTAGCACATGCACGGAACCAGGTTCAATCCTTAACATCCCCAGTCTCCACCACAAAAATGAACACATGAAATTTAAGTCACAAGACCACCATCAATACACACACATCTGAGAACACAGGCATCAGAGTGTGTCGCTGATAAGGTTCTTCAACCCTGATGCAGATTATCCAAGCAAACATTAAACTTCAGTAAAGCTTGTGTCCCTTAGTTTATAGTTGGAAGCTATACTGACAATCCTCTTTTAGGAAAGTGCCCTATTACTAAATCAATAATTAGGAGGTAAACAGAAGAAATAGTGGTACAATTAAATTTGACATTTACCATCTGAAGTCATGCTTGGACAAATACATATTTGAAATAAACACAAAACTCTTCACGATTATGAAACTGTTACGGGTGCCCCCAGGAAGTCAGAATACAAAAAATTTGTAGTTAATTTATTTTTTTTTAACTCTTGACTATAGTGTTTCCCTAGCAAGTGGGATCCCATTAAGGCGAGAGTCATAATACACCTGGGAAGCTTATACATGCCTGAAGCACTCAGACTGCGTGGGGCTTACAGATACTTCTGGTGATTGTCAAGAGACAAAAGACTGAATGCCTGGTAAGCACAACTCATACGCACTTCAGTGTTCTTTTCTTGAAGACCAAAGGCCTGTTCGGGCAGTGCTGTTTATGTATTCAAAATAGTATGAGCTGTCAAGAGTTCTCCCTCACAGATTAATAATACCCCATGTCCAGAATCTCTTTGTGAAGTACAGCTCTTGTGAGCTGGCCAGAGAAAGGGCTCCTAATTTGTGCTCTTAGGGCCACCTCCACCTTGCGAGCTGCTGTTTCACCCCTGTCTGTGATTGACACTTCATCCAGGAGGAGGCTCTGCATCATTCTTGATGTGGATGCAGGCAGTCTTCTGACAAAAGGTAATTACCAATTGCAAGAAGACTGTCTTTTTGCTTTTTCTCCCATCTATAACTGAGCAAAGTGAAACTCTATGCTTCTCTGCTGACTCAGAGTTCTCCAAGAAGAATAGGAAAAAATAATGAAAGATAGTACAAAGAGAAAGAGAAAAATGCTTACCATCAGGCTGGGATCCCAAGGATTCCAGGAGAATATATATACACATACACGCATATGTCACCTTCCTAAGACTGTGTCCTATGGAGAGACTTCTTTGTTTAATTCATTTGCTCTAAGTATATGTGCAAAGAAAACATCTCAATAAATTAAAAAAAAATAAGGAAGGGAAAGGTGAAAGGAAGAGAGGAATTAGGGGGAAGGAAAGAGGACTTAGAAATGACCATGATATCCTGAACCAGCACTGTAGCACTGTAGAAGATTCTCAGTCTGAATTCAGAAGGCCAAGCTGGTTTAGCTTCTACCATTAGCAGTGAAAAAAGAACAAAGTCTGCTGGTGCTCTTTCTCTCATGTTTAAAATGGGAAATCTACCCTGTTTAGTTTACCCATTGGTTTTGAAAAACAAGTGAGACATTTTGAGATTCATCTGTTTGTTTTCAGATACACTTCAGGTAGAAGTGCTAAGGTTGAGTGAACCAAGGACTGTGCAAACAGTGACTACAGCTACAATGGGCAAGAGTTAGTCTTCAAGATGTAGGCATCTCATGGGTGTTGGTACTTTAAAAAAACTCTTTATAAGACATATTTATGTATATATTTTATGAAATTAACAGATTGTCTTTCTCTGAAGAAACTTTTAAATTATATACATATACTATTTGTATTATTGTTATTATATTTAAAACTGTATATATATATATGTATATATATATACATTGAAATGTATATATTTTACATATTACAATACTATAGTTTCTAGTATTTTTGCCCTTCTAGAATTCATTGTTTTTTTTTTTTCTAGAAAATTCCCAAATCCCCATCTAACTGCTGCTTTTGTGGCCCAGAGCAGAGCAAATTCCATCTCTCTGTTTTTTTCATTTGCAATGTTTTAAATATATATGAGCCATCTTTATACAAGATAAAGAAGTGTGCTATATAAAAATGATCTTTATTTTCTCTTTCTGCATGTGCATGTGTGTATACATGTGAGTTTGTATGCACAAGTGTGTGCATGTCATGGTAAATGTCAGATGATATGGTGAGGGTCAGAGGACAAACTTGGTGGCAGTCCTCTCCTTTCACCTAGTTTAAGACAGGATCTCTCCTTTGTTGATCACCATGGTGTATCCAGGATAGCTAATCCGCTTGCTTCCAGGCATCTCTTCTCTCCACCTCCATCTTGCCACAGAACACTGGGATTACAGAATTGTGCTATTGTGCCTGGCTGGGAATTTATGTGAGCTCTGGGTCCTTGTATTTATTCAGCAAGTACTAACTCCACTTGCCAAGCTAACTCCCTAGCTCTCTAGCTCTCTATTTTTATTAGTGAACATTTCAGATCTTTTTTCAAACAATGTTTTTAATTCAAATAAAATTACATCACTTTACCCTTCCGCCTTAATGTGCTCATTGATATTGCCACTGTTCTGTTTTGTTTATGCAGCCATTTCTAGGAAAAACTGCTTCACAGAAGACTTCCTAGTATTCTAGCTTTTACAATCCTTCCTCCTCCTCTTCTATGCTCTCTCTTGAGCTATAGATGTAATAACCCTGAGACAGATGTAGTTACTGATACTGGGATTCTTATGATCTCTGCATTGTGTCCAGTTGTAGTTTTCTGTAATGGTCTCCATTTGCTGTGAAGAAAAGCTTCTTATCAGTGAGTGTAAGCTTTAGGATGTAGTAAGGGTCTGTGCTGGTCTAGCAAAGTGGCAGTAACCACCCCCGAAGTCCCTTTATATGTTCCTGGTTTCTGTGGTTACTCTGTGTTGTATATCTGAGAATGTGGAGCTAGGAGAGAGAACATGTGGTGTTTGTCTTTCTGAGTCTATGTTAACTCATGCAATATCATCTTTTTTAGTCCTTCAATCTACATGCAAATTGCATGATTTCATTTTTTATAGCTGTGTATACGTTTTCATTAGATATTCATCTGTTGAAGGACATTTAGAGAAAGTAGGGCTGGAAGGAACATACCTTAACATAATAAAGGCTATATATGACAAGTCCACAGCCAAGTTTTCCTCAATGGAGAAAAACTGGAAGCACTCCAATCAAAACAGAAACACGACAATATTGTGCACAATCTTGTCAGCAAATTTTCCAAGGAACTAAAGTCAATGATTGACAACTGGGAACTCTCAAAATGAAAGTTTCTGAAAAAGAAAAAAACCTCACAGAATGGGAGAGAATCTTTCCAATTATACATCTGACAGAGGATTAATGTACAGAATATACAAATAAGTTATTAAATAGAGATGCTTGTGGTGGCTCATTCCCACCTTAAATCCCAGCTCTTGGGAATCAAAAACAAGTGGATCTTTATGAGTTCAAGGCCATTCTAGTCTAAATAGCAAGTTCCAGAACAGTCAGAACTACATAGAGAGATTCCCCCTCCAACAAAATAAAACAAGACAAATGACAAAAAAAAAAATAAAACCCAGAGGGCTTTCTGTGTTGCCCCAGGATAGGTCTATAAGACACTGTTCTTGATTCCAGGTATAACTTAAAGGGCTTAAAGGGAAACATACACAATGTCCAGAGACCTTGATGTCCTGTAGAAGAAGGAGGAGGATGTCCTCAAATTCCATGCCACAAGAACCCACTAAGTTGACACCAGGGCACTACCTGCCAAGGGCATCCCTGGGAGGTCATGCCTGATCTCTACTTCTACAGAGACCCAGAGGAGATTGAGAAGGAGGAATAATAGGCTGCTGCTGAGAAAACTGTGACCAAGGGGAAATTTCAGGGCAAATGACTATGCCAGCTCCTGAGTCCACTGCTGCTCAGCCAGAGGTGGCAGACTGGTCTGATAATGTTCAAGTCTCTTCTGTACCCATTCAGCAGTTTTCTACCAAAGAGTGGAGTGCCCAGCCAGTCACTGAGGACTGGTCAATAGCTCCCAAAGTGCAGAACACTGAATACATTGGAGCCACCACTGTCAATCCTGAGCTATTCTTCAGACACCTGAGTATAAGTGGGAAAGTTGGAAGTGAAATAAAGTTCCTAAAACCTGGGGGCAAAAATATGTTGGGATCCCGTTGTTTGAATAGGTATGTTTCCCATAGAGTCTTATGTGAGTGTTTATCCATCAGAGAGTGGCACTATTAGGAGGTGTGGTCTTATTAGAAGAAGTGTGTCACTGTGGAGGCAGGCTTTGAGGCTCATATGCTCAGACTATGCCCAGTATGGCACACACTCTGTTTCTGTTGCCTACAGATCAAGATGTACAACTCTCAGCTCCTTCTCCAGCACCGTGTCTGCTTGCATGCTGCCATGCTCCCACCATGATGATCATGGACTGAACCTCTGAAATGTAAGCCAGTCCCAATTAAATGTTGTCCTTTATAGGAGTTGCCTTGGTCATGGTGCCTGTTCACAGCAATAAAACCCTGGCTAAGATAGACCTAAACAGAGAATTAGCTATAGAAGAAATTAAATAAAAATAATTAAGAAATTTCATTCATTGTCCTTTGTAATCAAAGAAATGTAAATTAAAACAACTTTGTGATTTCATTTTACCCCAGTCATACTGGCTAAGATCAGCAAAATAACTGACAATAAATGACGGTAGGTGAAATTTTGGAGAAAGAGGAATCATTATTCTCTGGTGGTTAATATGTAAATTGGTACAGTCACTCAGCAAATCGGTTTGGAGAATCCTCAAAAATCTAAAAATAAATTTCCCATATGGCCCAGCTATACCATTCCTTGGTATGTGCCCAAAAGACATCCTACTCCACAGATACTTGCTCAGCAGTGTTCATAGCCACTCTCCTTATTCACAGGAAACAAAAACAACCTACATGTCCAACAGATAACTGTATCATTTTGCTTCCTCATATTGTCTTGCTATTACTAATAACAGTCACACTGAACCCTCTTACCACATGTCTTTCCTAGGTTTTCATGTAAGTCTCGATGATGGATCCCAACATAAGCTACAATACTTTCAATCATAACAAACAGTGTCATATCCTCAAAAAAGATACTATTTATTTTTACAAAAATGTAGATTATTCAGTGTCTCCACAATGTTAGAACTCTGGGTGTGTGCTTCTTTTGTCCTCTTCATGATGTCAAGCTGGCTGTAGCAGATCCAGGTTTTCCGTCTGTGCACTCAAGTCTTAAGTCTGGAAGTGAGTAGGAGACACAAGTATAAAAAGGCATTCTATTGCTGATCTATCATTTCTATCAGTAAAGAAGTCTCTAGATACATTCTTTATCATACCAGTAGAGTAGTCTATAAGACTATCCTTGTTTGTATACTGAATTATAAGGTAAGACTGTCGTTGGTCTGAGTTATAAAGTATTTTGAAAAGGGGCCATTTTTGTTACTTAGATTCTCCATAGATATTAGAAGCAGCCTCAAAACATACATAATCTTCACAGATATTAGATATTAGAGGCAGCCTCAAAACACCCATAATCTTCACAGAAATTCAAGCTTCTTAACATTTCTGTATGCTTACCTGCTAGCACCAACTACATGGAATCATTATCATTAATGACCATTACTGATCCATTGTGTAAAAAAAAAAAAACTCCTTGTATTAATTTGCATACTCTTCATTATTCAGGAATTATACACATTCTTTCATTGCTGGGTTATTGATGTTTCTTTAGTGGCTTCCCACTTTGCATATTCTTATCTCTGGGTTTTTATTTCAGAATTCCTCATCTACCAGGGACATTTGTCTTGATTGTTATCTCTACACTCTATTCAGGACTACATAACTATCTTTTAAGTACAGAATCCCTTGGAAGATAAACTACTGGTTTCTGAGAGCAGCACATTATTTGACCATTGACAGAATGATTAATAAAGAGCTCTCTAAGAAGAGGTGAAGTTAGAAGAATTTTGGAAAGAGCCACAGTTAAGATGCCTACTCCATCCTTAAGGGTGCTAGCTGCCAAGCTTAAGGATCTGAGTTCAGTCACTACAACCTACCACAGGAGAGAGATGACTCCTAAAAGTTTTCCTCTGACCTCCATATAT
>JANHMN010000001.1:146684972-146718010 GCA_030674055.1 Rhabdomys pumilio | reverse complement strand
AGAGAGAGAGAGAGAGAGAGAGAGAGAGAGAGAGAGAGAGAGAGAGAAGGGAGGCTAAAAAAGAAAAAGTTTGAAGGGAGCAAAGTGTGTATGTCTAAACCTCCTCACATCATCTGTTCTTCTGAACTGAGTAGTGGGTGCTTCTGACCTCAGCAGGTGTGGTTAGAAGCCTAGTTGCCTTGGAGCTTAAGGAACAGGACAGAATCCTCCCATTTAGAGGTAGTTAAATCCTAAAAAACAACATATAAGAGCCTGGGAAGCAGAGAACAGTGACAAGAGCTTGCACTGACATGGTGCACAGACCAAAGCGGTCCTTCATTATGTGCTGCTTCTATATAGACCCACAGAAGTAAGCAGAACAGACCTGTTGAAACTCCTTTCTCTAGAGGAATGAAATCACAATCTCTCAGCATCTCTGCTTCTCTCAGTCTGTTTATCTGTCTCTGTCTCTGTCTCTGTCTCTGTCTCTGTCTGTATCTCCCCCAAAGGGGTCAGGAGGGCTGCAGCTGGCATATAGATGATTCCCACAGGGGAAACTGAGGCTTATAATTCCCAATCATTTGGCCACAAAAACTAAAGTCAATGGCCATGAGCAGCTTTCATTAGCATCATCTCTCAACATTTCCTGACTTGGCTCTGGTAGAAAGCTACCAGTTCTCCTATGATAATGTATACCTTGACACTCTCTTAAGAGGCTGGCTTTTCTCTTTCACCTCAGCTCCTGTGTTCTAGGGTGAAAAGGTTCCCTTCTCCAGGGCTCCAGTGGTACTTCCAGGTTATTTTCCTTTTCTCTCCCTCTCAAAATCCCAAGCTGTACCTAACCACATGCTGCCACATTACTGTTACCTACTCCTCTCCTGTGTTTCTGGTAGTAAATATTAACTTTGTAACATACCTTCTTTTTTCCCTTTTAGCACTGCCTGCAATGCAGTTTACCTTCCCATGTTACCATTCACAGCCTTGGGCATCCATGTGGAGGCTGTGTTTTATGCTATAGAAATTTCAAGGCTCTGATGATGGTTTTCAACCTTACCCACTCGTGATCATACCTAAACCTTACTTACACCCTCTCAAAGCTTGATGTTAACATCTGATTAAAAACAATTGTAATCTCCCTGGTGATGGTGGCACAAGTTCCTCACTGCCTGCCCCAGTGCTCTGGATTCTCGAATAAAAGACACACATATGCAGTCTTAAATTTAATATGCCTTAATCATCTCAATGACTAAGCCACTCCCAAACTTCTACAATGCCTCTGATACTCCTGAATTACTACTTAGTAAAATCTATACTTCATCTTTGCTACCTCAGACTCAATGGGGGTGGAGGAGGTGCTGGGGCCACTCTTCCCTGGCTTTTACATGACTGGTTCTCTGTCTTCTCAAACCTGCATCCTGTTTCTCTCCCAGCAATGGCAAGTCTCCTTTTTCCTTGGTCCCCTCACCTGTGACCTGAATCAGACCTGTGCATGCTGCTCCAGTTTCTGTGAGATCATATGAACTCATATAGAACATAGATTGATTTAGAGGGCCTTGTATTCTCGATGTACTCCATCCCCTCTGGCTCATACTCTTTCTACCTCCTCTTTCAAGGGATTCCCTGAGCTCTAAGGGGATGGACTTGATGGAGACATTTCATTTAGGGCTGAATGCTGCTCTTTGTTTAATGTCTACCTGTGGGTCTCTGAATTTGTTTCTATCTGCTGCAGGAGAAAGCTTCTCTGATGATGGTTAAACAAGGCACTGATATATAAGTATAGCAGAATATCATTTTGACACATTTTATCACTACTTTTTTCCCTCTTCTTTAGGCAAGTGTTATTTGGTGTTACCCTAAGTCACTAGGCTATCTAGTCTCAGATTCTTAGTCACCAAAGTAGTGTTGGGCATGGGTCCCATCTTGTAGAGAGGACCTTAAGTAAAATCAGTTATTGGTTGGTTATTCCCACAAGCTTTGTGTTACCATTGTCCTAGCCTGTATAGCAGGTAATACACCATTGTAGATAAAGAGTTTGTGGATGGCTTGCTCTTTATATTTTTTATTTGAAAGTGTACAGAGTACCTTCTTATACCAAAGACATTGCAACATACAGGTGAAGGCTCTGGTTAGGCACCAGCTCAATGCCTCCATGTTCAGTGAATTGTGTGGGTCTTATCTTTAGGAATAGAGCCTTGCTGTCAGTTTGTGAAGAGGAACCCATAGTCCTGAACATAGCACAAACCCTATGATCAACTATTAAGAAATGATAATGACAACATTGGACACATCAAAGGATACTGTCATTCAGATGAAGCAGCAGCCTATAGAATGGAAAAAGACTTCTACCTATTCCACATTCAATAGAGGGCTAATATCCAAGGTATATAAACAACTCAAAAAACTAGATATCAAAAAATAACCCAATAAAAAATGGGGCACAGAACTGAACAGAGAATTTTCAGTGGGGGAACCTCAAATGGCCAAGAAACATAAGCAATGCTCAACATCCTTAGCCATCAGGGAAATGCAAATCAAAACTACTTAGACATTTCATCTTACATTGTCAGAATGGCTACAATAAACAAAACAAGAGACAGGGCATATGAGTGACAATGTGGAGGAAGGGGAACACTTGTCCAGTGTCAGTGTAAGTACAAACTTGTACAGCCACTATGGAAATCAGCGTGGCTGTTCCTCAGAAGATAGAAATCAATCTTCCTCAAGGTCTTTCTATACCACTCTTAGACATATGCCCAAAAGATGCTTCATTCTACCACAAAAACATTTTCTCAACCATGTTCCCTGCTGCTTGCCTTAGTTATGGTTTTATTACTGTGAAGAGACACCATGATTAAGGCAACTCTTACAAAATAAAAAATAAATTAAAATAAATTAAAAAAAAAACATTTCATTGGAGATGGCTTACAGTTTCAGAGGTTTAGTCATGATGGTGGAAATTATGGCAGCATCCAGGCAGACATGGTGCTGGAGCAGCCAAGAGTTGAACATCTTGATCTAATGACATCCAGGAGGAGACTGGATTTTCACAGTGGGTAGAGCTTGAGCATAAGAGACATCGAGGCTGACCCCCACAGTTATACAGTTTCTCCAACAAAGTCAGACCTATTCCAACAAGGCCACACAACCTAAAAATGCTACTCCTTATGAGGCAAAAATTCATACACATGAATCTAAGTGGGTACAACCTATTCTAACCACTACACTGCTCTATTCATAATAGCCAGAAATTGGAAACAACCCAGATGTCCCTCAACAAGAGAATGGATAAAGAATATGTGGTACATTTACACAATGGAGTGTTACTCAATCATTAAAAAGATGAAATTATAAATTATATAGGTTAATGGATAGAACTAAAAGAAATCATTCTAAGTGAGGTATTCCAGACACAGAAAGACAAATATTATATGTATTTACTACAATCCACAGAATCACAAAGGGTAGATATACAATAAGGACTAGAGGGAAGAGATAGATCTCTTTAAGAAAAAAATAATATAATAGATAGACAGATATGGATGGAAGGGGGCACAGGAATGGGAAGATCAGGTGGAGAAAGGGAGAGAAGTGAACAATGAAAGGAATCTGGGGAGAGACAGCTAAAACTAAGAGGCATTTGAGGAGTAGTATTGGAACCTAATACAATAGAAGCTTCCTAAAATACATACACATATAAAGGCAATCTAAAGGAAACCACCAAATAATGAGGGAAACAGAGTGCCATATGGCCATATCTTGTCACCAAACCAAGCTTCCAGTATAAATATTAAGTTAGATCTACTTGAATTGTTGGCCAAAAGGGTCCCATAGGAATCCCTAAACAACCCAGGATGTTACGAAGACCATATGTTACTATCATATGTATTGTTTGAAGAATAGATGATCAACTAGGCTCCCCACAGACCTCCACTCTCTCTGTTTCCCCAGAACCAATACTCAGGGTAGCCCCCTCACACTGCAACAGAACATTCTCCCCCTGGCATTCCATTCCTCCAGCCTCTAATACCAGCAACCATATGTTCTCTGTGAACATACCAGTAGAGCAGGCTAGTAAAACAGAAAAAACACAGCCAACATACTCTCTGAAAATACAGATTGGAAACAGAAAGTAAGGAACAAGACATGTATCCAACAAAGACATACTCCCAAAGTAGCAGCTAAACCTATAGCCACCACAAATCCAGATGCCTAGATGCCAGTGTAAGAACACAATCAATAATATCCAGGACAATATACCTCCACCAGAGGCCAGATATTCTACTATAGCAGAACCTGAATATTCCAATATAGCTTAAGCACAAGAAAAAGATCTTAAGAACACCATGAAGACCATAGAGGTCCTTGAAGTGGGAATGAATATGCTTTTAGAGAAATCTGAAAATACATGAACAAACAACTGGAGGAAATGAATAAATCCATTAAAGAAATCCAGGAAAACAAACAACTAGAGGAAATGAATAAATCCATGTTAGAAAGGCCAAAACAAACAAACAGTTGAAGAAAATGAGTAAAACTATTTAAGACCTGAAAATGGAAATAGGAGCAATAAGGAAATCACCAACTGAGACAATTCTGAAAATGAAAAATTTAGGGGTTTGAAGAAAAACTACAGAGGCAAGCTTGATCAACAGAATACAGGAGATGAAAAAGAGAATCTTAGCTACTGAAGATATAATAAAAAATGTATATATCATAGAAAATGTTAAATCTAAAATATTACTGACACAAAACATCTAGGAAATCTGGGTCATTGTGAAAAGACCAAATATAAGAATAATAGGAATAAAGAAAAGAAAAAAGCCAGTTCAAAGGCCCAAAAATATTTTCAACAAAAATCACAGAAGGAAAATGTCCTAACCTAATAATGGGCATGCCTATAAAGGTACAAAAA
Organism: Rhabdomys pumilio; assembly: GCA_030674055.1. Classification (NCBI taxonomy): domain Eukaryota; kingdom Metazoa; phylum Chordata; class Mammalia; order Rodentia; family Muridae; genus Rhabdomys; species Rhabdomys pumilio. Next base: position 146,713,119 of record JANHMN010000001.1, on the reverse strand, counting down.
TTATATAGAACACCAAACAGATTGGACCAGAAGAGAGAGTCTTTTCAGTACATAATAATCAAAACACTAAAAATAAAGAACAAAAGCTTTAAAATAAAAAGACAAAATATCATATAAAGGCAGATGTATTAGAATTACACCCAACTCCTCTAAAAACCAGATGGGCTTGGACAACATGTGCGACAGTCTCCAAGATGACAGCCTAGACTACTATACCCAACAAAACTTTCAAATAGGAAATAAGAAATCTCGTGGTAAAGTCAAATCTAAACAATGTCTATAGACAAATCCATCCCTAGAAAAGTGGTAAAAGGAAAACTCCAAACCAAAGAAGTTAACTACTCCAATGAAACAAAAGAAATAAATAATCTCACATCAGCAAAACCAAAAAATATTAAAACAGAAGCATGCGCGCGCGCACGCACACACACACACACACACACTCATACACAAATACACCATCACCACTAAAAAAAAAGCCAACAACAAAATTACAGGAGTTAAGAGTCATGGGTCATTGATATTTCTTAATATAAATGGTCTCAATTCCCCAATAAAACTACACAGGCCAATAGAATGGATGAGAAATTAAACAGGATTCATCCTGCTGCTGCATACAAGAAATGCACCTCAACATCAAGGATAAACATTACCTTAGGGTAAAGAATTGAAAGCAGATGTCCCAAGCAAAGGGACCTAAGAAATAAGCTGGTTTGGCCACTTAATATCTAACAAAATAGACTTTACACCAAAATTAATCAAGAGGGATGTGAAAAGATACTACATACTCATCAAAAGAAAAATCTACCAAGATGGCATTTCAATACTCAACATTCATGCCTCAAATAAAAGGGCATCCACTTTTGAAAAAAAAAAAAGTAATTCTACAGCTAAAAATCACGTATTGACTCTTACACATTTATAGTGGGAGACTTCAGAACCTCACACTTATCAATGGACAGGTCATCCAGACAAAAACTAAACAGTAATGCTGGAGCTAATTGAAATTATTGAACAAATGAATCTAAGAGATATTTACAGAACATTCCACTGAAACACAAAGGAATATACCTTTTTCTTAACGCCTCATAGGACATTCTACCAGCCTTTCAAAGAAGATTTAATACCAATGTTCCTCATATCATTCTTCAAAATAGACACACCAGAACTATTGCCCAATTTATTTTTGGAGGCCACAGTTACCCTGATACCCAAACCACATAAAGACTCAACAAAGAATGATTATAAACAAATTTCTGTTATGAACACAGATGCAAAAGTACTCAATAAAATACTTATAAGCTAAATCCAAGAACCTATCAAAAAGATAATTCATCATAATCAGTAATTTTTCATCACAGAGATGTAGGAATGGTTCAACATATGAAAATCAGTAAATATAATCTACTGTGTAAGTAAATTGAAAGAATTAACGTAGTAAAAATGGCCATCCTACCAAGAGCAATCTATAGATTCAATGCAATCCCATCAAAACTCCAACTTACCCAAAGCACACTCCATCCTACCACAAGGTCACTTGCTCAACTACATTTATTACAGCTTTATTCATGATAGGCAGAAACTGGAAATAGCTTAGATGTCCCTCAATTAAGAACAGATTTTTAAAATGTGGTACTTTTATAGTCTAGTGATCTTCTACAAACCTTTAATAAAGTTCTTCATGTTATGGTGACCCCCTACCAAAAGACTGTTTCATTACTGCTTCACAACTGTAATTTTGCTACTGTCGTGAAGCGCAATGTAGATATCTGATATACAAGATACATAATATGAGACTCCAAGTGATCATAACCTACAAGTTGAGAACTGCTGGTTTACACAATGGAGTATTACTCTATTATTTAAAAGATGAAATTTGAAGGTAAACAGATGCAACTTAAAAAAAATATTTTAAGTAAGGGAACTCAGACACAAAAAGACAAATAGCAAATGAACTCATTTATAGGTGGATATTAATTATTAAGTAGGTGATAATCAAGCTACAATCCACAAGCATAGAGGTTAGGTAAAGAGGAGGGCTATAGAGGGAAGCATAGATCTCCTTGGGAAGGATAAATAGAATAGATTCTGCAGATGTGCTGGGGTTAGGTGGAGACAGGAGCAGGATGGATCAGGTTGGGGGCAAGGGCAGAGGGCAAGACTGCAGGGGAAGTAGAATTGGGTGGCATTTGGGAGATGTGTGGTTAGTGCAGTGGAAACGTCCTGGAATCTATGAGGGTGATCCTAATAAGGACTCCTATTAATGGAGGATACCAAGTCTGATTGTTTATATATGCTCAGCCCAGGAAGTGGCACTATTAGTAGATATGGCCCTGTTGGAATAGGTGTGTTACTGTGGGTATGGAATTTAAGACCCTCATCCTAGCTGCCTGGAAGCCAGTATTCTGCTAGTAGCCTTCAGATGAAGATGTAGAATTCTCAGCTCCTCCTGTACCATGCCTGCCTGGATACCGCCATGTTCCTGCCTTGATAATAATGAGCTGAACCTCTGAACCTGTAAGCTAGGCCCAATTAAATGTTGTCCTTATAAGTGTTGCCTTTGTCATGATGTCTGTTCATAGCAGTAAAACTCTAACTAAGACACCCAGTAGGTATTAACCATGTTTTGTAGGCAAGCAGGGCTTTCAATGGTGAGACTGGATTATATTCAGCTGATTGTTGGCTGAGGCGGTGCAGTAGTGATCCATAAGCAAACCAGGCTGATGCTCAGACAGAAGATCACTCTCTGAAAACTCACAGCAAGGATGCATAGATGAGGAAAACATCCACACAGCTCATAGAATGTCAAGAGATCAAGCTGGTACCTGCATGGAACCTTCACCCCTATGCTGTAGTGATTTCGGTATGGGAAAGAACTCTACAGGCTATGGAAAGAAACCTGGACACCAACACAGCCAGAGAACCTTGACCTAAAATCTGTGCTTGACTGTAAGATGTGCTGATCAGTGTTAAACCAATGCTTGGCTTTATCTGAGACCCACACCACAGAAGGGAACCTATGCCCTACATTTCCTGGATGGCCAGGAATCAGAAAGTGAATAAACCAGAGACTTAAAGTGGAATCAAGCACAACAGGTTTTAAAAAAATCAACGAAATGATTTCAAATAATATGTTGTTATACCGTAGACTGGTGCCTTGCTCAGTTATCATCAGAGAGACTTCTTCCAACAGCAGATGAGGGCAAATGCAGAGAGTGGGTGAGATGTACTGTATGAAAGAATAACCTATTTTCAATTTTAAAAAAAGACCCTAAGTTTTGAGTAACTTATTATAAAGCAATCATAAATGTAATCCATCAAATTTAAGTCTTGAATTTGGTATGTGCAGCCGCTTGATGATGAAATGGAAATCTTGAATGGGGAATGGTTCTATATGGACAACAGAACCAATATGGAAAAAGTTCATTGATGACTAACCTAATCATTAAATCGAGTTCTGTATATTTTCTGGCCATTGATTAGATAAAATTGAAAGCACCAACATCTCCCCACTCTGAATTTTAACTTTTCAAATGCTTGCCAACAAAGAAGCACTTTAAAATCCATAGACTAAATCGCAGTTAATGCCTCTAATGAATCAATATGGCAATAAACTCATTTCTGTGAGTTCAAATATATTATAGACTTGGTGGTAAAACTGAATAACAACAGAGAGTTCACACGATCATTTTATAAAACAGAATATCACGAGGGATGCATTGTTCCAGTTGACTTTCTAAGAGTCATTTTGGTTTTGGTGGAACTTATATTCCACTTAACTTGTGGTCAGCACAAAATGGCAGGGTTGCAAAATGAATGAATTATAATCCTACCTCTGATTGAAAGATTGTGACTTCTAACTGCTCCTGCCACTGGCACAGTCAACTTTAGATCATGTAATTGTGTATAATGTGGAGCAGGTGGCAGACATTTTGAGATGAAGGCATTTACCCTCTAAAGGGCTAGAGAGTCGATTAAGCTCAAGCAGGTAGCTAAATCTGACAAATTGTCCAGATACCAACTCATGAACTAATCATATGTGTTATTAACAGTTCTTAAGTGCTCTCGTTCTTAAAATGGTTCTAAGAAATGACTCCCATGAGAGTGTTCACTTTAAGACAAGCTAGCTATTTAAAATGAAACAATGTCTAGAAGACACACTCATTAATAAAATAGAGTCTTCCCTCTGACTTTTCTGATTTTCTCTTCGTAGCTCTGGCAGCTTTCTGCCTTGCTCATCTGTCACAGTTTTACAGGTGAAGTATGCTTCTGTTTTTACATCTGCATAGTCTCCTGGACCTGTGTGTTGCAGCATTTTTCACAATGTGATTATGTCCTTAATCATATGTAAACATTTGCTTATCATCCATCTTCTCGAGGACTTGGCTGTCTGTAGCCATAATATTTCCCATAATTTCTCCAGTGCTGAATACATAAGATGCTACATAAAACTTTATCTATAGGCTGGTTTCCAAGGGCCATATTCCTAGTATTTAGTGTCTGTTCTTTTCCCCATCTCACCTCTATTACAAAATTGGGACAGTTCTAACCCAATTGGGTATATCCTGGGCTTATACTCAAAAAATGTGCCACCATACCACAAGGAGACTTGTTCAACTACATTCATAGCAGCTTTATTTAGAATATCTAAAACCTGGAAACAACCCAGATGTCTCTCAACTGAAGAAAGGAACCCAGGCCCAGAAAGACATACATAGTATGTACTCATTTATAAGTGAATATTAGCCATAAAGTACATACAAGATACCCACGCTAAAACACACACACCCAAGGAAGATAAGTAACAAGGAGAGCCTCAGAGAGGATGCTTGAATCTCCTCAGAAGGGGAAATAATATAGACATCAGAAGTGGATGGAGAAAAGAAACTAGGTGGGAGAGGGGACAGGAAGGGTACAGGGATAGTGATCAAATGTAAGATGAGTAGGAGTTAGGGATGAGAGGGCTAGAAGAGAGAAGGAAAATAGTGGGGTTGGAGCACTTCTGGAACAAGCCAGAAACCTGGGACAGTAGAGGCTCCTGGGAGGACATAGGGATGACTCTAGCTGAGACTCCTAACAGCTGGGGATACAGAAACTGAAGTAGCCACTTTCTGTACCCAGGCAGGCCTTCCAGTTAAGGGAGGGGACACCAACCCATTCACAAAACCTTTGACCCTAAATCTTCCCTACCTACAAAGTATGCAAGGATAAAGATGGACCATTTCTAGGGCCTCTACACTCATGACCCAATCAACTCCCATCAGCTCCCACCTCCCAGCATTGTTACACTGGGCATTATGCTTCCATACTTTTTAAGACATTTCAACCATAGTGTGTTGGTTCAACTACTAGTGTATGATGGTTCATAACAGGACATAACTCTGTTCAAGTAAAATCTCTGGGAAATTCATGTTTAAGTTATGTTGATGCTTTATGATGCTGAGGATTGAGCCTAGAGACTCGTACTAGTAGACAAGTGCTCTGCCCCTGAGTTATATCCCCATCCCCAAGGCTTTGAATTTTCATCTTATTTTTTTTTATTTGAGATTATCTCACACTATGCAGCTGTGCCTGACCTAGAACTCACTATGTAGACCACGGTGTCCTTGCACTAATAGAGATCTGTCTGTATTTTGCTTTACAATTTTTAAGCCCCTAATTAAGAATTACAGCTCTAGCCAGGCGGTGGTGGCGCACGCCTTTAATCCCAGCACTTGGGAGGCAGAGGCAGGCGGATTTCTGAGTTCGAGGCCAGCCTGGTCTACAGAGTGAGTGCCAGGACAGCCAGGACTACACAGAGAAAACCTGTCTCGAAAAACAAAAACAAACAAACAAACAAACAAAAAGAATTACAGCTCTAAGTGAAAGGACAGAATTAGCCAGAGCCAGGCTGACTCCATGACAAGCTGCAAACTGGCAGTTTGGGAGACTAGGCCTAAGTTTCTTTTTCCCAGAACTACAAAAGTCTGAAACAAGTCAGTTTCATAAAACACACACACACACACACACACACACACACACACACCTCACAGGCAGCCAATCAGGAAGTGCCTGAGCACCTTTGCTTTGCTACGAGAACTTGACTGACAAACCCTCTGGTATCTGGAGAAGAAAGAACAATGTGTAACATAAAGTCAACTTAACCCAGCCAAAGAGCTGAGTATCCAATGAATAAACCCAGCCAAACTCATCAGAGCAGACAGTTTTGTTCTTCGGGAAGTTTACTATTTCCCATTGCTTGACTTAGAAGAACAGGTAAGAAGCAAAGATTGTGCCACTCAGGATTCCCATCTCCAGACCCCGGGGAAGAAATTCTGGCATCGAAATATAGACCTGATGTATTCATACATTAAGAATTTGTCTTCTCATTTCAGTAAAATAATGAAAGAAACAAGGAACTATGAGCATAAGCCACAGATCGGATTAAAATCGTGGAATTGTTGATATCTCTGTAGCAGGCTCATGCTTTTGGGAAACATGGATCATTTTCATGTGTTTTCAATCTAAACTCAGAGTCCAATAATTTTTCAGCTATTTGACTTTTGCCCAATCAAACTTCTTGAGTCATAACTTTTATATACTAACTCCCTTAGGACACAACAAGCTATAGAACTTTTGACTAACTTATAAGTAAGATAAATAGAAAATTGTTGTTCTTCAAAGGTTTGGCAATGTTTCTTCAGAAACAAAGGAGTACAGTCAATCAGCGGCCTGTTCACTGTCAGTGACTATCAGTGGGACTGTAAGAAGATGAGACACACAAGGCTTCACAACTAATCACTGATGCTTATTTCTGTTCCACAAGGAATCATAGAACCAACCCTGTGCTGAAGGAAGGGGATTGCATAGTAACACAGATATTTCCCTGTATGTGAAATCCAAAATGTAAGTGACAGATTCCTGTAGTGAAACTAGCCATACCAAACCTGACATGGAAATCTGAGGTGCCCCATCACCAAATGCCTGCCTTCTGCACACTAAAGAATAGTTATAAAGAAAAACAACAGGTTCCAGCTTTTCTCTGAGAAAGGAAACAGCCCATGTATCAAATGCACCGACTTTTCTGTAGGCTATTCAGAAGTCAGGCCCCCTGCCATGGAGAACAGCAGGATGAGATATAGTCTAGCCACCAGAGTCCCCTGACACCAGTTTCACCTGAAAGTCACCATTGTCTATCACCACAGGCAGTAAACCAAGAGCCACAGTTCCCAGCTTTTTATCCCTGGAGAGAGAAAAGATTCAACCACACATCCACTGCCACAAACGTTTCAGGAAAAGTTCTACCCAAAGAACTGATTTCTGCATTGGTCATCTGTCTGGGACAAGACCCAAGATACCCTAGACACCTGTATTCCAGTGACACTAGAAACAGTAAAACAGGCTGATAGTCACTAAAGTTCTTCTTAACAACACAGGGTGAATATATTAATAATTTTAACTTCCAGAGTCTTCATGGAGGTCAAAAGAGATAGACATGCATCTGGACCTCAGCTCTCCAAAGGCTGAAAGAAAGACAGCTTCTGCCCCACTTGGCCTGGCACACTAATAAGTTCCAAATACCTTGACTTATTGGGAACTCTAAGAACAACAAAAGCAAGTTGGTATAGCATGAAGCTGTGAAAGGTCTCCCCAAAAACCTTAGGCTTGGCTAATTGGCATTAAGTCTTCTTGTAAGGACTTCTACCTTACAAATCCAGTTGCAGGAAGACTTCCAAAGGTCTTCTGAAGTGTAAACTTCTGGTTTCTTTGGAAAGTCGGTTGTGCCAAACAATGTTTTGCTGAGGCACAAAGGCGAAAGGATGTTTTGTCAAGGCAGGCAAGTAAAAGGACATGTGATATTTACAAGGAATATAAAAATGACCCCACAGACAGTGGGACCTCAACCATTGGTTTGCCTCACTATTCTTTGCTGATAAGACACATGTATTGGTTCACCTTATGAGCTTTCACTGGTAGTGACCAGATAGAAAGGAACTAGCCAAAGAAATTCTAGTGAGGCTCCTGCTGCTTCTTGCCACTTCCACGAACCCTGGCCAGCTGGTGACCCTTGCAGTTCCTTCTGGATTGAACTGCCCTTGCTGATTAATTTGTGATGGCTTCTGAGTGGACTGGACTGCAGCTGCTGGTTTTTGTTTGGTGTTTGCTAGTGGAATAGACTAAGAACAACAAAGGTTGGAACCATTCTAAAGAACTATTTCTAAACGTGTTCCCTATATCTTAATAACTTTTATTTTCCACTACCTCTGGTGGGTGTTGGGCGAAAGGGGGAGTTGTACCCTTATTAAAATAAATTGAGAAAAATTTATGCATACAGTCTTTTGTCATACACAAGTGACACATATGTTAACATTGAGGAAAATGAATAAAACCATGAAAATATGTCCCTAAGATGAAAATGAATATGCCAGAAGCTAACCAAACCACCTAACTGAGATATAAAGTAATCAACATAAAGATGGTTAAATAGATTAATGGAAAACTGAATATATGAAATTAATTTTAAAAAAGAAATACAATGAAAAAAAAAAGAAATGCAATGGCTTGTATTAGTTTGCTTTTTGATAAAACACTGACCTAAAGCAACTTGGACAGAAGAAATTTTGTTTCAGCTTTTAAGTTACAGTTCATGTTTGTGAAAGAAGCTAAGAACAGCACTTAAGGCAGGAGCCTAGAGTCAGGAACTGAAGTGGCCATAGAGGAACACTGCATACGGGCTTGCTTAGATGCCAGTCTTATACAATGACTGCCCAAGAGTCACACAGTATCAGTGCTCTATAGACATGCCTAGAGGTCAATCTGATGAGAGATTTTTCTCCATTGAGGGTCCTGCTTCCCACATGATTCTGGTTTGTGTCAAGTCTACAAAATCTACCAGCACATAGCTTATGAAAAAACTCACTAGAAAGTTTCAAAAAAAAAAAAAAGGGCAAATTAAGCAAAAGACAAAGTGAACCTAAAAATAAACCATTTAAGTGACATAATCATAAGAAAATGTTTAAAGCCCTGTGCCACCACCACCTAGCAGATATTTAATATCAATTTTCATGAGGTTCCTGAGAATAAAAGAATAAAAAAATAAAACCAAAATTCCAAGGAATGATGGAAGTACAATAAATTTAAAGTACACAGTTAAATAAGTCAACATTCATATTTGAGACACACAGAAAGAAAGGAGAGGAGATCAGAGATCTAATCAAAGAAATAGTGTTTAAGAACTCAGAATCTAAGAAAAGAACTAGCCAGATGGTGGGAGCCAAATATTACCAATAAGAGCCCAGAGAAATTGTCACTGAGACACATTTGTTCAAATTGTCAACAAACGACAAAGAGAAAATTTGGAAATAGCAAAAAAAAAAAAAAAAAAAAAAAAAAAAGTCTTTATGTGTATGAAGGAATCTCCGTAAATTCCTAGTACATTTCCCAGAAAATACCTTGTAAGCCTAAGTGAGCATTTTTAAAATGATGGAAGACAAGAGTATCTCCCATGAAAATGATAGCTGGGAAAAAAATTATGTATAATAATGGACTTTTTTCCCCAATAAACATTTGTGTGTGTGTGTGTGTGTGTGTGTATTTGGATATTACTCACACTTAAAAATAAAACACCCTCAATATCTGACAATATGAGTAGAGTTTTAAGCATCACACTAAATGGCAGAAGCCATTCACCAAAAGAAAGACATTGCATGATCTCATTTATACACTGGAAATTGAAAGGGATACACTCACAGGAGTGGACACTGCAGCAGTTGTTCTGGATCTGGACAAGTAGAAACAAGGAGTTGCCTTTCAAGGAGAGAAGCATTTAGCTATTAACTGGGTGTCTATTCAATGGAAAGACTTTCCTTAGCATGCTCCAAGTCCTGGGTCCAGTCCCCAGCACTCTGAGAAAATAAATAAAAATGAGTAAGTAAATCTGATAAATTAAGTTTCAGTTTTGTAAAATGAACAAATTCTAGAATGTTGCTCTACAATATTGTATCAAAAACTGACAATACTGATTTAAAATTTTTATTCTTAAAAATATTAATTATCAGCCAGTCAGTGGTGGCACACAGCTTTAATTACAGCACTCAGGAGACAGAGGCAAGTGGATTTCTGAGTTTGAGGCCAACCTGGTCTACAAAGTGAGTTCAAGGACATCCAGGGCTACACAGAAAAACCCTGTCTCAAACAAACAAACAAACAAAAATATTGTACTAAATTTTCTTATAGATACAAAATATAACAAAATGATAACAAAAAGTTTAAGCTGGTACAACATAAAACCATTTTTTATAATACAGAACAATGGAAGAAAAAAGTGTAAGATAGAAAACAGCAAAATAGCAGACAAAATCCTAACTTATTAGTAACTTACTGTATATAAATTGATTAAATACTGGTTAAGGAGGGCTGGAGTAAGAGAGGTTAAGAGTATTTGTGGCTTTTGCAGAGGACTCAAGTTTAAATTCCAGCACCTACATGGCAGCTCACAACCATCTGTAACTCCCATTCCAAAGGATCTGATGCCCTCTTCTGTCTCTGTAGGCACGGCATGGATATGGCGCACATATGTGTGCAGGCAAAACCCATACACATAAAAAGTAAGTAAGTAAAAATAAATAAACAAACATTTAAAGTTTCTTATTAAAAAACAAACTCAAGTATCACCTAACAGTAAACATGCATTCTGAGAATATGTCAGAAGGAAATTTTATCATTATAGAACACCATACATTGTACTTAAGCAAACTAATAAGGTTATAGTGTCACTAAGACTTAAGATCTTATGGGACATTGTTAACCAAAATGTCTTTGTGAAGACATGATATAATATACTACCTACAATGTGTGCATATTAAATGCAAACATACAAATAGATTTGAAATAAAATGTTGAAAAAATATACCATGAAACTGCAATCGGAAGAGAACTGGACTGACTGTGCTAATATCACACAAGCTTTAAAGCCTCGAATGAGGGATATTTTATGACAAAAGGTTAATCTATAAGGAAGAAATATTATTTATGTGTTATAATCATAGATGTATTTAACCATAGTCCAGAATATACTGAAGTACCACCAATACTTAGGAGCAGGAGGAGAAACTGACAGTTATACAATAATAAAGAGAGCAGATAAACAGAATGACCATAGACAAGGATGCTTGCACAAGGTGTAAAGCCACTCAGATGCAGCAGCTGCCTGTAGGATACACCACCAAACACTGAGTACACATTCTTCTCGAGAGAGTTGTGAAATATTACCCTAGACAGATCACAGATCATGTGTTCAGCTACAAAGCACCCCTTAGTAAATTTTAAACAATTAACATCAGGCAAAGTGTATTTTATAATCACAATGAAATTAAACCGGACTCCAGTAACAGGTAAAAACTTGGGGGGAAATCATATATATGTGCTAATTAACAATAGGTTCCTAAATAAACAATGGGTAAAAGAGCAAATTTACAAAAAAAAATTATAGAAATGGATTTAGATGAATTTAAAAATATCATAATATAACAAAAATTCATACAATGAAGCTAAAGCGATTCTAAAATACTGACCTGAAGCTGTAAGTGTTTATTTAAAGACTAAAGGATAAATAATAACTGACAACACGCATGGGGCCTCTGGGTTAATGAAAGTGTTCTGAAATTAGAAGGACAGCAGTACATGCTGTAGATACACAAGCTGTACTCAGTCATAAACATCTGAAGAGTGAATTACACAGAACGTGCATTGTATCCCACTACCCATGTCATACAACATGACCATCCCAGTCTTAGCCAGAAAAGACTGGAAAAGACTGGATGAGCACCAGGGACAATAACTCTTTAAGGATAGTCTCTGGAGATCAGCTAGCTGCCGTAAATACTTCTTTTGACAAAAAAAAGGGGGGGGGTATTTTTTTAAATCTGATTCTCTATTCAGTGAAAATAGTAAAAAACATATATAATCTGTGATGTGAATTCAGTTTTATGCAATGGTATTTTCTACACGCAGTTGTTCAATTGGAGAATATTTAATTTGAATATTTTCCAAGTGCGGCATTAATACTCAGCTTATTACTTACAAAGGTTTTAATCCTGGTTGTTCCAATCTGATTATGTTTTTGCCCAGTAAGTTCTGACAGTGAGGTTCTCTTTTTCATGAAAGAGAAAAGGGTTTACTGTTTGTTTAAAAGCGTTACAATGTAGGTCTTCAAAACACAAATCTTACAAATTTCGACCATTTTGGCTTGTGTGCTTACAACTGGAGGTTACTGGAGAAAAGCCACTTGTGTTTCTGTCCCTTACTTTCTAACTGATAAAATGACATAGTAATGATAATTATTCCATAGGGCTACTGATAAATTAGAAGAGTCAGCCACAGTCTCTCTCATACAACAAAAGTCAGACCATAAGAGGAGGCTTTGGGATTAGATTCAATTCAGATTATCAGATGCAAAATTCTGCATCATTTTGAAATCTTTGAACAATGACTATCTACTGTATGCCCTTAATAAGTGCTTTCTACTGCTAATTGTTCTTTTTTTCATACACACACACACACACACACACATATAGATATAGATATAGATATAGATATAGATATAGATATAGATATAGATATAGATATAGATATAGATATAGATAGATATAGATATAGATATAGATAGATATAGATGATATTTTCTTTATTTACATTTCAAATGTTATCACCTTTCCCAATTTCCCCCTCAAAACTTCTCTATCCCATCCTCCCTCATCCTTCTATGAGGATGCTCCCCCACCTACATACCCACTCCCGCCGCCCCCCACTCTAGCATTCCCCTACACTGGGGCATTGAGCCTTCATAGGCCCAAGGGCCTCTCCTCCCACTGATGCCCGAAATGGCCATCCTCTGCTACATATGCAGCTGGAGCCATGGGTCTCTCCATGTGTACTCTTTAGTTGGTGGTTTAGTCCCTGGGAGCTCGGGGAGAGGTGGTCTGGTTGGTTGATATTGTTCTTCCTATGGGGTTGCAAACTCTTTCAGCTCCTTCAGTCCTTTCTCTAGCTCCTCCATTGGGGACCCCATGCTCAGTCCAATGGTTGTCTACAAACATCTGCCTCATCTAATTGTTCTTAAGGTTAATACCCAAATGAAGATTCTTCCGAGTAACAAAACCAATAGGACAGTGTCTAAATCTTAGGATATTTAAGTAGAAGGAAGTGTCTCCCAAGATGATAGTTGTATCTAAGATCTCTAAGGTCTGTTACCAAGCTGAAGAACAGGAATGTTAATGTCATGATTCCAGTCTGAAGGTCAGGAACTCCAGACCCAGGAAGAACAAAGACTTCAAGTGTGAAGTCAGAAAGCATTCCTCTCCACTTCAGGTTTTCAGATGTCACCAGTGTTCCTATGATTTAGCCATGACTTTCATAACCATGGCTGAGGTGCTTAATAAAGATGTAATTGTATAGCATCCATGTCACACTTCCTGTGTTGGTTACTTTTCTTGTCACAGTTAAGGAATAACTGACTGAAACAAGGGAAAAGAGGGTGAGTCTGTTCCCAGCTTAGGGACAGTCTGCATTGGCACTGGGAAGGCACAACGACTCAGTGGCAAGACCTTATAATGATACCTGCTCACATCTTGGAGGATGGGAAAGCAGAGAGTTTGGGTTGCAATTCTCAAAGACCTATCCCTATTGACCCAACTCTGCCAGCCAGGTCTCCCATCCCAAAGGTTTTACAACCTTCTACCAGAGTACCACCATCCAGAGACACCTTCACAAAGACAGGATGTGTAGACTACATTGTACATTCACGTCACAACACTTCCCAACTCAGACAGTTTAGGAGCTGGATCCCTGGAACCCATATTGTTTATATATCTCACTTAATTCCAAATGATATACAAGTTTAAGTATATCAGTGAGTTATAGCTTCTCTATATCCCATATTGTCCTATACAACTGAAAGCTAATTAAAATACCACTAATTCTAGAACACACTGAAAATAAAATCCATTTCACAAGTTAAGTCCTAAATTGTGTTTCTCAAAATGTCAGTCAAAACCTTTCCAAATTTCCTGGGGCTTCTTGTCAAAATTACAAAGCCCTGGCCAATAATCTTTATTATGTAATAATTTCAACAACAACAAAAAAAAAGCAAGTCACTAGTACATTCTGATGATACTAAGTGATTTTTTTCCAAATCTTGCCCTAAACATTATAATGAAAATAATTGAATATACAATTCCTGAGTTCATATAAAACTAGTTTACTAGAGAGCATTAAGTCAGTGGATGTAACGGAAGAGCTGAGTCAGGTTCCAGGGCTGCAGCTGCTATAAACAGGACAAAGGTTATTCCTGCCAAGAAACTGCCACATGAATACAGTAGCTTACATCCGTGCTGGGAATATGATTCACTGCCAGCACATAAAATGTCATCACCACTATCTCCAGAAAGTGGCATCTGTATGCTCACATGAGTCTTTTAGTCACAGTATTCGTCATGCTGATGTACTACTTTGGCTGTGTATTCATTCATGTGTGTCTATCTTTTTATGCCTTGGCTCTTTAGATGGTTATGAACTTTCTTTTAACGTATCTTAGATTAGTCGGAGTGAGATGACTCAGGGTGGTGTTTGCTGCCAAGTTTAATGACCTGAGCTCAGTTCTTAAGATCCACATGAATTGTCCCGTAACTTGTACACACACACTGTGGCAAGTACACACATCATTAAATAAATAAATGTAATAAAACTTTTTTTGAAAAATAAAACACTCTGTCTTCTTTGTCTATTTGAACACTTCCTCAAAAAGTGCTTGAGGAGTAAGTTTTGAGACCTTGTACTTTAAGGTTTTTTCAGTACGTTCTCGTGTCTGAATGACTATGTGAAGCAGTCTGTGTTTAAATTTGTTTCTTTTTGGTGTTTTCTAGAGATATTTTTACATGTCTTTTATTTACTAATATTGTTTTTGAGACAACTGTTGTGACCTAATTCTTGCTTTCTTTTTTAGGTGTCTTTTATTCTGTAAGTTTTTAAAATTATCATGTTATAGTTTCATATCTATGTATATAAAATAATTGGATGGCATTCACTAACATAATTTTTTCCTTCCACTTCCAATGAACACCTTCTTCCCAAGAACTTCCTATCCTGATTTAATGTCTTTTCTTCTCTCTTTTACATTAAATTCTTTAATATTCAGAGATGTCCTTTAGAAATGGGAAATGAGACAGATAGTATGTAACATGTCCTTTGGCTGTCATACTGAGACAATACTCACTTAAACCCTGAGGAATCCTAATAGTGTTTGACTTTCATAATTCTTATCTATTAGCGTTTAGACATTGTAGTGTGTAAACTTATAGAATTTTAGTCTTTTTAACTACAAAGGTGATAGTGTATTAGCCTATCTTAACGAATTTCATGTAAACAACATTTTACTCTAACATTCTTTTGTTAAAAGTTCTTCCCCTGATCAACTACGCATAAACTTGTCCCTCAAATGTACTTTCAACCAATGCTTTCTATGTTCCTGTTGCTCCCACTCAGCAATTAGTTGAAACGCGCACAGATGCAGCAGGGAGGGGTGCCCACCTACTGCAATGAAGTGTCTGTTAGAACAGAATATAAGGAGGCATCCTCGGAATAACGAGAGGCAGTACCCTTAAATACAAAGTATTGAGAAACAGGAGACATCTCACCATGAACCACAGTGATTTGTGGGGTGAACCTCAAAGTGGTCAGAGAGAAGGTATTTTTTCAGTAGGATAAGAAATACTCCCTCCAAGGACTCTTAGAAGCTGAGCAGTGGTGAGCATCAAGAGAACCATCAGTTGACTGAGGTTCCAGTGGCATTGCTGGCATTCGGGGCCAAAGGGGATTTGTCACCACTATGTGCACCTTCCTCGTTTGTACCCGCTTCTTGAATGCAAATGAGTAGACTACTTTTAAAATGAGACTGAGAATTGATTCATCTTAATGTCTGAGGTCATTAGTGTACAGAACTTACTACTAAGTTGGATTTCAGAGTGGTTTTTCACAATACTTTAGTGAGTTCCAGAAAAGTCAGGAGCATTCATCGTGAGAAAAAGATATACTGTAGAATATACAGTGACTTTGAAAATTCTAACATGAAGTTAATCCATCTACATGAGATCATGAAATTATAATTTAAAAAAATGCAATTATTTTCCATTGGAAGAGAAAATAAAGACTATTATGTGACCTACTTAAGCTCTCATGAGGATGATTTACTATGGTAGAGAGTAACAAGTAGTTGACAAATCTGGGAACAGCATTACAATGATGTACAACAGAGGAACAATCCTTCCATGAGTTTCACATGCTTTCCCGCCAACATGTTAACCTCACTACACTGAGCACTCAATATCAAGTCTACTCTGGTTAATCTTGTTCGTGATGTTTGTAATCCAACCATAGTACACTACTGATTACACTCTATTAAATGACTATATAGTCATTAAGAAAAGAGGAAAGAGAAGCTGTTCAACTCTCCCCACAAACCAGTACAGCCAACATGCTCCTAAATGGGAAGAAAACACAAAGGCATTTTGTTTGTTTGTTTGTTTGTTTTCGTTTTGTTTTTGTTATTGAAGATCTTAAAAGCTGCTTTATTTAAACAAAACTGATGCCAATTTTTCTATCTATATACAAACATGGTTCAGAACCAGAGCGGCAGACACTCAAGCTGTTCACACGGGAACTGTAATGCTTGACATGTTAAGACAAAGGTTTGTTTTCTGCTCAAAAAGACATTCACAGATTCAAAAGTCATTCCGAAGGCTGAACATCACCAGACCTTCATCTTCCAGGTGGCTTATGTAAATTCTAAAGAATGGGAGATGGAACTCTGGAGAGTCAATACATCATGTTTAGTTTCATTCAACTGTGATGGAGGCTCACAAAATGTTTTGGGATGGAGATAAAATTTTGAATAAAATATAATCTACTGAGAGGACAAGAAACAGAGGCTTACATTTTTTTTTTACTCTATTTGCCTATATCATAAATATAAAAAGATCTTTTCATTTATGGTCCCCCAAAGTAAGAAAAACTAGCTTAAAAATAAGTTTAAAATAATTTTATAAGTACCATCAACAAAATGTAGTGACTAGAGGTCCTTCAAAGTCAAGGTAAGACTACGGAAGGAAGTAGCACATTTCTGTCCTTCTTCCTCCAACCCATTAGAAATGAAGTCCTTCCACACACTTACCTACACGATAAACTTATGTCTAAAACTCTGTTGGAGAAGTCAGTCACTTTTGCCTTCCCCAGGCTTAGGCTTCCAGGAGCCCTCTGAGTTCCTCAACAAGGACTGTAGTTATGAAAATCCCCCAAAGTCTCGCTACATAGTCTGCTCACTAACTCCAGCTCCACACAAGTACCAGTTATTTTAGATAATACTTGAAAACAGCATCTGTTACAGCAGAGTGCAAGTATTCTGTTGACACTGATCTGTGCCAGCTCTTGGTCTAGTCACTGGGGGTTGGGGAGCTGTGCAGCAGTGAGGTAGAGGAGTGGATCCCACAGCCCTCCTGCCACAGCACATGAGATTCAAGTCTGAGCTGGAGGGTTAGCAGTCTGCACCACAGATCAGCCTCAGAATGCTCTTTGCATCACACAGCCACGGAGCACCAAGCATGACTAAATGCCACAATACAATGACACACAGGGGCTGTCTACTCCCATTTGCTCATGGGAATCAGGTCCCACCAGTTACTGTGCTTTCATTTTCTAAAAATGAGATGAAACCATTGTAAAAATGTTCTTTCAAAATAAATTATTTCTGGAATATAAAAAGCTTTATATTTCCCCAGTTCATGTTATCATTATAAAATAGGAAATCAGAAAATCAGCTGTTGCAATTTGCATATGGTTAAAAAAATTATATGTGTACACATATATGCACATATATAAAAATGCAACTTTAAATTAAAATTATTAATTAACAGAGTGATCAGGTACTAAATTGTACCTAAGAAAAGCCAAGTATGTATAATGTAAATGAGCTTGAAAGGAGTATCCCAAGTGTAAGAGGTAAACTAAGACTTGCCACGGGAAAAGGCAAAAATCAGAAAGTCCCATTATGCAGAGGTTAGAAGTCACTGGTACCATTTTCAGATCTAACCACCCCTCCCCCTGTTCCCCTCACAGCATCCATCACTAACTAAGTCCCTAAGGATGCACACTCTCAAGGTCACTGGCTGGTGACCGGGCCACCTATGCTTGCTATGGTTAGTACTCTTTGTCTGAGCTGCTCTTGCCCAGGAAGCCCTACCCATGTAGGAGATAAACTTTCTCCTAATGTGCAAAGGTGCCTTGTAGATCGGTGGGTCTTAACAACTCTTGGTGGAGAGGAAGTCCTCTCAGGAAATCTAAGCAAGAGAGAGGAGCAGCTGTGACTAAACAGGAGCAGCCTGTTCCTGTCACTGAAAACAGGGGTAGTGTTCCTAAAGCCTCCACAGACAACTGGGGTTCTCTTTCCATGTTGTTGACCCCTGCAGTTGCTAGTGCTCATGAGGAAAAATGTTCACGGAGACCAGGATCTTCCCCAGAAGGGCCAGCTCAGGAACGGGCAAAAGGAGAACAGATCTGGCCTGAGGAGCGGCCCTATGATCCTATGCTCAAGAGCGTGCTGGCATCCCCTGAGGCTTTGCATTGGGTCCCCAAGTGAAAAGCCAGCCACAGCAGACCCTTCACAGCCTGCTTTCAAGTCCACCTGGAATGGCACCATTGAGGCTAATCTAAGGCATTTTTTCTTAAGCCAGGAATAAGACAAGTTTCCACTGTCTCCGATATTGTGCTTAAATTCCTAGTCAAGAAAATAAAACAAAATAAAAGGGATAAAGATAATATGGGAAGAAATAAAACTATCTCTAAATATATATGATGTAAACTTATACTTACTGGCTTCCTAATATTCTACCAGTAAAGTTTTAGCTTTGGCAAACACTTTGAGCAAGATAAAGGGCTACAAAATAAAAATCATAAATGAAACATTGGGGCTCATACCTCAACACAGCAATGCTGAGGCAGGGGGATCATCATTAGTTTGAGGACAACTTGAGATACATAGTAGGTTCCACATCAGCCTTGGCTACAAAGCAAGATTCTATGTCCAAAAACAGTATATTTTTCCTAAATATCAATTGATGAGCATGATAATAAAAAAAAAAACTTGGAAAATGATCCCAGTCACAATAAACTAGTAATAAGTCAATAAGTCTAGAGGTAAACAATGTACAATGAAAGCTTTGACTTCAAAACACTAAACAAGCATATTGAAGAGAACACTAAAAGATAGAACACCCACGCTTGTTATAAATCATCACAATTAAACTTATGGAAAGATCTGTAGTATTAAAATATGATCCACATTAATAAATGGCATTCGGTGCATACCTAGAAGAAACAACTGGAAGAAACTTGACAGAGAAGCCAAAGATAACCTTGAGTTGCCAAATCAAGCCTAAGAAAGAACAGAGCTGGAAGTATCATCATACCAAATTCCAAGTTATACAACAAAGCCATAGTAGCAAAACCAGCATGGCACTGGTAGAAAAACAGACGTGCGACTAGAGGAATAGAATTGGGGGTCCACAAATAAACTACAGCTCCACGGTTGTTTACAGAGATGCCAAAGCTGTACATTGGAGAGAAGATAACCTCTTCAACAAATGGTTCTGGGAAAACTGACCATCTATATGTAAAATGAACAAGATTCCTGTACAAAAATATCCATTCAGAATAGATCACCTACTGTAACTGAAGATGGGAACATTAAAATTACTAGAAGAAAATATATCTAAAACACTTCAAGACATGAGCATATAAGAATGTTCTGACAACAGCCACAGTAATTCAGGAAATAGCAACAGGAGTGAACAATTGGCTCCATGGGTAATTTAAAATCTTCTCTATAGCCAAGAAATTGATTAGCAAAGTAGAGAACTAGCTTATAGAGTGGGACAAAATATACACCTGACAAAGTGTAATCACTAAGAGATCAAATGAGAACCATGAGATGGCTCAGTGTTAAAGATGCACACTGTCAAATCTTGTTATCTTAGTTTGAACCCTTGAACAAGATGGAAGGAAAGAACCTCTCACCTCCACATACATGCTGCAGCATTCATGCACGTACATCCACTCATGTGCGCGCACACACACATAAGTAAATGAAGCATAAGATTTAATAATTTTTAAAAGACTTTACACTTTTATGTAATTTTGTTTACATGTCAGATGAAAATAATTACAGACAAAAAAATAGCAAGGCAAATAAGCAGGAATACTCTATAACATCACATTTTATGGTGGTCTGACAAAAATTATGTTTGATCACCACGAAGTAAACTAAATGACAGGGTTTATTAATTATCTTAGTTGCAAAGTGTGTAATTAATGTCAGTGTGATTGCAATTTATCAGCTGCAAACTGAACCTGTAATATGAGGCTCTTTACTAGGAACTGATGCGCAGACTAGCAATGACAGAGAAGGACTTTGATTTAAAGTAGCCCAGAAAGATCAAAACACAGAACAGCTTCTAATAATTAAATTCCAAGAAGATATAGGTTTTTTACACTTTAACTGCTGGTAGAAATCTTTAAAATGTTTATTTAGCATTTTGAGCTAGGAGTGAGGAGTAAGGTCAGAGAAAACAGTCAGGAATCAATTACCTCTGTCAACAGCAGGTTGGTTCTGTCAACTTAGTTTCTACATTGAAGAAACTAGGTCCTAGAGACAAAATTAAGTCAGCAAGGATGTACAGCAAGTACTTTTACCAGTTAAGCCCTCTCATCATTCCTGGTAAAAACTGTTTTTTTTTTAAAGCAATAGGACCTAGACCCTATAAACCCTCCCTTGCTTTACAATAAAACTAAATGCAAATTACCCCAATCCCTAGATCGCAAAGCAATGGACCTGAGCATTTTATTCCTGTCTTAGATACATGCAAGATGTATGTTCTTGGGCTATATAAACTTAAATTAAATTCTTCTAGAATCAAATCCTGAGGAAAATATTTAAAATTAATAGTACCAACAGAAACCCCAAGGACACCTCCAACATGTGGAGAAATGTGAATGAGAGGCTAAGGAAGATTTTCTCAAGTTCCACCCGTTTCCCTGTAAATTTCATGATGTCTTCATTTCTAACAGCTGAACAGTATTCCATTGTATAGATGTACCATATTTTCTTTGTCCATTCTTCAGGTGAAGGACATCTAAGTTATTTCCAGTTTCTGGCTATTACAAATAAAGCTGCTATGAACATAGTTGAGCAAGTGTCTTTGTGGGATAGTGGAACAACTTTTGGGTATATGCCCAGGAGTGGTAGAGCTGGGTCTTGAGGTAATTCTATTCCCAGTTTTCTGAGAAACCACCAAATTGATTTCCAAAGTGACTGTAGAAGATGGCAGTGGAGGAGTTTTCCCCTTGCTCCACAACCTCGCCAGCATATGCTGTCTTAAGTTTTTTTATCTTAGCCATTCTGATGGGTGTAAAATGGGAACCTAAGAGTTGTTTTGATTGCATTTCCCTAAGACTAAGAGCTTTGAACATTTAAGTGTTTCTTGGCTATTTGAGAGTCTTCTGTTGAGAATTCTCTGTTTAGTTCTGTTCCCCATTTTTAATTAAGTTATTTGAGTTGTTAGTGTCTAACTTCTTGAGTTCTTTGTAAATTTTGAATACTAGCCCTCTGTCAGATGTAAGGTTGTTGAAGAGCCTTTTCCAATCTGTGGGCCAATGGTTTGTCCTACTGCCAGTGTCCTTTGTGTTACAGAAGCTTTGCAGTTTCATGAGGTCCCATTTACTGATTGTTGGTCTTAGAGTCTGAGCCATTGATGTTCTGTTCAGGAAATTTTCTCCGGTAGCAATGTATTCAAGCAACGCATTTTCCACTTTCTCTTCTATGAGATTTGGTGTGTACAGTTTTATGTTGATGTCCTTGATCTACTTGAACTTGAGTTTTATGTAGGGTGAGAAGTATGGATCTATTTTTATTCTTCTACACTTGACATCCAGTTAATCCAGCACCATTTGTTGAAAATGCTTTTATCTTTTTACTGTATGGTGTCAGCTTCTTCTACAGGAAGATCAACAGAGTCAACTAACCTGGACCCTTGGGGCTCTCAGAGTCTGAACCACCAGCCAAAGAGCATACAAGGACTAGACCTAGGTCACCCCACACATATGTATCAGGTGTGCAACTTGGTCTTGATGTTCATCCTGAACAACTGCAACAGGTGCTATCCCAAAAGTTGCTGCCTGTATGTGGGATATGATCTTCTAGCTGGGCTGCCTTGTCTGGCCTCAATGGGAGAGGAAGTACCACGGGGCCCACCCACTCAGAGGAGAAGGGGAGGAGGATGAGGAAGGATTGTGGGAGGGGTGACTGGGAGGAGGGCAGTGAGTAGGATATAAAGTGAATAAGTAAAAGTAAATAAATAAATAAATAAATAAATAAATTTCAAAAAGAAAAAAAAGGCTAAGGAAGCCCCCAAAGAGATGGTCACTGAGTGGATTGTTGCTTAGGGTAACTAAGACAATCCTGCAAAGAACTCTGGGACACTGGATAAAAAAATGCCTTGGTGTTCATTCTATCAGAAAGATGAAGGCATGGAGTGGCTAGCCACCAGCACCTGACCGTCTTGTATAAGTGGCTCTCTGGAGTAGTTTATTCCCCAACACGCAGGTAACCAGAGGAAATCAGCAAGCAAGACACTGCAAGTGCTTAGAAACCACATGTCAGGTTCCACAGAACTGATGGTTCCAGATGTATCTGCAGTGACAGGGCAGGGTGGGAGCCTGCAGCCTCTACAATAGGTTCTATAGTCTCAGTTTACTCATCTATGAAATTATCTTGTCATTTCAATGTGTAAAGGAGGAGAGATTTGCAAAACTTCTCTATGTAACATAAAAAATCAG
Source organism: Rhabdomys pumilio (assembly GCA_030674055.1). Taxonomy (NCBI): domain Eukaryota; kingdom Metazoa; phylum Chordata; class Mammalia; order Rodentia; family Muridae; genus Rhabdomys; species Rhabdomys pumilio. Next base: position 146,690,202 of record JANHMN010000001.1, on the reverse strand, counting down.
GGTAAATAATTCCTAAATGTATTTCATGTTTCTATTGTATCAGTTGTTAAATTTCATAAATTCCATTCAGCTAGGACAGTACAACCTTCCGGATAACATAAGCTAAATTGGAAAGATAGGTGTATGGTTTTCCCCTTTGTAACTTTTATTATTTCTTTGAGAATTTTATGTAATGTATAAAATGTGGAATTCTTAATGATGTTTTTCTTAACTTTTAAAGTAGTTGGCACGTCTTTACATATGATATCTGAAACATCTAGCACGCCTGTTAGATCAAGCATATAAATGTTTGTGATTTACTACTTATTATTTTACAGTAAAAAACAAAATAAAAATTATTCACATATAAAAGATGGCTCTCTGAGTAATATTTCTGATACTTGTGACTGACACATTTGTCTTTATTTTGAGATATGTTACTTACCAGAAAATCGCAGTCTCTGTCACAAAGCTTTTTAGTCTCCCCAACATTTGTGTCAGTATCTACTATGTAATCTGTGTTGTAGTATACCTATAATGCCAGAAACTGGGGATGGTCTTAATTCAGCGGTAATTCAGAGGGTTAAGAAAGAGCACTGAAAATTAGCATTTAATTGTGGCAACAATAATTTCTTCTTAGTTGAAATACTATTTTGTGTGGAACCAGCCCCAGCAGTTCTTCTTTCTTGTTGGTTCCTCTGAGGCAGCAGAAGGTGAAGAACATCTCTGGGGCAAGACTTGGTCTTGTGAGATATTTATGGGTGCTGTATAAAGTGGTTACCTAGCTTAAGTCTAAGTCACTTTGCTCCTGTAGCGTACCTGCTGTCTGAGCTGCTCTGAGGCCAGAAGCTGCAGTCTCTGGCATTTAGCACCTCGTCATAAAGCAGCAGGGGATTAAGTAATGTAGCCTTTGTTCTGTCTCCACAGGAACTGCACAGCTCCAGTTCCCAGCCTGCTAGTTGAGGTCACAGGAAGAAAAAAGAGACACATGGGAAAGTAGTTTTAGCTTTTATTTCTAAGTTCTTAGTTCTCCAAAACTGTTTCTATAAAAGTTCTCCAAAAAGTTCTCTCTAAAACTTTCTCCAAAAAAGTTCTCTAAGAAAGTTCTTTCTTGTTCTCTAAAAAGTTCTCTCTGCTCTCTTCTCCTAATCTTGCTCTTTTTCTCCTGCTCCAATGCAACAAGCATAATGCCCTTACTCCCGATGCCAGTACTTCCAATGTTATGGCCTTACTTCTAAATTCTTCTTGAGTTCAGATCTGTTTAAAAAGTTTTCTCTCTCTGTCCTCAGCACTTACACATCTTTCAGAATACATGATCACATGGCAAAAGCTCACCACAACTTTACACATAAATTCAAATCATAAATCAAATAAGTTTACAACAGAAAATGTTTACAAGTATATCTATTATAAACGATTATCTGGCTAAACATTCACCATCTGTCACTAGTTCTACAAGTTCGTGGAAAGATAACTATAATTTTTGTATCTAGGGTATTAGTGAAGATTTTTATAGATAAACCCAGTCAATATGTTATCTTCTGTCCTTGCACCTATAGTTAATCCTTAGTTCCCTTTTATGACGTTTGGTTAATAGTTTTACAACCTCTTGGAATATGCTCTAAGTTGTATATACCTGCCTGCTATCTCAGAAGCAAATTAACTTGAGACACTTAAAGACTGGCAGAGTTCTTATTGAAGTTTGATATCAGAAAGGAATTAATAGTAGTCCTATTATAAAAGAGCTTAAAAATTGCTAATATAATTTTAGGAATTCTTATAGTATTATCATTAAGAATTAAGAAACCATCTATTTGTCTATATAGCACCACTACAAAACAGGGCATCTCCATTGCTCTGCAGAAATCTGCTCAAAAGGGTGGGCTAATACCTAGTGATGAATGAATGAAAAGCATATTAATAGTGCCTTGCCTAGAGAAGCAATTCCATCATTAACTTCGACAGTCCACTGCAGAACCATCTCAGGAAGATCACCCGTTAGTTATTAGTTTCTCCTTGATGGCTCCTGGCACTATTTTTCTTTAACAACTAGAGAATTAGACTATACATTGTTTTATATTTGTTTTTCTGCTCTGAACCTAAGCACAAGTCACTGAAGCAGTCAGTGGAGCTGCCTGTCCAGCTGCCCTAGGGGATCAAACTAGCCCCACAATGGCAAACTATCTCATTGTAGTTGCAGTTTCAGGTGCTTAGCCCTGAAAACATACATGCAAGTAACATTACACAGATTTAGAAGGTTCTAAAATTTTGAAGATATATATCACATATAATATATACATATATTAATATTATTAAAATAAACAAATAAATGTAGTGCTATAAATTACTTCCTGGCTAAAAACAGCACTATATTAACTACTTGTATTTTCTTCAACACAGAATGTTGATGAGTTTGACAAATTACTTTCATGAAGAACAGTAAAACTTGCTTGTTGCTAAGGAGACAGCTGCTGAATCTCAAATACCAGAGAACACTTTGAAACATATCCAATACTTGAAAAATTATGATCTTCAACCATATTTTAAGATTGCATATAAGAGAACAGGGTTTTAATGTCAATTCTACTGAAGACCAACAAGTATCTAAATGCTTCTACTTCAGAATCGAGGAAAGGGAAGAAGAGAAAACGAGCCATGGCATCTGTATTAGCTGGGGTTCCTTAGAGTAACAAAAATGTATAGAATGAATTTCTTTTTATATACATATATATTGACATATATATTACATATATTTTTTTATTAGAATGGCTTACAGGCTACAGTCCAGCTAATACAACAATGGCTCACTGAGAAGAACCAAAGGTCCAAGAATCCAGTAATTGTTCAGTCTACGGGGCTGAATGTCTCAAATGGTCTTGAGTAGACACTGGAACCCTAAAGAAGTGGGCTTTAATGCCAGTGAAGAAATGGACCTGCTATCAAAGCCAGGACAAGCAGGCAAAACCAAAAGCTCTTTCATGTCCTCATGTAGGCTTCTAGCAGAAGGTCCTGCCACAACATCTGGAATGGATGTGGTCCTACCTTCTTCAAGTAAAGCAAAAATCGCTCACAGTTATGCCCTCCATTTTTGGATTTTAGTTCATTCCAGATGCAATCAAGTTGATAACCAAGAATAGCCATCACAGCACCTGTTTCTAAAAGGGAATTGCCAGAGGAACGTTGTCTTCAGCCTCAGGAAGCAACAAGAACTTAGAGAGAAGCTGAAATTAAGTGTATTCCATGAAATGCCTGACTTGTCAAAGTGTAGAATGACTGCCAACATCCACAGCTAAGTAACTCTAAAATGACAATGTGACAAAGCTTGTTCCATCCCTCAGCTCCTCATATCTGAGAGACTGATCCTCATGCTGTGTTAACATACAAGGAGAAATTTTACCAAATTTCAGCCTAGAAAAAGAAATACAAACAACTAAGAAACACTAAGAGCAGGAGAAATAGCTTCTCCCACCCCAAGGAAGAGCATACCAACTGGTTACGGGATACTTTCTCTCGAATTGGTCAGTGGAGTGCTGGAGACATGACTCCTCAACACTGAAGTCTGTTGTGATGTTTCTTAGTTGCCCACAAGGACTTGCCAATGAGAGCCTATTGATAGACACCACACATTTTTGTCACAGACATGGGAAGTAAATCCTTTTCTGGCCTGAAAAACTCCTCACCATGGTGCCCAAAGGTTCATCACAAGCTGATAAAGGGATAAGTATCAGCTGTCTTAGTCAGCTCTGAGTCCTGTGAGCTACCATAATAACTATGAAGGATCTTCTTTATCCCATTTTTGTCTCCACTCAGTAACTAGGTCATAAACCATTTGCTGCCTGTCTGGGTTGCTCTGAGGTGAGAAGCAGCAGTCTCTGGTTCCAGCCTCATAGTAGAACAGCAGGAGGCTAGGTAAAGTAGCTTTTGTTCTGTCAATTTCAGCAGGAATTGCATGGCTCTAAGTTGAAATCTCCAGAAAAAGAGGAAGGAGGGCTGTTTCTGCTTTTTGTTCTCAGCACTTGTACAAATTTTAGAGTGTGTGATCACATAATAAAAAGTTCACTATGAATTTGCACATAAATTCAGGTCATAAATTGAATAAGAGGTTTATAATATGGAATGTCTATATGCATATCCACTAGGAGTAATTATCTGGCTAAACATTCGTCATTTGTTACTAGCTTACAGGTTCATGGAGTGTTGAAAACCACAACTAAGTTGTCCTTGAAGTTTTTTATAGATAAATCCCGGTCAATATGTTTTTCTCCTGTCCTTGCACCTGAAATATATATCTTTAGCTCCTTCTTAATGAGCTTCAGTTAATGGTTTTTATAATTCCTTTGTCTGCACCACCATTCTGAAGCAGTGATGACCCTAGCATACTTGTTGTTTTTGGAGAATAAACATTCTTTTTTTGCATACTATTTGAATCTGGGGTCTTTCTTCAGCAATACTTGAACCCTAACAACCAGTCTGTTGAGATATGGCTTTAGATTTAAAGCCAACTCTATGGGAGAGAAATATGTCTAGTACTGTGAACCTATCCAGGAACCCATGGCTGGGGCTCTCCAGGAGAATTCACAATAACTATTTACTACTTAGGAATAGTATCAAACTGCTTTTCAAATACTTCTCTTTATAGTCATAGATTAATGCTGCTCCCAGGCCTCATCAAAAAGGCTTCATTTTTTGCAGTGGGAAGTGGTTAATACAGGGATGGAAACTAGGTAAAGGTGCAAAGAGTAAGTGACTATGGAATACTCATTCTTAAATGGGCCATCCATACCACCATCTGCCTGTCTGAAGCCTTAAGGAATATCATAAAATAGGAAGCAGAAAGACGAAACATGAAAGCACACATTGTTGGCATTCCTGCTCAGATGGAAAGGTATCCTGTGACTCAGGAACCCAGGAACCACACAGCTCCAAGGTGGGACAATGACCCAATGGAAGGGCATCCTAAGACAAAGAAGCCCAGAAACTACACAGCTCTGAGAGGAAGCCTCCTCAGCAGTGATGTTGGGTGCCTGAGGGAGGATATCCCTGGCTGAGCTGGATTACTACAGTGAAACAACTCTACTTCCCAGCTCCTCTTCTTTAGTGTTGCAGCTCCCAGGGAAAGGTATCCCCAGCTGAGCAGGGGCACTCAGGAGCCTCAACCCCACTCCCCTTCTTCACTTCTTGGGAGGCACCAAATCTCAAGAGAGAGAGAGAGAGAGAGAGAGAGAGAGAGAGAGAGAGAGAGAGAGAGAGA
>JANHMN010000001.1:146671593-146684962 GCA_030674055.1 Rhabdomys pumilio | reverse complement strand
AGAGAGAGAGAGAGAGAGAGAGAGAGAGAGAGAGAGAGAGAGAGAGACAGAGACAGAGAGAGACAGAGACAGAGAGAGACAGAGACAGAGAGACAGAGAGAGACAGAGAGACAGAGAGACAGAGAGAGACAGAGAGAGACAGAGAGAGACAGAGAGATCTGGGTGGGTGGGGGATTGATGAATTCAGGGTTGGCTGCTTCTGCTCCAGAAAGAATACAACAGGGAATTGAAGAGAAGGCAGAATTTATATAAGAGAGGTAGATAAATGATAGATAGATAGATAGATAGATAGATAGATAGATAGATAGATAGATAGATAGATAGGTTTCTTAGGGGCAGAGATTTATAGAGCAGAGATTTCCAGGGTGAAGACTGGGAACACTTCAGGTCCTGATTCTGAGGAGCTCAGGGGTTCTTGAATTTTCCTGTTCAGAGATTGGTGGGGTTTTATGCACAGGGTTTGGTGAGTTTCTGTGGGAAGCTCGGGGATTGATGGGTATTCCTGTTTACACTTCTACCTAAAATTAGTATAATCTGGAAAGGATCTTACTGAGGGGTTGGATATGACCTTTGTGACAGTTACAGAGACTGCAAATACCATTATGACAGTTAAAGAGGTATAAAGGAGGGACCTAGCTGCTGGGCCTCCCAGATGGGGGCCTAGCCACTTTTCTGCCTTAAGGATTAACAAAGTTATACAAAGTTTACAAAGGGAGTCCAGGGCAGAGAAGTTTTTTCCTGTCTTTTGAGTTAGCATGAACGATCAACAGACATGGCATTCAAGTTCTCCTTTAGGGATCATTTTACCATAAAGAATATTTTATGTTTTGATGCTGACTAACAGAGTAAACAAATGTAGGGCTAGGGCACTGCTACACCACAGTGTCTTCTGATTATGACATAATAAATGTGCTTATGGACTCACTAGCTATGGTTACCTGGATAAGACCTTCACAAGATTGGGCCTTTCAGCATTTCATTATTGATGAGGGAAGAGCTGATGAGGTCCCACTTCCTCCCTGAGGTGCTAGTAGCAGTTGATGGAGGATGGAGTAAAGGGTACCACCTTTTCAGTGGTGTAACTACTAATAAACTTTATGCTCTATTAACCAGCCTCCTCCCGTGCCTACGCAGCAGCCCTATCGATACTCGGTGAGTCTCTCACGCGAGACTTAAAAATAGAAAAAGGAGTTGAGAACAGTAAACAATTTTTTAAGATTGCCAATCAGTACTTACCACATTAGAAATTAATTCTGTGGCACCTTAAATAACTATTTATAAATCACTGAAAATACCAATAGTATACTTGTTATAAATAATACATAGGAGGTTAGACTTTGTGTGAAAAAATGTGATTGTATATTTAAAACATAAATGTATAGTGAGACATCTTTGTTTTCTAGTTTTGAAAAAGCTGTATACTGTTTTCAGAGAAGATTTCTGGGCTTTTCAAACTGCTTGTGTAGTCAGTTCATTCTAATGTGTTGTCTTTAATCAAAGCAGCTGAAAACCCTGGCTTCACCCGTGATTATAGTGTTGGGATGCCCCAGAGTCCTGGGAACTCACAGAGACATCTGCTCTTCAGTAGAGCAACTGTGTTAGAGGATCTGCTTTTTAGGACGATGCTTCCTGTTCCTCTACTTCTAAATAACCATCTAAGGTCCTTCCTAGCATGACAGAGTGTGGTACCCACAGCAAAATTGGGTGCCCTGCATTTGCTCCCTCTGTATTGTTGGTTGGCATCAACTTTTTATATTCTTTTTAGTAAATACCCAATAAAGGAGAACTTGAATGCTTTCATATTTTAGCAACTTTCACTGGGACAGAAAGCAATGTTATAGCATATACATAATGATAAATTGAATAAAAGTGCACAGAACCAAAATAGCCCATGGAAGAAGAAAACATAACCTACAAAGTGAGTTATCAGACAATTTTCCTTGTTAGGCAGCGTGCACTTAGGAGCATGGCAAAAGACTGTAGTGTATTTATGCCAAATACAGCCAGCCCTGCTACTATAATGACCTCTCAATAAAGTGACTTAGGCTGACAGCAATGTGATGAACAGTATCAGTCCTGAGAAGTCTTCAACTAATGAGTCAGAAAAATCAAAATATTGACATGCACTTAGACAAATGAGAACTAAAAGCCTCTGTCCTCACATCTTATTTTCAAGGCACTTTCCATTTGCCTTCTTGCTTTGAAATCACTTCTTTCTTTAACTTAACTAAGAGAAAGGATCTAGCTTATTTAGAAAACTCAAGGATACATGAGGGCTTCCTTTGCTTTATGATAAAATATTACTTAGGAAAGCAACATCAAAATATAGACTTACTTATAACACATATGGTCCTATGATACATAACAATTCTTTGGTCATTAATGGGCCATGTATCAAGTAGGGGTCCCCTAAGATGACTGTTGATTTGAAGAACTGCTATTGTCTAATGACTTAATAACCATCATGTTGTCAAAGCACAATGAATTACTCATGGTTCTGTTGTGACACTACATCACAGCAAGATTTGCACAGTTATATATGTTACATAATTGACAATAATTTTTAGTGGCTTATAAATGTGTATACTGTACTTCTTACTGTGTGTAATGTGTTCTTGCAATTTATCAAAATACCTTTATTATTTTTGTGGTTTCAGTAGAATGATCCCACAGACTCACAGATTTGAATGAAGAAAAAGGCACTATTTAAGAATGATTAGGAGGTATGGCCTTGCTGGAGTAGGTGTGGTCTTTCTAGAGGAATTGTGACACTGGATGGGGTGAACCTTACGGTTTTAAAAGCCCATGCCAGGCCCAGTCTCAGCTACTGTTCCAACACCTGACTACATGCAGCCATGCTCCTTGATACGGGATAATGGACTAAGCCTCTGAAACTATAAGCAAGTCTCCAATTAATGCTTCCTTCTATAAAAGTCTCCTTGGTCATGGGGTCTCTTCACAGCAATACAACAATGACTACAACTGAGAAACAGTGTACTGTGTTCCATTAACAATAGTCTCCTCCATCTTGACTGTACCATCTATAAAATTCTAAGCTCTTGTTGAGAAACCAGTTAAGTGGTGATTGGGATGTCGTTTAAACTGATCAACAATCAGAAAAAACTAAACCTATGTTCAAAATGGTGTTCTGATGGCCCTATATACTCAGGCATGGTGGTAGAGGGATTAACACTGAATTTTCAAAGGGAAGTCATTTTTTCTACATATGGGTAATAAACGAATAGATTTACTACTCTATAGCTGTATATGTAATGACATTACATTTGTATCTCAGAACTATTGTTTTGCTTTTGTCAAATGTCCTAATTAAATGTGTAGTTTTTAACTTCTTGATCTAAGAAAACCAAATATTTTGACAAAGTGTTCAACTGTTAATCCATAGATAAACTAAAATATAAACATATGACTTCTTGAAGAAATTCAAATTTTTCAGTCCTCCATTGTTGTTGTGTAGTGACTAACTGCCTGTCAGGGCAAAGTGCTCCTGGGTGACCCCTAGGAATGTACAGAGCTATATAATGCCTAGATGCCCAGTGTAAGTTGCTGGAGGGATTTTATTCTTCACAGTATCTCCTCAGCATGAAAAATGTGAAGATAAAGATAAGAGGTAAGATAGTGACCCACCTGACAGAGCATGGCACCAGAAGAGAATTAGAATAAACATTACAATGGATTTTTTCTTTATATTTTCTCAACTTTTTCCAGTGCCATGGAACTGTTTGGTGAAAATAGAACCCACCAAAACAGTTTTAAGCCTGAGGCACATAGAAAACTGGAATATGAATTCACTTATTTTAGAAAGGAATACCTTAGAAACTTATTGAAGTTTGCTTTAAAGCTGGGAGCATAGCACAGCCTCTGGCTCCCAGCCCTGTCTAGATTCCTCATTTCAGTGTGGATAGTTGCTTCAATTTCTGGTTTAATTTCTCTAAAACAACTGACAAGGTGTTGAGGGTAATATTTTAAAAGTGGCGGCCTGTCCAGCTTGTTCCCAGACAGCTGCCATTTTTCCGGGCTTAGGCTTGGGACCACAGCTCCGGTTATCTAGAGACACCGGCCCTGGCACCCACAAGACGCCAGAGTGGGGGGTGGCTTTGTCAATCCCCCACACTGTCTCCACAAAGTTCAACTGAACCCAGACAAAACCCACCATGCCCACGGAACCCGGTAGAATGAAGACTCTTAAAGCTTTTGTAGTGGGATATTTCCCACTACAACAAGCAACTTTACCCACTTGAATATTGTTCTAATTAGAGTTAATATTTCTGTGATAAAACACCATGGCCAACCATGACCAAAAGCAACTTGGAGAGTAAAGGGTTTCTTTGTCTTATACTTTCATAGCACTGTTCTTTGTCAAAGAAAGTCTGAACAGGAACTCAAACACAGCAGAAACCTGGGGGCAGGAACTGATACAGAGGCCATGAATGAGTGCTGGCTGCGGGCTTGCTCATCATGACTTGTTCAGCCTGCTAATTTATAGAACACAGGACCACAAGCTCACTTATGACCACTCCACAATCAAATGAGCTCTCCTCCATCGATCACTAATTAAGAAAATGCCCTACACACTTGCCTATGGCCTGTATGCAGACATTTTCTTAACTGAGGTTCCCCTCTCTCAGATGGTTTTAACTTGTGTCAAGTTGACATAAAACTCTCCAGCACAATTGACTCTTTGTCAGATTTACACACAAATATATACTGATAAGCCTTTCCTTTCTTGTTTACCCTCAAGATCAAACATTGATATCAACACAACAATATAAAACATTTTACAAACTTAAAATGTCCCACAGTCTTTACAAATTCAAACACTTCAAAATTTAATCTCCTCTTTTAAAACTTAAAATCTCTTTAAAAATTCAGTCTCTCAGCACTGAACACCTGTAAAATCAAAAGTAAGTTAAATGCTTTCTTATATTTCTGTTGCTTTAGAACAACTTCTGATAAGAAAATCTGTATTAATCTGGGTTCTCTAAAGTAACAGAACTTGCATAGTGAATTTTTCTCTCCTTCCCTCTCTGTGTCTCTCTGACTCTGTCTCAGTCTCTCTACAGGATAGATAGATAGACAGACAGACAGACAGACAGATAATCATGTAGCCTGTGGTTCAGCTACTCCAACGATGGCTGCCAGTGAACACAAGGTTCAAGAATGGAGTAGTTGCTCAGTCCATGATGTTGAATGTCTCAGCTAGTCTTCAGGATATTCCAGAATTATAAAGAAGTAGACTTTAGTGCCAGTGAAGGAATCAATGAACTTGCTAGCAAAGGTGAGAGAAAGCAGGCAAAAAGAGAAAGTTTACTTTATCTATGTCCTTTATATAGAATGCCAGCAAAAGATGTAATCCAGATAAAGGTGAATCTTCCCACATCAAAAGATATGGATTAAGGGTTTATCTTCTATCCTAATGTCAGAATCCTACCTGAAGCCCACTTCCTTGTCCTTGGCTACTGTCATATTCCTGCCAAGCAGCCCATTTCCTAGTTTTTGGCCCATGTCAGATTCTTGCCAAGCATCCCCAAAAGCTCTCTGCCTCTCCCCCTTTTTTATTTCATAAATGAGACTAAGCCTATCTTAGGCCATTCTGCCAAGAATGCCTTCCTTACCCATCATGGAATATGTGTTATCAAAAGCAATGCACTTCTGTCTTAGGTTGGTAAAGCTCTGTGCAGAATTTTACCTGTCTTTGGCTTGCCAGCCTGTTAATTTAATAACTCTGTCTGGGAGGTTCATTTTCAGTTTCAAGCCATGTACTTTGGCTGCCAACATGTTGATGTTGTTAAAGACAAGCTTTAACATGATGGGCAGGAATAAAAGTATTCCCAGGCAAGAAGGGCTAGCATGATCAAGCTATATATGCCTTTCTTAAAGCTTGACCAAAATAGAAATACTGACCTCAGGCTATGGGTAATTTTATCAGCAGTATCTGCAGCATCAAGGCTTATCAGAGCAGCATTTTTTAAATTCTAAGCTCACTATGCAAAGGTAAAACATCCAGAGAGGTGTTAGAATTATGACAAATACACTACAAGTATCTTTAAACTTTTTCCTGATTACAGTGACTACCACTGTTAGGCTACAACAAAGAGTAATTTCAGGCAAGAATCTAAATTTTAGGCTAGAACAAGAAAGTAGGCTTCAGATACGAAAATGACTTTGGGCTACTACAAAGAAGTAGGCTCAGATATTTTGGTCATCCTAAGTCCTTAGAAACAGTGATCACGGGAGTGTTCACAGAACTTTATTGTCTTGCTTGTTCTTTGACTATGTGTGCTTATTGTCTTGCTTGTTCCTTGACTATTTGCATCGATTGTATTGCTAGTTCCTCAACCTAGAACTGACCTTAACACTTGCATGTAATTAAAATGGTATAAAAGCAAAAAGGAGGAGGGAGGATGGGATAGGGAGATCTAGGGAGGGGAAATGGGGAAAGGGGATGACATTTGAAATGTAAATAAATAAAATATCCAAGAAAAAAAAGAAAAAAGGAAAAGGGGGAGGGTTATCTTCACACTGCAAAGATCTGGATTAGAAGTTGGTCTTCCCACTTCAAATGATTTAACTAACAAAAATTTCTCTCAATGTATCCAGTCATTTAGAATTTAGTTAATTTGAGATGCAGTCAAGTTGGTAAGAATACCCATTACTATAATCAATATAAAATATCAATATAAACATTAGCCATCAAATATAATAGACAATGAGCTTCCAATACTACTATTACATTGCAGACAGCAATTACTTCATGGTAACGTGGGAGAGGCAGTCACAATACATGTAAGTAGTTACTCTTATGCAATTTCAGATAACTAATTCTATGATTCACAAAAGTATATTTATTTAATCCAGTGGAATTTTCTAGAATCAGTAATTGAGAGCCAAACATACTCCATCTTGGGACCAGCCTCCATCTTAAAAGAAAATGCCTGAGAACTTGACCTACAGCTGAACTCAAGCTATTCCCAAGTACCAGGAAGAACTCCATGGCTTGTCCTCGTCCCATACCCCAGAGTTACTCCCTAGCTACTTCCTAGCAACAGTCAATCAGTTATTAGTCTGATTGTTTTAGATGTACTTTTGTACCTTTTGTGATTGTTCTTGGTCTTGCATCAGAGTACCTACCTGTCAGCTTACAATAGTCACTTGATCTTTGTCAAAGAAGCTAAAACCATCCAGTGGATAAAAGACAGCATATTCAACAAATGGTGCTGGCTTAAGTGGCAGTCAGCATGTAGATGAATACAAATTGAACCATTCTTATCACCTTGTACAAAGCTCAAGTCGAAGTGGATCAAGGACCTCCCCATAAAACCAGATACACTGAATCTAATAGAAGAGAAATAGGGAAAGAGCCTTGAACACATCAGCACAAGGGAAATTTTGCTGAATAGAACACCAATGGCCCAGGCTCTAAGATCAACTATAGACAAATGGAATCTCATAAAATTGAAAAGCTTCTGTAAGGCAAAGGACACTGTCATCAGGACAAAATGGCAACCTACAGATTGGGAAAAGATCTTTACCAATCCTACAACTCATAGAGGCTAATATCCAATATATATATAAAGAACTCAAGAAGTTAAACTCCAGAGAACCAAATAACCCTATTAAGAATGAGGTACAGACCTAAACAAAGAATTCTAAACTGAGGAATATCAATGGCCAAGAAGCACTTAAAGAAATGTTCAGCATCCTTAGTCACCAGGGAAATGCAAATCAAAACAACCCTGAGATTCCACCTCACACCAGTCAGAATGGCTAACATCAAAAACTCAGGTGATAGCAGATGCTGGCAAGGATGTGAAGAAAGAGGAACACTCCTCTATTGCTGATCGTACTACAAGTTGGTACAATCACTCTGGAAATCTGTCTGACACTTCCTCAGAAAATTGGACATAGTACTACATGAGGACCCAGCTATACCACTCCTGGGCATATATACAAAAGATGCTCCAACATATAATAAGGACACATGCTCCACTATGTTCATAGCAGTCTTATTTATAATAGCCAGAAGCTGGAAACAACCCAGATGTCCCTCAACAGAGGAATGGATACAGAAAATGTGGTACATTTACACAATGGAGTACTAGTCAGCTGTTAAAAACAATGACTTCATGAAATTCACAGATAAATGGGTAAAACTAGAAAATATCATCCTGAGTGAGGTAGCGCAGTCACAAAAGACCACACGTGCTATGTACTCACTGATAAGTGGTTATTAGTGAAAAAAGCTTGGAATACCCACGATACAACTCACAGAGCATATTAAGAAGGAAGATGAAAGTGTGGATGCTTTAGTATGACTTAGAAGAGGGACCAGAATAATCACGGAATCTAGAGGGTGGGAGAAACTTGGGAAAAAGAGAGGAGAGAGAAGGGAAAAGGGGGACAGGATCAGGTGTGGAAGGAAACTGGGGAGATGTACAGAGGGTGGGGAAATGAAACAGATGTGTGTAGCAATAGGGGATGGGGAACTGTGGGTAGCCACCAGAAAGTCCCAGGTGCCATGAAAGCAAGAGGTTCCCAGGACACAAAATGAATAAAATTAGTTGAAATACCTAAAAAGGGGGAGAGAAAACCTGTAGAGACCATATGGAAAGGTTAGGCATGGACCCCAGTTGAGGGATGGGGCCACCCACTCATCTCAAAAATATTAATCCAGAATTGCTCCTGCCTAAAGAAAATACAGGGACAACATAGAGCAGAGACTAAAGGAAATGCCATCTAGAGACTGCCCTAACTGGGGGATACATCCCCTATGCAGCCACCAAACCCAGACACTATTGCTAATGCCAAGAGGTGCTTGCTGACAGGAGCCTGATATAGCTGTCTCCTGAGAGGCTCTGCCAGAGCCTTACTGGTACAGATGCAGACGCTTGCAGCCAACCATTGGACTGAGCATGGGGGCTCTAACTTATTTTTTTTAACTTGCTGAGAATTTGTTTTTATTATGGTATTTCTCAAACATGTTTCTGTAAGTTTTGATTTTTCTCAATCTTATTTTTAATAATGGTTCTTAAATGTTTTGACCTCTTTTCTATCCCACTGCCCACCATAAACAGTGGAAAAGAAAGATTATTAGGATGTGGGGGAGGTGGACCTGTTTAGAAATTGTTTAGAAATTGTTTTTTCTAATCTGCATTGTCAGGAATCAGCAGTTCAGTTTACAGAATCAGCAGCAACAGATCACTGCAAACACTTCAAAATTTTACCAGTAGTCCAGTTCAGTAGTGTTGGGATAGCAAACATAAATCAACAGCAATGGCACAACCTAGTAGAAACATCTAGGCCTTAGCCAAATTGGCAAGAGTCAGTGGGAACAAGTAGGACCAGCTGAGACAGCAGAAGAAGTCCTCTGCCACGCCTCTCTCAAGCAAATGAAGATCAGTGAAGATGAAGACCAGAGACCAACCATGCATTGTAAAGTGAGTTATGCAAGGCCCTCTCACAGTCTGTTAAGTTTCATTTATAGTCTCTTTATATATCACATGTCTTGATATGGGTGTTGTCTCAGCATGTGAGTCTATCTTGGTAAAACTCCACGTCAGGCTGTATCAGCTGACATCACTCAGCCCGAGTCCACAGAAGCATCAAGAAGCCGACAGAACACCACCAGAAGTTTTTTTGGTGTGCTTCTCTCTACGGAGTCACAGCAAATGAAGCTTAGCTATGCAATGTAAGGTGAACCAATACATGTGTGTCATTAGTGAAGAATCTTTCATCATGTGTCCTTCATGTGCTTGCTTTAGCAAACTGTCTTTTCTCCTGTGAATGCTTCAGCAAAATATTATTTTATATTTCTGCTTCAGTAAAACGTCTACCTGTATCTGCTTTAGGAAAACACTCCTTTTAGTCTTCCCTCCAGCAAATCCCCACCTGATACAACTGACTTTCTAAAAGAAAAACAAAAAAAAAAACCCATAAGTTTCTACTCCATGTTTTCTGTTTCATTCCCCATCTTAAACATGTTCATCACACCAAGTCCTGATCCTTGAGTGAAGGATCAAGAAAGAACGGATGCCTACAACACTCCTTATGTCCTCATTCTTCTGACATGTCTAAGCTAAATACTCTGTCTATGAATAAGGAACAGTAACTCTTTTATTGATTCTTAATGCTACTCTGTATAAACGTGTATACATATTCTGGTATTTTGTTTCAATGCATTTTCTATACTTACTAGCATCTTTCAAAAAAAAAAAAAAAAAGATAGAGCCAACCATGGGATTGAGCCCAGGGACCCCAACGGAAGAGCTAAGGTGCTGAAGGGGATTGCAACCCCATAGGAAGAACAATATCAACTAACTGGACCACCCAGTGGTCCTGGGGACTAAGTCATCAATCAAAGAGTATACCTGAAGGGATCCATGGCTCCAGCTAGATCCATGTAGCTGAGGATGGCCTTATCTGGCATCAGTGGGAGGGGAAGCCTTTGGTCCTATGGAAGTTTGATGCCCCAGTGTAGGGGGATGCTAGAGTGATGAGTCAGAAGTAGGTGTGTGGGTAGAGAAGCAGCCTCATAGAGGCAAAGAGGAGGCGGCATGGGATGGGGTGTTAGTGGAGGGAAACCAGGATGGGGGATATCATGTGAAATATAAACAAATAAAATGATTAATAAAATAAAAATAAAATTAAACATGTGCCCATTAATCTGTTAAGGAAATATCATTTTCCAATACAATGTTGTCATTACATGCCCCCTGCTTCAAATATCTAAATCTATAGAAACAAATATTTCTTTTATTTTTTTTGAGATTTTATTATGATTTCCTCCTTCCCTTTCCTTCATCCAAACCCTCCTGTCTACTCATACTTCCTCTCTTTCAAACTTGTGACCTTGTTTTTATTGTTAAAACATATATATGTGTGTGTATATATGTATTCATATATATTTGTGTATATATATATAGTAACATATATATTCCTAATATATAATGTATACTTATATATATACACACACCCACCTGTGTGTATGCATGTATGTATGTATGTATGTATGTATGTATGTATGTATGTATGTATACATATAGGTATATATATAATATATGTATATATTCCTAATATTATGCATAAACACATAAGACATACCTACTCCAAAGTTAACTGTTTATTTGCCATGAATTATGTTTCTACTCATGTACATATCCTAAATGTATTGGTACAAATTCAATTCAACACCTTCTAACTTACCTATCACCATACATGACAGTGTCTTTTCAGAAACATGTCTTATCTTGTCTGTTATCCCTACATGAAAGCTGTAGGAGAGATTACTGTAGAACATGAGGTTAGATATTTCCTTGAATGGCTTGTCTTGCAAAATTCAGTTCCTCTCTTCAACTAGCTTTCATTTGGGTGTTAAAAATATTTTTGGTTATGTAGTCATTTTTGCTACTTTCACTTCAAGAGAATGAATTTTAAAAAAAAAAGATTACCATAATTACTCATGGGTCAGTAACCTTTTTTTTTTTTTTTTTTTACTTGCTACACACCAAATAATAATAGGGATGAAATTTCCAAACTTTCCAAAATCTTGGGAGTTTTAGGTAAATGCATACTTCTCTACAAAGTGAATGTGAGTGTGGCCATTTAACCCTAACAGAAGTTTCTGCTTCTTTTTATGGTGCCAGGCTTGAAACCAATGTCCTGACATGTTAGGCTGCCACTCTACAATTAAGCTACACTCGGGAGTCTTTATTCAGTGGTACTTATCCTGAGTACTTAGTCTTTGAGGCATTCTTTCCCAATTATCAGAACCCTGCTATGCCTGGAATAACTCTTTTTGCTCACTGTTTCTTAAAGTAAACATTGACTAAAGAGTCGTCATAGAAAGCACCTGGAATAGATGTTATGCAACCAAGCTCCTATATTTTAGCCCAGACCTGATTTTATCAGTGGAACAAAATAATACAAAATTTTAATTAACTAAATAACATGAAAAAAATTCTGTATATGCTGCAAATTTCACAATACGTTATTCTTTGCTTCCAGTAATTTCTAGCTTTTTGTCATTGTAAGATAACATTGTCATCCACACAGTTCATGCTTGAGAACTGTGAGAATAAGTTACAAAAAAATTAGAAAAACCTCATAATAGTTTGAGTAAGTTTGCAATTTGCTCTTGGGTCAACCTGTAGGTTGGATTTGACTGCTGAAGTATTTTAAAGAAACCTTTATATTTTAAAGTATTTTAAAGTGTGTCTACCACTTTAGCACTTGAAATAAAGGTGTATGTAATATATACATCTCTCTTAATTAGGTTCTTGTGCTCCAATTAAAAAAAAAAAAAAAACTATGACCAAAAGCAGTTTGTGGAGGAAAAGCTATATTTTAGAGTTATAGTCCATCATGAAGGGAAGTTGGGGTAGGAACTCGAAGCAAGAACTGGCAGAAGGAACTGAAGCAGAGACTAAAGAGGAGTGCTGCTGACTGGCTTGCCCCCATGGTTTACACAGCTTGCTTTCTAATACAACACAGAACTACCTACTCATGAGTAGCACTCCCCAAAGTGATTGGAGCCTGCTCACATCAGTAAATATCAAGACTATGTCCCACAGACTTACCTACAATCTGAGAAGGGGGCACTTTCTCAGTTAAGGTAACCTCTTTGCAGACAAGTCCATCTTGTGTTAAGCAAACAAAACACTAACTAGAAGAACATCTATGTAACCTGTACTCTTGTCATGAAGAAAATCAGGAAGCCTTTTAATAATTTCTTTCTGTCTCCTCTCCTAGAGCATATAGCTTTATTTAAACAGTATTTTTTATATTTTATATATTAGTGCATACAACTCCTAAGACGCTTTCTCCTATTAATTCCAGAAGTTTAGGTCTCTGCCATTGCTCATAAGCTCATGGCTCTAGCTACTCTCCCGCTGATAAAAGGAAATCTGTTTCTATTGATAATTAAGTTGTAGTTGGGAACTAAACCACAATGAACATCTGGAGAGTCTAGGTACAAATTGAGTGGTACTGTGGACTGCCCTCAGAAATTTCGCTGTGCATGCTTCCTTGAACATTTCCAGATAAAAACTACATGGTGCTGAATAAAGGATGGTTATGTATTAAGATTTAAAAAAATTCTATGATAGACTTGACAAACTTCACTCAAAGTGCTAATAATACATGCCCCATAACTAATATCACAATATTATATTCAAATTAATATAACTCCATGTTAAATATAATTTATTCTTTTTTGTCAAGACAGGGTTTTCCGATGTAGTTCTGGCTGTCCTGGAACTCATTCTGTAAACCAGATTGGTCTTGAACTCATAGAAATCTGTCTGCCTCTGCCCCTGCCCCTGCCCCTGCCCCTGCCCCTGCCCCTGCCCCTGCC
>JANHMN010000001.1:146652385-146668476 GCA_030674055.1 Rhabdomys pumilio | reverse complement strand
TTTGCTTTGCTTTGCTTTGCTTTGCTTTGCTTTGCTTTGCTTTGCTTTGCTTTGCTTTGCTTTGCTTTGCTTTGTTGACCTATGGAATAGAATTGAAGATTCAAACATAAGTTCACATATCTATGGACAACTAATTCGTGATAAAGAAGCCAGAAATACACTATAGGATAAAGACAGCATCTTCAACAAATGGTCCTTGTCAAATTTGATGTCTTCATGTAGAAGAGTGAAAATAGATTCATATCTATCACTCTGCACAAAACTCAAGTCTAAACAGACAAAAGACCTTAACATAAAACCAGATACACTGATCCTGATAGAAGAGAAAATGGAGAAAGATCTGCATGCCTCTGACTCCTGAGTGTTGGGATTAAAGGTGTGAACCACCACACCTGGACCTAAGCTTTCCTATAATTCCTTTCACAAGATCTTTATGAGTTCTGGATTGTAGTTCATTCTAGATATAGACAAGTTGACAACTGTGAATAGCCATCACAATCTATCCATTGTCAATTTGACACAATCATATCTCCTTATGTCCAAGTGAAAGCAATAACCTATTAGTGCCTAACATGATATAACTATCCCTTGCTCAACTGCAAATGCATAAATAATAATCAGGCCATAATAACACTAACATGATATACCTACCCCTAATTCAACAACAAATGCATTGTAAACTTAGATTAAGTCAATGTTTCTTGGGGAATGTCTTCTTAGTATCTCAAACTTAAATATGATAACCATTGACATTAAAGAAATTGAAAGAAAACAACAATAATTGTACAAACACATTCTTTTTTTAATTATTTACTTAACATCCTACTTACTGCCCCCCTCTGTGGGGCGGTGGGCTGTGAGAAGCAACTGGGTTCTTGGTCAAGCATAAGCCTGGAATCCTGGGTCATTATTGGACTGCAGGTGTTCGGCTCTGCTCCCTGGCTCTGGTTCTTTTCATTCAGCTTCAGCCCTCCACAGCCCCTCCCACAGAGAGGTCTATGGCCATTAGTCATGAGGAACAGTGTCTCAGGCTCTCCCGCATGCAGATGAGGTATTATCTCCAACCTCTCAGATCAAGCCAATAGGCGTTATCTGCTGCCAGACCCTAACCCATCTTGAAACTATATATAAGGGCTCTACTTAGGGTAAGTAAAGTGCTCAAGAATCATCCTGGTGTCCAAGAGTTTCTGTCACAAGAACTGTAACACACTTGGGGAGAGATCTGCTCTCCCGGAACCTTCCTGGGACACCAAGCTGCCTTCTTGTCAGCTAGCTGGCTTCTTATCAACCCAGCCCAGGCACAGGATGGCTCAGCAAGAAGAGATAGGTACAGCGCCTGGGAGTGACCTGGCATTGACAGTGGTGAGCTAGCAGAGGCAGCAGCAGGGGCAGGCAATCTCCCCTCCTGTTCACACTCTGTGCCCTTTGGCCTGGACCTCCCGCACCAGGCCAGGCTGGAGACCGTCGGACAGTGGAGACAGGCAGAGGCAGCAGCAGAGAGAGTAGCGAACCCTTCCTGCTCTCACCCTGTCCCCAGCAGGGAGATTGTAGTGGGATGACCTCCGGAACAAGGAACCCATAGCTGGCACCCCAAATGTCGGGCTCCAACAGCCACACAGCCACAGGAACTAATACCATGAGAAAGTGAGCCACCAACTCTGGAAACAAGCAACCTGTTATTTCCTCCTGTATTTTCAGTCAGAGCCATTGCACGGATTTAAATAAGCCAAAGGAACAACTGACGCCTTCTGGCCAGAGCAACTCTCTGGTGTTGGTTGAAGGTTCCCCTGACCTCTGCTTAAATCTGGACAACCCTTGACGGGTGGGTGATGGCAAAAACTCTCTATTTAGACTCTCTTTAAAACAAAAAGGAAAACCTGGTAATACAGCAGCCATTTAAAAGCCACAGGGCGGCTATCAGTCCTTAAATCTTCGAGAAGGCTTAGCGTTTTTTTGGACCTTTGTGAAATCCCCCAAAGCCAATAGACCAAGGGAATGTTCCCATTGGACAAAGCATTTCTCTTCTTTTCTGTCATGGGAAACTCAACATCACATAAAAAATCACTCCAGGCCAGGCAAACATATACCCTACTAAAGTCCCATGGAATAAAAATAGCCAAAAAACAAGTCTCCTTCTAATAGTACCACTTTCTGTAGGCCAACCATTGAAACACATGAATCTATGGGGGCCAAACTATTCAAACCATCACACCTATTATTCTTAAGTTTGGTGTTTTCATTGTGTCCCAGATTGCCTGGACATTTTGTGTCAGGAGGTTTTTAAGATTTGATATCAGATACACTGAATCTAATACTAGAGAAAATGGGGAAAAGCCTCAAACACATGGGCACAGGGAAAAATTTCCTGAACAGAACACCAATAGCTTATGCTCTAAGATCAAGAATCAACAAATGGGACCTCATAAAATTACAAAGCTTCCATAAGGCAATAGGACAAAATGGCAACCAACAGATTGGGAAAAGATCTTTACCAATCCTACATTTGATAGAGGGCTAATACCCAAGGTATACAAAGAACTCAAGAAGCTAGACTCCAGAGAACTAAATAACCCTATCAAAAAAAAATGGGGAACAGAGAAGAACAGAGAACTCTCAACTGAGGAAACTTGAATGGCTGAGAAAACACCTAAAGAAATGTTCAATATCCTTAGTCATCAGACAAATGCAAAGCAAAACAACCATGAGATTCCACCTCACACCAGTCAGAATGGCTAATATCAAAAACTCAGGTGACAGCAGATGCTGAGGAGGATGTGGAAAAAGAGGAACACTCCTCCATTGCTGGTGAGATTGCAAGATGGTACAACCACTCTGTGGCTAAGTGGATATTAGCCCAAAAGCTCAGAATACCCAAGATACAATTCACAGACCATATGAAGCTCAAGACACAGGAAGACCAAAGTGTGGATGCTTCAGTGCTTCTTAGAAGGGGGAACAAAATACTCACAGGAGGAAATATGGAGACAAAGTGTGGAGCAGAAACTGAAGGAAAGACTATCTAGAGACTGCCCCACCTGGGGATCTATCCCATATGCAATCATCAAACCTGGATGCTATTGAGTATGCTGGGAAGTGCTTGCTGACAGGAGCCTGATATGCCTGTCTCCTGAGAGGCTCAGCCAGAGCCTGAAAAATACACAGCCAACCATTGGACTGAGCTCAGGACCCCAAATGGAGGAATTGGAGAAGGGACTGAAGGAGCTGAGGGGGGTTTCAGCCACGTGGAGGGGGTTAACCTGCCAGACCCCCCCCCGGAGCTCCTGGGGACTGGGCCACCAACCAAAGAGTACACATAGAGGGACCCATGGCCCTGGCCACTTATGTGGCAGAGGATGGCCTTGTTGGAAATCAAAGGGAGGAGCGGCCCTTGGTCCTGTGGGGGTTCAATGCTCCAGTGTAGGGAATGCCAGGGTGGGAAGGCCGAAGTAGATGGGTGGGTGGGGTAGCACCCTCATAGAGACAGGGAGAAGAATGGGATAGGGAGGTTCCAGTGGAAGAGGGGAACATGACCAGTAACCTGGAAAGGGGATAACATTTGAAATGTAACTAAAGAAAATATACAATAAGAAAAATAAAACATAAAATAAAGCCCAGGAACAAGGGGAAAAAAGAATGGCTAAGATAAAAACCGTAGGTGAGAGAACGTGTTGTTGAGGATGTAGAGAAAGAGGAACACTCCTCTGTTGCAAGTGGTGAAATTGCAAACTGGCACAACCACTCTGGAAATCAATCTGGAGTTTCCTCAGAAAATTGGAAATAGATCTACCTGAAGATCCAGCTATTTCACTCTTGGGTATATACCCAAAAGATGCCACACCATGCCACAGGGACACATGTTCCACTATGTTCATAGCAGCCTTGTTTGTGATAGCCAGAAGCTGGAAATAACCCAGATGTCCCACAACAGAAGAATGGATATAGAAAATGTGGTTCATTTACACAAAGGAATACTACTCAGCTATTAAGAACAAGGACATTATAAATTTTGCAGGCAAATGGATGGAACTAGAAAATATCATCCTGAGTGAGGTAACTCAGACTCAAAAGGACATGCATGGTATGTACTCACTGATAAGTGGATATTAGCCAAAAATTACAGAATTCCCAGGGTACAATCCACAGAACTCAAGAAAGCTAACAAGCCAAAGGGCCCAAGTAAGGATGCTTCACTCCCACTTAGGAGGGACAAGAAAGCAGTCACAGGAGAGGGCAGAGGGAGGGAGGGACCTGGGTGGGGAAGGCAACAAGAAAGGCAAGAGGGAAACATGACCAGGTATTGGGTGCGAGAACAGGACTGAAGCCCTGAGGGCCAGTAGAAAGAATCAAAACAGACAAACTCAGGAGGTAGGAGGTGGGAGACCCTCAGGAATGTACCAGAGACCTGGGAGGTGAGAGACTCTCAAGACTCAAAGGGAGGGACCTTAGATGAAATGCCCTATGGGAGCGGGAACTTGTAGAGCCCACCTCCAGCAGAAAGACAGGGCATCACGTGGAGGGATGGGCTTGCCATCCCACAATCAAAAACTCTGACCCAGAATTATTCCTGTCTGAAAGAACTGCAGGAACAAAACTGGAGAAGAGCCTGAGGAAAAGGAGGTCCAGTGACAGGCCCCAACTGACATCTAGTTCAGGGGGAAGCTCCAAGGCCTAACACTATTATTGACACTATGGTGTGCTTTCAAACAGGGCCCTATCATGACTGCCCTCTGTAAGGTCTAACGAGCAACTGAAAGAGTCAGATGCAGATATTTATAACCAAGCAATGGACAGAAGCTGGTGACCCCTGTGGTTGAATTAGGGGAAATCTGGAAGAAGCTGAGGAGGAGGGTGGCCCCATAGGAAGACCAGCAGTCTCAACTAACCTGGACCCCCAGGATCTCTCAGACACTGAGCCACCAACCAGGCAGCATACACCAGCTGACACGAGGCCCCTAACACATAGACAGCAGAGGACTGGCAGGTCTGGACTCAGTCAGAGAAGATGCACTTACCCCTGGAGAGACTTGGTGCCCCAGGGAGTGGTGGGGTGGGGATGGAGTGGGGACATCCTCTTGGAGATGGGGGCAGTGGGGAGGGGGTGTGGGATGTGGAACAGTAGTAAGGTGGGTCAAGAGGGGGATAAAGTCTGGACTGTAAAAAACAGATTAAAGAATAAAAATTAAAAAATAAAAGAGAAAAAAGATTTGATACTTTGTTTCACTGTTGTATTTCTACCATTTCTACATTTCTACTGTTGTGTCTCCAGTGCCTGAGATGTTCGAACCCTTCCACCTCTTACGTTCTGCTGGTGAAGCTTGCCTCTGTCGTTCCTATCAATATCCTAATTTTTTATGTTCAGAATTTCCTCAATTTATGCTTTCTTGTTTAATTCTATTTCCATTTTCAGGTCTTCAACAGTTTTATTCAGTTCTCTACACTGCGTTTTTCTGGGTTTCTTTAAAGGATTTATTAATTTACTTTAAGGATCTTTATCATAATCATACATGTGGTTTTAAGGTCTTTTTCTTGTGCTTCAGCAATGTTGAGGTATTCTGGGCTTCCTATGGTAGGACTGCTGGGCTGTATCATATGAGACATATTGCCCTGGATGTTATTGATTTTTTTTAACGCTGGCATCTAGGCATCTGGGTTTGGGATAACTATTGGTCTATGTGCTGATTTGTGGATTTGTCTTTGTTAGGTGGATGTCTTGCTCCTTGGTTTCTTTTTCCTCTCTGAATTTTGGAAATTGTGATGGTTGTGTGTTGCCTGGTAGGAGAATTTCTTTGGACCTGATAGTAGTGGCCACTGGGGGTTCCAGGTAAAGTGAGTTTCTGTGTGTTGAGAGCTGACACTTAGGAATGGAGATGCGGTGGGGTCTGAAGGAATTCACAGAAAGGAGAATACCAGAATCTGCTTATTTTGTCTCCTTGAAATCAAGGAAGACAGTGGAGAAATATTACCCCAAGGGTCTGCTGTAGAGCTTGGGAGAGACTGATGGTTTGAATCTAGAGGTACTAAAGGAGAGGGGGGAAATGTACAGATAGCCTACCTGCTTTCCTGCATAAATCGTCTGTGGTTGAACGGGGTGTGCCTGCTGGCGGGAGGACTGAGTAGCAACAAGTGGGTGAGGTGGGTTCATGTGGGAAGGTCTGTGGGGTCCACAGGAGGTGTTGGCAGAGGGTGAAGGGAGGTTGCAGCAGGTGTTCTGTTGCAGGGAGAAATGACACTGGGGCATGGGGTTTGGAGGCCAGGGAGGAGTGGTGAATGTCTTCAGTTGGCTTACCTGTTTCCCTGGCCTGCTCAACTTGTGTGTCCCCGAGGATTGCCCGCTGGTATTGAAGGCATAAGTACTAGGAAGAGATCAGGAGGGGAAGCTTGGGGATCTTTGTGATCCATTGGGGATGGAGTCAGAAAGGAAAGAAAGACCACAGCAAGTGTTCTGCTGCAGAGCTGGCAGCAAAACTGGAGATTTGATCTGAAGGAGCAGAAGAGGTGTCTTTCTCCCTTCAGTCAACTTGCTGCCCTGGCAGAAGAGGCTCTCAGGTTAACAGGGATGCCTGCTGGAGCTGAGGGCTAGGACAAAGCAAGTTGTAGGCAAATTAGGAGAAGATCCATTGGGGGGTTGGGAACAGAGGGGTAAAAGGGGCTGCCACAGGTGTTTTGCTGCAGATCTGGGGGTGAGACTGGGACACTGGATCTGGGGTAACAGCTAAAAGGGAGATGTATAACTACTTCCAAGTCTTCTCCTCAGTTTTGCTGAGAATCTAAAACTGCTCTTAAAAAAAAAATCTTTACAGTTGCAAGGGAACATGCATATTTGCTATGTAAGTGTCTAGAACTCTTCACTGCTTTTATGGTTGGGGAATTGTCAGGCCTGACATGAGGTCTAATCTCCATTCCACCTTCATCCTTCAGTCATGTAAACAGGCCCCAGGCCCTAGAGAGATTTACATACTAATAAGGTACCTGAAGGCCAGAGGGTGGAGCCAATTAAGCATTCCTCCCCAGCCCCTCCCCCCTCTTCCCCTCCCTATTTAACTCAGGTCTGCCCTGGGTTTTGGGGGTGCACATCCAGATCCATCCACCATCCACCATGTCAATAAACCAGTTTTGGAAACCCAAGGACTTCCTCGTGTGTTGGGGCCACACCATGAGGAACCATGGAGAGGCCTTTAGTGAACAGCCGGGCCTAACCTCCAGCTGGAGGAACCCAGGGCGTTCTCAGCCAAATGGCATGAGAGACCCTGTGGTTCCCCAGCCATATTTTTTTCCTACAGGGAATAAAGGCTTTCTGCCATCTTTCTGTTCAGCTGCATGGTGTTTCTTCTTCACACCTCACACTTTGTGGGGAAGCACGTAGATTTCTAAGTGTGCTCCATTCTCCTACCTGTCCATGGCTTCTACCTTCCCAATTGCCAAGAACATGAACTCTTCCTCTACTCACTTAACAATTCAATGGTTGAAGCTTCTAGCCTTTAATGTAATGAAGAAGAATCTGTACATTACTCTCAGTTTGTGTGTGTGCGCATGTGTGTGTATGTGTGTGTGTTGTTGTTGTTATAAATTTAATAATGCTATAGTCAAAACAATAAAATTTCCACATTGACTATCATGTCCTGCACTTTCCCAGCTACCCTTCAGTGCACCAGAAAGCCCACTAGAATGAAAGGCAAGATGCCATTCAAAAGATCTTGGGGACAGTAAGACTTTCCCCCAAAATGAAAATAAAGAAATCTGGTAATTATTCTCCAAAGTGAAGTCAATATGATATGCACTCATAGACTAGAAGATCCTAGTGTAAGAGTTTTGCTCCATCAACATGGTCACATTTCTCCAGTCTGTGATCTGCAGCCCTCTCAGATTCCTTTCGTCATGAGCTCTGATCTCACAGCCAAGCATCCTATAAAATAATCTTCAATCTAGGTTTGTCTTGTCTTTCTCATAAATAAGCCAGAGGAAAATGAGATTTTTCTAAAGAGGGAGATAGTATTATTTAAGTTAAGTCCTATTTTTAAATAGTTTCTGTGTTAGAGAAAACAAACATGAAAAAAAAAAACATATTTATTCTTCCCATGATCAGACCAAGTTTTACTCAAAATGTGACATGACGGGGTTCAGTTGTGCATTGCAGTCCTTATGCTTACAGTAATTTCACAGAGTCTTTGTGATTTGGGGAGGCATTCTTTTCCAAGTCATAACAGTTTTGAAAATATGAGATACCCTGTAGACAACAGAAATGGTATAGGAGTGGTAAACTGGACTGGAAGTGCCTTTTACCTGCTCAGACTGGCATTTTAAAGACATAGCAATGCTCTGAGGAAGTCAATGCAAGTGGTCTCTGGAAACATCTGTCAATAAGAATCTACTCAACACCCTGATATAAACAGGATAGTGAAGTCCATATGCCTGTCACCACAAACACAAAGGAGGAGAAACAAGAATTAGGTTTTTAATTTTGCTTTATATAAAGAGCTGGTAGGGTGAAGACAAAGTCAACACCCTAAAAGGAGACAAAGGCATGGCTTAGAGCTCATCTCTAGTCAGCTGGTGATATAGGAGGAAAGACAATGGCAGCCAATCATTCCAATGCCTATTCCCTCCAGTCAAGCAGTCAGCCATGTATCTGGAATTGGGATGTCTATGGCATTTTGTCATAGCCTTTACCCTCTTCTACCTTTTCAGGATATCTGTGCTCAGACATTTCTTGAAATCCTTAATCTAGTTAGTAGCTGACAAAAGTTAAACCTTATACTCCTCCAGGACCACCAGGGCTGGAAAATTAACTCAGAACCAACAAGCCATTAACACCGTGTCCATGCTAAGCTAACAATGTGTCTGTGCAGGTTCTGATGTACAATATGAAGTATAAAGTGCTCCCAGCGCATAGATGTAACGGTGCCTCTGTCTATCCTCCATCTATCACTAAAGATGTGAGCAAATGTGGTTTAAAAAAAAACTCTCACAGCCTGTTTTCCTCTGTGCTATTTAAATCACTAATCAAATCATCCATATAAGCTCTCAAAATTAAATGTGGTTTTAAAGGAGATTAGGCCTCAGAAGGGCTGGATTTAAATGTTAATAGCATTACATTAAGAGTTGGTGAAAGGCGAGAAAGCTTACCCATTGCACTTAGCTTTTGCCATTTAGAGATACTTCCATTGAGTAGCTTTTATAATAGCGAATGAGTAGAAACCAATATAAGCATTATCTTTAAATGTCACCGAGATGAGTAATTAAAAGATACGATTGCTCGAGGTCATTTTGCAACAATACAATGGGGTCCCATGAAGTAGCCTATGAACAGGATTTATACGTTCATGTCCAATTATATATTTTGGGTGCAATTCAAGTGAATTTAAATTCAAACATTATGGTTTTTTTTTTTTTTTTTTTTTTTTTTTTTTTTTTTTTTTTTTTTATCTTCACAGTTCTGAGATACTGTGACATCAAATAATTTTAGGTAAAACTACAGTCCCATTATTATTGGTTCCCCCAAAGTCTTAAGATAATTGATATTTCTGCCATCAGAATGGCTCTCACCCATTCTTTCTCACTATTGATTTGGTTTACTATTAAACTCTGTTAAAGTAAGTTTTTAAAGAACACACGAGTGAAAACACAGTCAAGGGCACTGAGGTGAAATACACCTGACTCTGCCCGTGGGTCTGCAGCAAAGTATAAAGTGTCTTCCACTTCATCAGAGTCCTTGAAGTGGGGAGAATGACATCATAGGGTGTAATGCACAAATGGACCCTACTTGAGCCCTGAACGCATGATATTTTTCAGCCTTATGGTGGTGGGAGAGAATGTCTATAGAGCTATGCTGGAGATTTTCATTGTTAATGTTGTTTTGATTTATTGCCAAAAGAAAACATTTTTACCTTGGAATATTTTGGGGAAACTCTTCAAATATCAGTTGGCTGTACCTGTGTGGTTTTGTCCGGAACTGTTAATCTAGTCTAGTCTAGTCTAGTCTACTCTACTCATGTATTTTGTGCCATGCTGATTTTGTTACTATGACTCTATGGTATTATTTGAGATCAATATTGTGATACGTCCAATCTTGCTTTTTCTGTTGTGGACTATGCTGGCATTCGGAGTCTTTCATGCTTCCATTTTAATTTCAGAATTGTTTCTCTAGCCCTGTGGTGAATGTCACTGGGCTTGCACTGAGTCTGTAGATCAATTTCAGCCTTTTCACAGTATGAGTTCTGCCTATCCCCGAGCATTAGAAATCGTCCCATCTTTGTCCCATTGTAACATCTTCAACTGTTTTTTCAATATTTTCAAACTTTCATTCTGGAGCTCCATAGTCTCCTTGGTTAAATTTTTTTCCCTATGTTTTTGTTTTGTTTTCTGGTTTGCGTTGGCTTGTTGGCCGAATTAAGGATATTGTGAATAGGTTTTGTCTTTTATTTTTGTTT
This sequence comes from Rhabdomys pumilio, assembly GCA_030674055.1. NCBI lineage: Eukaryota > Metazoa > Chordata > Mammalia > Rodentia > Muridae > Rhabdomys > Rhabdomys pumilio. Next base: position 146,658,049 of record JANHMN010000001.1, on the reverse strand, counting down.
TTCTGATTTCTTTTTTCAGCAAGTTTTGTTTTAATGTACTGAAAAAGCTACTGATCTTTATGTATTGATTTTGTATTCTACCACTTTGGTGAAAGGCTTTCAAAACTGGGAGTTTGTGATAGAGTCTTGAGGGTCTTTTAAATGCAAGAATGTGTCACCTAGAAATAGTATAAATGTCTTGTCTAACAACATCAACATTGAATTTCCAGGATCAAGCAATTGTTAAACAGGTAAGTTACAGTAAGATGGCAAATAAGAATATAAATGAAGCATATGAAATACAGTAAAGACTGGCACAGTAATTCACTTCTAAAGAAACAGCAACAAAATATTTCAATTCTTAGAAAGCCATATAAATCTCTACCATAATTTTCTATGTTCATCACTATAAATTACCCCAAGTGAGCATCCTTAAACAACCCATTTTATTCTACACTTCCATGGTAAGGAGTTTGCAGAGATCTGGCTGGTGTTGGTGAAGGTGCTGGCTCTCTTGGAAGCTCCACAGAAGCCAGTGCCTTGCCATTTCCAGCCTCTGTAAGCTCCAAGAGATTCTTGACTCAGAGCCCCTTCCTCCATCTCCAAAGCTGGAAGCCTTTGGCTAGATCCACATTACATCCTTCTGCTTCCCTCCTTGGTCTTTGCTTTTGTTTCACTTTTAAGGACCACTATGAGTAAGTAGGTTCTGCCCAGATGATCTAAGATGATCAAGTCAGCTGATCAGCAAATCTCAATTCTATTTGTAACCTTTGTTTGCTTTCACCATGAAACCTGATACAATCACCAGTTCTGAGGATTGTGATGTTAACATCTTCAGTACCATTAATGTGCCCACATTATCCAAGATTCATTCTTAAGTATTTAATATCAATGTATGAGTGCAAGCATCTTACAGAAACTCAGGCAGACTGTCCATCTTCTTCCTAAGATTTGAAATCAAGGTTGTTGGGAATTTGGATATATTTACAACATTGCATAATGTAAAACAAATGTATTTTGTGTTATTTAACAGTCACAATAAATGATTATGTGGTCTAAATGGTCCAGGTTTATCTTGGGCAATAAGCATTATCACTAATGCCAAACACTTAATTGACTGCAAGAAAAATATAGTATTAATGTTCCTTTCATTAAGTCATATAAGAGTATCCTCCCACACTCCTGTGACCTACCCTACCATGTAAACCTCTTGCATCTGGAACTTCTTGTATTTTCAAATTGACAAGCATCTGGTGCATGAACGTGCAGCATCGTATAGTGATGACTTAGAAAGTAAAGCTTTGCATCGTGTGGATGGGAATCTGAAGTGTAAAGATGGGCTATCTTCTATTCATGCCTGTTACATATAAATATGATGTGGGTTAGCCTTAGGATTTGTAACAGGCTAGAAAGTCATTTTCTATGTTTTCTATATATCTATTCTAAATATAGAGAGATTACAGAAATTTATATATAAAATATACATAGAAATATCTCTATATATCTTTTCTAAAAATCCCTTATTGCATCACAGTGACCACTAAGGCCAGTTATAAGAGGCAAAATAAAAGTGTAAGTTAAAGTAGTGATAAGAATGACATAAACCACCCCTTGCTTGGTACTTTTGGCTGAGGCAGACACCTTATCCTGAACCTTCCTAGAGCACTGGTAAGAACTCTCCCCCACAACCCTACACCCCAGAACTGCAACTAGGAGCCTAGGGCACTCTGGACCCATCACCCACTCAAACCCCACCCCTCCGGAAAACCACTCCCCTTCTGCCCTTCACTTGGTCCTTTTGGTTGGGGCAGACACCTAGCAGGTCTGCTCCTGTGAAGACACCATATCCTGAACCATCTTAGAGCAGTGGTGGAACCACTGTACTCAGAGCAGCTGAGGAACCACTGCACTCAGAGCAGAGGAGGAACTAATGCACTTGGAGCAGTGGAGGAACCACTGCACTCAGAACAGCAGGATTTCAGAATCCCAGAAGAAGCCTGAGTCCCAAAAGCTCTTCCATCCAGGAGCTTAGGATCACAGGATCATAGAGACATCTGGACTCTGAGGAGTTCTGATATCTGATATCACAAGCAAGATAACTGGAAAAACAGATTCCAGTCAGAGACAATAAGTACAGGTAGCACTAGAGTTAACCTGATGGTGAAAGGCAAGTGCAAGAATGTAAGCAACAGAAACCAAAGTTACCTGGCATCATCAGAACCCAGTTTTCCTACAATAGCAAGTCTTGGACACCCCATCACACTGAAAAAGCGGGATTCAGATTTAAAATCACTTCTCATGAGGATGATAAAGGACTTTAAAAAGGACATAAACAACTCCCTTAAAGAAATACAGGAGAACACAGGTAAACAAGGAGAAGCCCTTAAAGAGGAAACCCAAAAATTCATTAAAGAATTGCAAGAAAACACAATCAAACAGGTGAAGGAATTAAACAAAACCATCCAGGATATAAAAATGGAAGTAGAAACAATAAAGAAATCACAAAGGGAGACTACCCTGGAGTTAGAAAACCATCCTGGACCTCAAGCTGTACTACAGAGCAATAGTAATAAAATCTGCATGGTATTAGTGCAGAGACAGGCAGGAAGATCAATGAAATAGAATTGAAGACCCAGAAATGAACCCACACACCTATGGTCTCTTGATCTTTGACAAAGGAGCTAAAATCATCCAGTAGAAAAAGGACAGCATTTTTAACAAATGGTGCTGGTTCAACTGGAGGACAACATGTAGAATAATGCAAATCAATCCATTCTTATTCCCTTGTACAAAGCTCAAGTCCAAATGGATAAAGGACCTTCACAGAAAATCAGATACACTGAAACTAATAGAAGAGAAGGTGGGGAAGACCCTTGAATACCTGGGCACAGGGGGAAAGTTCCTGAACAAAACACCAATGGCCCAGGCTCTAAGATCAAGAATTGACAAATGGGACCTCATAAAACTGCAAAGTTTCTATAAAGCAAAGGACACTGTCAATAGGACAAAATGGCAACCAACAGATTGGGAAAAGAACCTTACCAATCCCACATCTGATAGAGGGCTAATATCCAATATATACAAAGAATTTAAGAAATTAGACTCTAGACAACTAAATAACCCTAGGTAAAAAATGGAGTACAGAGCTAAACAAAGAATTCTCAACTGAGAAAACTTGGATGTCCAAGAAGCACCTAAAGAAATGTTCAACATCCTTGGTCATCAGGGAAATGCAAATCAAAAGAACCCTGAAATTCCACCTCACACCAGTCAGAATGGCTAAGATCAAAAACTCAGGTGATAACAGATGCTGGCAAGGATGTAGAAAAAGAGAAACACTCCTACATTGTTGGTGGGATTACAAGATGGTGCAACCACTCTGGAAATCACTCTGGCAGTTCCTCAGAAAATTGGACATAGCATTACCTGAGGACCCAGCTATACCACTCCTGGGCATATACCCAGAAGATGCTCCAACATATAACAAGGACATATGCTCCAGTATGTTCATAGAAGCCTTATTTATAAGAGCCAGAAACTGGAAGGAGCCCAGATGTCCTTCAACAAGGGAATGGATACAGAAAATGTGGTACATTTAGAAAAATGGAGTACTACTCACCTATTAAAAACAATGAATTCATGAAATTCTTAGGTAAGTGGATGGAACTAGAAAATATCATCCTGAGTGAGGTACCCCAATCACAAAAGAACACACATGATATTCACTCACTGATAATTGAATATTAGCCCAGAAGCTCACAATACCCAAGATTAAACTCACAGACCACATGAAGCTCATGAAGAAGGAAGACTAAGTGTGGGTGCTTTGGTCTTTCTTAGAAGGAGTAACAAAATACTCAAGGGAGCAAATATGGAGACAAAGTGTGGGACAGAAACTGAAGGAGGGGCCGTCTGGAGACCATTCCACCTGGGTATTCATCCCATGTGCAGTCACCAAAGGTAGATGCTAATGTGGATGTCAGGAAGTACATGCTGACAGGACCCTGATAGAGCTGTCTCCTTAGAGGTCTGCCAGAGTCTGACACATTCAGAGGCAGACGCTCACAGCTAACCATTGAACTGATCAAGGGGTTCCCAATGGAGGAGTTAAGAGAGAAGGAGCTGAAGGAACTGAAAGCGTTTGTGGCCCCTTGAGGAGAGCAACAATACCAACTAACCAGATCTCCCAGGGTCTAAACCACCAGCCTGGGAGCACATAGTGAGGGACCCATGGCTCCAGCTTTATATGTAGGGGAGGATGGCCTTGTCGGGCATAGGTGGGAGAGATCCTTGGTCCCATGAAGGCTGGATGCCGAGTGTGGGAGAATTCGAGGGTGGAGAGGTGGGAGTTGAGTCACATCCTCATGGAAGCAGAAGAGGTGGGATGGAATATGTGGTTCCAGGGCAAGGGGAAATGAGGTAAGGGGATAACATCTGAAATGTAAATAAAATGTCCAAAAAAAAAAAAAAAAGAAAGAAAGAAAGAAAGAAAGAAAGAAAGAAAGAAAGAAACCAAGCATTTCTCCATACTGTCACAAAGTACTTTTTATGTGCTTTTTCTTATATATCATAGCATCTCTTTTGACCAACTGAATTATAAGTTTCTTCATCTTTAAATGGATCAATTGAATTATAAAATAAGCTAAGATATAAAATTCTACATAAAATTAGCTGTAGAAATGAACTTAATCTTAGACTCAGTTCATGATGGATATCTCTTTACAGGTAGGCAGCTCAGGAAGAAAACCTATAATGAGAATTCTGGAATTTTGGTTTTCTAAAAAAAAAAAATAATAAAAATAAAAATAAAAATAAAAAACCCACAAATATAATAAGAATATGTTTTCTGTTTTAATCCCAGGTGTGGGGACATGGGGCTACTTTGCAGAAACTGACTATAATTTGTCTGGTGCTCTACAAGAGGCGTGGTTTTGCCAGCTGCAGATAGTTTCTGTGATTGTGTGATGTTTGGAATTATGGGAACTTTTCAGAGGATATATAAATGCAGCAGCCCCAAGAGGTATAGTTGGTGCTTGATGGTCATTTGGGGGCAGGTGAGTTGTTTGTGATTTGTTAATAATTGTACTCAAAGAAAAAAAACAAAGGAAAGAAATAAGATTTAGGGTTCTCTATCTCTTTATCTTCCCTTCATCATTCTTAATAAAGGCTGGGGAAAAGAAGAACCCACAAAGTCAAAAAGACTAGCAACAGGCAACATTATAGACTTGCATTGGGCGAGTTAAATAAGCATGGTGGCATCCTCTTAAGCTGAATGCAAAGGAAATGACTCTATCCTGTGACCCAGAGAAGGTCAAAAAGACAACAGGTATGTATCAGAGTACCTACGCCATAGTAACATTGCTGTACTTACCAGAGTACCTAGTCACAGTTGACATTATTGTATGTATCTGAGTACCTAAGTCACAGTAACATTGTTGAAGTAGAGTGGGAAATAGCAGCTGCAACTGTAATGTTTTAGCTAAAAATACACTGTTCTGATACCTTTTACATAGATTTGTCTTTTATATGAGTGGAAACTTGATGAGCGTCAGACACTAAGCTGTATTGCAGTACAGGCAGGATCTTGAAGCATTCTTTACCCAGAGGGAATTCATTAAACTGTTTCATTGGTGAATGGTGTGTGTGTGTGTGTGTGTGTGTGTGTGTGTGTGTGTGTGTGTGTGT
>JANHMN010000001.1:146626280-146652375 GCA_030674055.1 Rhabdomys pumilio | reverse complement strand
TCCAGAACTTTGAGTGAGTCAATACTTGTAAAACCCCAGCAGAGTGCCTGCTGAGTCATATGCACTCAGTAAATGTTTTCATGACTAAAACACAGTGAAATTTCAAATTCGGCAGAGCCTGGGAGCTATGGGCAGAGAGTTGCAGACTTGAGAACACTGATTGCTTCTTAAGAATAATTTGCAACAATGAGAGAAGATTTTCTTAAGACCAAACACGTATCTTTAAAACAAACTTTTAATGTAACCAACATACCATCTGTAACATAGCAAACAAGAGAAAAGCAAAGAAAAAGACAAGATGCATTGTGGGTTAGCATCAGTGTAAGTGAGGCCACACCGCATCAGCTTTCAAACACAAGGTCACTGACTTGAGAAAACTCTTGACTTGTCATGGTTTATAAGAAACAGCAAAGAGCATGTTTGGCTCAGCACACAGGAGACATTCAAAGGGAGAATAGAATGGTTTTCTTTACTCCTGGAATCAATCATAACTGTCAGAAACACATTGCTTTATTAATGTCCCATTGATTTTCCAATGTAGTTGGTCTTAGATTTTTAATTTTCCAGTGTACATTCTTAGATTGTTCCAGTATATAGACAAAATGGATTCGATAACAGAAGTTCATTAAAATGAAAATATACAGATTAGTGATTTCTTAAAGGAAAATGATGCAAACTGAACGTTCTCTATTATATTCAGGGTGATATTTATGAGAGAAAGGTAGAGCCAGGCATTTGAAACCTTTCTTATTCAAAAGAAGCAAAATAATAATAACCACAGAGAAAGTATTAATTTGAGGGGTAGTGCCAACATAAATTAATAAATTAACCCAATAATACCCTTTTGTCTGTTTATTATTTCTAGAAGCCAACTGGTAGAAACTGAAAACGTTTAAGCAACGCCCTATTCCAGAATTCTAGTCTTCTATCTTAGGTCCTCCCACACAGCCAGATCCGCCAATCCACAAGAGTGGAAATGGTGATTCAAATAGGATGGGTTTCTCCCTTGCATCCTTCAGTGACTAGGGTGAATGTCACTGGCCTGGAAGACTCCCCCACTAGACTATCATCTCCCTGTCGCCTGTGATCTTCTTTAGTCTCCTCGGGGGGAGAGTGTGTTTGGCAGTCCTGCTCAGAACTACTCCAGACGTAGCCAGGTAGAGTCACATGGCTGTCAATCTGTCTGCAGGCATTCTTGGTGGGTTTGGCAGAGATGAGCACCATGCGCGTGCTTGGCCCCATCTGTGACTGGCTGCTGGTGCTGTGAGTGACAGTGGTGAGAACCGAGCCGTACCTATGGCCGCCACAAGGAGGCGCCCTTTTCCAGTCGATAGACAGATTCCATCGAGTCCAGGTCTTCTTCACCTCAGCCTGCACCTACAGCGCCAGAAACACGCATCCTATCAGAAACCAAAAAGGAGCCCCGCACCCGGGTCTTGAAGAGCTTTGCTTAGATTTCAATGATAATGATAGTAGCTACTGGTTGGGTTCTTCTCGGTGCCAGGGACTCTAAACTCTGTGTGTTCTGTACACCTCAAAAGCCCTTCCCATTCATGTTATTTTAGAATTTAAATGAGAACTCAAGTGCCACTGATACAAATAACTGTCTTATCAAAAAGAAGAAAGAGAATTCTGGGTCTGAGGAGGAATAAGAGATAAACAGTGAAAGTAGGAAGCACAGGACACTGCATGTGACACTTCCATCTAAACCTTGCTCTGAAGAGGCCAAAGCGTACCTGATAAAATCCCCCAACTCCTTTCTTCAAACATTTACTGCAAAAGACCTACAAATTGTCCTGATACTCATAACTTATACTCTCCTCTCCCTCTCTCCCCTCCTTCTCCTCTCCATCCCCCTTCCCCTCCCTCTCCCTCTCCCTGGCCCTAGTCATCCCTTTGTGTTGTAGCCATCAAGAGGCTGGGACTTCTGCTTTCCTGTCTCTGTGCAAGGGTGGTGTCTTAACTGAGCTGACACAGACAGCTAACCATGACCCCTGAACCCCAAACAGCTCTTGTCTGTGCTTTTCTGTGTCTGACTCTGAGCCTCCAAACACCAGCCTCCCAAATTCTTTTTTTTTTAAGTTCTCTCTGCTGGGGTTGAGAACATAGATCAGCTCTTTGCCCCAACTCTCAGTAGCTAGTGAATGAATTCTGATACCACCCAAGGCAGATGTTAAGGAAGATACTCAGCTGGGAATGAAACTGTCCCACTAGGCTACCGATCTGTGTGAGCAAACAGGAGGGAGGAAAATAAATAAATAAATAAACAAACAAACAAACAAACAAATAAGGTAAGAGATAGAAAAGCAGGCACTACGTCCCCAGTCTGACTACATAGGGATCTGGACTTCATGAAACTACCTCACTAGGCTATCAATCTGTGTGAGCAAACAGGAGGGAGGAAAATAAATAAATAAATAAACAAATAAGGTAAGAGATAGAAAAGCAGACACTACGTCAGCAGTCTGACTACATGGGGATCTGGACTTCATGCCTGCTACCAAAGTGTCTTATGGACTGACTCTTCCCTGAGAGCAGCAGGGGAAGCAAAGACTCAAGGGAACAAAAGCTTGTAAGTTGGTGTCACCTGAAGGAATAAATAAATAATAAACAAACAGACCAACCAAACACTGGCACACTTAGCCCTGCTGCAAATTAAGGTAAAAACAACCCAGCAGTAAATCAGGGCATTGCTAAGTTGGAGCTCAAGCTCCTTATGCAGGGACCAACATCCCGCAGAATCCAACGCGCTTGGGAGCACCTGGTGACCTACTGCAGTAACAAGCTCCTTGTTCTCCTGGGACCTGGTGTGAGTCGGAAATATGAGGAAAAAAAGAGAAACCGTGCAACAGCTGAGCTCCAGGGTCATGTCCCTCATCCACACGTTATGTAATGTATAGTTCCTTCTCTCAGCAAACTTCCAAATAGATTAAAATGACCCCATCCTCAGCTTGTAGCATAAAACGTACCTGTTTTGACTGAATTTAACTTATTTTCATTTTGATTCATCCTAAGGAACGTTACTGACTATATTTATAGAACTTGGTGAAGACCAAAGGTCTTAGTATTAAGCAGCATTGATTTAGAATTAATAAGATAACAAGCACCCTACCCACTGGGAAAGGGCTCAGGGTTATGAGTTTGGGTCTTTTGCTCTTAGAGATGTGAGCTTCTACTCCTGCCATCCATCACAGGATGGTGTAACAGGAAGACTCTGCTCACATATGGCCTCCTTGACATTAGACAGTCCCAAGGAGCAGACCTCTCCTCTTTATAAATTACCACATTTCTGTGTTCTGTCATAAAGGCACAAAATGGGTTAGAACAGATGTTAATTTGTGGCAACCCTTCAGAGGCCCCTGGCATCTTCACACTTACCTCTCCATTGCAGTAGCAATAAACAATAGACACGAAGAATCCCTGGAGAGAAAAAGAGGATGTGAGCCGGGCAGCAATTAGTGAAACCCACAGTAGAAAGACACAAGAATTGTGTCAAAATTCACCAGCTGGCTCTTGATGATTTCCTCCAAAAATTACACAAATTATTTTCTCCTGGCATTTCCCAATGTTTGTGTTTATATTACATTTATTTGTGAGCTTCCCATGGTTTCAGCCAAACCAAACAAATAACTAAGCTAATCAGAGGTGCACAAAGAACCAATTCCTATTATGCTGTTTTGTGTATATTGCTGCTCGAAGATCGCAAAGAACTCATCCCCTGCTTGGTAAAATAGGTTCATATACTTTAAATGCTAGAAGCTACCAACATAGAATACTATGTGATTACTATACTATATGAGAGCACGAAGAATGTTTCCCTTGACTATGAAGTATCTATTGGGTTTAAATGCTGTGCTAAGAGTGACTGATTCAGCATGATGGGGTGGGAATGTGAACAAGACAGGACTGGGAGGGAAGAAACCAGGATAAAATATAAGCCAACAAGCACATGAAAAATACAAGGTGATAAGGGTCTTACAGGTAAAATCAATGCCACAGGAAACAATTGGGAAAGTGTATCACATCAGAAACTCAGCTAAGACTTCTCTGTGGTGACATTTAAGCTGATCAGAGTGACAAGAACAAGATGCCAACGGGATGAAGATGAGGAAGGTGGGCAAGATAGGAAGTGACATTCAGGGACGAAAAGCAGAGTGTGACACCCCACCGCTCACCCCAATCACAAGTGCTGAAGCCATGTCCCTTGAGTTTAGTGAAAGATCTGGTGAGTGTTGGCAGGCTCCAGCCCATGCAGGACTATGCATGGAGAAAAACAGCACTCACTTGATACTGGGCGCACCAGGAAACCATTGGATATTTTTTGGCCAGTAAGTAATACCACCAACTGTAATAGCTTCAGTTATTCAGGCTGTTGTGAAGTGATGCTCCCTGTGTTAGAGATTCTGCAGCCTTCTTAGGACTTTGTGGCTGTGGAGAGTTTGAATGTTGCTGACTAAGAGCCCAGACCATCTCAGGCCATCTTCAACTCCCTGAAGAATCATTTGTTACCCACCTTGTAGCAAACCTACATCATTTTAACCATCAAGTAAAGCCTCCAGAATGTGTTTATTTAACAAACCACTAGCTTCCGAGGACCAAGAGCTAAGAACACCATCAGGTTTCATCTGAAATCTATAGTGGAGAGTTTGGGTCTTTGTCAGAACTCACCTAGCTGATGTCTCTCCACCAACATATTTGATGTGCTTTATGACTTCCTTCCATTCTTTGATTACGAAACACTCACGTAGTCACTTCCATGAGGGTAATTTCAATCCCTTCTCTCTAGAATTTGTCTCAAACTCTGTTACTCTGGAATAAATATATCACTAGACTTGAGGTTGGGGGAGGGAGGCAGAGTGAAGACTGATCCATCTGCGAGGTTACAGTCATCCTCTTCACATTGAGATGAGGTGGATAGTGGCAACCTCTTCCTCCGTTTACCTTTCTTTCCTGTCTCCCTGTTTCCTGCCTTTGTCTTCTTTTAATTTCATTTATTTTCCATATACACATCGAAATGACTGACTCTGCCCTGCAGCAGTGGTGTGCTCTCCAACAAGGTACCTTCTTATCTTGCTACCCAGACTTATCCTTCTGCCAAACAGCTCCATACTGGTTCTTTCTGAGTCAGAGAATTAACCTGACCCCTAGGAAGAAATGCAATAAGAGCCAGAAAAATAGTGTCCTCTCCTGGCCCTCAGCAAATAGGTATACCAAGTCAAAGAGAAGGGCAGAGAAAGGGGTCAAGGACATGAACAAACGTAATCACAAGTCCCAGGCTAGAAGCGCTGCTGGTCACCTGGAAGGAGTTGAAGAAGAGCTCGAAGTGCATGCGGATCTCCCACCAGAGCCCCGAGAACGAGTGTGGCTGGCAGATGAACACGATGTAATGCACGCCAAAAACCAGCACCAGGACCAGGGTTGACTTAGCCAGTTTCCTGGAAGAGAAGATGAGGTTTTCTATTAACAACCTCAGAAGCCTTCAGGAGAAGCAGCTTGTTGGCAAAATGAGCATTAGTGATAGAGAAACTGACTCCTCAGCTGCTGCTGGGCCAGCTACTTTCCTTCCTCCACATTCATGGGTATTTTGTATGGATTGGTTGGGCTGTGTGTGTGTGTGCTTATGTGTATGCATGTGTATGTGAGTGTATGTATATATGTGTGTGTTTGTGGTGTGTGTGTGTATGTGAGTGTGTGTGTACATGTGTGTTTGTGGTGTGAGGTGGTGTCTGTGTGTGTGTGTGTGTGTGCATGTATGTGTGTGTATGTGTGTGTATGTGTGTATTGTGTATGTGTGTGTTTGTGGTGTGTGTGTGGTATGTATGTGTGTATTGTGTATGTATGTGTTTGTGGTATGTGTATGTGTATATGTATATATATGTATAAATGTATGTGTGTGTTGTGTATGTGTGTGTTGTGTATGTGTGTGTTTGTGGTGTGTGTGCATATGTATTGTGGGGGGGGTATGGTATGTGTGTGTAGATGTATGGTGTGGGATGTATGTGTGTGTAGGAGATTGCTGTAATGAGCAAATGGAAAACAGGTTTGAGACAGGTTGATGACCAAAGAAAACATCCATTTTAGGTTGGGTCTGAGTTCCTTGATCTCGATATCTAAGTGTACAGTCACAGTTTTCTGTATGCACCATAAAAAGGCAGGGTTGTAAACAAAGAGTAAATGATCCTATTGTGAGAATAAGAATACACAATAGATGATTGGCCAGATTAGCTGAAGAATGTTTCAAAATATCAGACATAAAATAAATGATCTGTATCTTGGTAAATACAAACTGTTGTGAGCTAGCATAAGAGAAAATTAGCTACAATCAACTTGGCTTGCTTAAACTTTGTCAATCAATAACAAAAGAATTACTGGTGTGGAGTTAGGATGAATTTGTGGAAAGAAAGATGGGAAATGTTCAGTCGGGTATGGGTTTAAAAAGAAGAATACGTAATCAGTGATCATGTACCTTCCCTTTGTGTGATGATTTTAATCTGTTTTTGAAGGATATGTTTTTGTAGTGACTGTTTGGGGAGAATGTGTAACTTGTGGCTGCTAGTGATTATTTTTGGAGAATATGTAATTTGTGGCTATGAGCAATTATTTTAGAGAATATGTAACTTATGGCAATGAGTGATCATTTTAAAGAACATGAAACGTAGCTATGAGTGATTATTTTTGGAGAATATGTGGCTATGAGTGATCTTTTTACTTATGTAGAGCATTTTATCTTAGGTGGCATAAAAAAGATAAGAGAAAAAATAAGATGTGAAAATTTTGAGCATGTTTCAACGATAAGATGTGTGTGTGTGTGTGTGTGTGTGTGTGTGTGTGTGTGTGTGTGTGTTGTGTATTATGTATGGTCTATGTAATACATGCATATGAGTGTGCAGGTGCACAGGCCCTGGCACTAACATACAAAAGCCTGAGTAGGATACTTAGTATCTTGCTGTACTTCTCTCTACCTTGTTTTTTTGAGACAGAGTCTCTCATTGACCCTGAAGCTCACCATTAAATCACAGCTGGCTGACCAGTGAGCTCTCATGGTCTGTCTGTGTCTACTCCCCACTGCTGTGTTGCAGGTATGTGCAGCCATGCCCAGCTCTGCACACATGCTGGGGATCCAGGCTTGGGTCCTCATGCTTGCAGAGCAAGTGTTCCTCCCCACTGAGCGATATCTCCCCAGGTCTGCTTCTTGTCACTGTATAGTAAGTAAGGCCATTGATTCTCACTTCCCATAAGCAGTATCCGCTAAGCCTCTCTAATCTCACATCTCCTTGATGATCAGATGCTGTTTTTAAAAGTCATTAAGTGCCTTTGTCACTGCACTAAGTCACCTTTAATTCTGTGTCTGGAACTTACTGCAGCATTTCCTCCATTTACACCTGAGGCTCATAAAACATTAGGGAAGAAGAAACAGGAAACTGTAAGAACCAGAAGACCAGGAAGTCTGCTGCAAGACTGCTTTCTGTATAAGACAAGGAAGCCACACCTATGGAGTCTCAACAATATGGCTGCCTAAATAAGACTTGAACAAATCCAAAACCAGTTGACATTCCAACATGGATGGGGAGAAATCCCATGAGACCCCCATCCCTGGATGAAGATCTATGGGCACCTAATGGCTGCTGAGAGACAGAATCAGTCTTCCCCAGGGATGAGCCCTCTGATGTTATCCAATACCAACCGGTCAACCCTAAAAACATACACACATGAGCAATAATAAACAGATTCAGCAGGTTATATCTATATATTCACTTCTCTGTGTGCAATAAGAATTAAGAAATGTTAATGATAATTAATAATAACAAGGAAAAGAGTTTTCTTTGAAATTTGAGATTGAGTGGGAGAAGCATAGGCAGGAGAAGGGGAGAATGGTGTAAATATGGTACCTATAGACAAAATTTTAAATTTTAATTTAATTTTAAAAATCAACTACTCCTGGAGATAGATCACAATTCCTTATGAGCTAATGTGGTCAGTCCTTCCTTATGAGCTAATAGTGTCAGTCCTCCCCATGGTACTATTTCATTATCTATCTATGTCTGTCTGTCTATCTATTTATCTAGTTTTGAGAAAGGGTCTCATTGTGTAACTCTGGCTGGCCTGCACCTCACTATGCAAAGCAGACACTCCTCAAACTCACAGGGACCTTGCCTCCTGTCTCTGTCTCTGCCTCAATGCTGTCTCAGTGCCACAGTTAAAGACATGAGCCATCCCTGCCTTGTTCCAGCCTCACCCTAATGCTCTTGTATATTTGAAGCAATCGTGTGTTTTCCAGTATGATGGTGATGTTTAGTTTTAGGTGTCAGCTTGACTAAGGATGGTATTTTTAAAAAACTGGTAAAACATTCTTTTTGATGTGCTGTGAAGGTTCCACCAAAGGAGCTGGGTACACAAGTAGCTAGGCGCAATATGGAAGGTCTGCCCTCAGTGGGTCGGGCTCCACCAACCGCCTAGGGCTCACTACTTAGTATTCAGAAGGACAAGTACAGGCAGGCTTATCAGTGTTTCTGTAGTGAATGAAATGTACTAATGTGGAATTCTAAGACTGAAGGAACTGGAGGCAAGACTCGTGATGAGGCCTGAGAACAGTGGATCACAGCCCACAGGCTGTAGGGGAAATGGTAAGTGAGGGGCCTGTAACTTAACAGTACCAAGGGCCAGAAGGCAGAGCAAAGGTTGGTATGCTTTTCCTCTTCTGCATCTGGAACATTACTCACTTGCCTTCACCCTTCCAGGCTCTGCAGCCTTTGGATCTGAGACTTATACCGGTAGGCTGCTGAGCTGTTTGGTATCCTTCTGGGATGGAGGGCTATACTGTTTGTTTCCTTACTTGTAAGACTTAGGACTTAAATAGAGACCTGGAACTATGGCTTGCTGAAGGCTTGCCACAGGCCTTCTCAGCCTCTAGAGCCACAAGAATGAGTTGAGCAAGTGCTGTCCACCTACCTATAACTACCTATCTGCTCATAAATCTATCTGCCTACACACCTGTGCACAACTCTATTGATATTTCTGAGAGAACCCTGTCCCCCACAGATAGGCTTAGTCTAAAATGGCCCCCAACTAATCCCACCTTTTGCTAATGTGCCCTTGTCAGTCCTTTCCCTGAGTAAAGTCAGGCTGAGGACTTTCTTCTAGTAGACTATGCCAACAGTGATGGAATGCTGCTTCTGTGTTGGTACTGCCTAAGACTCTAACTGCCATCTTCCTAGCCCACTATAGTAAGACAAGCTGCCACGTTGTGAGCTATTCTACTGAAAAGCTCGTGTGGCAAGAAACAATAGTAACTGGACATCAGTCAATAAGCACCCAAATCTACCAGTAGTCACATGGACTCAGGTATATACTCCCCAGTCCAAGTTCTCCATGATCCCATCACTCTGACTGATGTTTCAGTTGCAGCCTGGTGACAGCCAGAAACAGAGGGCCAGCATCCAGATTCCTGACCTACAGATAACGAAATGGAAAATGTGATATTGAAAGCCACTGAGCCATTCCTTTTGTCACCAAGATACCAAGTACAGCATCTTCCAGTTTGCGGAGACTTGTTTTAATTGTACTTCTGTTCCAATAAATGACCAAATATATGGCCCACTGCTTCCTTGTTTCTCAAATGCCCCCCTTTGTGAATGATTTACACCAAGAATCTTGAACAACTTAGTCTTCTGTCCTTGCTAGTCTCTTCCTCTAGATGCATTATTTATTTATTATTTTTCTTCTTGGGAACAAGTTGTGTGAGTGAGTCAAGATCTCGATAGCTAAGACTAAAGAGAAATAGATTTGGAATCTAACCTTTATGTTTGACAGCTATGGAATTCTGATTCATTTATCCAGTCTTTCAGATAAGTGAGGCAGGGTCCACAAGCCCGTAAAGGCTTTACTATCTCAAGGCTTTCTGGGAGTCACCATTCCTACCAGTACACTTCCTATCATAGCCTGCTTCCTAGAGTGCCCACAGGTTCTCATGGAGGTGTCCAGCTCATATGTCTGGAGTTGTCTACTTCCTTCATTGCCCATAGTGTCTCAGCAGTGTCCAAATCATGTTCCCTAACTACTCAGTTATCTGCCCCTCACTTTGTAGCGTGTGGGCTTTTCTCATCCACTGGAATGAGCCCCAACTTGTCTTGCCTACAGTTCCTTCAGTCTTAGAATTCCACATTAGCTCATTCCATTCAAGCTATCACTGTGATAAGCAGCAGATCTCTCGGACCTGACTAACACTCTCAGCTCTCCGAACCTGCCTGTACTTGTCCTCCTTCCAAAGACTGAGCAGTGAGCCCCCGAGCTCCTGTGACTATAAGACTGGGAACAATGCTATGAACACCTAAGGCATTTTGATATGGTCTAGTTAGATTCAGGAATTGCATTAACTGCACTTTCACAGCCTTGAGACTCTTGTCTAACATCTCTCGGAGAAGAAAATTGCATTCTGTTTTTAAGATGCAGTGTAAATCCCCCTGGAGAGTACTTTCAGAATCAAGCTAACTTTGATCGTTCCTACTTTTGTAGCTGGGAAGCAAAACTGAGGTTCAAATGTAAAATTAAATCAGAGCAATAGATTATAAAATGGTCACAAATGCAAAAGTTTTGTCACTGTTCAGTTTAATATAGATCAGAGAAAAACTGCACTAGGCAATAAAATCCATTTGATAACCTATTAGGTCTGTCTTTCCAGTTTTCTCCTCCTGCCTATGACTAAGCTGTTTTATAGTTCTATGGGGGATAAGGGATCGTCTATAAAAACAGTAATTGGATTAACCTTCAGTGTATTGTATAACAAAGTACCACAAAGTTACTGCCTTAAATGATACCCACTTACTCCACTGCTACAAATACATATTAGCATAGTTGGGTCTTATACTCCAGGATCTCAAGACTGAATTCAAGGTTTCAGCTAAGGCTTGGTTCGAAGCTGGTCCTAAGGTTTCCTTGTAAACTCATTCAGATTTCTAAAGACCTCCATTGAATTTGTAGGTTTGTCTTCTGGCTCTCAGCCAAGAGTCACTTGGATCCCACGGGCTACCTGTAAATTCAAACTACAGGCCCTCTCAGACTCCCAGGATGGTGTCTCTGTAAAATATTGTAAGAGTGACTAGTCCTCTTTCTTTATCATTTAATGTAACCTAATCATGGAGAGATCAACAAAGTTAGCATAAACCTTGCCCGCATTTAAGGTCTAGGTGACAGGTATTGCACATAACACATAAGCAATACAAGAAAAAAAAAAAAAAGAAAGAAAAAAAAAAAACGAGTGATTCTAGGGACCAGCATAGGCATCTGCCTACCACAGTAAAGCAAGTGATTCCAGACCACTGAAATGCAAATCGTATGCAGCAGGCTGTAGACGCCACTGACCGTAGCCTTGTAGACACTAACAAGCTTTGCAGTTTGCATCCATTTATGTATTCATTCCAGGATGCATCACTTAACTACATGTTCTCTTTTGAACCACGTGAAACGTTTCTTCCCTTGCTTCATTAATTATGGAATTAAATAAAATGTTTGAACTGTGTTTACTTTTATATATAAGCCATTATTATATCCCCTCTTAGAGTTTATCCTGCAGAGCATATGACTAGCAAGTGTACACACAGGTCATTATCTGTCTACTCATAGCAGATTATTGGGCACCAGCAATTCTGGGCACTGATGTTTATCAGTGACCATATGCTCGCTCACACTTACTGGACAGCTTTATAGCTTGACTTTCTACAAAGATACAGCTGCCTCATGAGACAATCCTGGCATGTGGCAACTGACATGAGTTTTCTGGCTTGCTTGGAGTATGGTGACAGTTCCATAGACAACAGAAGTGCAAAGGAGTCAAGTGCTATGAGGACATGGTATCTGGTTTAGAAAACAGATGTGCAGTCCTCAAAGTATCTGGCCCTCATTGTTCTCCAAGTAAATGAGTATGGAAGAGTGTCTAGTCTTCTTTGATGAATCATATTTAGTTAAAACAAACAACAACAACAACAAAAAGACAGGCTTCATGCTCCTGTGTATCCTAAGCCTTTTTCAGCCCCTCCTGCCCTGAAATGAAGCTTTCTCTCATGTCTATGTAAATAATGTATATAGTTTTATATATGCATTTCTTCATGCATTTTCCTCACTTCAAGAAAGAGATTCTGCAAGATCCCAGTCACTTTGTCTCCCTTCCTTACTTCCTCTCTGCCTTCTTGCAAATGAAACTGTTAGAAATTTCAGACCATACTACTGTAGCAAACTGTAGTCACCTCACTTCTTGTAAGAAAAACATGTTATCATTTCCAGCTGTGGATAGAAGCCCAAAGAAGTAAAATATTCACGGAAAATTGTTCCTTTAAGTCTGTCTGCTTTGCTGTCATGCTGTATTAGTTTTATCCTAAACATTAAATATGATGTTTGTTTGACAGTGAACAACAAGTCCAGTCAGAGGAGACAGTCAAGTGTTCTTGTCAGTGAACTCTTTCACACTTTTATTTTTCAAGTTCTGAAACTCCCCTTACTTGTTAAAGTAAATTAAGGTATAAAAGACTCATTATTGGACGTTGACTTATTTACTGATTTACTTAAAGCACTTGCGAGTGCTGCCTGTTTACCAAGCACAACATCACTTGCTACCTAGAACAGAATGACCTGAGAGGATGGCGGAAACAATGGGTCATTTCTCTCATCAACCTGCTGACTGCCATATACACTACTGTAAAACCCGGCTTGCTTGCCAGCCCTACCTTGTGGCTTTCAGGTATAAAATGAAAATACAAACTGGACTCAGGATAGAAGCCTTGCAGGAGCTATCCTGGCTTTGGTCCATTGGTGACGTTTTCTCTCTTCCACTCCCACTGGCATCAGAGTGCTTACTCTAGAAGGATTCTGTAAACATTTCTGGAGGCCCCAGTGAGATCTCTTTCACCAAGACCCCAGTTAGTCTAGAGAGGCTGCATCTCCCAGGCCTCTCAGCTGACTGAAAGTTTTTAGAACTGGAATCATGAACCCCCAATGGGATTCCAGGAAATTTGAAAGACTTGTCTAATGCTACACAAAAAAATTAAAGTTGCAGGTGCCACTCTGTGAATAAACCCCACAGGCACACCAAGGCTGCTGTGAACTGTGAGATCTGACCCAGTCCAACCTCTGAAACTTACTGTCTCAAAACAACTTCAGAATGAAGACAGCAGTTCAGCTCCTACTCTGCCTCCTGATGTCCTTCTAATCCTATGGATACACATCCATTGATCACCCCTTGGACCTCATCATACTTTGGAGGAACTGCCCACACCAGTAAAACAGACTGATTCTGTTTATAGATGGCCCTTTCTAGTGACAGCCTATGGACAGGTGACCAGATGACAAAAGAATGATTATGAATTGTGAGAAGCCTATTGGTAAATAATGGTTATATTGGTTATAAATGATAATTGGTTGATATTGATAATATTAAGTAGTATCTTAATATTGGTAATACATAGACTTTGCCATGATAGGTTCCTGGAAAAGATCTCCCACAATGTGACAAGGAGTTAAAGCCACCATGGAACTTTAGGGATGGGGAAACAAGGACAAATATTATAGGAACTGACCATAGAAAGCTCTTCATCTGATGAACACATCTTAAAATGCTGTCTTTAATAAATGCCAGCCGTGTGCTCCTTTGCTTATGTCAGGATTGCTACATATACTTATGTGCAACTCTAGGGTTACTTACCCTAGAATAGGAATAGATAATCAAAACCTGACCAGCAAAAGGAAAGGGACATGTTTGGTTTACAGGGCCATCTATTCTAGACTAATTAAAAGAACAGTAGCTCCCAGTGCTACCTACTGCATCTGCTCCAATGGTAATTACATCTGATACCCAGGATACAGTTGCAGATGGTATCCTTGACCCCTAACTTAGATGTGCTCACAGCAAGCAAAGTCCAACAGCCCTTACATCCATAAGATTGAAGAAATCAGAGAACTCCTGTACTTTTGCCAGTCCTTCTGGGAATGGAGGGTTCATGACCACTGATGCCTCTGCAATAAGACATCCATAAGTTCATGATAGCCAGCTCTCTCTCAGACCAAGTAGAATGCAGATATTGTTCAGGAAAGCTTAGTCACCCTTCAGAATGAAATAGATTTACTGGCAACAATGGTCCTCCAAAATCCTGGAGGATTAACACTGAACAGGGAGACAGGAATAGTGTGAGAAAATGCCAAAGGGGTATTTAAAAGGATTCAGGCTAGAAGCACAGCCAAGAGGCACTGCAGATGCCGTTCCAGTACCAACCCATTTCTTTTAAGATAGATCCGTATGGTGTTGTAGAAGATGAAAAGAAGAGATTGGCATAAATCAATTATTATGATTTATAAGAAATCAATTATTAGATACTGATTTATTGATTTCTTT
Organism: Rhabdomys pumilio; assembly: GCA_030674055.1. Lineage (NCBI taxonomy): Eukaryota > Metazoa > Chordata > Mammalia > Rodentia > Muridae > Rhabdomys > Rhabdomys pumilio. The sequence continues at coordinate 146,637,998 of JANHMN010000001.1, read as the reverse complement.
AGCCGTTTGCTTAAAGGATCGCTTATGCTTCTTACTATTTGACAAGGTCTTGCTACCTAGACAGAGTAATGCTGGAGAAATTGCTGAAACAACAGGTGATTGCCCTTAACACCTGCCGACTGCCATAGATGCAACTGTAAAATCTTGTTTCTTTACCTGCCCTACCTTTGGGCTTTTTAATATAAAATGAGAAAACTAACTGGGCCCAGGATCAAAGCCTTTCCAAGGTTATTCTGTCTTCGGTCCCCTGATGATATGTCCTCTCTTTCACTCTCATTACTGTACAACGCTTATTCCAGAAGGATTCCCAAAAGAAGAGGAACTGAGTTGTAATTTAAGGGGAAAATGCTCACCATCCCCGGCTACATCTCATAGACTTGTTGTCTGCATGTTGACTTTGTTTTAAAATAACCTGAAGTAAACCATCCTTCATACACCACTGAGAAAAATGGGGTTAAGGGCTTTTTATAGCTGCTGGTTTGTAAATCAGAATGAGGCTGCCAATCAGAATCATGCCTGCTTGCATGCCACCATGCTTTCCACCATGATGACAACAGACTAGACCCCTGAACTGTAAGTTAGCCCCAACTAAAGTGTTGCTGTGGTCATGGCATCTTTTCACAGCAATAGAAACCCTAAGATGTACAAATTTAAGTAGTCCACTCTCAAATTAAGACTAACACTACTGAAACAAGAACACAAATTTCATCTTCCCAAGTCTGCTTTAGAAGTAAGGTTTTGATAACCTGTGCTCAAAAACAGAAACTAAACTGAATTTCCAAATGGTTGCTGAGTAGTTTCTCAAATAAGAAAAACATCTCCCATTGTGTGTTTCTATGTGGCTTAACTCTGGACACCATTAGGAATACCAAATGTGTTTCAGCTATGGAAAAATAGCCAGGTAGCTAAAAACCTACGTTCCCTAAGTCCTATGAGTCAAGACCTTCTCTAATGAACAACTTTGAAATTTAAAATATTTCTGGACATCTGATTATTTAAGTTATTCTGAATTCTGAATAGCAGCTTACTTAAATTATTAATAAATTGTTCTCCTCAATTAATTTAAGAAACAATTCCTTTGGAATTTTTAGGTGTTATTCATCATCCTCCTTCCTTACCCAAGTTTCTCAAAACTCTTGGGCAACTTTTTCAAAGAAGTTCAACTTCATGTCATTTACAACTATATAAATAAGCATCCTGCATTCAGAACTAGAAATCTACAACAATCGTAAACATAATCACACTTTTCACTTTATGGAAAAGAATAAAAGGTTATTTATATCCCCCACACCGTGCCATTATTTTTGGTCTACATAACACAAGACAAGCTATCTTAGTACAGCATAGGCCTTTTCCCATAGATTCTTAGACACAATGTATATCACAGTGCTCCCACTGAGCATTGTTGGAGTTGAACGCTGCAGGTTTGTTCACACTGTGCATCCTATAAAGTCCCAGCCAACCCCGTAGTCTTTGCTGCTGGACAGCAGGGTCTGGCTACGTGTCAGAGGGGAAGGAATCTGCAAAAGCTTGGAGAATGCTTGTGAGATAAAAATCAAAATGCTGAACATGGTTTGTATTTTCCTGTATTTGAGACCGTACTTCACAGCAAGCTGAGGCAGACGTTGTTAACTGATTTAAGGAATATAAAACCTAGTCCACATCCACCTGATTACTAGACCTGTGAGTTCAACTGGATGGAGGCCATTAGTAATCAGAATTACCAAAGTGGTCACTAGTAGAAATGGACACTCCCTTAGAATGGCTTGATAGTGATTATGAACACGCAATTTGTCCATTTCTTCGTGAAAGACAAAGTAATAAAATCCCTCCAATCAGTGGATTTGAAAAGTTCTTAGAATTTGCATCTGCGAGCTCTCAGTTCACCAGAGACTGAGTGTAACACAACACATGCGCCCACTTGATTGTTTTCAGTAAGGACATATTTTCAAATGCAGACAACTGCCTGAGATACTCAGCAGGAGACTTTGTGTAAATTCATACAATTTGTAGAAAATCAACAAACTGCTAAGAACAGACAGAAATATACAGAGAATTCAGGCACGGTAAGAAGGTTTGGGAACATTTGTATCTTGACTGTAGATATTTACTTCCAACCATCCATGTAAGTGAATTAAACAAAATTACACATTCATAGAGCAAATTCCCTAAAGACTAGCTGGTGTTTATTCTTTAAACAGCAAGCAAAATGCATCATCTGATGAAAGTTTCTCTGTATTACCTGTACTGCTTTCTCATGTCGTGCCCAACTGCATTGGTCTCCCAAATTTTGGTAGCGAGAACTCTAACTGTATTCAGGAACAGAATAAAATTCAGCTGAAAGACAAAAGAACGTAATACCACACAAAAATTAAACTACTCTTCAACACATTTATAGAAGTTTAATAATATGAACTTCTTTGTATTAAGACTAAAATTTGCCTGGTCCATAAATTTGAATGTAGAATCTGATATAAGACAGTAAAGGCTACTGATTCTTGACTTGCTTTCATTTAAAAAAAATTAAAAAAAGAAAAGAAAAATTAAATGTTTAATAGCATTAGAAACCAGAAATATCAGAGAATAATCTACCAGAATCCAATTTCCAAAGTTCAGATGAAGCCACATGGAAGGTTGGAGGGACAAAAATAAGTCACTGTATAAACGAAACCTACCTTTTTAAAACTGAAATTAAAACCTAGCTTCTGTCTCTGTATTCATAAAAAGGAGTAATAGAATTGTTCAGAGAATAATATCCCCACCTATGATGTGTGAAATGCAGTGGGAGATGCATGTTAAGGATATTTTATAGGCAAGATGCTGTATAAAAAGAGTCCCTGGTGTAGACAGTTATATTGAATTTGAAAAGGGGATAGGTGTGGGATCCATTAGAGAGAATCAAGTTCTGCCTTCAAACAGAAGAGATGGCAGAGAGTTGGCTCCTCTTCCTTTGCATAAGAGGAAAGTACTACTAGACTAACCATGCATGGCTGCTATTTCTTGAACAGTCTCTAAGCTTCACAGGAAAATGAGATATTTTTATTGTGTACCATTATTAAGGACCAAATTTTCCAATTCAAAAAAGATTTGACCAGGGTTACCTAGCTATTCACTGGAATTTGAAACCATCTGCATGGTTCTGTGATGTATTTAATGATCACATTCTCACTCTCTTCTGATGCATTAAAACATACACAACCTGAGAGTTGAGGATTTCAACGGGGATTGCTTTCTGAACAGCCATATTAATTTCATGTCACAGAATTTCCTCTTTACCTGAGAAAACAGTTCCTGGTGATACAATATGTCTGGGGTGAAGACCTGGGGCTGAATCACAGCAACTGTGCAAATGGCTGAGAGTTAGGAACTGAGCTGTGACTGTCATTTATCAGTCCCTAATCCGTATACTAGAAATGCAGCCCTCAGCTCCACCGTATGAAAATGCCCAGAACCAAGGTCTCTGTCCTCATGTCATACATCAAAGATAAATTCTGAAAGCCCGAAAATAAATTTGGTTGGGAAGGGATATATATACCAGTTAACCCAGTAGTTTAATAAAAGAGAAGATATGTTTAAGGATGGCCAAATTGACCACTAAAAATACGTAAGAATTAGGAAAACCTAAGCCTGAGCAGAACTTGTTAGTTTCAAAGAAAATACACACAAGTATATAAACGTAATGAGACATGTAACAGCTGCATAAAGTTCCAGACAACTGCTCTAAACGGTTTAGGGAACTAGAGAATAGAAAGTGTCACTGGTTACATAATAGCTTGGATTTTTTACAAAATAAAAAAGAGAGCTTTTTAATTTTCACAATGATCCTAGAAAACATCATTGCTTCACAGATGCAGAGCGGGTGACACCGCATGTGACCACACCGCCAGTAATGGCAGAATGCTAATGTGGACCACGTAACTTCTGGCCATTGCATTGCTCTGCCCATCAAATACAATTGAAGCAAGAAAAGGTTTCATTGATTACAAATGGATCAAAGACATTAACTTTAAATCTGAGATTCTACTTCTAGATAAAAACATTTTTTTAAAAAATTGCTCTTCAAAACAATGGGGTTAGCAAGAACTTTCTGAACAAAAGTTAATAGCGTAGGAATGCTCCCTAAAATCAGGTGGTGGGGCTACAGCAAACTAAAAGGTGTATGCATAGGAAACAGTCAGCATAGCACTCAGACCACACATGGGAGAAAACCTCTACCAGCTACACCTCGGACACAAAGAACTGCCAAAACGAAATACCAAGGAAATAAAACAGTCAATCAACAAACAGGCTAACAATAATAAATGTTAGAGAGGATGCTTGTCATGGGTGGGGTGAAAATTAAGATAGCAAGTATGGAGATAAGTTTGAAGGTCTCTCAAAAAATAAAAGTAAATTAAAATTAACATGTACCCGAGCTATTCCCCTCCTGTGCAGGCATTCAGGAAACCCCATTCCCCACTGCAGTGACATTTTCATCCCCATGTTTTTATAGAGAAGAAATAGAACCAACCTAGATGCCCGTCGACAGATGAATGGATGTTGAAAGCCTGGTACATGTATAAAATGAAATATTATTCAGCTCTGAAGAAAATCAGTGACAAAATTTTCAGGAAAAAAAATTGATGGACTTAGAATGTATAATGATGTTAAGTGAGGTAATCCTATCTCAAGGGGAGGGGAAAGCATGTTCTCCCTCAACCCATATGCCAGCCTATAGTGTATACATGTATATATGTAAGCAAATGTGTAGATTTCATTTAACATTTTAAAAGAACAGGAAAGGGCAAAGAAACAAAGCCAGAAGGCACACTAATGAGTTTACATACACAGTATCTTTTGTGTATGTCCCTTGAGTGTGCTCTCAAAGGGTAACACATTTTCAATGCAGATTTGGTCCTTGATAGGTGGTGTTCACATCTGATTCCATGGGGGGGGGGCATTACCTTCCTGGGAGACATGAATTTTAAGTTACATTTTTTTCACTGAGTATTCCTGTAGGGAGTAGTTCTTTGTAAGCACTGATAAACTTGGTGTGTTTTTAAAAAAAAATGCAAAAATAAAACAACAAAATTTTAACTTCGAAATAATAGAGTGTGAAGATTGTTGGAATTATGTTAAAGTAATCCCAACTGTGACATTTCTGAGAGTTCCTTGGATTTATTGTCTCTGAATAGCCAAGAGTAACATGTCTAGAGTTCGAAAACCCCAAGAAGTTTGGATGTTTTTTTCACTGTACATTATAATTTTAAAAATGTACCATTATTGCTGAATAAATGTACTTTGCCATAAATATATATTTAAGGTAGCAAATGGACACGGAGACAGAAGTTCGTTGAGAACGGGATGGTTTAGTAAAAGATTGTAAAGGACCTAAGGCCAAACCAGAAGAGCCCTTCCAGATGGCGCTTCTAACTGTGTAGGGCTAAGGTGTACATGGAGAACATGGAGCTGGGAGCTAGTGAGCAAATTATTCCTTCTGAAGAAAAGACTGTAAACAAGGATATAAAGAAAAAAATCCCTATAGACAATAGAGACATAATTCTGCAGTTAGAAAAGGTGTCAATTGAGGGGAATGAAGGAGAACAAATGGACAGCAGCATCTGTCATGTGTCCCGATTACCTCTCAGTGACGAAGAATATTCTTGCTGTTGCTGCTGTAAGCAAGAATCACATAGAGTCTCTGCATGCCTCGTGCAATGTCCTTGGGGGAAATGTTTGCTTGTATAATTGCATAATTATATAATTGCTTAATCTCTACATAATTGTCCAGGTAAAAACTGCCTCTGAACTGAACTTAACCAAACTCAACTTCGTTGTCTGAACTCAACAATACCACACTCGCTGAACTGCCTGCCTTACCCTGTGCTACTCTTAAGTAACCTCTTTGTCCTGTCTGTTCTAGTGAGACTGGGCATCTCCTATCTCTCACTCATTCTGTCAAATCTCTCCCTGATTCTCCCCCTCAGTTAGATGCAACTTTCAAACATGGTTGCTTTCTTCTACAAACTAACTTTACCTTCCTTATGTGGGATTAAAGGTGTGCACAAAGAGTGTGTGTGTATTGTGGCCAGAGGGATTAAAGGTGTGTCATTCTAGCTGGATACAAAGACCTGGAAATTCTTTGGCTATGATCTCTTGCCAGAGCAGCCAGGTTGCTGGATTAAGATTCCTCTACCTCTTACCCATTTCTATTTATCCTAAAATTCACACAATTTTACTATTGCAACAGAAACAGTCATCAATTCTACAAACGCAATAATCCGAATGTCCTTGTGGACATCTGCTGATACAATGATCCTACATTACTGCATTCCTGATCGTCTGTCCTTTGGCAAATGTCCATTTTAGCACCAAGTATTTCCATCTGCCAGGATGATGAACCATATGTACTTCTTCAGCTGGGTTGTTGAGCTGTCCCCATGTAGGGAATCAGCTTTCTACATCATCGTCTCTGCTGTCTTTCTGCATTAATTCTTTCCTTGAGCTATGCCTTTCATGTGGAAACTTCTCTTACTCACATTGGATCTTTATCAATTTAGATGGAACCCATAGTCTTTCATAGGCAAAACCTCTTCCCCAATGCAACATATTCTGTGACTTCCATCCTGATGTTAAAACATCTTTAAAGTATACAGGTTGATCTAATTCAGCAATTGTTTTTGTTTTGTTTTTGTTTGGTTTGTTTTACAATCCACTGTCTTTCAAAAAATCTTAGTCTCCCTTTCTGTTTATCAAGGTACCATTAGATCTTTACGAATCCACACATAAACTAGACACTTAGGCACTAGCATTCTATGCCTAGCTCCATGCCAGTGAGCTATACTTCTGAGCCATTTAAACACAGAAATGATGAAGCCATATTACATAAGATATTCAGTGTCCCCAATACCTAGTTTAGTTTTCTTTAGTTGCCCTGTGAATTGCTGACAGGAAATGCTTGGATTGTGTTGTTTTGACACAGCCCAGGCTGGTCTTGAACTCACTGTGTAGCCAACGATAGATAGCCTTGAGCTCCTAAGCCTTTGTCTTTCAAGACCTGAGACTACAGATGTGTCACTGTATCCAACTAACTTTTATATAGTAGATACAATTAAGCAATACTGTTGATTAGCAATAAAGCAATAGATCATCTAAGACTCAGTCTTCAAGCAACCCAGTAGCTGGCATTTGAAAAAGAACCAAAGAACTAAAATCAGCAAGCAGAGCTGGGCACTCATTGATGCATTTGAATTTGCAGGTACGTTTTTCTGTAGTCTGTGGTTCATTTTCTGAGAAATCTTCAAAACTAATCTAAGGGTCAAAAAAAAAACGTTCTGGGTGGGAACCATTTGGAGGATGTTTTCCTGATGGTAATTTGACAATGCCAGCATAGAGTTCTTCACATTTAAATAACTCTGCATAAATCAATGCGACTGTGAGAGCTTGCAGAGTTCATGTGATACACAGTGCTCAGAATTAGGAAAATGTGGGTTGTGAGTGAGTACTTTTTTAAGAGTCACTTTTATTGGTCTATATTCACAATTTCCCAGACGTTTACCGCATCACTGTGCTATGGACCAGTCTTTGTGTATTTGACAGACAGGCTCTTCAGATGACTAATGGTCTACTTTGAAAGGAGTACATTTAATACGAAGTTCAGTTACTCAGAGCTTTTTGTCATCTCATGAGTGTTCTGTTCTGCACACCTGTATAAAAGATATCTCAGAGAATTCCAACAGAAGGAACAGAATAGCACCTCATAAAACTTTTAGGAAAATGTTAAATGATGACTTTTTAAAATGCTATATTGATTGCTTTTTAAAATATAAAGAGAAGATAAACAAGTATAATCTAAACTCTGTTTCTTAAGTCAATGAATCATTCCACCCAACTGTTATCACAGGAGGATCCATCTCCAAAACCAAGAGATGGAGACAAGGAAGACTGGTAAAAGAGAGATTTATAGAGATACAGTTTAGTATCTTTATTTTGTATCTGACAGAATTGCAAATACCAAATTGACTTTTTTCCTAGAGAAAAAAAAAAAATCTTTCTTCCAGAAGTCTTCTTAAACATCTCAAAATAGCACTACAAATGAAATTCAAGCTCTAATATACACTCTAGAAGCTGGCCATGAATTACAGACTAACAAAAGAATGAACTATGCATTTTGTATTTATATTTATTATATAATTGTTATATAATCAAATTGTAGTATTATAATGGGGAAGTATATTACTTATCGTTTAAAAACTCATTAATTCATAACAATATGCCTATCAATGAAGTGAAAACATTCCTCATAGTCAACATATTAAGAAATAAGTCATTCTGTGCTGAGAGTAGATGGGCTGCATTTTGAGGGTCTCTGATGGGAACGATTATATAGCATTTGACTTTGAGACAGATAAATGTTGCAACAAAGGTTATGTCACAGTTAATGAAACAGAAGCCTTTTTGCTTTTGACAGCTGGGCTAGAGGAAGTGTGTTAGGTTTATTCACTAGGTGGACCAGCCTGTAAATAGTGGAGTGCTCCTCACTGGGGCATAGGATGCTGAGAGGCAATGCTGTCCCCGATGACCTGGAAGGCATTGCTCAGTGCTTCAACACATTTCCCCAGAGATATAAAAGATGAAGGAGGAGACAAAAGAAGTTCGAGTCACTATACACTGGTTACATTTACTTTTCTTGGCTCGTTTAAAAGAAAATGTTCACTTGGCTGGTAGCACATACCTTTAATCGAGGCAGAGGCAGGCAGTTTGGAGTTTGGAGGACAGCTTGGCCTACACAGTGAGTTCCAGGACAGCTGGAACTATAAAGAGTCTCTCTCTCTCTCTCTCTCTCTCTCTCTCTCTTCACTTTACTGGACATACACACTCTAATTCAGCAACATCCTATACAGAAAAATACATGCAGGCTTCATGTGTTCTCCAAAGAAATAATTCAATGAATGGAAGGCGTGAGATGGATTCCCAGAAATTGACAAAAAGCTTTCGGTCAAAGGTTGCCGAACTTTGACTTCCCTTAGTTACAACAGCAGCATGGTTTATGATTTTCTCCCTAGGTCTCAGGAACAAGCATCAAGAGCAGAGTGTCTCCTTTAGACAGCAAAAGGAAAAGCAAAGCAAAGATGCTCAATGGTGATTCTACTGCCATCTGACTGGCGAGTAACCCTTTATGTGGTTTGCAGTTGTGCCTTCATTTCTGGAACAGAAAACACTTACACCTTGTATGAAGAGATGCTTAAATAAAAGCAAATATAATCTACTTCTCTTTTACTTCCTCCTAACCTATGAAATCAAGATCTCAGATTTCTAGTGATACCCAAGCCATTCTCTAGCCAACTAGCATCCTCAAAGCCATCTTGAAGAGTCCCAAAGCAAATCTGCTTGTTCTCTCATCAATCTACATTTCTCTGTTTTTAATTCTTTCTCTCTAATACAGTCCTTAAATGCAAATCTTGGTGTCTCAGGGGAGGCCCAGCTTATTGAGTACCTATTGAATCTACCATTGTGTTTCATCAATTCTTCTAGGCCTGACTGGCCCTGCCTGCTGCTTTCCTCATTCTTCCAGTTGAGTATTGATGAGCCTTCTGATGAATCTCTGGAAGGCCCAGAATCTAAACACACATCCTGCTCTAGTTTGATTGGTTGTTTTTACTTTTTTGAGACATGTATCTCCAGACTGGTCTTGAATTCTCAGGCCCAAGAAGAATGACTGTGAACTTTGATCCTCCTGCTTCAGCCTAGAGAGTGCTAGGATTAGCAGTGAGTACCATTTTCATGACTGCTCTACCTGTTGTTAATTAGAACATATTCCCTTTATATTTTGGTACTGTATAGGAAAATTCAAAAACTATACTCATCAACATAAAGACAGTGGGTTTAACAACCAACTGCCACATTGGGGGATTTTCATTATGCAGCATTATTTTCTAATGACTGACTGACTCTATTAAACATTTTAACATGGAAAAACAAAATGGAACAGGACAATGATTTTTTTCAGTACTACCCTTTCAAAATCAGCCTGGTGGTTTCACATTTACACTGAAGTCAGTGTTCATCTAAAAACCTGGGCTTTCTGCTCTACTTCTTCTGACTTCCCAGAATTCCTTCATTCTCTTAAACTTAGTTTGCTCTGTATGCCAATGAGAAATTCTGACCACATTCTCTCTAATTCTGCTCTCAGATCGACAAGCATTCTGTTAAGAGAAACTGCACTGTTACAACAGCCAAATTCAGAATTAGGCTAAAGACCCAACTTAGGTTGAGAAGTCTGTGATACAATTTTGTGGTTGTAGACAGGAAGCATGTCTGTTTGCATAATGCCATGTCATACTTTGATGCAAGGCCATAAAAAATGCAAACATGACATTGTAAAGTTAATATTTTTTTAAAGTATAATGTGCCCACTGAAATAGAAAAATTATTTTTCCCAATAATTGCTCAAGGCAGAATTCGGCATGTTTTTGAGTGTATGTGAAACAAATAAGGTCAAAATGCAAGGTATGATCTTTGCTTTGTCATGAGGCTGCATGACCTTTATCTGCAGGTCTGTCCTTTCCCTTACTAGACAGAAAAAAAAAAAAAAAAGGTCTCCTGAAACAGACTGGGAATTTCTACGTTGCCTGCACTTATTTTGCCTTTCCTCTGTCTCAGTCCTCAAGGACATCTACTTTGTATGAGCGGTTGGTTCTTTCAACTACCATTGATCCAGTGACTACTGTGTTCCAAGAAACTCTCAAAATATATTAAAAACATAGGCATTTAAGAGACAATATTGTACTTATTCACATATACCGTGCAGCTTAGTGGGCAAGGTAGGCAGTCTATGGACAGTGAGAAGTTTTGGTTTCTTTGAGATTTGGAGCCATCCAAAAGGTCACCTTAAAGATATGACATTCCAAGGAAGCAGGAGAAAGACATCCTAGCCTCCCAAGGGTTTAGAAAGACAAGTGGAACAGACCAGCATCAGCAGAGGTAGACAAGTTCAGGTAACTAGCTGTGCAAAGGTATATGAGTATGCATGGCAGTGTCCTCTCTACATATTGAGAGATGCTGGATTCTATTAAAGAAGCCTGAAGCTCACCAGGTAATGATGTAGATTCTCACATTAGAATCTCAGCTCTCCCCACTTAGCTTAGTAGCCTGGTCTGTTTTCTCATTTAGAATTATTGTGACCTGTCTGCACCTGTACCCAGCACATGGTGAGCACCGTGTCATATCTGTTACCATTCTCTCGGTGCTCTCTGGTTTCACAACACAGAATCACTTAAAGAGAAAGAGAAGCACCACTTTCTGAACACCATGAGGGAACTCTGGCCTCACTCTTCCTTTTACAGGTTAGAGGATATGGGATGCCCGGCACAGAAATCCCCAAAGAATCTGGAATTCCAGGAGAAAAGTATGTAGGAGAGTTTCCTAGAAGTCTCTGCAAGATGGTTTTGCATTGACACTAATTGGAGGACTTCTGCTAGCAGTAAGGATATGAGCAAATAAAAGTCAGAGGCTTCACTCTCCCTAGTGAAATGGAGGAGATTCTCTTTTTCTCCTTTTTCTCATACCACATACCTAAGAAAACGTTGAAATACCTTCTTCTCATCTCTTTGAAATATAAGATAGGTCTTTTATCATACTAAAGACCCAAGAAGGAGGGTAGTGAGAAGGATGTAAAGTGAATAAGTAAAATAATAATAATAATAATAATAATAATAATAATAATAATAATAATAATAA
>JANHMN010000001.1:146485947-146612198 GCA_030674055.1 Rhabdomys pumilio | reverse complement strand
TGTGTGTGTGTGTGTGTGTGTGTGTGTGTGTGTGTGTGTGTGTGTGTTCGTGTGTGTTCGTGTGTGTGTGTTCATGTGTGTGTGTGTGTGTGTGTGTAATATATTCTATGTAATCTAATTAATTTAAAGAAGAAGCAAAATAACTCAAAACAATAAATGTTTGGTGGAATATGATGTAAAATTTATTTATAAAAAGTCTGTAGTGAGAGAAACTGAGGACACGTACATACTGAGATTTGTCCGTAGATGGTCCTCCGATGAAGTTCTGAAGGTCACCCTGCATCACCAGGGACTGCAGTGCCTCTACTCCCAGGTGAGCTTGGGCTACTCTGTCCTTGACAAAGATGCTCATGGCTCTCAGCATGAAGGACACAAACAAATGCAGATGGATATAGTTCCTAGTGCAATGCAATCGCCTATTCAGAGAAAACATTAATTATTTAGGTTGGATAGAATTAGAACAGAAGAAGAAAATACACCAAATGAGCTCAAACTCACACACACACACACACACACACACACACACAAGGAAAACATGGTAAACTCAAAAGTGAAAAGTCATTATTAGGTTTCTAACAAAAATGGTTTGGATTGAGCCTGCCATCCCCCAACACCAAAAACAAAGGAAAGAAAAAAAGAGAAAGAAAAGAAAAAAATAGCTTGATTCTAAAATCAAAATGTAACTTTGTGAGTATTTATTTCAAGTATATTCTGACCTACCATCATTGGAATCCAATTTTTGCTGTGCTAAACTATCATAGTATGTTATACTACAGTGTCAACATAGTGCTAGAGTGCCCGTGTGTGTGTGTGTGTGTGTGTGTATGTGTGTGTGTGTGTGATGCCACTCTTCTCTTAACTTGGATTTCATCAGGAAGAGTCTGTTGTGTGTTTGCTAAATGAAAAGAAATTTTGAGTTCTCAGATAACCCAAGATTTCTTGTCTTAGACATGGTTGGATTATTTCTACCCTGTTTGTTCTTTGCTTACATCTTATACTTAGTTATCACTGAGGTCTCGATAGGAGACCTTTCTTCTTCCGTTTCTACCCTCCAAAACTAGTACACCCTGGCTCACATTAAACAAATCACTGTGTGCTCCTTCAGAGCACTTAGGGTACCATCTACTACTTCTTTCATCACTTCCTGCACTAACAGCCGACTGTGTGTATGTAGACTCACAACTGACTGTGTATATGTAGGCTCACAGCTGATTGTGTATATGTAGACTCACAGCTGACTGTGTATATGTAGACTCACAGCTGACTGTATATATGTAGACTCACAGCTGACTGTATATATGTAGACTCATATCTGACTGTGTATATGTAGACTCACAACTGACTGTGTATATGTAGGCTCACAGCCAACTGTGCATATGGTAGTATAACCATCCTATACATGCTGGTCTCTGGTGTAGTTCAACTTTGTTGGTCACAATTTTGTGTCAATTTAAATTATATAGAATTTTGTTGGTCACAAATGTTATGATATTTCCTGGGCTGATAGCAAGTCATTCAGAACATACCTTCATACAATAGTATCAAAATAATTTGGGAAAATGAGTTACTCCACCGTGAATGAATATTTTTGTTAAATTGCATGCAGCGCCACCCACTTTGCAAACCAATAGATCGAGATAAAGATTTATTATCATAAAGGCTTCACACACTTAATGCTTTCAGATTTTAGAAACTGTGAAAATTAATTGTCAAAGACAATTAGTAATAGGTTTACATAAAATTCTTATACTAGCTAAACTGAGAAGTTGGAGTGGGGATCTTGTTCACTTGGTGGACTGCTTGCCTAGCATTCATGGAGTCCTATATTCAATCCCTAAGACCATATAAACCAGGTATAGCATTTAGCCTACAATCCCAGCACAGTGTAAGTGGAAGGATGCAGGATCAGCATCAGATCATCATTAGCCACACAGTGAATTTGAGGCCAGCCTGGGCTATATGAGACTTTATCTCAAAGAACAAATTTCTATAGGAAAAAGTTAGAGGCCACAGCTTGTGTACATTGGATGTGTTCTAAAGATGGACATTACAACACTCCTTCTGGGGGATGACAAAGGCAACCACTCACCTGAAGTAGCCAATAATGAGAATGGCTACAGCCAAGGAGCCAAAAGAGATGGAGTAGCCAACGGTATACAGGATGTAGAGGTTCTCAAAGAACTCTTGCTATAGGAGAAGAGACAGTCAACATATGTAAAAGAAAATGGTTGAAAACAATTACATCATATTTAGAATATTATTTCTGGTTCTTTTAAGCTTTTATGTGCTATAATTTACATACAATAAAAGGGCAAATCTAAGAGAAGCAACTTGACATGTTTTGACACATCAAGTTCATTCAAACCCCTTGCTAGTAAAAAACGACACCCACTGTACACCCACACACAACCGCAATTTCGATTTCTGTCACTACAAATTGCCTTTCTCTGTTCACACACTTCATATTCTTCCAGAGTATTCTTAGGCTTAAAAATTAAAAATGTATGCTCTGTTGTCAACAAAGTGAATTTCATAATCTTCAATACTGTTACATGTTTTTATGCTTCATTTCCTTTTAATTTTTTATTTAAAATGGTAGAATCACAGAAAATGAAAAATATAGTAAAAGGCAATTTATATATTGTCCATTATCCATTATCCTTTAATGTTATATCTAAGATTATCATAATTAAGATATAAAACCAAGAACTCAACACAGTTGCAATATACTCAGTGATACCGCATGTGATATTGTCACACATGAATATTCTTTTACATTTTTTCAACTTTTTATTGATTCTTTGTGAGCTTCTCATCCTGCACCCGGGTCTCACTCATCTCCCTGTCCACTTGCATCTGCCCTCTGACCTTACAACTTCCCCCTCAAAAGAGCTAAAAAACAAACAAACAAAAAAATCAAAACAAAAAACAAAAACAAACAAGCATCTCATCATGGAAGTTGTACTGTGTCACAGTGTGTCCAACGGTACATCCTTCTGTCCACACATCTTCACTTGCAAATGTTCATTGCAATGAGTCATTGGTCTGGTTGAGGCCTCTGGCTCCTGACAACCCATCAGTATTAGACCCTCACTGAGATTCCTCTGGGTATCCCGTGGTTGCCCTGTGTCATGGAGAACCTGCAGTTTTAGATCCGCTGGATCTACCCTTTACACAGGAAGATTTTTATGACTAACACTGAAATTAAGACACAGATAGCATCCATTAGTGCAAAGGTCCTGCTCATTTGTGGCCATATCTACCCTCCTCCTCACCAGCATCCAAACACTAGACAATCACAAATCTGTTTCCCATCATACAATTTTGTCTTCTGTGGTATTATGTAAACCAATTGAGACTTTAAAAGACTAACTGCAGAGTCCTTGAGGAACATGCAAGTTGTCACAATCATCACTAATGTGATTTTCTTGCTTATTGCTGAGTAGTATCCACGGAATGTTCGTAGTATTTTGTTTTATTTTATTTTATTTTATTCAGCTGAGTTTCTTATCAATATTATACAGTTGAATCATATTTTAAAAGATGAAATCAACTGAATAAAATTCTCGCAAACCAAATCCAAGAACACATCAAAAAATCATTCACCAAAATGAAGTAGGCTTAATCCCAGGGATGCAGGGATGGTTCAGTATATGGAAATCCATCAATGTAATCCACTCAAACAAATTCAAACAACAACAACAAAAAAAAAATAACATGATCATCTCATTAGATGCTGAAAAGACCTTTGACAAAATATAATACACCTACGTCTTAAAAGTCTCAGAATCAGGAATTCAAGGCTCATACTTAAACATAATAAAAGCAATATACAACAAACCATCAGCCAACATCAAATTAAATAGAAAGAAACTTGAAGCAATCTCACTAAAATCAAGGCCGAAACAAGGCTGTTCACTCTCTCCCTATTTATTCAACATAGTACTCAAAGTTCTATCTAGAGCAATTAGACAACAAAAGGAGGTCAAAGGGATACAAATGGGAAAGGAGGAAGTCAAGGTATCACTATTTCTGGATGATGTGATAGTATACATAAGCGACTCCAAAAATTCTACCAGAGAACTCCTACAGCTAAAAAAGAACTTCAGCAAAGTGGCTAAATATAAAATTAACACAAATAAATCAGTAGCCTTTCTTCATACAAAGGATAAACAGGCCAAGAAAGAAATTAGGGAAACAGCATCCTTCACAATAGTCACAAATGATATAAATTATCAAGTCTCTGAAGAAAGAAATTGAAAAAGTCCTCAGAAGATGGAAATCTCTCCCATGTTCATGCATTGGCAGGATTAACTTACTAAACATGGCCATTTTACCAGAAGCAATCTATAGACTCAACGCAATCCCCATCAAAATTCTGACTCAATTCTTTACAGACATGGAAAAAACAATATTCGATTTCACATGAAATAAAAAATCCAGGATAGTGAAAACAATTCTCAACAATAAAAAAAAAAAAAAAAAAAAAAAAAAACCTTCTAGGGGAATCACTATCCCTGATCTCAAGCTGTACTACAGAGCAATAGTGATAAAAATTATATGGCATTGGTAAAGAGACAGACAGGTCAATCTGTGGAATAGAATTTAAGACCCAGAAATAAATCCACACACCTATGGACACTTGATCTTTGACAAAAAATCCAAAACCATACAGTGGGGAAAAGAAAGCATATTTAACAAATGGTGCTGGCCTAACTGGCAGTCTGCAAGTAGCAGACTACAAATTGATCCATATTTATTGCCTTGTGCAAAGCTCAAGTCCAAGTGGATCAAGGACCATAACATAAAACCAGATAAACTGAATCTAATAGAAGAGAAAGTGGAAAATAGCCTTGAACACATTGGCACAGGGGGAAATTTCCTGAACAAAACACCAATGGCTCAGGTTCTAAGACAACAATTGACAAATGGGACCTCATGAAACTGAAAGTTCTGTAAGGCAAGGACACTTTCAATAAGACAAAATGGCAGCCTATAGATTGGGAAATTATCTTCACTAACCCTACATCTGAAAGAGGGCTAATATCCAAAATATACAAAGAACTTAAAAGTTAGACCCCCCAAAACCAAATAACCCAATTTTAAAAAGTGGTACAGGGCTAAACAGAGAATTCTCAACTGAGGAATCTTGAATGGCCTAGAAGCACCTAAAGAAATGTTCAACATCCTTAGTCATCAGGAAAATGCAAATCAAAATGATCCTGAGATTCCACCTTATATCAACCAGAATAACTAATATCAAAACTTCAAGTGACAGCACATGCTGATGAGGATGTGGAGAAAGAGGAACCCTTCTCTGTTGCTAGTGGGATTGCAAACTAGTATATCCACTCTGGAAATCAATCTGGCAGTTCCTCAGAAAATTGGAAATAGTTCTACCTGAAGATTCAGCTATACCATTCCTGGGCATATACCCAGAAGATGCTCCATCATATCACAGGGACATGTGCTCCACTGTGTTCATAGCACCTTTATTAGTAATAGCCAGATGCTGGAAACAACCCAGATGTCCCTCAACTGAAGAATGGATACAAAAAATGTGGTTCATTTACACAACAGAATACTACTCAGCTATTAAAAATGAGGACATCATGAATTTTGCAGACAAATGGATGGAACTAGAAAATATCCTGAGTGAGGTAATCCAGTCACAAAAGGACATACATGGTATGTACTCACTGATAAGTCGATATTAGCAAAATGTTCAGAATACCCATGATAAAACTCACAGACCATATGAAGCTTAAAACAAGAAGGAAGGCCCAAGTATGGATACTTTAGTCCTACTTAGAAAGGGAAACAAAATAATCATGAGAGGCAAAAGGAGGGAGGGATCTTGGTGGGAGAAGTGGAGAGGGGAAAAGGGGGCAGGTTCAAGTATAGGGAGAGACAGGAGATAAGCCCAGAGAGCCAAGAGAATGAATAGCAATAGGCAGTAGTGAGGGGAGGGAACCTCTAGAAAGTCCCAGATACCAGAGATATGATAGGCTCCCAGGACCCAATGGGGATGACCTTAGCCAAAATGCCCAACAGTAGAGAGACAGAACCTGAATAGACAACCTCCAGTCAATAGACACGGCCCTCATTTGAGACATGGAGCCACCCACCCATATTCAAAATTCTTGACCCAGAATTGTTCCTGTCTAAAGGAAATGCAGGAACAAAAATGGAGCAGAGACTGAAGGATAGGCCATCCAGAGACTTGGGATCCATCCCATGCACAGGCACCAAGGCCTGATACTATTACTGGTGCCATGTTATGCTTGCAAACAAGAACCTATCGCTGTCCTCTGAGAGACTCTACCAGCAGCTGACTGAGAGAGATGCAGTTACTTACAGCCAATTATTCGATTTAGGTCAGGGACCCCAATGGAAGCGTTAGGGGAAGGACTGAAGGAGCTAAAGGGGATGGCAACCCCATAGGAAGACCAACAATATCAACTCACCTGGATGCCTCAGAGCTCCCAGAAGCTAAGCCACCAACCAAAGAGCATACATGGGCTAGTCTGTGGCCCATGTATTTTATTATTTTAATACTTTCATAATATTTTTAATGTTTGTTTTAGGTATCACATTATCAACTGAATGTAGAAACTGTACCCCCTACATGGAAAAAACCCTCAAACTTTCAATAATCTTGTTTCCTAATTAGGCCATCAACATTATAACTTTCTAAATTCACATTTGGCATTTCATATACCTTGGGCTTTTATTCATTCAGTTTGAACTTTACCATGAGTCGCATAACTTTTGACTATTTTTTAGTTGTTTATTACCTTACTGCTTTAGTTTTTAATCATTGTAGAGGCACAAACATATGTAGGATTTCAGTCAAGGAACTCATGGAGAGTTATTTTTTAGACTAATGTAAATTCTATCTTGATGACACTTTGGTGTGTACTTTAAGAGATATGATTTGTAAGCTATTGAGTAGTCTACAAATGTCAATATAATCCCATTATCTGAAAGACAACCCGTAGAAAATCTATTAGCTGTTGTATGAGAATGGTATTTTTTGAATCCAGCCTGATGGAATACGAGTACTTCTCATGCTAGCTCTGACAGTTTTGCTGCCTGGCTACTCTGAGGATGTTCTGTAGCTTGACAAACAGACAGATGATGTTATAGGAACATGAGTGAACCAATGTCCCTCTAATACATGGTTGGGTATATACCCAGTAGTGGGACTTCTGCGTAACATAACATTTGATTTTTAATTTTTTAAGACACTACCATACTTGTTTCCACAATGGCTGTATTAGTCTGCACTCCTACCAGTGAGCAGTAGCACCCTTGCTTAAGTTCTTGTTATCTTTTTTGTCTCGGTAATAATTGTTCTAAGAAATACAAGATATCTGCTGCTGTAGTTTTAATTTACATTTTCTGATGATAAATCATTTACATTTTTCTAATTAACAATGTGGAGCATATTTTCGTAGGTCTTTTGGCTTATTGTCCTTTGAGAAATGTTGATTCTCCACTTTAGACTGTGAAATAATTGCTTTCCTTTTACATCGAGTTGTCCTTGTTCCCTGTGTATTTTGATTCATCCTCAGCCGGGGAGGTCCTCACCTCATAGGCCATGCTGGCTTTGAACTCACAATCCTGCTATCCCTTCTTCTCAAATGCTGGGAATAGACCTGCTGTACCATGTCTGGATGGACACATTCTCTTACGGCTCTCATGTGAGCTCCTACTCTGTAGGTTGTCTCACTGTTCTGCTAATTATTCCCTTGGTTGTGTGGATCTCTTTTGTCTGTATTTCTGTTGTCTATGGTTTGGGAAGCTCCATTTAAAAACTCATTTCCCAAATAAGTCTGTTAAAGTTGCCCCCTTTTTTCTCTTCTACTAGTTTTACACTTTCAGGAATTACACAGAAGTCTTTGGATCATCCGACTTTTTTTTCTGTATACAAGATAACAGCCATTGTATTCTTCAGCACGGTGGTATGTGGCATCCCCCACACCATTTACTGAAAAGACTGTCTGTTCTTCATTGTGTGTTTTTGAGTACTTTTTTCAAAACTTACTTGGCCATGAATATGTAGATTAACTTCTAACTTCTGTATTCTATTCTATAGGTCTATATGTCTGTTCTCATACCAATATCACGCAGCCCTGGTTACTAAGTTTGGTGATGCATTTTGAAGTCAGAAAATGTTAACAGTCTAGCATTGTTATTACTCAAAATAACTTTACCTATTTGTGGTCCTTTGTAATGCTATACAAATTTTAGAATAGTTTCATCCATTTCTGTAAAAAGATAAGTCACTGAAAATTTCATAGAAACTGGTTAAATCTGTAGATCAATTTGGTTATTATGGACATTTTAATAATATTAATTCATCTAATCCATGAATATTAACTACCTTTCTACCTATTTGTAACTTCCTTTTTTTTTCATTAATGTTTTATAGTTTCAATGTACTTAAACTCCCCTGAGTAATTTATCTCTAATTATTTCATGTCACGAGGTGAATGGAAATGAGATTATTTTCTTCTTGTCCTTTTTGAGTAATTTATCAATGTATGTAAACCCTCAATTAATGTGAAGTTTTTTGGTTTTTTTTGTTTGTTTGGGGTTTTTTGTTTTGTTTTGTTTTGTTTTTTTGTTTTTTGGGGTTTTTTTTCGCCTGAAACATTACTGAATTCATTCAAGAGCTCTAGTAGTTTTTTTCTTTGGATCCTGGGATTTTTCTATAAGATTTTATCATCTGCAATTATAAGCAAACTTACTTCTTTTCCAATGTATGTGCCTTTTAATATCTCTTCCTTTTTTTCTCTGCTAGAATGTCCAGAGTTAAAAATAAGTGGAAGACATCAGAGACCACCCTCATATTGTTTCTATATCTCAGGGCTTTTCCTCACCTGCTGCTGTGAGACACTCTTTGGCTAGCCGCTGTCTTGCTTCATATAAAAATCTTTCTCGGCTCCTTTGTCAGGCAGCAGTCTTGTGCTCAAGGCGCCCTGTATGTGTGGCCAGAGAGTGTTTTTTCCTGTGGCCTGCTTGCTACACAGTCATCATACACCTAATGAGAGTCTCATGTGACCCAAAGGACCTTCTCATTCCCTGTGCTCTGTCCCCATGACTTCAAATAACTTACATCTTTTATCTATGTCAGCTCTGTGTGTATCTGGAGAGACTTCTCTTCACATCCATCACTGCCCCAGCCTTTGGAAAGTTCAATGCTCCACATGGTATAGACCCCAAGGGCTTAGTCCTTGGAACTCTGAGCCTTTGTGCTGGTTCTTGTCTGTTAAAAGTTGGTTTAAATGCTTTTATCCTTTCCTACTTTCTTTACTGTAACTTGCTTTCTTCCTCCAGCCACAGACCCACAGATAAATGGCCCCAGGGGCCTCTTCCTTTTCTTAACAAAAAGGATTACCCATTACTTGTACTGACGGATTTCTACAAACTATTGATTTGGTGTACAATTTAAATTATTCATAATATACATTACAACAACTAACTGTTTGATGATATTTTAAAACCAACTTCCCTAGTCAGATCTTTATCATCAATCTTGGAAGTGAGATTATGACATCTAAGAGTATGGCTCTTTGAGATTTTGTTTCTCTCTCTACTTTTTAAATTTTAATTAAAACATAGTTAAATCATTTACTCCCTTCCTCTCCCATCTCATGTTCCTCCCACTTCCCCCTGAAATTCATGGCTCACTCTTCTTTAACCATTGTTGTTACATATACATATAAATGAATAAGTGTGTGTGTGTGTGTGTGTGTGTGTGTGTGTGTGTGTGTGCACAACCTGCTGAGTTCATTCAATACTGTCTGTCACCTGTATGTAGGTTTCTATGGCTAACCATCTGGTATCAGATTGTCAGTCATCCCTGAGGAAGATTACTCCTCCCTCTCCCAGCAATTATCAATTGCTATCTCTCTTTATCTCAGAGTGGAGTCCCAGGAGATTTCCGCCATCTACACTGACATGTCAACTGGTGTTGGAATTGTTCCAGTCCTGTTTACTCAACCATGTTGTTCCCAAGTAAAACATCTACAACACAACGTGCATCTGAAGCTCAGAAAACATGGAAGAGGGGGGCAGAAAGATTTTTAAGAACAAGGAGACCAGGTAATCTGCTGTGAGACGGCACCTTCTGGTTATAACAGGGAAGCTAGATACAAGACAGCCCTTTGAGATGTTTAATATAAATTGCTAATTGTATTCTAAGTTGGATATAGCTATTAGACAAGAAATAGCTTCCATGATATTTTCTATAAAAAGCTACCGTTTAACATGCCAGGCTCCAATGGGGTTAACTAGCATGTGTTTATGGAGTCTTTCTTGCATTCTGCTTTTTCAAACAATTGAGTTTAATTATTCTTTTGTTAATTAAATTTGTTCTTTAGCGATTTTATCACTAACTAATTAATTTACTTTACATCCCAATCCACAGCTTCCCCTCCTCCTCCCAGTTCCTCCCTTGCCTCTCCCCTCCCCCATCCTTCCTCCCTTTCTCCTCATAGACAGGGAGGCCTCCCATGGAAATCAACCCACCTTGGCATATCAGGTTACAGTAGGACTGGGTGCATCTTCTTCTATTAAGGCTAGATTAGGCAGCCCAGAGAGCGGAAAGGAATCCAAAGGCAGACAACAGAGTCAAAGGGCCTGAGGTCTGTCCCATGAATGCTCTGTTTCAGTGTCGGTGAGCTACTATGAGCCCAGGTTAGTTGATTCTGTGGGTTTTCTTGGGGTGTCCTTGATCTCTCTGGTTCCTTCAATCTTTCCTCTTCCTCTTCCACAAAATTCCCCCAGGCTCTGCCTAATTCCATATGTGTAGTTTTTTGATATAATCTGAACCTAGAGCTCACCATTTTTGGCAACAGTGGATTGACCAGCAAGCACCAAGGATGGGTTTGTCTCCAATTCACAGTACTTGGGTTATAGACACATCCTGCTGCCCCCAGCTTTCATGGGTGCTGGAGATCCAAAGTATATCGTCATGAACCAAGTCCTTTAGCCACTGAGCCTTTGTCCTAGACAAGTCCTCTGCTTTTTTTATTAAATAACTGCTTAATGCTCACAAAATTCTTTACCTCTTAATAAACTCAAGTAATTTTCATATGAAATGGAATATACATCTGGACTATAGGATGGCTCCATGTTCAAAGCATTTACAAACATGTATAAGAAAGAGAGTTTGGATTCCTAAAAGTCCTTGGTGAGTGAGCATTAGGTTTGAGCCTCAGTGAAGAAAGTGGGTGAATGACTGGGGATGTATCTCAAAACCTACCTCAGGGCACAACATGCATAAGCACATAAATACACACGTGTACACACAAGTATGCATATACCACACACATGTGCACGCACGCACGCACGCGCACATGAAAATGGGAGAAAATAGTATATATCTATTTTCCTTAAACACCCTTCAGTATTATACTTCTTAAAATGCACTGTAATCACAAGGAATGGTTGAAAGATTAGAACTCTGTGTAAATAAAGCCATGTTGATGACTGGCCATGTAAGAACTGTGAGAGATAGGTCTTTGTCACTGTTTCAAGCACAGGACTTGTCAGGGTGATGGCTTTCTTCTTTCTCACTCAAGTGGTCGTATCAACATTTGTAAAGCACCACCAGTTATCTGATTGTTTTACCTTTAGTTATCAGTGATTGGAGTTTTTTTCCTGTCAAGGACTGAAATGATTTTTGTAGTATCTCATATCAATCACCTCAGGGTCAGCATGGGGTGTCTTGTAAAATATGTATCGATCTCAACATTTCCTGTTTCGAAAGTTTCAACCTGGAAGTGCAAAACTAAAGGTTGAAAATCACCAAAGTGCTCACTGGGGTGGTGACTCAGAGAAGAGAAGCGAGGAGGCTCTATTTACACAGAGCTGACAAAGAATTCTTCATCTCAAACACTTCCCTCTTTGGTGCTTTCTAACAGAGCTTCTGTGTGATGGCCTGGTCTGTGGACTTATACAGCAGCTTATGACAGCTTACAACAGTCATTCCCAGCTTCATGGGCATGTGTCACCACACACTTTTGCTCACCAGGTGTAAGTGATTGGAATTTATTGGTGACTTTTAAGCCACCAAATATAATGTTTTTCCATTAATACATGGTTGTTGCCCTAAACCACTCTAATAGGAAACTAAGACACTGCAGCTTGGCCCTCGACCCTGCCATCAGCAAACTGTCTCCTGGGCCCACACTGTTCCACTGATTCACAGCTGACTCACATCTGTGAAATGACAGCATTGTACTGGAAGGCCTGTAATGCTGACCCTTGCTCTGTATAATTGCACAACTCTGATTTGTCACTTAAAATGAAACCATCAGTGGCAATCTTCTGAATTGGAACACACTTCACTAAAATGAAAAGATCCTTCAGAATATAGTGATGTGGGACTGGCTACTCATAGTTAATTAAGAATGAATCATGAATCACATTGCTCACCACCTATTTGTGTATTATACACTATAACATGATACAGAATAACATAATATAACAAGGTAATATAATAAACAGTTTGTGTGTGTGTGTGTGTGTGTGTGTGTGTGTGTGTGCACGCACTCACATGTGTCTGCATGTCAGATAACTCTAACATAAGGAAAACAGCAGAAAGGTTCAGGAGCATCTGAAAGGACTCTAGCAGAGATTTTAACTTTCATGATCTTCATGTCATTAAATAAAAAGGATTTTGTAAATAATGGCTGACAAGCAAAAATTGTGTAAAAACATCATTCTGCTCTCCTTGAGGATTCACTAACATAGAAATATCATTACCTTTCCTATGTTGATATCAGGCTGTAGAAAGCAGTCTGAATAGTTAGCCCATGTTTTATTTGAGTCATGAATAAAATCCCACGTCCCATTGGGGGTGCAGTGCCGGAAAGCAACTCCTGGAAAGACAAGAAAAACACCAAGATTGCAAGTTCCCCTCAAGTCTGCTATTAAACATCAAAGACAAGAATAAATGTCTGGTTGCAATCAATCATCTCAGAAAAGTGCAATACCTTTATGATTGAAGTCATAAATATATGGAGGGCATGGCACGGCTGAAATTTTCCCTGCTGTTCCTCTAGGCCAACAAATGAGTCCATCCCATTCTGGGAGGCAACTGCCTTCTGATTAGAAAAGGAAATAAAGAAAGACAACAAAACAACATTGAATAGATTTTTTTCAACACAGAAAACTTCAGCTTGGTTCCAGGGCAAAGTGTAAGACAGACCAGCAAGTTTGGAAACTAAACCAGAAGAGATGAAATGCAAATGTCCCCTCAAAAATTACCTTCTTGGTCTCCTTGTGGGCACATTAACAGGAGTCTTTGGGCTGCTAAAGTCAAGTATCTAAATCATTCCAGCATACTCACTATAAAGGTGATGACAATTAATGTGTAAGAAACATTGGGAGTCACTATGAACAGCTGTGGCATATATCTTCCAACTGTCCAGGTAGTAGCTACAATTTTATCTGAGGTTTAAAAAAACAAACTGCTGTTGAAGAAATCCATACACAAAAGTGATTCAAGACATATGTTTTTACCAGTAAGTATTCGTCTCGTGTTCACCTCACACACAATGGCCATAGATCTACACTTCTCAAGATGAATACAATCTCATCATTCTTACAACCTCCCAGTCCGTCACACCCCTAGCTAGAGTTACTGGATGAGTATTCAGCAAGCCACATTCTTACTGTATATTCCCTCTCCCCACTCCCTCCTCCTCTTCCAGCTCCTCCTCCTGCTCCTCCTCCTCCTGTTCCTCCTCTTCCTGTTCCTCCTGCTCCTCTTCCTCCTGTTTTTCTTCTTTTGCTCCTCCTCCTTTTCCTCCTCCACCAGCTCTTCCTTCTTCTCCTCTCCTTTCTGTACCTCCTCCTCTTCCTTCTCCATCTTCATCTCTTCTACCATCCTCTCCTCCTCCTCTTCTTTCCCTCTTCTTTCTCTCTCCACCCTTAACCCTCTCTGGAGGACAGCCATACTCCTGGGGGACAATTTTCTAAGATCCTCCTCACCACTATCCTTGTGCTTCCTATGATTAGCTGTGTTAAGTGTGGGAATACAGCATGTTAGGATACAGCCAAAGACTAGAGAGAGAAGGCCTGCCTGTGTCCAGCTCCCTCTCAGAAACAGGAAGTTCCTGCAACATATTATGTGTTCTCTGTATTGTACATCACAAGGCACGAAGCTTTCCAGGGTGATTTAACTGTCTGAAAAATGGTAAGTCTGCAGTAGAGAGTCTATACACTCCAGAATGTTCCTAAGCATAAGCCTCACGTCACAGACTTATGAATCCTTGACTTATCTTGTCCTTTCTGCCTGTTTAGCAGATAAAACTTCTTCCTGTTCTCTGTTACATGCTTGATTGAGTATTTTATCATGCCTGATTCAAATACTTGGTACCAATGATGCACTCACATTTACTCTCATCAATTTGTCCCCCCATCTCCCCAGCTCACTAAGCCACAGTCTATTTCCTGGACATTTCTGAAGACACTAAGGATCTTCCTTCCCCCAGGATATGTCATGGACATGTCCAGATTCAGCTCAGTTTGTTCATCTGGGGTTTCAACATTTCTCCCTCATTTACCTCAGTATTCCTTTCCACACCTCTTCCAGACTCTTCCTTAAATGTCAGCTTCTGAGTAAACATTCCCAATCTAAAATTGCACCCCAAACCAACCCTCTCCTGTCTCCTGTCTTCCACAGTTCTCAACACCTCACAGTGTTATATGGGTCTTTTTTTCTATTGTTTTCCTAAGTCACAGTGTTGAAGAAACCCAAGGGAGGGTGGAACTCTTTTGTCTGTTTTGTGCACTAGGTGTGCTCCTGGCACAGCCCCTGAAACTTAGTGGGGTTTAACAAATGCTCATCGTCGTCAATGCTGTGCTCTTCAGGGCTCCTTTCCTTTGGTCATATACTGTACTACCAAGAAGAAAGCTTGTCAGCCACATCACACCCCCACATCCCCAGCAGAGACACTTGCTGTGAAGGCCACATTCATTTTCTATGACAAATTTTACAGTTTTTGTTGGTTGGTTTTTTTTTTTGGTTTTTCAAGACAGGGTTTCTCTGTGTAGCCCTGGCTGTCCTGGAACTCACTCTAAAGACCAGGCTGGACTCGAACTCAGAAATCTGCCTGCCTCTACCTCCCAAGTGCTGGGACTAAAGGCGTGCGCCACCACTGCCCAGCTAATTTCACAGTTTTAAACAAGGTCTGAACCCTGGTTCAGCAGAGCCTTTGCTTATGAACTCACAAGGGCAAAATCAAGTGCTCTCTTCTGGAGGCTCAGAAGGTATGCATATTTGCTTGCTCATTTCAATAGTTGATAGAGTTAAGTTCATCCAAAAAAATGATTTCTTTCTGGCTGTTAGCAGTGGACTTGCCCAGCCTCAGAAAGCAGGTGACATCATTGTCTTCTGACCTCCTTTCTTCCTCTTCACAGTCAACAGTGTAGACTATGATCCTTCTTGCATCTTGAATCTCTCTCAGTTCTCCTTTTCTTACAACTCAACAGAACTCCTCAATTCTGCAAGGACCAGATGATTATAGTATGCCAACCTAGATAATTCAGAATAACTTCCACATTTTAATGTACATAAGCTTAATTCTACCTGCAATGTCCTTTTGACTATGTAACATAACATGCATGGCCATACTACCAGGTGCTAGCAGTGGATACTTTAGGGGCTCCATTATGCTGCTGTCACAGGTACTAGCTAACACTCATCATGCCCAGTTGTTTAGTTTAAAACTCAGCCCAATAGAACTTCATGCAAACACTGACATCCCCGATAATAATCCAGCATCATCCTGGAATAACTTCTCAGGGTCTGCTTGTCACATAAAAACAAACAATTGATCTGCTTTGTGTCTTGCTGAAGGGATAAGAAAAGAAAACGTCTTCATTCACCCACACCGTTCTCACAGAAGAGAACATATTCCTGGAAACAGCCTCACTTCCCTCACAATCATAGCCTGACTTCACACACCACAGGCAACCCAGGAATTCATCCCACTGCCTCTCGCTTTTGCTGCCACTGCATCTGCCTCTCTTCCTACAGCATCTGCTTTTGCTCTTGCTGTTGTTGCTGTTGTTGTTGTTGCTGTTACCATTGCTAGATGTGGTAGTGGTTCTATGTTTTTCTTGTTGTTCACAGTGACTAATGATTCACTCTCCCATCAGTTTCTTTTACAGTGTGCTAGAATTCCATGACTTCCTGCCCATTTGTTTTGTTGTTAGTAAGGCATGTGTCTTTTCAAAGCTGGACCATTGCTAAAGTTCAGATCTTAAATGCCCCACAAAGCTCCATGGGCTTAGTCATAGCTGTGTGATTGAGAAGCGATGGAAATTTCAGTGTGAGGTCCAGTGGTACACCTTCTGGTGACTGGGAACGTGCCCCGGAAGGGATAATATGACCAGGGTTCCTTCATTCCTCTTTCGAGGAGCTGAGCAGTATTGCTTTATAATATGCTTGAGCCCTGTTAACCTGCTATGAGCCCAAAGCAGCAGAGGCAACAAGCAGTAGAATAAAACTACGACTGTGAGCCAAAATAATCTTTTTCTGTATAAGCTGATTTAGCCTGATTATTTGTTATTGTTTCAGAAGGCTAACACTGCTATCCCATCAATATGTACCTACTATACACTTCACAATGAACACAAGCTGGACCTGGAAGCATGGTCTTGTTTTCCTGTCTGGAAAATGCATGCTCTAATGTTATGTGCTACATTTGGGAGTTAGTCACATGATGAATTAAAGTCATCATGCAAGCATCACATCTATGAGGCAGTACAGTGTACAATTGCTCAGTATGAGAATAGTCATGAAAAGGAATTTTCTTAGGTTCTGAGAAAAATTTCCGGTTTCTACAAGATGCTACCCAATGGGTGAATGAACACAACCTTAGACCTCTCCCCCAAATTCAGAAAACCAATAGCCCATAGAACAAAATTTTGACAGAACATGTTCATGTCTCTGATGGCCCTTGGACAACAAGAACAATAAATATTCACAAAAGGTTGGAACAACTAGGGAAGCCTGGACCTCAAGCACACAGTGAAGTTCTTAATTAATGTCTTCTCCTTGGTCTTCCTGTGAGAAATACTTGGATTATCTGACACAACACTAATTACTAATCCCTCATCATTCTCATTTTTATAAATTAACACCACTAATTATAACTCTCACTCCCTTCTATATCCCAAGCAAAGCTAATTATTGCTGGACCTTGTTCAGTCATGATATTTACACAGAATGGTCTAAAGTTTAGAAAATCCAGCTTTTCTCCTTTTAGGTCTTGAATTACTCATAACAAAATAAGATTGTACTTGGAAGGAGGAACAGAAGGCATTAAAATCTTTGTTGTTTTTTTTAAATCTTCAATAATTTTAGTGCTACATATTTGTATTTATGGCTCACTTTCACAAACATTTGAAATTTTTATGTTCATACTATACATTTTTTTAAATATTTAGTGTCTGTCTGTCTGTTAGAGCACATGAATGTGAGCCATATATGTACAGTACATAAGGAGGTAAGAAGAGGCCCAGAACCCTGGCACTAAAGTTATGGGTGGTTGTGAGCCATTATGTGGGCACTAGGAATTGAACTAGAATTATGGATGGTTGTGAGCCATTATGTAGGCTCTGGGAATAGAACTTGAGTCCTCTGTAAAAAGATCTCTTAACCTCTGAGCCATCTCAGCAGTCCCAAATTTTTTTCAGAAATAAAAAAGAATACTGTGTACTTACAACATAGAATTGATAGTTGTTGGTGTGCTATAATACTTATTTCAATTCATGTATTTTATATAGCTTTTCAATGGTCATAGTAGCATTATTAGCCTCTTTCTAAATATTTTGTATCTGTCTTTCAACTTTAAGATTGTTTAAAATAAAATTTTCATAAGTTAGCTAATAAATTCAAAATGTCAGTCTAGATTTTAACATCAAAGTGCAGAGTATTTTAGTTAAGTACACATACAATTAAGCATTTTCATTGAAAGGTAGGCCAAAGTTTGACCGTTTTTAATTCTACATTATTTCTGTATGAAGGAAGACTGTAAAACAAGAGTCCTCTCTTTTACTACTTATTCAAGTACATAATATACATATTCATAAATATCAGGTGTTACACAAGTTAATGCATCCGTGTATCTTAGTCTTCTATGTGATATTTCTATAGTCTGCTACTGATTTATACTTACTAATCTTTGCTGCCCTAATCCCTCTTCCTGGAATGCTTGTTTGATTGTTTGATTGATTGACTGATTGATTGATTGCTTGATTTCTTGCTATAGCCACTTTAATTACTCCTTTAATTTTAAGATGTGATGATTATGTGGCCAAGAAACTTTGTCTGACCCCTCACTGATTGAGATGTTTGCAGTGGTTTCACAGCTGTGTTTCTACTGTTAAAATTATGTACCATTCTGAAGCATGTCTACCATGCTCATAAAACCATCAAGCCCATAGGGCAAAGTATAGCATCTTACCCATGGTTTTCAGTGGTTACTACTGAAGCCACACTCTGGATGCACACAGTAATACTCATACAACTTTTAGAGAGACACAGAAGATTGGGATAGGCTAGATAATCTCTAAAAGATTACAGCTCAACACTCAGGGAGACATCACAGAAAACAGTTCATTTGTCTCTCATGGATATTAGTAATAATCTTTCCAAGTTCTTTCATGTGCTACTTCTTGCTAATAGATATGTATATATATCTGAATGTTCTTTAATGGTAACTTGAACATTTCCCTTTGGGATACTCTTTTTTTTTTGGTTTTTTTCAAGACAGGGTTTCTCTGTGTAGCCCTGACTGTCCTGGAGCTCACTCAGTAGACCAGGCTGGCCTCGAACTCAGAAATCCACCTGCCTCTGCCTCCCAAGTGCTAGGATTAAAGGCGTGTGCCACCACCACCCGGCCTTTTGGGATACTCTTAGAGTGACATTTCAGAAAGTGTAGTCTTCACTGGACATGGTGGCACACCCCTTTAATCCCAGTACTAGGGAGGCAGAGGCAAGCAGATCTTTATGAGTTAAAGGCCAGTGTGGTCTACAAATGGAGTCCAGGACAGTCAGGGCTGTTACACAGAGAAACCCTGTTTCAAAAAGAGAGAGAGAGATAAAAAGAGAGAGAGAGAGAGAGAGAGAGAGAGAGAGAGAGAGAGAGAACTTGTTTTATAAGGCACATATGAAAGACAAATTGATAAAAAAAAATTCTCTCCTATACCATGGACCATAAAGTAAAAGAAATAAATATAAAGGCAGAAATTATTCTATAGGGGCATTGATCTCTGTATTTAGGTCTTATCTGAGAAGCTCCCACTAACCTGTTGGGTTTTTTTTACTGTATTTGAGTAATGAAAAATAAGTCTAGGACATGATAAGGCTATGAAACTACTATGATATGGTACATCCTGCTAGAAAGTCAGTATCCTCAAAAGATGCTCCCAAACATTAGTGAGTAAATTTGAAACAAAACCATCATTCCCAACAGGAATTGCTCCTTTGTAAACTCAGTGAGATTTCGAGCTAAAATAAGAAAGAATGAGAAAAAAAATTCTAATACAAAATTTTGTAACTATAACCCCATACTCAATAAGTTGTCTTAATTGAGTTTAAACTAAAGTCAAATCAATAGTTCCTATAGGAGTCTTATAGAAGCAGTAGGTAGGTAGGTAGGTAGATAGATAGATAGATAGATAGATAGATAGATAGATAAATAGATAATCAAAACCTTGAGATCCACATCATATCTCATATGACACATAAGGAAATAGGCACCACTGTAGTAACCCTGGTTTACTCACAAAGTCTGTAGGTATACAAACTCACAAACACCAAGTTTAAAATTACTATTAGGAAAATAAAAAGAGATTCAAAAACTGTTAAAAGTACAAAAGACTTAAAGTAGGATTATGAAGGTTTTGATTTTTTAAAAAAAACTCAAAGTAATTAATAAATGCATGGAATAACTATTACAAAGTGCTAAACAATAAACTGAGAACGTGAAAATGCTTTGAATAAATTACTGAAACAGCACAAAGAAACAAAGGAAGACTATAAATAGGACATAAACCCAGAGAATCAGTATGAGATGCTCTACAGTGGTCTACATGAAGTTCCAGATGATACTCGGGATAATGAAGGAGGGCAGATTTTGAAAGACCAATAACATTCCCCTCACAAAATACACCTGTGTTAGTTTTCTAACTGTGACAAAACATGAACACCTAAAAATGTTAAGAAAGAAGGATTTATTTGGGCCCATGGCTTCAGGGGTTCTAGTCCATTATCTTTTGCTTTGTTGATTCGGGGTCTGTGGTGAAACAGATCATAATGATTGAGTTAATAGGTAGAAAACATTTACCTCATAGTTTACAGGCAGAAGAGAGCAGGAAGGGGATGGAGAAGAGAGGGGTAGAAGGAGAAGGAAAGGGTGAAAGGGGGAAAGGTTTAAGAAGAGGAGTGGAAAGGGAGAAGGAGGACTCAAAGAAACATGCCTTCAGCTAGAACTACTTCCAATTTACTGAGAACCCGCCAGATTGACTTTCAGAGTGGTTAAACAAGTTTGCAATCCCACCAGCAATGGAGGAGTGTTCCCCTTTCTCCACATCCTTGCCAGTATCTGCTGTCACCTGAGGTTTTGATCTTAACCATTTTGATTGGTAAAAGGTGGAATCTCTGAGTTGTCTTGATTTGCATTTTCCTGATGTCTAAGGACATTGAGCATTTCCTTAAGTGCTTCTTGGCCATTTGAGATTCCTCTGTTGAGAATCCTGTTTACTTTTCTACCCCATTTTTTAATTGGGTTATTTGTTTTGTTGGTGTCTAAATTCTTGAGTTCTTTATATATTTTTAATATTAGACCTCTGCTGAATTTAAGGTTAGTGAAAAATTTTTTTCCCAGTCTGTAGGCTACTGCTTTGTCCTATTGACAGTGTCTTTTACCTTACAGAAGCTTTTCAGTTTCATAAGACCAAGCTATACTTTTCCTGAGCATATACCCAAAATAGGCTCCACCATACCACAAGGACACATGCTCTACTATGTTGATAGAAGCTTTATTCATAATAGCCAGAAACTGGAAACAACCCAGATGTCCAAAATCAAAGAATGAACCAGAAAATGTGGTTCATTTACACAATGGAATACTATTTACCTATTAAAAACAAGAGCATCACGTATTTTGCAGGCAAATGGATAGAACTAAAAAATACCATCATGATCAAGGTAACCCAGACCCCAAAGGACATGCATAGTATCACTTACATTTGGGGTTGGGTTAGGATTTTCTATTTATCCTGTTCTTCCATCTAGAACTCATACAGAATACATCAAGGTTTACTAAGATATATACACACCCTATATGCATTAGAACAGAAAAATATTTTAATAAGCAGCTTTTGTAAGTAACAGAAAAGTTAAATAAAAAAACAAAAAACAGGACAAAAACAAAAAGATCACCAACAAAGTCCATTTGAATTAAGATCAAGTTCTGTAACTGATAATTGACTCTTGGTCCCCTCTCCCGAGAAGCAGTGGAGACACAATCCCATTTTTAACATATGTTAAGATTGTTTTTGTTTTAGTTGACACATAAGACTCCTTTCCTATTGAAATGCCTCCAAAAATAAATATAAATGGACACTTGTTTAGAAGTGTCCAGAAAAAAATAGAATGTCAAAACAAAGAGTTTAAAATGTGTTGCTTTTTCCAATTATCAGTCCAGTTTTCCCAGTTGGCACAATGAAATTAAATTCCTGAAGTCCACCAGGTGGTCCCATATTCCAGTTGCCTTGACCTTTATCTCATCCCTGACCACCTGGTCCAGGTCCACCAGGATTGCTAGCCTAAACACTTCATAGAAGGTCTGCAATAATTTCTGCTGCATGCTGACCTGTCTGGAGGTCCTGTTCTCTGTACTATCAGGTGTTGTTCCATCATCTGACTTAAACTGAATTTGAACACCAGCATCATTTTGTATTTTTTTAATCATCTCTCCATTTTTTCCTATTACAATGCCAACAGCAAATCTTGGCATTGGGCCATCTATCCCTTCATTTTCTCCTATCCTTGAGCCATACTCATTCCTTACTTCTCTGATACCATCTTGATCACAAATTAACTCTAATACTGTTTCCTTGGCTTACTGAACTTTCTCTGAGTCACCCATAATCCTAAGGGGTTTATCAGCACCAGTGTTTTGAGAGCCATCTTGAATCATAATCATTTTAAAACCAGCCCATTCCCAAAGTTGTTTAATAGTCTCTCCCTCCTTCCTAGTCCTGCTTTGCTGACTGATTTCCATCACCATGATGAAAGCCAGGGGCTGGTCTTCCCTTTTCAATAATCTGATCCAATAATCTTTTTGCTGATTGGACAGGTTAAGATGTTCCAGTTAGCATACAAGACCTTTCTGGAAGGCCACCAGTAACAGGATCTATCTGTATTTTGCATCCAGATTCCTGCTGTATGTGTGGGATCTATTCACCTCCTCTGCCATGTAAGTCCAACCATTCCATCTAGAACTTTGTATTCTGTCATTACAGGTCTGCTTTGCTGCTGATGCATCAGAGGTAACTCCAAAAGAGTCATTTTGGGGAGGTACTTTCTAGTATCTCATTGATCGCCATCTTCTAAGGGTCTCTTTTGTCCATCATAACGACAGTCATTTGAATTCAATGATATACCAGCATCACCCCCAATTTTTGCTGCAATCTGCCGAATTCTCTACAGGGCATCTTTAAAAACATCATTAACTCCTTCTTCTCTTCCTCCTCCTTCTCTCTCTTCCTCCTCCTCCTTCTCCTATGCCACTGCTGCCAGCTGAGCCAGACAATGAACCAACCATGGAAGTACTGTTGTGTAGTCGGCCATACTCACACTACAGCAGATGCTGCCATTTCCTCTAGGAGGTTCCCCTCTTGGCTAACTGCTAAGAAGGGTATTACTCATTTATAAGTGGATATTAACCATAAAGTACAGAATACCCATGCTATACTCTACAGACCCAAAGAAGCTAGAGAGGAAGGAAAGCCAAAACAAGGATGCTTAAATCTCACTTAAACGGGGAATAAAATAGTCTCACTTAAAGGGGGGAATAAAATAGTCACAGGAGGCAGATAAAGGGAGGGAAGTAGGTGACAGAGGGGATGATGGAGAGGGGAATGAGATAGCGCAGAATCAGATGTGAAGAGAGACAAGAGAGAAGGCCAGAGGGCCAGGAGAATGAATAGAAATCTGCAGCTGGCAGGAGTGGAGGTTATCTCTAGAATGTGCCAGACATCAGAATAGGGGAGGCTCCCAAGAGTTAATGCAGATAACCTTAGTGGAGATACCTAAGAGTGGGGACATGAACCTAAGAGGCCACCCCCTGTAACCAGGCAGGACCCCCAGGGAAGGGATAAGGACACCAACTCACCCACAAAACTTTCAACCCAAAATTTGTCCTGTCTAAAAAAAATGAAGGGACAAAGATGAAACAGAGACTGAGAGAATGACCAACCAATAACTAACTCAACTTGAGACCCAACCCATGGGCAAGTACCAATCTCTGACACTATTAATGCTACAGACAGAAGTCTAGTATAATTGTCCCCTGAGAGGCTCTACCTGGCAGCTGACTCAGACAGATGCAGACACCCACAGCCAAAGAGTAGATGGAACTTGGGGATTCTTATAGAAGAGTTGGGGGAAGGGTTGATGGGCCAAAGGAGATAGGAACTCCACAGGAAGACCAATGAGTCAATTAACCTGAACCCTTGGGAACTCTCAGAGACTGAACCACCAACCAAAGAGCATACATAGGCTGAACCTAGGTCTCCCCACTTAGACTGTAGCAAACTTGCAGCTTGGACTTTATATGTGTCCCCAACAATAGGAGCAGAAAGCTGTTGCCTGTCTGTGAAATAGGTTCTTCTAGCTAAGCTGCCTTGTCTGACCTCAGTGGGAGATGATGCCCCTAACCCTGCAGAGACTTGATGTGACAAGGTGGGGAGAAATGGGGATGGGGGGAGGGGAGAAAGGCATTCATCTTCTCAGAAGAGAAGTGGAGGGAGAATGAGGTGCTGTGTGAGGGAGGACTAAGAGGAGGCAGCGATCAGGATGTAAAATTAGAATAAATAAATTAATAGAAAAACAATAACAACAAAGAAACATGTCTAATGACCTCCTTCTGCCAGCTAAGCTCATCTCAAGTTTCCAAAGCCTATCAAAATAATACTACCAGCTCAGGACCAAGCCTTTTGGGGAGACCCTTCAGAGCCAACCCTTAGTAACCACCCAGTTCCTTAGACTTCCTACCTGCAGAGAGAAACTGAAAACATAAAAGTCACAGAGACTTATGTAGGGGAGGATGACAGTGTCAGGAATAGGTGGGTGAGGAAGTCCTTGGTCCAGTGAAGGCTGGACACCCCAGGGTGAGGGAAATCGTGGGTGGGGAGGTGGGAGTGGGAGGGTGGATGGGGCCATATCCTCATAAAAGCAGGAGGAAGGGAGTGGTATAGGGGGTTCCTGGGTGGGGGGGAAAGGGGAGTACATCTGAAATGTAAATAAAATATATAATAATTTAAAAAGTCAAAGAGAAGTTCTTAAAAAAAACAAGGAAGAAAAACAGATCACCATCAAAGACTGAAAACTGCTTCAGCAATAGTAGCAACAAGATCTAGGAGAAAAATGAGATAGTATGTTTAGCTACCAGATGCACTTCAAGCAAGGATCATAGATCCAAAAAAAATATATTAAGATTGTAAATGAATAAATATCATCTCCAAGTCATCAAAAACTCAGTGCACAATAAGCACATTTCAATGTAAATAAATACAAAAATAAACGAAAAACAAAAATATATGAGGAAGAGGAAAAATAATATAAAATTAAGATAAAACTAAAATTCTGTGTGACAGTAGCTTACAATTTGGAAACAATAAAAGTGACCAAACATACTAGTATTATATGGAAAGAAGAAATTTGGATAACTTTTAAACTTTGTAAATTAAATATACACCTTTTAATTCTAGGGTAACCACTAAAGGAATTAAGTGTCCTAATAATTAGCTATAGAGGTTGGGGCAGGATAGAAGTAAGCAAAAGCACAGCTGCAGAGATGGCTCACAATCATCTGTAACTCCTGTTCCAGGTGGTCTGATGCCATCTCCTGAACTCCACAGCACCAGACACATGTGCAATGCACATACATGCAGGTAAAATAATCATACACATGAAATAAAAATACTTTAAAGACATGAGCACCAGTGTTTCAATCAATTCCAAAGATTAGAGAGAAAGTATGGAAGGGACTCGGAAGTCCAAATAAGACGGTTGAATTAAATTCAAATGTTGCGCATTAGTCCTCACAATAAATATAACCGGACTAAATTATTTATTTAATAGATAAAGATTATCAGAGTAAATAAGGAAAAATTCATGTGTGAACTGTTTACATAAAATGTTCCTAGCTGAATGTGGTGGTATGCACCTTTAAACTAAGCACTTGAGAGGCAGAAGCAGGTGCATCTTTGTGAGTTTGAGGTCAGCTTGATCTACAGAGCGAGTTCCTGGCTATATAGAGAAATCCTATCTCAAAACAAAACAAAAAAGATATTCCTAAAATATAAATGTATGAAAAGCTTAATAAAAGAATGAGAAATATAAGTACTTGTTTAAAAAATATTACAAATTTTCAAAATGAAAAATTTCTGGAGGTTAGATACACACTAATGTGAACATACTTAGTACTTGAATAGTAAACTTAGATGTAGGTAAAATTGTACGTTTAAAATTGTATACGTTATATCACATTTAAAACATTTTGAACTGCGACTTCAACAGCAACTCCCACTCTTCCACCTTTGATGCTGGGGCTGGCATTGCTCTCAATGACAACTTTGTAAAGCTCATTTCCTGGTATGACAATGAATACGGCTACAGCAACAGGGTCATGGACCTCATGGCCTACATGGCCTCCAAGGAGTAAGGAATCCTGGACCACCCACCCCAGCAAGGACACTGAGAGCAAGAGAGAGGCCTTCAGTTGCTGAGGAGTCTCTGTCCCCAACACTGAGCATCTCCCTCACAATTCCCTTCCCAGACCCCATAACAACAGGAGGGGCCTAGGGAGCCCTCCCCACTCTCTGAAATACCATCAATAAACGTTCACTGCACCCACCAAAAATAAATAAATAAATAAATAAATAAAACATTTTTAAAGGATTGAAAAAAGTTACACTAAATTAACAAAGCAAAAAATTGGTGTTGGTTAAATATGACTATTTTAATGTGATTGTTTAAGTATATATAATTTTAATATTCTAATCATAAGTATCTATAGAGTTATAGAATCCTTCTTTATATTGATAACATGTTTAAACACTAGAAATAAATTTCTAAACTTGAATATATATATTTAGTAACATAATTCCAAAGTACGTGAAGTGAGGAACATCCAATAAACTAACTTTTCATTGAAAAGTTCACCATCATGCTAT
The DNA here is from genome assembly GCA_030674055.1 of Rhabdomys pumilio. Taxonomy (NCBI): domain Eukaryota; kingdom Metazoa; phylum Chordata; class Mammalia; order Rodentia; family Muridae; genus Rhabdomys; species Rhabdomys pumilio. The sequence continues at coordinate 146,585,702 of JANHMN010000001.1, read as the reverse complement.
TATAAAAACATGTATCTTAAGAAATAATAGGTCAAGTGATCATTATTCTGGATACAGAATAAATGAACAGCATAACTGATGAGCTTAACCTGGAGGATTCTATAAAACAGAGTGGTGGAAACTGGAACACATAAATTACTTTGAAAACCACGTAGATCATTCATCAGGAGGGGCTGCAAAAAGGCAAAGTCTCAACACACTTTGGTAAGTCGCCATCATGCAAACTATATTTTCTGATCATAATAAATGGAAAAATCAATCACAGTTTTGAACATTTACAAAACAGTATAAGGAGATGTTAACCTGAAAATTATATGAGATATAGATAGCTTTCATTCAGATAGTTGAGACTTAGGAGACTCAGTAAGTCAACCCCCTTTTCTGACATGAATTTGGAAATAAGTAAGAGATGACTCAAAAACTCCGAAAATAATACATTTTCCTGGAAATTAAATTATCATTTTATTTTAAAAGTTTTTGGTAGAACATGGCTTAGGGGTTGGTCCAAGCTGAGACCACAACCTAAGACTGGAGATGATATCCACAGAGGCTATGTCTCCTTCTCCTCCTTTCTCCTCTTCCTCCTCTTCCACCTCCTCCTCCTCTTCCTCTTCCTCCTCTTCCTCCTCTTCTCCCTCCCTCCTTCCTTTCCTTCCTCCTCCTCCTCTCAGCTCACTGCATAGTCATGAGCAAACCAACATGCTCACCCTGCACAACAGATAAATGCAAAGTGAGGCCAGATATGTATATGCCCAGTTGATATACTCCAAAACTCACTAATCAGACCAGTCCTTTCTTTCATAGGAGAGGGAAGGTATGTGCAGTAAAGAAACAGAAGATGGAAACACAGAAGATGATTGATGAGGGCTTCCATAATATAAAAGAGGATTTTGTGATGCGTGTGCTGGTTGGAGTGAAGAATACAAAGGAAAGACATTTCTTGGCATCGTTACCTCCTTCTTGGAGCTGAGCTGTGATGTTGAGTTCACACTGCATTTTAGCCTTCATAACAAGTACAATCTGCTCTTCTACAGTGATGGTGCCATCAGAATCCAGCTGTGGAAGCAAAGGACACGTCATCATTCCCCATCATTTTAAAGGCAGGATAATGCTCTCCTGATTCCATTCCCAATCAAGCTAACTGAAATAGTCCCTGGTCAGGATACACTACTGTGATTTGAATATCCACTGTCTTCCAAGGTTCAGGAACTGAGCACTATGTCCCAGATGATGGTGCTACTTAGGGGCATTCTAGAAGATGGGGTAGAGCTGAAAGAACTAGGTGGTCACCCCAGGGGTGGGTCCTTAGGAGTATATTATCTATACTTCCTAACTCATCCCTGCTTCTTAGTTAGTCATGAAGTGAACATCTCACAACCACTACATGGTTGTACTGTCACACTGTTTTACCAGATTGCACAGGGTTCAAGCAACCAAATAGACCAAATGATTTGAGACTGTGAGCCAAAATAAATCAGTCCTTAGGTTTGTTCTGTCTGGTGTTTGATCACAGTAATAGAAAAAAAAAAACTAATTTATATATAAACATTTTTGGATAATTTTAAATGTACTACCAGAAAATGTAAGGAAACTCTAAACTGTGATTAGATAATTAAGCACATTAAAAATAATGTAACCAGGAGAAACAATAAACAGTGACGGTCTAGCATATTATCAAGACTTTATACATTACTAATTCTTTTACAATATGGCAGTTATGTTACATAGAAATAAAAGACTAAACTTAGCTCTGTCATAAAAACTAGCAGTGAAACCTGCACACAACATGCAACAGGACTTTGAGTTTATTTATCTATGAAAGAAATGGGTTACTCTAAATTATCTCCATCTATCTCCTTGCCTTAAAACTGGGGACTTTATAATGGTAAGATATGCACCCACATATCAACTATCCATTTCATCAGTATTTATTAGTTTCATACAATAATGACATGCTTTATGAAGGAAGAAGAGAACGTCACGCCAAGCAGCACATTTGCGCAAGCGTCATTCCTCACCTTAGCGTGACGTGAAAACGGTAGTGTGGCTAAAACACAGGACTGAAGCTTCCTCCTCAATGTCTGTTACTCCAAAAGCAACAATTGCATCCACACTAAAGTGCTACATTTAGTAAAACAGACAGACACTTGTTCTGGGCACATGTGACCATTTGGGACTTGAAATAAAATTGAATTTCAGTGTCAGAGACCTAGAGTTTAAGATTAACCCTGATTCGATAGCTCTTATTGTTTTATGTTCCAGCATCTCATCAAAATACACAGCACAATCCATGATGTTTTGTTAGACTTCCATGCTTCTTCATTTTTAATTATCCACAGTTTTGAGGATCAGGTATTTTACATATAGTCCTTAGTTATGATGTATCCAGTCTTTTGATTGTGACTGGCTTGAAATAACACGTTTAGAAATGGAAGACCACAGAAGTGAGGCACCATTCATAAAGCACCATAGCAACAGCACCTAGAATCAATATGCTTCCTTGTTAATGTTAACCTAGGTCTTTCTTTTGATCTTTATTCAAATGTGAAAAAATGTAAAGCTCATTCCTAGCTCTCAACCTGTATACAGAAGTAGGTTGTAGGTCATATTTGGGTGCCAGACTATAGTTTGTCAATTTATGTTTAAGTGAATGAAGTTTTTAAAATAAAAGTTTGAGTCGGGCGGTGGTGGCGCACGCCTTTAATCCCAGCACTTGGGAGGCAGAGGCAGGTGGATTTCTGAGTTCGAGGCCAGCCTGGTCTACAGAGTGAGTCCCAGGACAGCCAAGGCTACACAGAGAAATCCTGTCTCAAAAAACCAAAATAAATAAATAAATAAATAAAAATAAAAGTTTGAGAATCAAAATTATATCAACTCAAAATTATATACCATAATGGGGATAATTATAAGAAAATATGCACTGCCTTCACTGCGTGATGAAAGATGCAAAATATATAAGAAAATAAAAAGTACAATGGCGACTGCCTAGGGAATAGTTAGGGCGATGCCTCGGGACATGCAGCTGTATAAGATGTACTATGCCGTCAGCTTCTATATCAAGAACATAATCTGTAGAGTAAATGCTCCTTTGATTTTAGTTGTGAAATTACTCATGGTAGCTAATTAGATAAAACTGATAAGTAAAAGGTTTTCAGTAACAGAACGCTTCAGAAATGTGGAAATGACACATGATCAGATTCATCACTACTTTATATTCCCCATGTAAACCATTTTCAAAATTAGTATATCAACAGTAATGCTGCTACTTAAGTGAGGCTCTCACACTACCGAATTCCATGCTGACCTAATTTGCTTCACCATTTGAAGTGCTGGTTCCTTAGATACCTTCACCCCTAAAAGCCCATTTTTTTCTATCTGAACACCAGAGATATCTGAACAGCCCTGTATCCAAAGGCTGTCAGCTGATGGCTTAGTTCTTAAAGTTTCCATAACAATTACTTCTCTGCAGCTGTATCTGGAACAGCGGTGGCAGCTTCACACAGTAGCATGCGCAAGACAGCTCAAAAACCAAACAATGGCCCTCAGTTCATCTGAAACATAATCTAACAATTTCAAGTTGTCAGCCTTCTAGAAATATCTTTTATCTCTCTCTCTCTCTCTCTCTCTCTCTCTCTCTCTCTCTCTCTCTCTCTGTGTGTGTGTGTGTGTGTGTGTGTGTATTTGTGTGTGTGTGTATTTGTGTGTGTGTGTGTGTGGTGTGTGTGTGTGTGTGTGTGTGTATCTGTGTGAGAGACAAAATTGTAATATATAAAATCTTACGTATCATATAACTGAAAGTATGTATTAGCTTAATATGAATGTAGATAAATAATAAATGGGGATGTATAGCATTTTTGTCTGAGTAGCCCAAAGAAATCTGAGTCCCTTATTATGTCAGAGCTCAAAACCTTCTCCTATTGCTCTGGGAAAAAGTGAAATGCAACAGTCAGACACATACATGCCTGTTGAAACCCAGTTACTTTGTGAAAAGACATGGACTCCCAGGAGGACTTTAGAGCTCCTTCTGTTACTCAGGGTGATTCCTGATATGGTCTACTTCCATGGAGTTCATTCCATTTGGAAATAACAATTAGTCAATAGGTGCTAATATACAAACAATGTTGACCTAATTTGAGACATGGCAAATTGTCAAGGAGATAATTTCCTTCAGGCAGTTAACAGACAGAATTTGAGATTACAGAATCAGAGTGTGGGCCAAAGTATAGATGGGCACATAGTAGCATCAATGGCCAATGGCCAGTGGCCAAGCCATTTATTACTAGTGCCACCCTGAAGCGACACATCTGCCACAGAGCACAGTTGTGCCATCCTGTGGGAAAATAGAAACTAGGAAAACTAACATGCTGATATCAATCACCAATGAGAAGGCCAATTGAACAGAAGCAATGAAGTAAAATCATTATTAATAACACAGTCACTAAACTATAAACGTGTATACGACAATGGAAACTCTGTACATCCACCATGGTAACAACTACACATGCCAGTTAAGAACACAAGGAAAACTTAACATGAGACCCTGAAAATCAAATCGTTTTCTACAGCCTTTCAAAAAGGTAAACCCAGTAAGGCTAGAGAGATCACTCAAAGTGTTTGCTAGACAACTGTGATGACTGAGTTTGAATACCAGCACCCAAGCAACAAGGGAGGTGTCCTGGAAGGAGGACCCCTGAGACTTGCTGGCTTTTAGCAGAGACAATGAAAAGCCTGAGTCTAAGGAGAAACCCTGCTTCATTTAAATTGAGTAGAATCATAGAGAGGGACAGCTGACATCTACAGTGTAGCCAGAGTCATGCATCTGTACACACATGCAGGCATACACTCAACAAAGACACAGCACACACACACATACAACAGAGATAATCACACACACACATACACACACAGAGAGAGAGAGAGAGATAGACACTGACATACACAGACAAACCATATACACAGAGCAAATAAGTACATAGATTTTTTTAAAATCAAGTGACGCCTTGGTTTCTCCATTTTCCAATATAAAGATACAACTTCAGCCTTTGTGAGTGAAAGGAAAGAAGTCAAAGAGAAATTATTCTTAGAATAGATCAGATGTTTGAGCAATTTAGTCAACAGTTCTGGGAAAAAGTGAAAGCTTCTAAAAGAGAAAATCTATGAGTTGTCAGCAAAGTTGTATGAGGGTAAAATGTTACACTGGACAATATTGTGAAGTATGAGTATAATTTATGACCCAGACTTTTATACAGACTGAGGGGCAATACACAAGAAGTGGCAATTTGAGAATGAGACACGGGTTTGTTTCACCTCCCCTCCTACTAAATTACCATCACTCCACACTTGTTTATAGCATCGAATCAAATTTAGAAGTATCTCTTTAAAAATATTAAACATGATGTTTGGAGAAACATGGTCTAGTGTTTGACTTTATCTCCAGGGATTCTCTCAGACCTGGAGCATGAGAGGCATTCAGGGCACCTGCAGAGTTGAGCTGTCATGAGTTGGCATTTGAATTTTGATCAGTTTTCTAGAATCTATACAAAGAGCAAATATGGTATTGTTTTTTAAATAAAACTGCCAGTTGTACACTCAACTAGGTGACATGAAGAAAATTGACTTGCTCCTTAGCAAGTCAAATGGGCTCACGGAGAGTGAGAGACTATGGACATCACTGGCAATGGGGACATCATTTTGTAACAATCCGTGTAGACCTACTCCACCACATGCTCTTTCTGCTAAACAAGATGATTTAACTACCTCATGCTTCTGAATTTTCCTCGATAAAAGAGGGAAGTCAATTGTTATGTTTAGTTTTAATAGAAACCTGCCAAAAATTAGAACCAGCTTGGTAAGGAACCTTCAGTGGAGAATTATCTTGGTTGCCTTAACTGACATGAGAAGTCTTGCCCAAATTGTGGGTGCCACCTTCTGATACCAGTCAGATACACAAGGTATGAGCAAAGGAGGGTGCAGTTGCTTGTATTACAAATGTTATTTATGTTCCCCAAAATACCGTTTGCTGGAGAGAATCTGCACATAGCTTCTGGGAACCTGCCCCAAGTTGGTTTTGATTGGTTAATAAAAATGTCAGCAGCTAATATCTAGGGAGGACAAACAGAGAAGGGATTTTAGGATTCCTGGGCTTGGGGATGGCAGGAGAAGGGAGAGATCCACCATGCTTTAGGAGATCGTGGATACAGGAGAGACAGAGGCTGTCATGGGGTAGAGAAGCAAGGAGAGCATCCTGGACTCTGAGCCAAGAAAGCACAGCCCAGAGGGCTGCACAAATGGATCCTGAGCAGCCAAGATGGAACATAGAAATTAGTAAGTAATGACTCAGATTTATCAGTGGGAGGTAGATTCTGGTAGCACAGAGGGTAAACATTCACCCAGCTATTGTACTGCTTACAGCATGTTAAAATATAAAGACTCTGTGTCTCTCATTCAGGAACATAAACCACTGAGGCTGGTAGCAACCCCACATGGGGATTTATTAATAAATATTAATTCCACAGGAAGGTTTCTCTCTGGCCCTTTGCACCTTGCCTGACTTTCCCTCCCACAGCTCAGCTGACTTACCCTGATGCTGGAGATGATGAGTTCTTTGCTGTTGTCAGAACCAGTGTTTCCGGGTTTGTGTGGTAGAGTAAGGGACAGGGATTCCCTGTAAACCTTTCAGGTTCTCAACACCAGATTGGAACTGACGCAGTGCCTGGCCTCAAGGACCAGGCAAAAACCAGATTCTTGGCCTCTCAGGGTGTAATTTAGCCAGCCATCCTTGCTCTTTCAGCATAAACCAACTTTTTAAATTCTTGAACAAGAACCAGGGGGTGGTACTGCATGCCTTTAATCCCAACACTCAGGAGACAGAGTCTGGTGGATCTCTGAGTTAGAGGCCAGCCTGGTCTACAGAGTGAGTTCCAGGACAGCCAGTGCTATATAAGAAACTCTGTCTCAAAAAAAAAAAAAAAAAAATTCAATGCATATTATCACCTCCATTTTCCCAGTGGAGGAAATGAAGCTCAAAAAAGAAGAAATGAGGTACTACTTGAGAGAGAGAGAGAGAGAGAGAGAGAGAGAGAGAGAGAGAGAGAGAGAGAGAGAAGCTGACCCAGAGAGGTGACAGGAAAAGGAAAGAGGAGAAGAAAAGACAAACTAAGGCCAGAGACCAGAGTGTGTGGGTGTTACCTGGGAATGTTTTAGTTCGAAAGAATTGAGAGAAATGCTCAGAAATTAAAAGTAACTTGATAAATTGCCAAGAAACCTCGAAATGTAGCTCCCCTTCCATCTCTTTGCCTCTGGGCAAGCTGTAGAGATGGCCCAGAGTTAGCACAGCCATTGAGAAATAATCCGCCAGAATTCACCCCTCTAGGGTCTTCCTTGTAAATATAAGTCACAAGGCAAGAGGCTGTCGATGGAAGGGAAAACAAACAAACAAACAAACAAACATCTCTCCCCTGCTTAGCTATACTGAGCTTGCAGCAATCTGTACAATGGAGAGACAATCAGCAGTCACACTTCTGCTTGATCTTGCTAAAAAGAATGGCCTAGCTGCCCATGTCCTAGGGCTCTCCTCATGATTCTACCCACCAATGATGGCTCCTTGGTACTTCTGTCTCTTACAGCGCCCCCCAGAGGTTGCGGTGCACAGTGCACAGTGACCACATCTGCTAATTGCCCGTTCTCTTCCTGATTTCCCACTCACATTTCGCTATCCCTCACATTATGTGAGACATGCATTTTTATCTGAATGTGTTTACACAATATGCATTATACGTGTTTTAACGTACATATGTAAGTGGTATTTCCTCATTCTCCCATGGCTTCTCTGACACATCTCGTCCTGCTTTGTGATCTCATCATGCTGGTGAGAACATGTTTAACCTATTGCTCCTTGCTGTGCACAGTGCCCCATTATGAACATTCAGGCTGTGCCCAATTCTATAGCAGCACAAACCTGCTTCGGCGCTCCTTATAGACCAAAGCAAGAAATTCTATGAGCTACAGCATCTCAGAAGTGAGCATTACTGGGACAGAGGGCATGTGTGCACATAAATTAGTTGAGCTGTGCCACCCTGACCTACACAGTGGCAGCACCCAGCAGGGAATCGGAGCTCTCAAAGCCAGAGTGCAAATCCTATGCTTTAATGGCAGCTGTCTGCATTTGTACATTCTCTGACATTTCTCAGCCACATTCCTCATGTATAAAAATGTAAGTAATGACCGTGCCTATCTCATGGAGTTCTTGTGGGAATTAAATGGGAGACCAAAGCGCTTAGCACATTATTGGGCATTTAGTGACTGAGTAAGTGGAGTCATGGGTTATTGTGTTTTGATTTGCCAGGACACTGCATCTTCATTCAGGGTAGGTTAGTAGAATTCTCAGACCCCTGCACAGAAGGGGACATTTAAAGTGGAGGGACCCAGGTCTGTGCACAAAGATTTACTGAAGACAGAGAAATATGAATGCAGCGCTCCAGGTCATGAGGCTGTTCTCCCTCCCTGACCCCTGCCAATGCCCACAGCATGCTAGCACCCCATTAAGAGGGGCCACGGGAAAGCAGGATCAGCAAACTGGTCTCTTCTCACACTGTGTACTGTACAGGGTCACATACTTCCTGCCATGGAATGAGCTGCTTCTGCGAGGTTTATCTAGACTCTAAGAGCTTTTATATCCACTTCCTAGAATGCCCACTGTGCACCAGTCTGACCTAAAGACAGCATCACATGTGTGAACTCTCCCCTGTTCCTGGTCCTTTTATCTTCCACAGACATCACTCCCTCCCTCAACAAATCTCTTACACCCCTATCTCCATCTCAAAGTCTCTTTCCTGGTAGCTCACTGGCACAGTAGAGGAAACACAAAGTGTATATACACATAATGTCATAGATAGATAGATAGATAGATAGATAGATAGATAGATAGATAGATAGAGATGATATAGATAGATATAGATATATAGATATAGATATAGATATAGATATAGATATAGATATAGATATAGATATAGATATAGATATAGATATAGATGATAGCCCTGGTGTCATGTGATCATCTGACTTTAAGACATGTGCTGCCAGACTCGGTAACGACATCAGGGGTATGAATGCATGGGTACTGAATTGTGCCTTCAGGCAAGGCTAACTCTTTATAAAATCCATAGTGATCTATATAAGAATTGATGAGCACTGGTCAATGTTATCTATTTTGCGATGTGGGCCAATGTCGATTGACAATTAAACATCTATTCTATTCTGGTTCATTCTTTTCAGATGAGTCTTACTTGGTATTTTTTAAATAATTTATAATTTTTAAATATATGTATAACTAGAAATATATACATCATTCACTTTTTCATAAATACCTTGTCTCTTATACTTTAGCTAATAGAATCAACAGGTAACACTTGGATAAATAGTACCCACAATGCATTTCAGCTCTATTATTCTTCCAATTAACTAGTGAAATTTCAGAATATATAATAACCATAAACTAAAGCAACAAGCTGAGAATTTCCAAATTTTTATTAAAAAATAGTCCAATATAATTCTTTTTAAGATAAAAAACTAAAAGTCAGAGGATGAATAAATATGTTTAAAACTACAGTTTTTCTTTAAAGATAAAAAATTTAGTATATAATGTCATCACACTGCAGGCTATAAATTCCTACACACACATACACATACTGAGAGGGTGAGAGGGGAAGACAGGGAGGAAAAAAAGACATAAAAATCCGTGTTAAACAATAATTCCCAAACAGGAGGAATTTTAACACCCAAAGACATTTGGCAATATTTGCAAATATTTGCCACTGTCAGGGCCAAGGAGATGCCACTGGCCTCTGGTGGGCAGAGTACAGAGCTTCTGCTGAATGTACTGTCACTCAGGAGACAACCCCAAAAGAAACAGGTATGTGGCCCAAAAAGGCTGTAGAGCCCAGGCTGAAGGTCCTACTTGTTTTATTGAAAGCCAAAGGCAACTGAAACAATCTATTCTTGACTTCACAGTGATTTGTTTCTTTATTGTGTTAAATAATATCTCTTATTTCCTGAAAGGAACCTAAAGCACTGAGTAAAACTAAATGGTCAGAGCAGATCTGCCCCTTACACAAGCAGATGGAACATAATGTCCAAGGACCTCATAACACAGAAAAGTGGGCGGCCTTGGAGATCACCCGGGTTCTATAACTCGGAATGTATCATCCAGCCTAGAAGGCTTTCCCCATGCTTATACCTTCTGCTAATTTAGCAGCTCCTTTCAAACTTAAGAAAACCTGTTTTTAAATGTCCATTGTATGATACCCTACTCACTCGTTTGTTACAACACAGTAAGTCTACATGAAACGTCTTGAACCTGCTAAGTAATATTAGCATTCCTCAAGAAAGATATTTCCTAGGTTTTATGTAGTTATAACTATAGAAGATTGGTTTTTTTAACTGTATTTTATAAATAATTAAAATTTAATTTGATAATTTAAAGGACTACGGCATCATTTAAAGTACCACTGGAACGGAACATATTCATGGGTGCTTTTAACTTTGTGGAAGGAAAGAATTTTTTAAAAACCAAGTTGAATCTTTATTTGACGGTCAACTGCGCCCTCTACCGAATCGGACATATGTACCCTCAGATATGTTTTAAATCATAGGACTCAAACTACGGAACACAGCATCTTTTTAGTTCGTTTGAAAAATAAATAAATAAATAAATAAATAAATAAATAAATAAAACTATGAAGCTTACACATTCTTTGACTTAAAAAAATGAGAATGAACTGTTCCGTGCACATTAAAAAGACCCATTACGAAAGAATTCCCAGAAAACCCCTAAGCGACAGTGGCAGTAAGAAAATTACGACCACTGCTATTCAACGTTAAGACCCGAGCTATATTTAACACGGTATTCTTTCGGTCTGGCTCCTTTGCTTAAATACATGCATCTGTATCAGAGAGAGAAATAGTTACACTTTTACACTCGATTCTAGAAGTTTTAAGCTCCCAAATACAATGGTAAATTGACAACAAACCAAACCCACAGTGGTGGTTGAAGTGAGTAGCCCGGGGATTATTTGGAAGGAAAGTTCTTCCCCTTCCAGCTGTGCATTCTCAGATCCCCTTACAAACGCCAGGATGCTGGTCCGACGCCCTGAGCTGGGACCTCCCGCCTAAAGAGGATGTGGCCGGTGCAGTTTAACGCGACCTGGGCTTGCATCTCGGGCTGGATAAGCAGGCTGTGGTGCCTTAGTTCTTACCTGTGCTACAACCAGAAGACAGCTATGGAGAATCAGCCATCCACAGATGTAGGGTAAAGCCGCAAGCCGGGCCATATCCAAAATCGCCCAAGGCACGGCAGTCGGTATCCCAGACTCGCTTACTTGTTCAGTGTGGGCCAAACTTGTGATGGGGAGCGAGGTACCGCTGGGCAGCTGGGGCGCGGGAGGCACTAGCCAAGGACTCTCAGGGGTCTGGCTGCCTGCGCCCCCGAGTCTGAGAACCCGGGTCCTGAGGGTTCTGGGTGGTCCTGCCTTCTACAGAGGACAGCTGCAGGAAGGGGGCGGAGGACGCGAGCTTGTCCTTTGCCAGTCACTTAGTCCACAACCCAGGAACTCAGATGCCACTCGATCCCGAGGCAGAGCTGCAGCCAGGCTTGACTCTCCGTGCATCTGCTCTGCTGCACTGGGTTCTGAGTCCCCACGCCATCTCTGGGCATGCCCTGAGTGCTCAGAGGAGTGGCCCAAAACTTTCCTTCTGCCCAGATGTGCACTGACCATCTGCCACCAAGACGCCAGTGTGATAAAAGCTTCCAAGGCTTATAGGGTCAGTTTCTGCAGCTACCCACTGCTCAAGTTCTCTGATTCATTTTCTCCTCAGCACGATGATATGCCCGGAGTAGTGGGCAGATATGGGAGGAGTGTGTGTGTGTGTGTGTGTGTGTGTGTGTGTGTGTGTGTGTGTTGTGTTCCACACAAATTACTAGTAAATAGCATTTTGGTGATAAAAAAGACTCAGTCCTAAGAAAGCTCAAGGTCCCAAAAGAAATGTTTCAGTTACTTCTAGCAATGTTTTGTTGGTTTTTTGGTTGGTTGGTCTGTGGGTCGGTTTTGTTTTTTCAGTTTTGGGTTATTGTTTTTGTTTTGCGTTTTGGGGGTTCTGTCTCTGAAGACACGTTCTGATCAGGACAGACTGGTGCAATAAAATGCAGCTTCTCTCCTTCAAGCTCACCGAAGCACTGATGATTGCTCTCTAACACAGAGTTTTGTGTCGATCATCAGGTTTTGCCTTCAATCATTTTAATGCATCTTTTAGAAAGGTGTGCTCAAAACGAAGGCTTATTGCAAATACTCCAAAACTATTAGCTTCTTGCTAAACCCTCTCCCTGTACTCTCACTTGCTTTGAATATTCTGCAGAGTTGATGTAAGTGTGTTTATTATGGTTACTATTGATGATGATGATGATGATGATGATGATGATGATGATGACGACGACGACGACGACGACGACGACGACGACGACGACGACGACTGTGGTTGTGATAACTCAGTCTATGAACAGGCAAAGAACTGTGGTGAACAGAAGAATATTGTCTATATTTGCAATACTCTATGTATAACTACTGCTATGGTTGTATATTATTCTTTATTCTCACTTTAACTTTTTAATATTTTAGTCGATGACAAGAGGTTTTTTTTCTTTTTAATGTATCTAAATCTATCAGTGTTTTGCTTTGCAATACTATGTATCAAATCGGGGCCTCCAGATGTGAGGGACAGGCCCACCACTGAGCTGACGCTCCAGATGTGAGGGACGGGCCCACCACTGAGCTGACGCTCCAGATGCGAGGGACGGCATAGCACTGAGCTGACGCTCCACTTTATAGTGTCTTCTATTGATTTTATGCCAAGATATAACATACTTGGCTTTTGCGTAAACTGGAACATGTCTAATCTTTTCATCAAACATCGTTGCTCACTCTTTTGTGCCATTCAGAATTTTTTAATTAACTTGTTTAAAGTATTCAACTTGATGGCAATTTAACAGGTTCTCTAAGTACCTAGTATCCGTGTAAGACTCCTACTGTCCTACACTGAACACCAAAAATTTTTCTACATGAAAAAATAACATTTTTGAAATAACAAAATAGTTTATCATTGACTAAAATACAAGTGCCCCCACCCCCCGACCTCGCCACCGAGATTAAACTCAAGGAAGTAGAAACATGTTTCTTCAAAGGATTCCTTCCTCTTCAAGATTTTTTAAGTCACAAAATAAAGTATGTCTCCAAGTAGTCAGACTGCAAAGGGGCAGGAAGTCTTCCAAAAGATTCTGATACTGTCTTTAGTAAAGTGAGGAGGTTTTCTGTAAGATTAAGGTGCCAACTTCTTTCACGCTCTAGGGGCAGTGGGAGCCAGGGGCCCATGAAGACTGCTTTCATCTTGTTACAACAATGCTGTGCAGACAGGCGGGCTAATGCACGCAGCTCTGGCTTCTCCAGCTACAGTTCCTCTCTTCACAAGTCAGAATTTTTCAAACAGCAAAATGCAAATAATCTGGAGGTTTTTGAGAATAAAAATGGTTGCTTTTCTAAAAAATAAATAAATAAATAAATAAATAAATAAATAAATAAATAAATTTAAAAAATATATATTTATATACATATATATATCAGACTAATGGATAAATATAGCATCATTTATTAAAGAATCTATCTTTTGTATATGTGTGTGTGTAAATTCATTTATGTGGGAATGGCTCGCTTCCCCCTCCCTCGTGTGTGTGTGTGTGTGTGTGTGTGTGTGTGTGTGTGTGTGTGTGTGTTTTTCTTGTTTTATTTTGTTTGAAACAAAGTCTCTTATTTGTCTGGAACTCACCAAGAAGGCCAAGCTGGCTGGGCAACTGGTCCTAAGGACATATGTGTCTTCCATCTCCCAAGCACTGGGATCTCAAGTATGTACCAACCCTCCCAGACCTTTCCATGTGAGCTCTGGAGACCAAACCCCCATCATTATGCTTACTCTTGCCAGCTAAGCTGTCTTCTCAGCTGAAGAATCTATCTTTTTAACAGGGAAGATATTTTGAAGGATAAAAGTTTGATTACACCCTCTACAATCCCAACTGCAGCTCCCTAGAATGGTTAAGAAATAAATCAGGGATTTGCAGCTGAGTGAGCAGAGCCTCTTGCCATTTACCCACAGAAGAATCCCATTCATCAACCCTAGATGTCAAGAACCTCTAGCAAATAACTTGCCAGCTCCCTCTGCTGTAATATCTGAGTCCTTGTCCTGGAGATCCTCTGCCTGGAGCTCTGGAAAAAGACAGCAGCAACAAAAAGCAGGGAGAATCCTGGGCACTTAAAGGGAAGAATGGACCAGGCATATCTATCTGTAATGAAAGGGGGCTCCGCAAGGGAAGTGCTTCTGTCTAGAGTCCATGCTAACACTAACAGGCAAATGCCTCTCTCTCTATGTCATCTGGAAAGGTGGCCATCAAAAACAACTGCTTGCTTCACCATGCTTATGTGAGAACTGAGATAATGACCAGGACAACAAAACTCCTATCATCAATTCTGCAGAGTTACACAAACAACAGCATGCTTGGTGTCTGTCAGTACCTTCATATAGCCTATCAAATTCAATTAAAAATTAGTAATTTACCAAGCCTATTATAAAATACTCAGTAATTAACTGGTAGCTTTAGAAAACATAATGAAAAGGAAGCCATAGAAAATCTTAAAGTTTCTCTATTGGGGATTAAAAGACATAACTAATAAACACAGGGCCCAACTCAGCCAAGATAAAGCCTAAAGAAAATTAAAAAGTTAGACAATTGTGCATTTGGCAGTCCTCCCCTTCAATCCATATTTGCCCTAACTTGTGAAATAACAAAAGCCTTGGATTTGTTTCTTGAATAATTATGTAAGAGAGTGCTTGTTACTGGCTAACAAGCCACCTGACACCTCAAGCTTCCTCTCCTCAGATGGCCTTCTCCTACTGTTGTTTCCTCTTCATTCTCCATCTGTAGTTTTCAAGTTTGTCTTCCAAATCTTTGGACATACACCTCCCCCTGAGAGATGGTGGTCTGAATCCCCTCCCTATCTGAGCTCTTAGAGGCTCAGACTCCAAACTACAGAAGAATTTAGCCCGGCCATACAAAACCATCAGCTTCCAACTGGGACCTCCAGCATTCACTTTCATGATGGGACTTTCACAACCACACTGCAAGGAAGTTTGGAGGCTGTGTGTTAGACAGCAGAGATGACTAGATGCCTCCAGCCACCAAAATCCTGTCCTCACGGTGTGAAGGGCTTATCTGTCTCCTAACACAGACCATGAGAAGAATGTGTTTTTCCTAATTGTTACACCAGCTGCAACCAGGTGAGTCCTGTCCAGGGTTGCCTGTACAGAAAGCTTACTCTGTGCATCCTTTCAACTCCAGGTTTTCTTTCTAAAATCATATGGCTTTCTCAGAGGTGACTCATTCTTTGTCCAAAATTTCTGAGCGCCATAGATCCATCCCCCAAAATGAGGGGATCATCAGGACCCAGTTCTTCCACCACAGCAAGTTCTGGATACCCCAACACCGGAAAAGCAAGATTCAGATCTAAAAATCACATCTCATGATGATGATAGAGGCCTTTAAGAAGGACATAAATAACTCCCTTAAAGAAATACAGGAGAACACAGGTAAACAGGTAGGAGCCCTTAAAGAGGAACTGGACTAAAATAGGTACGACTGCAGGAAAATGTGTGGTTTCTATAGGGCACAAGCTCTACTTAACTCCCCTCCATCAAACACACTGGTGCCAAGCTGAAGAGAACTTGAAGACTAAAGAGACTGCAAAATTGAAGACTGAGGCTAAAATAGATACTCAATAAGGATTTTGGAATTGATCATGAGACCTTGAATAAGCCCAGTGAATGAAAAGATATGGGTGATTTCCTCCCACAGAATATATGTACATATACATCTAAAAATCTCATACGATAGCATGTCCAGAGTACAGCCCCTAAGTGCTTGGTTGGAGTTCAATGAGCTAATGAGTATAATTTTTATGAACCGGGCCTCCTGACTGTATTGAATCTAACTGATTTCTTTTCTCAAACTATGAGGTTAACTATTGTCAAATATCTGCTGAGGTCTACTATGAAATCTGTTTATTTTCTTCTCAAATAAAGCTTTTCTGTTCGTAGAGAACATTTAAAATGTATAAATTCCATAATACCAAATCTCCTGACAAAATAATATTTTGACTAGTTGGCAATAATATACATAATACCTCCAGAAAAAAAACAGAAATAGAGTTTAGAAATAAAAGAAATGATGCTTAGCAATTATAGATTGAATTTTTACTGACATAAATGTGAAATATCTCGATTAAATGAGTGATTTTTCAACCATGGATAGGAGCAGTCTCCCTGGAAAGCTGAAGAAGAAACAAAGTGAATTTCAGACCAACCCAAACTTCACAGGAACCTCTAAGCCAATTTAAGCTGTATAGCAAGACCCTATTTCTAAAAAAAAAAAAAAAAAAAAAAAAAAAGCAAAACAAATAAATAAACTTCTGGTTGATTTTTCCATTTCTAAAGTAAGTTTCTCTGGGTTGAAATGAAGCAATGAAATCTGCTTTAAGAGTCATAAGCAATATTAAAAAAAAAAAAGACCAAAATAACCACAAACACAATCTATTTTAACCAATCCCTTAGTGATCTGAGTAGCACAATTTTTACTAAATTAGATGGTTAAGATAGACATCTAAATAAGTGTTCGAAAGAGCAATGCAAATAGTTATTGCTATGCCCTAAAACATAAGCACACACAGCACTGAAGAGTAGGCAGATACATGCTTTCGCTGTACATAGTCTCAAAGAGAGGTACAGATGACTAATTTAATAACTGTGCAATGTTTCAGTATTTCTCAGGACATCACAGCAACATATTGCAAAAGCGAAATGTCTGTAACAACCAACTCCAGGTGACATTCAAAGGATGGAGGCATCGCTGTTTAGAATTCACATTTCCTTCTGTTTTCAAATGCAGAAGTGCATTGCTAGTCGCTGGATTATTAACCATGATATATGCTTATTTTATTAATTCATATTTCAGCATGATCTACAAAAAAACCACAGGTCAACCAATATGTTGGGTTTTAGAAAAAGTTTAATTTTTTCAGGTGATAAAACTGAAAACCTACTGAAAATTTTTTTTCAGGACAATTAAGGTAGGTTTAAGCCTCCCCTGAAGAGAGGCTTAAGCAAATACGAGGAGTTGGGGGTATTAGCATAGACATTTGTAGTTCCACTCTCTACTGGGGAGAAGGCTGTTATAGGGGAATGGGATGGGGAGTGACCTCAAATACATCGCTCTATAAACATTAAATATTGGGAAGGCCCAGAATCACCACTTACAGGCTGAGGGATGAGAGAGAACTTGGGAGTTGGGAGCCGTTACGCTATCATAGTTCATTACAGTGAAAGGTATAGATTAAATGCAACATGAGGAAAATATGTGGGATGATCTACTTGCCTTTGCCTCCTGAGTATAGGGATTAAATCAGCCAAAACTCACATTTTTAATGGAACACTTTAGATGGTGAACAGTCTTATGTATGATTTATGGGGCTTAAAGAACATTAAGAATCAAAGGCCTAATTAATTCCTACCAGAGCATATTTTCTAGGCTGGATGAGTGAACTGCTCTCTAGTAATACATGGAATGTATCACTACTCTTCATTTTACATGCGTATCCTCTGATATGTGACCCAGAAAAGTGTGGATCCTCTGCCATAGGTAATACTAACAACAAACCGTCCACTTTTCCAACAAATACCTGTTGTGACAGATACTTAGCTAGGATGTAAGCAAACGGTGGTTAACGAAGTATGTAAAAGGCTGCTCAATCAGTTAATGTGAGCCTGCCACACAAGCATAAGGACCTGAGTTCGGATCCCTACAAGCTACTTTTAAAGCTGATGACAGTATGCATCTTTACTAGCTCTGGGGGGGTGAGGGAAGCCAATGACAGACAGGTCCCTGTAGCTACTGCTGGACAGCTAGCGAAGACAAGACCATGAGTTCCAAGTTCAGTGAGGGACTCTGTTTCAAACAATAAGAATGAAGGATCATGGAAGACACCCAATGTCGCCTCTGGCCTACACACAGAGACATACACACAAACATTTCTCTCTCTCTCTCTCTCTCTCTCTCTCTCTCTCTATCTCAGTTGAAACATCTTTTTCAAGGATCTTAAAATTTCTCTCATTTATGGCTTATAATAAAACATCTCATACTCGGTACCTGGCATAGAAGCTTAGCCATGATTCACTGCTTTCTCTGGAGTGCCTCAAATGGACACAGTGGGGGAAAGGCACTGTTCCAAAGTGTGCACATTGATGAAAACCTTCCAGTGCACGCTAAACTCAATTTATAGGCTAGAAATTAAAAGATGCATTTAATTATCAGTCCTAGCACTTCTATTATCTTCTGGCATTTTTCAAGATTAATAAAGTGCTATGTTTCTGCAAATATAACTGGCAGTAATCCACAATTGATCGAGCTAATTAAGCATAACAATTGTCAAGAGCTAAAAATAATGAGAAGAGAGAATTTTAATGAAATGGTGAGTAACACCAGAGACTGTATCAAGAAGTATGGGTAATCTGGAGACATTCCCCAAATAGACTGTGTGAGCATGTGTGTGTACGTGTGTGTGTACGTGTGTGTGTGTGTGTGTGTGTGTGTGTGTGTGTGTGTGTGTGTATGTGTGTGCATGTGTGTGTGCATGCATCCATGTGTGTATGTGTGTGCATGTGACTTTGCTCTTAATATATCGTTCTATAAAGTATGGAATACTTCTAATGCTCTGAGCAACAGAAAACAAGCTGTGAGAAATGTACTCTTTTCCACTAACCCAAAGAAGACTCTAGTACTTAAACTCAGATGTAGTAAAGATGTCCTCACAATGGCAACACACAATTATTGTTCACCCAACTCTCTCAATTCTGAAAGGGGAACAGAGATTTGAGTACTAAAATCACTCATTCAAATCAATATAGTCATGAAAGGTTTACATAATCTTCCATTGCTTTCTTACACATGCGGCCCAGGGAGCCTGCAGGGCATTTGCTGCTTACATTGCTAAGTTCTGAATGAGCATCAGACAGAGTGAGTATTCTCTCCCTGGTATAGTTAAAACCAGTTAAAACTGCTTGTGAAGACTGAGGCAGCATGCACAGGGCCTGCATAGGTCTGTACCAGATAGGGGCCTAGAGCTAAAAGAAGAAATGGACACAAACCCCATCTCTAGCCCAAAAACAATCTCCAATTGATAACCACTTGCAAATGAGAAAATTAGTTTCTCCAAAGGAATTTCACTGGGGAAACAAACTACTCTTAAGGGTAGGGCTGCGTGCCCAGAAAAAAAAAAAAAAAAAAAAAAAAAAAAAACATTCAATAGCATCTTTGGGAGTTCTTTCTTTCAAAAGGTTGTGTCAGGACATTTAACCTTACATGTCCTTTGCATTTATATACTATCTTCCAGTTTTATGTTTTAATGGTATTTCGGTATGTGCAAACTCCTGTGTCTCTGAATCTATATGTGTTTCTTGTACTTTTCTTTGTTTTGTCCTCTTCTGCTTGGTTTGTTTTTGTTTTATCATATTATGTTTTATTGTATTTTATCCCTTAGGAGTCTGTTTGTTTTCTGATGAGATGACAGAGATGGATCCAAATAGGAGGGGAGGTGGGAAGGAACTGGGAGGAGTCGGGGGGATGTAATTATGCAGGGCAAGTGGTCCCTGCCACCAGACAGAAGAACTAGTAAAGTTGAGTGAGCCCAGACCCCAGGAAACCCAGAATTGAGTATGGGGTAAACATGGGGTGTGGTCCGCGCAATCGTCTTGCTGGCAAGAACGCACGAGGGCACCAGGATCCTTCTGCAGCAAGCTTTTATTGCGATGAAAGGAGGAAGAGAGCGAGCCCCAAGATGGCGCTGCTTTATATACACCCTAGGGTGGTGTGGACATATCTGATTGGCTGCTCACTCAAAACCCTGTATGACGCCCCGGGCTGGGCAGTGACTTGGCGCGCTTTCACCACTTGCACATTCGCAATTTACTTGTTTACCCACGGGAGCCGGATGCCAGCGCCATCTTGTAATGTCGAATGCTGTCACCGCTTACCGCGGCTCTCTACAGTGGGGCCAGCTTCCTGCAAAGCTCTATCTGTGCTGGACACATAACCATGACACCCCACTGAAAGGACCATGACACTCAGTCACACAGGGAGAACACCTGAAGTCCTTCCCCATGATAATAGAGCATCAGTACCATCTCAAACTGAGCCAATAGCAAGCAACTACCCCTGGTTTGCTATTGCTACCCAACAGCAAGAGATCTCACCCTACTCCTCCATGTTTATAAAGTCCCTATCCATATGGACTAAAATGCACAAGTTATTTCACCGAGAATTGTCTGAGTGGCTGTTTTACTGAGCTATAACACTGGGCAAGAGTTTTGTCTCTCAAAGCATCATCACTGGACCTTAGACCCACCTGGCAGCCTGGGCTCATGCCCCTGCCATCCTTGCCACTGCCACCACCACCCACCATCTGCCTGCTGCCACACACCAACACCACTGCCACCCCACCACTGTCACCACCACTGCCACTGGCATTGCGCTGCCATGATAGCGGGCAAGGTCTTGGACCCTGCTTTACACAGGCTTCCCTTCTGAGAGCTGTAAGGCTTTGGCCTTTTCCAGTTGGGTCAGAGACCCACAGAACCCCTGGTTCCTCGGAGGACAACATAGTTAGAATATATTGCATGAAAAACAATTTTTGGTTAAAAAATAAAATAATAAAAATAATAAAATTGCCTGTGAAGGTTCTCTGTGCAGCATTATAACCAGATATCAGGAGCAATGCAAATACTGGGCAATGAGCAGGTGCATCTTGTGTCCTGATGACCAAGCACTTTAACAAATGCCCTTCTTAAGTTGTACTCACTTGTTTAGTTCTATTTGCCTTATAATGGTTCCTATCTCAACATGTCTTTTCTATAGTAATTTCTAATATAAATCTATGAAGATGTATTTTATACAAACAGGGGATTTCAGAAATTACAGTACATCTGTACAAAGACAAAGTAGGTCAAAAGGGAGGTGAATATGACCTAGCAAGTTATCTCCAAGTCTTTTTTTTTTCTCATTTATTTATTCACTTTACATCCCAATCACAGCTCCCTCTCCTCTTGGCTCTCCTTCACACAGCCCCTTTCCTACCCTTGCCCCTTCTCCTCTTATTAGGGGAGCTCCCCTGTGGGTATCACCCTATCAAGTCACTGCAGGAATAGGTGCCTCTTTTCTCATTGAGGTCAGACAAGCTGGCCAGTTGGAGAAACAAGATGCACAAGCAGGCAACAGATTTAGTGACATCATCCACCCCACCCCCACCTCATTCCAATTGTTGGAGGACCCACATGAGTGTGGTACTGTGAGTGAGCTGCCTGCTGGGTGGGTCACTGTGAGACCCTTGGGTGAGGATGCCCTTAGATGAGGATGCCTGAATGTGCATTTGGCAGTGAAGCCTGTTCACCTAGCACTTAGCACTACTGTCTTCTAGACATAAATTATCAGTCTCCCTGGAGCTTATCTGTAAAATAAATTATTCATAAAAGGTGTTTTCAGAATTCAAATTCAGTACTGCATATAAAACTGTTTTTAAAATGTGAAATCTTATCTCTAGAAACAAGCTACTAGGATGCCCACGATACAATAGGGCAATGAAGGGGGGAAAATACAAAATTGGTTTTTTAAGATTTAAAACAGAAAGCATACAGTTAAATTTAAAATTGTGCTATTAATAACCTCTCCTATATAAAGCAAGTCCCTGAGACTTCAGACTCTCATTAGAGCAAATGACTGTATGTGTGTCCCCACGAGATTCACACTGAAGCCTTCATCCTCAGGGTGATGGACTTTAGACATTGAACTTTCTAGAGATAAGTCATAAAATTCCTTCATGTTGGGATTGGTGTTTATGAGAAAAGTGTTTTGCTTACACACACAACATGTCTGTTTCTCCATTTGCACTCATATGAAGCAGCAGGATCTGCAAACTGAAGACCAAGAACATAATATGCTACATTTGACCTTGGACTTCCATAAATGACTCTGTTTACGCCATCCAGGCTATGCTATTTTTCAATCACACCCCAAAGTCCTTTCTGACCCCCTGCCCTTGTACAATTGCTGATTCATTCCAGTAAGCAGGAGTGTTGAAAGCTTCATGTGCGTTTACTTACTTGTGCCCACAATGCAAATATTGATATAGGTACAGTCCATATGTGTGTGTGTGTGTGTGTGTGTGTATGTGTGTGTGTGTATGTATATATGTATATATATGTATGTATATATTGGCATACTTTCTTAAGCAGATACATGGAGCTAATTAAAATTTGATGATTAAAGTATCTTCTGGAGTTTCTAGTGTCTAAAGAAAATAGTAAAATCAAGAGTAGAAAGTAGTAATATACTTGCTTTACAAATAGTTCCCACTGGCCAGCAAATGGCTCAGGGAGTAAAGGCATGTGCTGCCAAGTCTGAGGACCTAGATTCAATCCCCAGAATCACAGGATGAAAGAAGAGAACTAATTCCCATAAGTTGTCCTCTCACTGGCATACTTGCAAATGCAACATACAGTGGGTGCATAGGCACACAGACACACATTAAATACATAGCATATGGATTAGACAGACATCCAGATGATAGATTGATAAAGCAATAGACAGATGGAATAACGGAGAACATATAAAGGTTGTTTTTTTTTTCAATTTCCCCAAATAATGTGCTGAAGATCAATTCTCAGATGTCTATGTCTGAGTCAGGATAGAAGACAGAAGTTTCTTTCTATGTGTCTCGGTTAGCAGTACCCATTCATTTAATAAAATATTTAAACGTTTTTCCTCAGTTGCCCTATCAGTGATTTGGGCAGTAAGTTTGAATCATCAGTATTTTATTCTGTGGCAATGACTTCAAACACATGCCTATTATCAGTAAGTTGGAAGAAGCCCCACCAAGTCTGAAAGCCTGATTGCATTGTAAACCTTGAGCCCTAATAATGCATCTTACTCAGGAAGTTAGCTGACTGTATTTGGTTAGAATCTGGAGAATGGAGAATACAGAGCAGTGTGGTGGTGCTCTCCTAGAATCCTAGCCCTCGGTGGAGGAAGGAGGATCAGGCATCTAAAGCTAGTCTCTGGGCTACCAGAGTCTCAGAGACCCAATCTCAAAAAACAGAAACCAAATGAACTAAAAGGATTGCTGCTAAGAACAGGTTGCAAAACCTCCCTCACTGCCTTACTCCAATACCTCAGCCTCAGGGTAGATCAAGTTTTTCCAGAGTGACAACAGGTCTTCATGCAGCCAGGGCTCTGGAAGGCTCCTTGTGCATTGTGAATACTTCAGAGCTTCCATTGTGGACATTAGAAGCCCAGGAAGGTGTGCTGGCTTGAAGCCCTATCCACGGCTCTTCCATTTTAAAGTGGTCATTTGGGAGACAGAGAGTAATCTCATTATTTGCTCCTACATTTCTTTGAAGGGAAGGAAGCTTTGAAATGTGCTTATTAACCACTTTCACTGGCTGCTTTTTAAGTGAACTGCTCATACCTGTTAATCAAATGTTCATTTTAAAAATAACCACAACATGGGTACTCAACTGAATTTAAGGACACAGTTTCGTGGAAGGGAAGAAGTTTAAGATTTTAATGAAGCATTTGATGCCTGAAGATGTATATATTTTATATACATACAGTTTGGTGTAAAAATTGAGATATCAGCACATCTGAATATACACACAAAGGAACCTTAACCAAGGTATGGAATAAGCCTAGATATTCAACAACAGATGATCAAATGATGAAAATGTAGTATAATATACACAATGGAGTTTCATCTGCCCATAAGGAAGAAATGAAATTACATGGTTTTCAGAAAAATGAATAAAACTGGCCATCATTAAGCAAATTAAGTCAGACTCAAAAGAAACCAATATTGCATATTTTCTCAAATGCATAATTTTTTTTAAAAAAATCTCTCTCAAGATTGGTGAGACAGCTCAGTGAATGGCGGTACTTACTGCATACGGCTGATGACCTGAGTCTCATGCCCAGAACCTGTGTAAAGATGGAAGGAGCAAACTGACTCCACAAAGTTATCTTCTGACTTTCAGACTCTTGCCATGATATGCTTGCATGCATACAGGTGCACACGCGCGCACGCGCGCACACACACACACACACACACACACACACACACACACCAGTGAAAAACTACTGGAGGAAGAAGAAGGGCAAGGCAGAAAGAAGAGGAGGGTGAGGATGAGCAAGAACAGAATTCATGGCATTTACACCCATTATTTTATATTAATTTTTTGTTAAAAAAAAAAAAACTAAAAGGAAATTGAGAGGATGGGTACAGAGAACTGCTCAGGTAATAAGGGAAGAGTAAACGTGCCAATGCACGGGTGTCGTTATTAGGAGAGATTAATTATGAAAACAATAAACTTAGTCTTCACGGATCAGCATGGGAGGCCAAGCATGGGATTCAGAGTCAAGTCAGTGCAGAGGGCCTGGCTTTATGAAGGAGGGCACAGTAACAGCAGGAAGTGAACCCTGGAAAACAGTGCAGGGAGCTGTCAGTGCTGGGCTGATCAAACCCCAAATTGAGTTGGCGCTGGGGTGACACACACTGCTATCCGTGGGCATAGGGTAATACCAATAAATCCCAGAATAGTCTGAATCCTTCCTGTCTCTACAGACCCATCACTGAGTAGGGAGAGAGCCAGCAGAAGCACAGGCTGCCAGTCTCGTTCTAAGTAAAACAAGAGTGGACACTGAAGCAAGGTGGGATGAAAAAGCACAGCAGAGGTTTCCAGCATCCCTGCCTTATCCACAGCTTCCCTGCTATCACCTACCAACCCCACACTGACATGCTGAGGAGCCATTATTAGAGTCTCTGAGAGTGACAATACATAGCACCAAAAGAGTTAACAGTGCCTCTCGGTTAAAAAAAAAAAAAAAAAGTAAGCCTAAATGAACGATTTTGGAAAACAAATTGACAAGTGCATTATGCTGCAGCTAGACTTACCTTTGCTGTATAGCAGTTCTCCTCCAGTGTATTGCCCCAGGAGACATGAAAACTGGAGTCTTTGCAGAGATGTATGAGACTGTTTTACAGAAAGTTTATTCAGAACAGCTAAAACAGGAATAACTACATATCTGTGAGTACACAGGAATAAGTCCACTGGGTAGATTCTGGCAATATAATGCAACAAAAAGCAAAACAGATGCAGTACAAGAGCTTTGTGCCAATTAGACATCAAACTTGCTGGGATTGGTGGTTCACTCCTGTAATTGCAGCATTTGGGAGACTGAAGCAGGAGGACTGTAAGTGCTAGGCCAGCCTGGGCTACATAGTGAGACTCTATCTCCTTGGCTGTGTGTACCTCTCCCATGAGTCTGTTTTAATAATGGGACAGAGACACTGAAACCACCTGTTTCATGTCTGTGCTCTTCAGCAAATTCCTACCCAAAATCCAAGAGTCAACTTACACATGCTCCCGAGTGAGGTAATCCAAAAAAACATGCATGGTTGGTACATACTCACTTGTAAGTGGATATTAGCCACAAAATACAAGCACCATGCTACTCTCCACAGACCCAAAGAAGCTAAACAAAAAGGCAGGGAAGTGAGGAAGCTTGAATCTCACTTAGAAGGGAGAATAAAATAGTCATAAGAAGCAGATGGAGGGAAGGAACAGGGAGGGGAGGGGAGTGGGGAGGGGAATGGGGAATTCAGGATCGGGGGGGTGGGGGGGGGAGAAGGACAGGAGAGATGGTCAGATGGCCATGAAAATGAATGGAAATCTGAAGCTGACAGGGATGAGGAGGTAAGGAGCATCTCCAGGACAATACTGAGACCTAGGATAAGGGAGGCACCCAAGAATCAATGGGGATGATATTAGCTGTGACTCACAATATTGTGGAGATGGAACCTGAAGTCATTTCCTGTAGCCAGGTTCCACCCAGTGGAGGGATAGAGACATCAGCTCACCCAATAAGCTTTCAACCCGTAGTTTATCCTGTCTACAAGAAATGCAGGCATGGGGGATGGAGCAGAGACTAAGGGAATGGCCAACCAATAACCATAACTGGCCCAACTTGAGACCCATCCCATGGGCAAGCACCAATCCCTGACACTATTAATGATACTGTTATGCTTGCAAACAGGAGCATGTTGCCCTCTGAGAGGCTTCACTCAGCAGTTGACTTAAGATACAGATGCCCACAGTCAAAACAGTGAACGGAGCTTGGGGAGTCTTATGGAAGAATGGGAGGAAGGATTGAGGGCCCCAAAAGGCATAGGAACACCACAGAAAAACCAACAGAGTCCAATAACCTGAACCCTTGGGGCTCTCAGAGTCTGAACCACCAACCAAAGAACATACGCAGGCTGGACCTAAGTGTCCCCACACATATGTAGTAAATACAGCTTGGTCTTCATGTGGGTCCAGAACAACTGGAATGGGGGCTATCCCAAAAGCTGCAGTCTTCTAGCTGGGCTGCCTTGTGTGGCCTCAGTGAGAGGGGAAGCACATAACCTGGAAGAGACCTGAAGTGCCAGGGAAACCCAGGGAGGCCCCCATCCACTCAGAGAAGGGGAGGCGGATGGGGGATGGGTTGTGAATGGAGGTAGCCAGGAGGGGGGCAGTGAGCAGTATGTAAAGTGAATAAGCAAAACAATTAAAGTTTTAAAAAGGAATTCTTATTATAGCTGCTTGGCATTTTGTCAACTAGAGTCAAAAGCTAACTAACTGAAACTAATTAAATTATGTATAACATAAAAAGAGACTACATTACCACCACATTTTATTTGTACAACTTGAGTCCCGATTTTCTTGTTAATATTCAATTGATTGGTTGGGAGATTGGTTGCTTGCTTGCTTTTGAGGCATTGCATTTTTCTTTTTTGTTTTTTCAAGACAAGGTTTTTATGTGTACCCCTGGCTGCCCTGGAAACCACAATGTAGACTAAACTAGCCTCAAACTCAGAGATCTGCCTGTCTCCAGCTCCTAAGTGCTGGAAAGGCTCGAGCTATCACACCCAGCCAAAATCCATTAGTTCTAATCAGGATAATTCCCTGTTGATTGCCTCAAAGTCAGCTGATTAGGACACGTCACTCAAGAGGAGGGCATCGACTAAAAACGGATATGAGCCTTTGGCAGTCATCTTAGAATTTCATCTTCATAAACAAACTATCCTTAAAAAGGCTTCCATCCCTATGCTGTGCTCGCAGACATGGTGGTATATTGATTCACAAGTGTGATTTGAAACTTAAGTAAAGAACATGCTTATTGTAAAAATTCTAAGGATCTACAAAAGTAAATACTTTGTTGTTAACCATTATTAAAAGAGATGTCAGTTTCTAGTAAATACAAAAATAGGAGATAAGGAACATGTAGAGTGGTGGTTTGAATACCCTTGGCCCATGGGAAGGAGGCACTATTAGAAGGTATGGCCTTGTAAAGGAAGTGTTTCACTGTACAGGTGGGCTTTGAGGTCTCCTCGTGTTCAAGATCCACCTAGTGTGGAAGAGAGCCCCCTACCGGCTGCCTTCAGATTGAGATGTAGAACTCTTGAGTCCTCCAGCAATAAGTCTGCCTGCATGATGCCATGCTTCCCACCATGATGATAATGGACTAAACATCTGAAACTGTAAGCCAGGCACAATTAAATGTTTGCCTTTATAAGAGTTACCTTCATCATGATGTCTCTTTGCAGCAATGAAACCCTAAACTAAGACATGTAACAATAACTGCAAGGTTCAAGTAGACTTTATTAATGTTTGCAATAATCCTGGCTATCAAACAGTATTAACTATACAGTACAGATGAGGAGACCTGTTGACACAGAACTGGTATGTAGTAATAAAAGCTTTAAAATAGCAAATATGAATGAAAAGCAAGGTAAATAGATTTCTTGATATACTACAGAAAACAGGGCCACGTCTGTTTGGGTTTCCTAAGTACACAAACAAGTAACATCCTCAGAAGTTTCTCACCTTGGTTTTCCTAAATTGTGCTATAGCTCAAGAACACAAGGAACATCCTTGCTTTTCTCTCCAAAATGCAGAACCAATAAAGACATGTTCAGCAGACAAAGGTCCGGACCTGTACTAGTGATGAAGCCAATACTGGAGAGGAAGTACACACCAGCCAACAGTGCCTAGTGGATGGATGAGTTTAGGCACTGGGTGAGGCCACACATAGGAAAGCTCCTTCTATAGATGATCCCAGCACCAGGTAAAACGAAGACAACAAATTTGTGTGCTTTCATCACTGAGTCCCACCATTTAAAAAACTTGATTTATGAGTGTACCAACCAATCAAGTCACTCACTTCAGTTCCCCCCCCCAACACACACACACACACCACCACCACTTCCCTTCTCCCTCTTGCTCCAGCCCCACTCACTCCAGCCCCCTCGCTCTGCTCACTTCAGTTCTAAAAACAACAAAGGGGTTAAGAACAAAGAAGCAAGAGGCTGGAGGTAGGTGTACAGGGTAAGTATGTATTTGTTCATGTAGAAAGCTAACGATAATTCAGGTAGAACTGTATGTGTATGATGCTTGCAGAATCCATTGAGCTTATTTACATTAGCATATAAAGTATTACCCTCACAATCACGAAAATAAAGCTCATTACCCGGCTTTCTGATAGAGATTTTATAAAATCTAAAATAAGAAAACAGCATGCCTAAACAATCGTTGGCACATAAGCATCTTATAAACGGAGGAAAGTTTACACCATCACGGACCACATCTGCTATATATCTTATTGAGGTCTCCTTCAAACCATACATTCTTATGCTGAATAAGAACTTGTTAAAGGAAATGCTATTTACTGGGAAGTTATCTGATGCTACAGATGAACTCACTGAGCCCACATGGCTGTCTTGTAAATAGAGAATAAGAGATTCTCTGGTCACATAATTTACACATGCTCACAGAGCACTAACGACAGAACTGGAAAATTTTAATGGTGCCAGGAAATTGAATTGGTTGAATTTTTCCAGTTTTAGAAACTGTGGCTCTGGTAGGTTTTGTATTGAACTTTGTATAGAACTCCTTACCTTGAGTTTCTTTGTGTGAAATTTAAAGGTTATTTTGATTACTAAAACACAAATATGTTCAACTTCACCAATGTGTCCCTTTGACAATATTCTTTCTAATGAGCAGAAAGAAAATGTATTTTAATAGCTGCATTTATTATCTACAAAAGAACCAAAGATGAATTATCCATTAAATACTCCACTTAGTCCACAAGTCTTTAACAAGCTGTAAAGCTTTGCCCCACCCCCACCCACCCACCCCTGGACTGAGGAGATAACTTATTTGAGAAAGATCTTTCTGTAAAAGAAAGAAGATCTGAATTTCACGTCCAGAAGCCATGTAGCAGTAAGCCAAACATAGTCATAAGACATGACCTTAGAATAGTGGGTAAAACTGGGTAAGAATGAGGACTTGAGTTCAGATCCTTAGAACACACAAAAACACCTGGTGTGGTAGTATGCATCTCAAATTGCAGAATTCCTTCAGCAAGATGGAAAATAGAGACAGAATGCCCAGTAGCTCACAGGTTAGCTAGTGTAGCTCATGCAGAAATAGCAATAAGGCCTTGTCTCAAACAAGGTAGAAGAAGAAAACCAACACAACAAGCTGGTCTTTGACTTCCGTTGACACACATGCATCTGCACTGACATGTACTAATCTATACATTAGTATATATACATATACTAATCTATACTTGCACATGTATTACACACACACACCCAGAGAGAGAGGGACAGGCAGACAGAGACAGAGACAGAGACAGAGACAGAGACAGAGAGAGATGACTTGAATGTTTCTCCCAATTCTGGAGGGCTGAGAAGTCCAAGAGCAAGTTGTAGGCAGATCCTGTATCTGATGAGGACTACTTCCAGGCTCACATCTGCCTTCTCACATAGCAGAAAAAGTAGAGCACTCTCGGTTTTCTTTCATAAGGACTCTAATGCCATGTATGAGCACTCTCTTACAACTTATCTTCCGAAGCACTCTCTTCCCAATGCTACCATCACGCTGACAGTGAAGACTTTGATGTAAGAATTTGGCACTGAGTAGAGGTTTCTACTGAAGCAACTGTCAGGCTTTCTGTAGATGCAGAAGAGGATCTATCTCGCTAATGGGATAAGAGTAAGAACACACAATAAGAGAAGCTACAAGAGGGACAGAACTGATGTGGCAATTTGTCTTCATTAAAGTTTTGATTGATATCAAGAGACACCATGACCACAGCAACTCTTGCAAAGGAAGTATTTAATTGAGGCTGGCTTACAGTTTCAAAGGTTTAGTCCATTATCATCATAGGAAGGAAGCATGAACAGACATGGGGCTGGAGAAGATGAGAGTTCTACATCTTGATCTGAAGCCAGCAGAAGTGAATGCCTCACTAGGCCTAGTTTGAGCATCTGAGACCTCAAAGCCCACCCTTCCTTCAATAAGGCAATACCTTACTAGTAACACACTTCCTTCAATAAGGCTATACCTCCTAACAGTGCCACTTCTTATAGGCCAAACATCCAAACACATGAGTCTATGAGGGCCATTCCTATTCAAACCACCACACAAATAGAGTCCATAGAGCAGCCATTCTCAACCTTCCTAATGCTGCAACCCTTTAATATAGTTCCTCATGTTTTAGTGAACCCCAACCACAAAATTATTTTCATTGCTACTTCATAACTCTAGTTTTTACTGTTGTGTATCATAGTGCAAATATCAGTGTTTTCCAACAGTCCTAGGTGATGCCATGAAAGGATCATTTAACCCTCTCAAGGGGTCTTGACCACAGGTTGAAAACCACTGTCATAAAGGAAGATGACTGAAATATGTACATGCTATTATGAAGTCAAGAAATAAAATGATGTGTTGTTGAGGGGAAGCTAATTTAGAGACAATTCATATGGGTTTTTTTTTTTCCTCTTTTATTTCTTAATTGTCTGTGTGGGTTTTGGAGCAAGCCTAAAAATGATACCTAAAACTCTGCATTCTCTTGGAAATCAACTTGGGTCTTTAAAATGAATTTCTGTTGATTAACTCATGTGGCAAGATGACAGTTCAAAGGACAGGATTTCTAAAATGGGGAGATGCTTTAACTGGCCAAGCAGTTGTTATGCAAACATGAGGACCTGAGTTAAAATACTCAGCACTCATGTAAAGAAGCACAGGCACATGCCTGCAATCCCAGTGGATCCCTAGGGCTGTGGGCCAGAGAATTTGGCTGAACCAGTAAACTCCAGGTCCACTGAAAGAGCCTGTTTGAAAATATAATGAAGATTGATTAAGGAGAGCCTCTGGACCCCTCAACTCCCACACGTGTACATATGCAACAAACAAAAACAGAGAAACTATATTAACAAGTATTTGCTCAGTGGAGCTTCGAAAAACTGGCTACCTGATAAAAAGCATATTACTAGACCAGATTTTATTTATATGTACAAAACACATTAAAATACAGTGTAACATTTCCTCTCAAGGTTGCTTTGTAATACTTCTGAAAGTAATAATGGCTTATATATATCTTTAAGAAAATTCCTAGGATAGCTGGAGAGATGGCTCAGTGGTTAAGAGCACTGGCTACTTTTGCAGAGGACCTGGGTTCAATTTCCAGCACTCACATGGTGGCTCATAACTGTCTGTAACTCTAATTTAGGGGATCTGACTAACTCCTCTGGCCTCTGAGGAAAGCAAACACCTTTATATATAAAATAAAATCCTAGGATTTCACCCAATATTACCTTGACAAACTCAATCATTAGTGCCTGAAAAAAAATATTAAGACCAAGGATAAATGGTAATGGCATGGTGATTACTCAGGAAGCATTCATTTACTTCTTTCAGGATTATCAGTGACTAGTGTGTTAGCATTTTAGACACTGTAAAGAGCAGACTATGCCTCAGGTACACAATGGACATTTATTATGGGGTGAGGGAGGGTTAGAGATTCTCTAGACTAGACAGTTAAAAAAAATTCAACTAGAGAAAATGGCAAGTCAGGTAGCCCATGCAAATACCAGCACATGAGCATCTCGTCACTACTCAAAGAGGGTTCAGTCTCCCTACTACCAAGCAATACTTTATAGCACTGCTCAAGGCTCCTTCTCAGTTTCTCTCTAGTCTTAGGTCTCAGTTCCTACGCAAACTGCCTCCTTCTGTTGCTCCCATAAAAACCACAACAACTAAAAAGAGGAAATTGACCAGATTCATAGATGCTATCCAGTATGGAGCCTTTGTCTTGGACAGTCCTCAAACCAGATGACCTTAGTCTATTGTACTCTAGTAATAGCTAGCCTACATGAAGTTACATTGGAAATAAACAGGAGTACGTCCGTCAGTTAACGGTCATGACAATCAGGAAACTTGACCAAACAACATAGAAGTTATAGAGAAAAAATTGTTTGTTGGCATTTTATTTGAAAAGGAAAACAGGTGCCTTTTCAGGAGCCTAGGGGTCCATAACTTTATCTCCTGTTCAGGTGCCTTTTCAAGAGCCTAGGGGTTTATAACTTTATCTCCTGTTCAACACGAGGTTAAAAAAGAAGTTAGTACATACAAAATGGAGTCAGGAAAGGCTCCTGATGAATAAAGTGAATGAAAAAAAAATTAAAAGGGCATGACTGATCCGAGGTATGGGGGAGAGCTTTACTGTAGATAAAAGGGAGAACATAGCCTGAGGCAGAGACATCTGGGAGAATCCAGAGTGAATGGAGAGAGAAGAGAGGAGAGCAAGGAGAGTGAAGTTTAGAACTAAAAGGGCCAGGTAAGAAAAATGGCCCAGATTATATGGGGAAGGGCAGCCTAAGGCTGGAGAAGTTTAGGTTAGGGGGTGGGGTGGGCCAGGCACACTGTAAGAACTTGGGAATGCAGGTATGCTTTGATATGTTAAAGACACCTCAGGTGGCCATTTGTTTGAGACCTAACTTAGAAGAGACAGGGTCAAACTATGGGTAAGGCAGATAAGGTGCCTTGGGTGGAATCAAGAAGAGGTGTCTTCCCCAGGGACTTGGACAGTTCTTACCTGGTGACCTTCCTTCTCAGGGCCTTGTATGTTCCATGGGAGACAGGAAGTTAAGCATCCAAGTTAAACCTTCCTCTCCATAAAGTTCACAGACAGGGACTGATAGTGAAAGATAAATTTGTGAAGTTCATATAAATTCAATACATGTGTGTACAAATATTACACAGATGTAAACAAAGTATACTGTGACCCTACTCTGAGACACAAAGTTTCACCTAAAAATGATATTTTGTCTCTGCCCTGAAAATGAGAAAGCTCTTTGTTCATATATATGTACATTTTTCTGAAGCAAAAGTAGAAACTGTCAGTTTTCAATCTGTAGTATTTTAAAGCAGTGAATGTACCAAACATAATTTTCAGAATTAAAAACTTACATCTCATGAACCTAGGCATAAAATTCTCAAAGTCATCAACTTATCCATAATATCACTACATAAGTTAATATAGTCTTGACCCAAAAAACAGCTTTTATGATACATAATTTAGGTTTTCTGTGCCTCATGACACTTGATTAGAAGCAAAACATAGCCCCAAATAATGTATCTTAGAATCACAGCTATGTGGATGATTTTCCCAGTGAATTTGCCTGTCCCTGTACACATGGAAAGAACAAGCGTGGGAAATGTGGAATTACACACAGAAAAGAAAGGAAAGAGAAATTAGAACTAATGAGGTAAAACATTCGCCTGTTAATTTGTTCTGCTTAGTGACATACGTTTTTTGATCTTGTAAGACAGAAAAGCCCTGCTGAAGAGCACAAGCCATGTTAATAGGAAGTAGCAGACAAAAATCCCTGCCCTGTGGCACAGAGTGTGTCCACAGCAGCTGCCATGTTTGAGTGAGCGTTCACCTCCTACCACAGCAGGAGAGCTTGGATTTCTCAGCAATGTCCCATCCAGCTTCTTCACTGCCCCTTGCACTCTAGAGACCAGCAAAGAGCAGAGCTCTGAAATACAGCTAATGCTTCAAGTAACCAAAGACGATGCCTGGAGACAAGCTTGGAGAAGCACATCTGGGCTCCTAAACATTAACACAACTATCAGAAGAGATGCTAGCAGAAGTAGCACTTAAGGGGCATGGGACAGGCTTTCCCTTCTGCATCTGGTGATGCCTTCCCAAGATGCATCCCATCTAAATGATATTGGTGAGGAGGGTGACAACTGTCAGATTCTGAGGATCTGGAACTGCCAGGTGGTTTCTCTGAGATGAAGTGGCATGTTCACGGCAGAGAAACTGATCAAGTTCTAGTTGGAAAAAAAAAATCTAAATATACCTACCAACCTTTACTAAATGTTGTGACTCAAGCTGCCCCATGTTGGGCGCCAAAAATGCTGTGGCCTGAGATGCCCAGCGTTTGGCGGGTCAAAATGTCAAGGACCGCTCTATCAATGTTGGAACCCACACTGTCAAAAGCCTTGGGGGCTAAATTGTTAGAGACCGCACTGCCCCAAGCTGCTCCAGTCCACGGGTCGGGGTTCAGCAAGAGAGGACAGACTCGAAGAATGGAGACCAGACAGTGTGTGATTCAACCCCGTTTATTCTTCAGTCTCTCTTCCTAGTCCAAGTCCCAAGTCTCAAGTTCCTAGTCCCTAGTTTCTAGTCCCTAGTGCCTCCAAGTTCCAAGTTACTTCTCCCAAGTGCTAAGTGCCTAATGTCTAATGATCTTCCAAGTGCCTAATAACTAACTCCAAGTTGTACTGAACTCTTCTGTCTGCCTCTTGCCTTTTATATGTCTCACTTCTAAGTCACACCATTAAGTCACGCCCTTAGGTCTTATCTCTAAATCTGATCTCTAAGTCACACCCTTAAATCTAAGCTCTAAATCACACCTTTAAGTCTCACACATCCAAGGGAAAATCCTGGGTATCTAAAGCAAGATGTTATCAGAGTGTGCTCAGCTGTTATAAACTATTATAATCAAGTCTCTTGTCAGGGTATATGGCTCAAGATGGCTGCAAGGATGATAGCCACCTTCTGTCAGCTCCCCACAGCTAAAGGCCATCTGATTACGTGTGGACATTCTTGGAAATGCAAGCTCAATAGCGCATTTTCTCTAATTATGTTATGGTTGATTCTGATTTGTTACTGAAAATGGCAGTTCAATTAGAAAAAAAAAACTGGATTCTTTACAACTTGACTTTAAAATAGTCACACATGAAGAACTATTGCTTCACCAGAGAAAACATGAAATATTCAACAGCACATTTAAATATAAGCTTTAATAAAATCCCATTCCCAAATGGGCACTTGTGTCTGGTGAAGACATAACAGTAATGGGAATCAGAGTGATGGTTGGTATTACCCAGTAAAGGATGGGAACCTTGAAGCATAAGAAGTGTAGCTGTTTGGCCCCAGCTACATTTCACAGAGGAGAGGTATTAGAGGAATTCTTTGTACTTCCTGGGCACAGAGACTGAGCTGAGGGATCAGGCAGTTCAAGTTCATGAGACAGGCCTCCCCAGTGACAGCCAGAGGTCTGCTGGGGACTGACCATGTAAGAAGTGTCTAGCTTTATATTGCTGTGACAATTATCTAAGGAAACAGTTTCAAAAGTGGAAAGGTTTTATTTTTGTGTGTGTATTTGAGATTTTTAAATATTTTCTTGTATGGTACCCAGTACCCCTCCCTGCTTTCAGTGCTGGGCACCAAACCCACAAACCGAGGCTCTGCACACAGTAGGCAAGCACTTACCACGGAACCACAGCCCCAGTCTAATTCAAAGTAGTAAAGGTTTATTCAGGTTCTCGGTTTCACAGGATCAGCTAGCTAGTTTGCTTCCAGCCTGAGACTAAACAGAAACATAATGAGAGCAAGAGAGTCTGGCAAAAGCTTCCCACCCCACCCACAGTGGCCAGGAAGCAGAATGCAACAGAGGAAGGGCCCACAGACAAGGGACCCCTTAAAGGCATGCCCCAGTCAATTCCTTCTTCCAGCCAGGACTCCACCTCCAAAGTTTCCACCACCTCTAAATATAGCGCACCAGCAAGGGACCAACTGTTCAACATATGAACCTACAGGATCAATCTATATTCAAATCACAGGAGTGAAGAAACTAGTCAAGGATAGATTAAAAAAACACTGATACCTTTGCCATGTGGTGGTGGTTCATGCATTTAATCCCAGCTCTCCAGGAGGTAGAGGCAGGCAAATTTGTGAGTTCAAGGATAGCCAGGTCTACAGAACAAATTCTAGGACATCCAGGGCTACACAGAGCTAAACCCGGTCTCAAAAAACCAAAAATGAAAAAAAAAAAAAATCTGCAATGGCAGTAGGTGCTTCATGTCTGCAGATTGCACATCCGAGGATTCAGACTCCACATCCAAGGATTCAACCCACCACAGATGACACATCTTAAAAATGATCTGTGTTTGCACTAAATATATTCAGATTTTTTCTCCTGCTGCTATTGATTACAAGGAAACAACCCATTTTACACAGCAGTCACTTTGCCTCAGATATGAGTACCCTGTGAGCACCCTGAAGAGACTGCTACCTTTTGGGGGAGGGGGTCTTGGAAACAACCTCCAAGGTCACCAAGGGACAACTGTAGATTTTGTCTCAGCTCAGTCCTTAGTCTTTAAATTTTTGAGGAACAGGCTCATGCCCCGTGGTCTACTGGGTTTCCTTTGCTCTGAGACACCAATAAGCAAATACTAGAATCAAGTGCTTTAGTGCCCTCTAGTGGCCACTGTCCAGTCCTACAACCTCATTTTGTTGCTGTCTCTCCAAATACCCCCATACTCCTATCATCTGAGCAAGGACAATCTTTATAGCAATCCACACTTGAGTCATGTAAGAGCAGACGATGCTCTAAGGGTAAAAGCTATCAGGTTCAGATTTTCCTGGCAAAACTAGAATGTTTCCAATGTAATAAGCAACAGATGGCAACTAGGAAAATAAGATACTACAATAAAATTACTATCATGTTTTACATTTCTAGATTTTAACAAATTAAGAATATTGATTTACATGGAAGGAAAGGTAGGAAGTTCTTCAATAGGTGATGGCTTTGAAAACAGGGAAGTAACTGCTGACATGCTTCTGTCTGTGACTCGTCAGTTCTCTTCCATTTGGTCTCCATCTCACCCCACATGTTCCACTTTAGCCTAAGGCACCAGGATAATACATATATCCTACACACACACACACACACACACACACACACACACACACACACACACGACAAAGAACTTGTAAATAAGCCTTGGGTCTGAGCCTTTCTTTTATGAATGTATAATGGTCACACTTGTAAAAACCGGTAACTGTTATCTAAAGTGTCAGTTCGACCTGAATTTCACACTTTGTTTTTGGACGGTAGTAATATAATCATCCTTCCTATTTGTAGGTATTTGTTTTGCTTTTCAAGGAACACATTATTAGTTAAAGTCATAGACCATTTTCTGTTACCATAACTGGAATAATGCACACTGAACAATTTATAAAGAATAAAGGTTTACTCACTTTACCTTTCCAAAGGTAGGAGAATCAAAGACAGGGGGCTGCCTCTGGTAAAGGGTTTCATGCTGTTTAGATTCCTCAGAGTTCTGAGGTGGCAAAGGAGACTACATGGTGAGAGGGGAGCACAAAGAAGGCGGACGCAAACTGACACAGTGAGAGTTATTCCAGGACACTCATTAATCTATTAATGGATCAACCCATTCATGAGATCTGTGCCTTTGTGACCCAATTATCTTAAATCCTCTCCCATCTCATCTCTTAATACCTCATAATAGGGATTAAATTCAAAATGAGTTTTGATGAATCATCCAAAGCAAAACACTTAACATTTTTTATTGCACTCTTACTGTATGGAGATATGCTCTTCACAGAGCTGCTTGCTATAAAGAGAAGATGAGCTAGATGTTTGGAGAGAAGAAATCAGCACAAGTCAAAAAGAAAGGCCTAAACACACTGCAAGCCAACCCCAATTAATTGTTTTCCTTTATAAGAGTTGCCATGGTCACAGTGTCTCTTCACAGCAATAATACCTGAGAGAAGTCTAGCAGATATTTATACTGGGAGACTGAAATTAGGTCAGGTACAGCTCGACATTAGTTAAGATGGCCAGGGTTTGGAATGCTGAAACAACAGGTATTTGGGTTGTGCTAGAATGGTGGAGAAAAGTTTGGTTTAGTTGAGGCAAACCTCGATTGTGAAGGTGAGAACATCACACAGAAACAGAGGAAGAATAAAACAGGGTAAGACAGTAATATTCAGCCCTTTTTTCTATTAGTGAAAACAGGAGATTTTTGTCAAAATTTCTAGATTAAAGAATTTTTTTGGGGGGGGGAGGGAAAAGGTTATAAAGAAAGATGGAGAAAAGGCTGTATAGACTTGTGGTCTTGGACAAAGTGGCCTAGTTCATGGTGACCAGGGTGAATCCAAAGGCCCATTATTTTAGTAACAGTGCATATCTTCTTGGAAAAGCTTTAATGTATCCTAGTCTGCTGGCCAAAAGGCACAAGAGACCTTTGTCAGATGGTGAAAGCCTTGTCCTTTACACCTGCACATGAATGTCATGTGTCAGTTTTCGTATATACCTGGGTGCATTAAATCATTTACTCAAATCCCCATAATATTCACTACCTAATACAGAAATAAAGACCTTAGGAATGCCAGCAGCCATAAGGCAGTCAAAATGATTTCAAAGGTATAGCACTAGATGATATGAATATATAATTTGAAAGGCTTACTGGCAGTGGTCATGCTAGTCCAACAATGGAAAATCTAAGGATCCAGTAGGTGTTCAGTCCACAGTGCTGATGTCTCTGCTGGTCTTTACTATATACCAGAATCTCCAATAAGCAGGCTCTAATGATAGTGGAGTATTGGAATTGCAAGCCAGAGTGAGAGCAAGCAGAAAAAGAGAGCTTCCTTCTTTCATGTCCTTTACACAGGCTGCCACCAAGTGTGGCCCAGATTAAAGGTGGATCTTTCCACATCAAAATATCTGAATATATAAAGTGTGTCTTCCCATTTCGAATGATTTAATTTAAAAAAATCACTCACGGGTGCCCCAGATGTTTGTATTTAAGTTAATTCCAGATATAGCCTAGTTAAGAATCAAGAAAAGCTATCACAGAGTCAACCCATGTCTCCTACTTGGGGTATTTGGATGTTTAGAGGGGGCTACACAATTCCTGCAAGTTCAGTTCAGAGTTCTTTTCTAGGAATGCACACAATGAGATCAGAGGAAATCCTGCAGGAGTGGGGTTCTCTTCTTCCACTATGGTGTGTGTGTGTGTGTGTGTGTGTGTGTGTGTGTGTGTGTGTGTGTGTGTGTGTGTTGGAATTCAAGTCTTTTGGCAGCAAGCATTATTACCCCTGAGCTATTTCTGCTTGCACACATTTGCATTTCATGTCATAGGAGGCCTTAACTGGCCTAAGAATTTCCTCTTCACTCTTTGCTAGTTGGGAAAGGTTCCCTAGCCGAAGCAGCCCACCTTATAGAGCTGAGGTATTCTTGAGTCAAAGATCTAAATATTCTGTCAAAAATAAGTTCAAAACAGACTTCAGAAGCCTGCTGGGAGAGGGAGAATCCATCTTCCTCAGCAAACCAGTTGGGCTATGAGAGGCTATTTGTACTACAGCTGACGATCTCAGACCCAAGCAGGAAGCACTGAGTAGATGCAGTAGGTTTAAAAACAGAACACATGAACCTGGGAAGAAAGATGTAGGGAGGGGAATGGGGAAAGACTGAAGGATAAGGGGATAAGAAGTAGGTTTGACCAATGCATGCTATAAAATTCCCAATAAAGGACACTATAGAAACAAAGAGAACAAGGCTGTAGAACTGACTGATCAATATATTTTGTCTTCAAATGCTGGAAACCTTAACTTTTAGTATTTACCAATCACATCACTTTGCAAACAGGTATGTTCCCAACACCAAAAACAAAAAATCCCCAAAGCATTAGCTACAAAGTCTACTCCATGTCCCACAAAAGGGGTCCAACAGTTGTGATAACATCTGACCAGTGTGTGGAGAGGACAGAACAAACTACTATTTCATCTACCAGCTCCAAAACTCCATTCAATATATTATTTTGAGTAGAGGATGTATCTCATATTAAGCTGGTAACACTTGTAATAACGTAAATGAACCTTGAGAAATATGTGTGAAACAGTATCTTACTATAGCATACAACTGCTAAGATAAAATTAAAAATTCCTTCATTTCCTTAAGCATTGACCAAGGAATTTTATAACTTCTAGCACAAAAGACATTAGGTTACTAAAGACCATGGAACTGTTGTGTCTCTTACTATCATTTACCTCTTCCATCCTACAAGAGCAAAGGGGCCCATACTTTAGGTCTGTGACCTGCCTACTTCCCCACACAGCCTAGCCATAGCCATCTCTGGGGCATACTCAGTGTGCTACCTAGCCACTCTCTCTCAGCTCTGGCCTCATGAATCTAAGTAAAAGTGGGCCTTGTGGCCTATCGACCACAACCGTGAGTACCACTAAGATGGTTTCAGCTTCAGCCAGTGCAGTATTTGCCTTCAAGTTGATGGAAGAAAATAAGGAACAATGGAGTCCCATCCACCCATACAATTTGCAGAGTCTGTACAGAAAAGGGGTTCACGTCCCTGAATGCTTTATCAATAAAACTGAACATTGGAAGGCCCACACAGCC
The DNA here is from genome assembly GCA_030674055.1 of Rhabdomys pumilio. Lineage (NCBI taxonomy): Eukaryota > Metazoa > Chordata > Mammalia > Rodentia > Muridae > Rhabdomys > Rhabdomys pumilio. The sequence continues at coordinate 146,544,894 of JANHMN010000001.1, read as the reverse complement.
ATGACCATTACTGGTCATGCAAGACTGAGGGTCAGGCGGTAGTGGTGCATACCTTTAATTCCAGCACCTTGGATGTAAGAGGAAGGTGGCTCTCTGAGAGTTTGAAGACAGCGTGGTGGACAGAGTGAGTTCAACGTCTCTCACTTAAACAGATCCGAAATCCAGCAGAGTAAGTAAATTCCAGTTTATTGCAGGTCCTCTTTATTTACAGTACAAGTCTCTAAGAAGCCTACGGTAGTTATCTTTTAAATAACATGTCAATCATATAAAACAGCTGGAAACAAAGTTAGAGAAATATATACATTATAATACATTAAGTACTTTTACTATTGAGTTTTTCCTATTAAATTAGAAGGCTACTGTGATTTACAATGTTATTTCCTCGAGTTTAAAACTTGTTGAAAGACATTATGTACATTTTCTTTTACAAAACTGACAAAGAAGCATTAGACAAAACTGCTTGTGATTGTAGTTTCCTTCTTTTTTTTCCTGTAATATACTACGCCCATTACAAAACCATCAAAAAGGCATTGCACTACATGGTTTGAATACTGCATAAGTCACGTTGGAGACTGAGTGTCCTGGTAAGATTCAGCACCTGGCTCACGACAGTTTTCACACTTGAAATTCGGCTGACTTGCCACAGGCAGACTACCTCCTTGGCACTTCCACAGAAGCCCACTGCTAATGGCTAAAGTGACAAGAAACCATCCACCACAAAGCCACCTCAAGCCAGTGCTGATATGAATGACCCCATTATTTACACCAATGTCAAATCTAGAAAATCCCTGCTCAGTCCTTCCATAGGAAATCTTGAGAATCTGTAAGTACTGAATAAACTACAAAAGGGATCTCCACCTTATCTCTGCTTTCTTTACTCTGGCAGATAGGAAAAATTCAAATGCTATTCTTTAAACAAAATTTTATGTCATCAAAAAGCTTCATATTTATAAACAAGATTTTTATACACAGCAACATGTTGGCATAATTTTCTCATGTTACTATCAGTTACTCTGGAATTCATATTATATTTTGAGCATGAGAGTTCTTCCCTTATTTACAACTTTTCAGTGTTAATATTCTCTAGGCCATGAAAGGGAGTCAAGGAGGACAACAGTCATTCGATTCAAAGCACTCAGAACACTATACACACATATACACAGCAGTTGCTAAACACAAGCAGCCAGGAGTCACATATTTGTACCACGCAAAACATTTCAATTATGTGTTTCCCCTTCATTAACACCAGCCAGACACTGATTTTAAAAGAACAAATCAAGCTTTCAAAGCAGTAACTCTTGCTTCAGAAACTTTAGTCACCAAAATACCTTACTTTAAACAATACTTTAAAAAAGCAAATTTGCATGCTGGGAAGATAGTGGTTAACAGCACCACCTGATCTACCAAAGGTCATTGGTTCAATTCCCAGCACACGACCACAAAGCAAAGTTGCTTTTCAGTCAGGGGACAAGAGAGGATGGACATGCTATGTCATGAGTTACTTACTGTCAGGAGTTACTCCCCTGGAGCTCAACTCAGCTACTCGCTGTACTGAAACCAAAGAAAAAAACAGACAACACAATCCCAACTAGGCAAGGCATCTCTTTAGACCCACAAAAGCGAGGGGGTCCTTTAGCCTAATAAATCACACAGAAAACTGAACAGAGGCAAAACAGAGCAGGCATTTCAAACCAGACACAAAAGCCTTTGTCCCTGGAGGCATAGAAAGTGTGTTCCGTACAAGCTTCGAGTCTGTACACTCCTTTACTGATCTTTAACATCACAGCTGGACTCCTCAGTGTTTGGTCCATCTTTCCAAGGCACAGGTGGAAGACTGAAGAGGCTGAGGCCTAAAATCAGGCAGACATAACCCTTGTTTTGCCACACACTCTACAGGTAACCAGTAGCCAACCACTGCTTCCCTGTCTACAGCAGACCTGGCACACTATGCTGACTCAGGTGCAGACTATCCTCCGTAGCAGGGTCCATCCAGCCCCTTGTGAATATTAATGTGCTATTAGATGAAGTCTGAAAAATATGGAACCCTTACAACTTTGTAAACATCCAAATATCTTTGTTATAGAAAAGCCAAGAGAAACACTCACATATTTTGGGGTAAAGGCATTTCCTCACAGTTCAGGATTTCCGGTCATCTTTTAGGTGAGATTGCTGAGTAGTAAACTACTCCTTAAGTAGGAGTAACTTTACCTCTCAGCATTTCTAGCAGCACTGGTCAGTGTGGTGTAAACTCAAAAATGAGAATATCCATACTGAAAACTTTTAAATGTTACAAACCCCACCTAACTGCTAGTAGTGGTGAAAGATACTTTACAAATACATTTATATACAAAAACAAACAACAAAACCCCACACTGTTGATTTTCATTCAGTTTCTCTTTATCATTAAATGGAATCCTTCATAACTAATCTTCACTTAGGGATTCACTGACTACAGACCTGTTTATTTTGTTTCCCCAAAGTGAGAGGGAAATCTAGACTACGAACACACATGCAGGTTAAGTGCTGTTTGACACATTACACAAATGTTTTAAACGAGCTCCTTAAAATGTTCTAAGAAAGGCTTTCAAGCTAAGGGCTGTAGGCTCTTGTCACCTGCATAGAAGGTAGAATGTGAAAGCATCACACACAGTAAAACAAGGATACCTGGAGGATACAGAATATGGCGGGATTCCTAATTTAAGTCAAATTTCTAATAAAGCAGGCACCAATCTGTTTAATTGGCCATTGATGGAATAAATCAGATTATTTCCTAAATGTTTCAGATATTATAAGAACAAATATAAAGTCACTACACAGGAAACATATACCAAACCAAGAAGGTCTGCAAGTGCCTTCTCAGGAAAAAAAGTAACAAATGTGATAACAGACAGATAGTCACAATCTACCACAGTCACAGTCTGCCAAACAATCACAGTCTACCAGACAGTCACAGTCTACCAGACAGTCACAGTCTGCCACAGTCACAGTCTGCCAGTCAGTCTACTAGTCAGTACTTTCTTCTTCGAGCAATTGAATTAGTAAATATGACAATTGAATATCTTACTGTCTACACACTCATCCCTAATCACAGCCCTTTGAAAAGAACATTGTATTTAACTTTGCACGATTTCCCATTTTACAGGAAGATAATAGCAAATATCAGAAGCAGAGTACAATTCATGGATGGGGCTTTTACCCTGCAGTCATGGAGATAGTCTAAAGCCAATCTACAGACAGTCACAGAACTCAAAGATCTTTGTGTTCAGTGGTATATTAGACAAAGAAATAAAATATTATATAGTTTGGGTTTCTTCTTCAGATCCACTTTCATCCATAGTCTTTTTCAAATCATCTGTGATTTCAGCAATTCAGATCCAACCCTGTCCAGTGATCTGGCACCATCAAGAAATACTTGTCCATTGCTTCACAAAATCTAGTCCTATACAACTCTGGAGAGACCACAGTTGGCATTTTACCTAAGATAATGAAAGACAAAAGGGAGGAAGAATAAAGCTGTTTTAATTCAATTGGGCAACTGACTTAACCAAACATAAACTGCTATAAGCCAAAGCACTCTGAAAGAAGGCAGAGGCTTTTTGAAGATGAGTTCTCTTGAGGTAAGGGATATCTAAATTCAGAAATGAACTAGAGAATCTAGAAGATATCAAGTGTTAAAGACAATCTATTATTCAAAATCTCTGGCTTTTTAAAAACTTCTTATTTTGAAAACCCTTTAGCATTTAAATCCAGTATTTCCCCACTTATATATTTCTTTATATTAAAGTCATTTTTTTAGAAATGGCAAAACCAGAGACAGCCACATTGGCTTTGTTTTGCATTGTGTATACAGAGAGGGGTCTTAGTACATAAGCTAGCCTTGAGTTCATGGTACTCCTACCTTAGACTCCTAAGCACTGGAAATACAATACCCACCATGCCTGGCTACCACACTTTTGGGTCTTAAATATTCAAGGAACATATGAGAACAGTATTAAAAATAAACAAACCAACATTTTCTCACCTTGTCCTCCTAAAATTCCTGTTGACTTCACAACCATCTCAAGTTTTTTGTCCCATGTAAATGTTCGAATGTAATCTAGAGACAGAGGGAAAGCAGCATGAACAGAAACGCTGTCGTAAGCCTAAGCCAGAACAGTAGCAATGCCTATTACTATTTATACAGCATCTTTACAGTGCTGCTCCAAGGGCTGTTCCCACATTATGGTTTAATTCTCACAACCGTGACACAGTGTCTCTTTTTAAAGTAATTATCATTACCTTTTAATTGACATATTTTGATAAATGAAGAAACTGAACAGCAAAGACTAGAATGAAAACTTGTTATCTTGAAATTACAAATGAAAACCTCCAAAAATATTCAGTGATTATAATATTAAACCAATTGAACAGAATCTTTGAAATTCGACTCTAGTTTTAATCTTGAGCTGAAAACAGGGCACAGTTACTGACTTACCTATGATGCCAACCACCAGCTCATTGCTAGTGTCATCTCGACCAACCAGCAAAGAGTAGTCTATAATGAGGTGGCTGGAAAGGAAATGGGCGTCACTATGAATGGAAGTTCTCAGCACAGATTTGGAATGGGAACGAATATATAGAGGGTTGTCTCGAACCATCTTTAGGAGGTTTTCGTCCAGCAGAACCACATCACAGCTCTCTTTCCCAGTGTCAGTTTTTACATTTCGATTCCTAAGCGAACCCTTCAAATCAAAAACCTAGCAAAACAAAAATTCTTCATTATTTGTGCAAATTTGCCACAATGGTTAACTGGTACAATTAAAAGGCAAAAAGATTCCTTGTAGTTACTGACATAACATGTATTTTTAAATTTTATTTCAAAATGTAACTTTTCTAATTTAAATCATAAATATACAACAATATAACTATATAACTATAAAATACATGGTATATAATCCATTAAATTTATGATGACATAATAGTATCATACAAAATAATACACATGTACTCAGTTATTAAAACAGTTCAGAAGTAATTTGTCAATTTAACCAATTTTAAAATATATTAACAAGTTTATCACTGGATCATCCAACAGTATGAAAGAAAACACAAATACTCTTAGGAACTTAAAATACAAAAACTCTATACAATCACTTAAGGCGATATAAAGTGAGAACACAAACTTCAGACTATCTGGAGGGTAAGAAATGTCAAAAAGCTTGATGACCAGGACCAGCCCATCATCAAACCAGTGCTAGCCAGCTAGTCCTATAAATGTCAATGTAACATGAAAATGTTACAGATACTGGCGGAATGTAAAGGCATTACACACTAGCTCAGCCAGTGCTCTCATACAGACATTCTCGGTGACAAACTACTACACTGAATTAGATGTAAGCCCAGGGCTTATGTTTTCACGGCAGAAACAGTTAGAGAGGCACGTCAAGGAGCACTGTTTAACGTGTGGACTAGGTGCCTCGTTCTCTGCAGTAGGTAGCAATGCCATCCTCACAACATCTAGACCAACATGGAATCTAAAAACAGACAAGTGACTGACAGGCTGGAATCTCTACAGGTCTCAGCTAACTCAATTTTAAAGAACATCACCCTTCTTCGACCACCAACAACCTGATTCTAGAACATTGGACATGTTCAATTTTAAGATGAGTTATATTTTTTTTTCTCCCAAAAATAAGTTAAATATCCTGATTAACACGTTCCTCAGATTTACTACATTCAAGAATCAAAGGACAAAAGTTCTCACAGCCGAATGCCTCACAAGTCCAGGGTCCTCACCTGTGCCATCTTCCTCCCATAGAAAAGATTTTCCATGACAAGGAGATCTAACTTCTTCTCAGTGTTGTTCTGAGAGTTCTTATAACCAATTCTGTAAACTCCAAGAATTTTAGCCAAGGCAGTGGGCCTCTAATCAAGAAAAAATCAAAATAAACTATTAGCAAAATAAGATTATCTGTAAGTCATATAATACCTGATTTCTCCATGTAACACCCAGGAATGATTTTCTGCTGATGTAGCAGGAATAGGCCTTTGAAACTCTTCAATGTCAGTAGCAATAGTAGGTCCTTAAATTGTACAGTACAATAGCCCTTCACAGCTGCTCAGATTCAAAAACTTTACTGTCATATGGACATTCCCGCCAAATAATCCGCAATAAATTATTACTTGACAACAATTTAAAAAAAAAAAAAAAACCCTACATTCATGGCTAAATGACAAGTAGACTAACATGAGCTACTCATTGGTTTCTTTTCTAGTTCAGCAAGTATCTCCCATTTATCAACATGTTTCATATTTTTGTCTCAACAAAAATGTTATTAAATGGAATCTAATTTCATCTGGTCTCAATATTTTACAGTATATGTGTGTGTGTGTGTGTGTGTGTGTGTGTATATGCATATAGGTATGTATATACCAATCAAAAGCTAATTGCTTGAGGTTATATGGTTCCTCAATGGCAGAGGTAAAAAAAATGTCTAAAAACTGTGCACTCCATCACATCCCAATAAAGTAAGAGAGAGCCCAGACTCATGCGACTTGCTCTTACCAGAGACAACTTCTATCAGGACAAACTGAGGATATAAAAAGCCCAGCACACAGTGACCACAAACCACAATTTAGAATTCCTACCTTTTGTTGAACAGCATTTGTGATATAATTAAAGTAGTGTGGGGCAAAGTCAAGGAAAGACTGGACTTCCAGACGGGGCATTTGCTTCAGAATGAATCTATCATCTAAACGGAAGAAATTCCATATTACTGTTGTTAAAATGAAAGTGAAATCATTCCAGAAATTCTAAACCGCCTGCTTATTTTCTGCTTCAAGATATTCTTTTAAACCACACAGTGAAAATTTTGATAAGAAAGCAATTCTCAAGTGATTAAAATGCTAGGCTCCCTGAGGATACATAAACAAAAACACCTACTTTTCAAATCAACCCTCCAATCTAAAATCATAGCATAAATTCATTCATTTAAATACTTTTGAAAACTCTCAAAGAAAATGTTATAAGTGCATTTCAATGACTCTTGAAGTCACACTGTACTAGTAGGTAAGCCTATGTAGAAAAGAAGTTAGTCTTTCTATATCCTGACCAAACACTTATACTGTTACTTTTCTCTCATCAGTTCTGTGGCACCCAATTGGGTTTCCTACAAGATGTCTGCTATGGTTTAAATTTGAAATGTCCCCCACAGGCCCATGCTCTCAAGCTTGTTCAGTCTGGAGATACTACTGTGGGAAGGTGTGGAAGTGGGTGCCAGCTGCTTAACAGAGAAAGATTAGATGCAGCCCATTCCAGCCTCACTCTGCTTCCTGTTTGTCATGATGTGAATGGCTACCTACCAGAACAGGCTCCGGCTGCCAACCACTGAGGGGCTGAAACATGAGCCGAAATAAATCTATCCCCACTTAAGCTATCTCTGTCAGGTATTTTGATCACAGAGATACAAAAGTAACTAATATAGTTTCTACATGAATTTGGAAAACTCAGAACTAGAAAGAGTTTCAGGAAGTATCTGACCAATGTCTAAGCTTGTATATAGTCTTTTAAGATTTTATTACTCTTCTTAAAACAAAAAGAAACTAGAGAACTTTGTTTGCCAATAGCTAATACATAATGCCATCTCAAGTGCTTCATGAATTGTCTCAAGGCAAAGGACAAAAGTGTTCTGCACTAGTGAGTAAAAAGAATTACCTTCGGTGGCATAGAAAGCAGCTCCTGACTTGCCTCCCCGGGCCTGCCAGGGCGATGAGTGAGAAAGGGAACGGATGAAATCTTCCTCACTGCTGCCCAGAATCACTTCACGCATCTTATGGAACTCTCCCGCGTAGTACAGCCGACAGTAAAACTTGGCATTAGCATCAGAAAATTCTAGAAAGAGATGAAAGAGGAGGAGGAAGAAGAGGAAGAAGAGGAAGAGAAAGAGGAGGAAGAGGATGAGAAAAAGGTACATAAAGCAGAAAATCTCTCCTTCCCTCTCCAAGCACCAAACACAACCCTTTCAGATTTTTGGTGATAACATCTTTCCTAAGGAAGTAAAAGTCCTGGTCTACCTCAGCTGTGTTACAGTGAGCTTCACAGTATCAGGTATACATCTAACCATTCTTACTCATCTTCAAAGACCTCAATATAAAACTCTCTTCTCCTTCAACACTGGACACTGTATTTTCTTCATTTTACTTTAAAGCAGTTCTTAAAACCTTGTCTTTTGTGAGTATATGGTAGCAAGGACTGAGCCCAGGGTCAAAGCTGCTTGGCAGGTGAGCACTTCATCCTCAGCTCAAAATAAACGTCCTAATATTAGCTGCTTGCCAAGCTCTGTGTCTGTCAATTACATAGTAAGAAAATATTTACATTTTTAAAATTAAAATATATTTTTTAATAAATTATAATTAAAATGGTGAAAATAAATAATACAAGCTATATATATTGAATTATAGATTAAATAAAACTCAAACAATACCTAACACTCATTAAAAAAACAAACAGTACATTTATCTAGAAAGAAGTTACTTATAGCCCCTGTCCTTAGACAAATGTTATAGCAAACTTACGAAGTTCCACATGAGGATTTGTGAGCTGCTTCTTCTGTGTATCTCCTCCATCTACTTCATCTAAAAGTTTAATATACAGAAAAAAAGTATTAGTTATAAGTTCATTTTGTCTTTTTTCCCAATACAGCAACAAAAGTTAGCAAATCAGTAATAAAAATATCCTAATCAAATTATTATAAAGCACACATTAGACAAACAAATTGTACAAATGAGTACAGTAAAAAAAAAAAAAAATAAAGTATGTTCTTTCCTGGGATTTCAATATTTCAGGCTGGATCATTTTTCTTACATGCAAGTGACTTCTGTGACAGCAATACAGTAAACTCAGCTTTTACACCAAAAATCCCCATGGCTTCTCTATCCATATTTATGATACTTTTTTCCAGGTACACATGTAAAAAATGCTTTTTCGATATACTACAGTCTTAGAAGGCATCCTAATATGTAGAAGAACAAATCCCCCCTAAGTTTCACATTCCAAAATCACTTGTTAAGCATCACAGTCCTTCATATCCTATCCCTCAAGGGACACACTATAAATACCAATAGTCCAATGAGAACATACAGATATCAATACTTTAATTAACAGTAAAAAAAAATTTTTCAGGTGCTATTATTTTTGTTTTGTTTTGTTTTGCTTTGTTTTGAAGCAACGTGTTACCATATGACCTAAACTAGCCATGAACTCATAATCCTCCTGCCTCAGCCTCCTGAGTGCTAGGATTCTAATTGTACATCACCAAACCAATCTACAGTTTTGATTTTTTTTCTTTTTTCATACACAATGTATGTTGATCATATTCTTTGCCCTCCCTCAATTCCTGCAAGATCTTCCCCAACTCCCTACCCACCTAACTTCATGCTTTTGTGTCCTCTCCTTCTTTCTCAAAAAAAAAAAAAAGAAAAGAAAAGAAAAAAAAAGACCAAAAACAAAACATGAAAATCAAGACCAAAATCTAAAACAAAACATGCACACATACCGAGAAGGCAAAAAGCAGAAAGTCTATTTTATGTTGGCCAATTATTCCTGGGCATGAGGCCTGCCCTGGACTGTGGCTGATAACTCAATGACACTCCACTGGAGAGAACTGATTCTCCTTTCCCAGCAGGAATCAATTGCTAACAGATTCTTGGTTAGGAGCAGGCTTTTCAAACCAGACAAAATCCCAACATGAAAAAGGAAATGCAATTGCTATTTTTTTTAACTTCTCTTCCATGGTCTAAGTTACAAGTCACCAAACAATTCCTCTAAAGAGTCAAACAGTAAATACTTCACTAAGCTACAACTTCTCTGCTGGCCGCCAACTTAATGTGAAGCAATTAGACAACAGGAAATAAATTCACATGGCCCTATTCTGATAAAATTTTATTTTTAATCAGGTAGCAGAGTTGGTTAAATCTGCCAAATCTAAACGTAATTAGGTAAACATAGTTTTTAAAGAACAAAATGAAGGTACATATAAATAACCACAATCTTACAGTGAGTGACTGGAAAAGAAGAAAACATCTATGGGGGGGTAATGGGGTATTGAAAAGTTGAGTACATATTTTGAATTATGTTTACATATATAGAAATGCCATTTAGCCCTTAAAAGACGATGCTTTTGTTTCTTTATAGATACTCAGAGTGAGGCTTTCTGATTCTAACACATTAAATATAACAGTGCAGATATTTGAACCCAGACAGATTCCAAGTATCATGCTGTTTCTGGTCTATTGCACTAAAGAGTAAAAACTAAGAGGATGCCCTATCTTCGGCAAAGAATTATTTACTTAAACCTATTAAAAATACACAAAGCTAAAGAAAATAAATTAAAGCTTAAAATAAGCACATATGGTCAACAACACACCTTGAGGCTCCAGGCCTTGATTCTCCATCCCCTCCTTGCCAGTCTGCCCAACCTGGTAGTATGCACTGTCTGCCCCACGTAAGGTCTCTCTCTTCTGAGAAGACAAATCAGGGCTCTTGCCTGCTGTTCCTCTGAAGAAGGACAACATTCCTGAAGCTTTTTTGGCTTAAAAATAGAAGGTACCACATTAATGTAAGTACAGGTCACTGATAACAACAAGTTTTTCAACCTTTTGTTGGCAATAACCACTGTGTGATGTTACTGAGTCTATACTATACAGATATTCTCATTTACAAATTGCAATTCCCCATGCTGCTGCTGTTTATAAATCCTTTTCCTCTAGTTGCCCTCATCAGAAACAAGACTGAAGGTCAACATGTTAAATTCTCCAGAAAGTCAATCAAAATCCTTTTAAAAGCAGTCATATTTTAAGTAGTAGAATGAATTACGACCAAGTTCTCATAATATTGAAGCAGTTTTAAAACTAACATAAAACAACTTCATAAGCTAAGAGAGTTAAAAAGATCTTTGTATCTTAGGTATTCTGAATTATGATTTACTCTTATTTAATGCATATTGGTATTTTGTCTGCATATAATTATACCGTGTGTATGAGTGCCTGAAGAAGTCAGAATCCCCTGGAACTTTCAAGTTATAGACAGCTGTTAACCATTATGTGGGTACTGAAAAATCAAACCCAGGTTCTCTGGAACAGCAGTCAGGACTCTTAACCCCTGAGCCAGTTATCCAATCACTGTGTTCTGCACTTTAACAAAGGAAAACATTTTGTTTACAGCATCTTTCCAAACAATAAAGTGTCACGTTCACTTTGTTACAAGTACATCTGTGCTCTTCAGTTGAACTGGTCAGGACTGAGTCTTAGAGCCAGCTACCTCTCTGTTTATACAAATCACCATCTGCTTTTTGGGTCTCTATACATGGCTATCCCTACAAAATTTGCTGTTCTGTTAGCAAAGACTTGTGCACCAGTGGATATTTAGCACTTTTACGGTTGATACTCTATCATAGTCCCTCTGGGGCTGGAAAGACAGCACCACAGCTAAGAGCACTGTACTGCTCTTACTGAGGACCTGAGTTCTGTTCCCAGTACCCACATCACACAGCTCAAACTGCCTTAACTCCAGTTGTGATCGGACACCTTCTGACTTTATGGGCACTTGGACTCAAATGAACACACCCCTACACAGAGGCACACACATAATTAAAGATAAATAGGTGCTAGAGAGATGACTCAGCAGTTCAGAGCACATACTGTTCTTCCAGTAGACCTCTGTTTGGTCCTCACACCCAGATAGCTCCCTGAAACTCTAGCTCCAGATGATCTGACACCCTCTTCTGTCCTCCAAGAAGACACACACAGCATACAGGTACACAGACATACACAGACATATACATGAATAAAAATAAAATCTTTTTAATAGGATGGCAAAAATTTACACTTTTGCTTTTTGGTTTATAGAGTTTTACTGAGTATATTAATATGCATGACTCTAATAATTTATTGCTTATAAAGTTCATAGAGTGAACTGCCATTTGTTAAGCTTTACAGTCAGCTGAGTGGCTGGGACTACTGATCCAGAGTATCAGCAGATGGCTAACAAGAGTCACTGTCAAGTCCCAGCTCTCTCTCTCTGTCTAGCCTTCGGCAGTTATTAGTCTGAACCTCAGATTCCTTCCTAAAAATATGCATACACCAGATAAATCTTATGTGAGTACAGTAAAGTTTAAAAGGTTTGGTTTAATGAAAACCAAAAAAGTTTTCATTATGTCAATAACAACATAAAATTTAAAAACTGTACATTGCTGCTGTTTCTTAGGTTGTGTATTTTAAACGAAAAGCTTAAGAAAGACAAACTCTCTTTCTTCACAAAGGGCTTCTCCAAGTTTTGAATTCTGTAAACTGAATGTATATTTCAAGGAAGACTCAAAGAAAAAACAATACATCTTTTTAAAAGATGATAAAATGTTTATTTTTCAAAGACCGATTCTTGCCACGTGGCATTTTCTTCCACAAACCATGAATACAACAATTGTAGAAATGTCTGCATGTGGGGCCAGTGGTGGCTCAGTGGTAATGGGCACCTGCCTCTTATACCAAAACCCTGGAAAAGATCACTGAGACTCACACTGTGGGAGGAGAACACTATAACTTCCACAAGTTGTCTTCTGCTTTCCACACTCATGCTAACATACATGCACACGAATAAGTACTAATGAGTAGATATAATAAAAGCCTTAAGTCTTACTTGGTTGAGGGTCTGCTTCTACTGTACGGTTTGTCTGTCCTCCACTGATTTCAGGTAATCTAATAGGACTGCTACTCTTTGGTCTGTTATCTAAAGCACTACCATGAAAAAGAAAGAAAAGAAAGAATTTGAAGATATTCAGATTAAAAAAAAAAACAAAAAACAAGTATTCTAGTTCCTAAACTACTGTATTTCTTACCTAACACCACCCTCAATATCTGAAATCTGATTCATAATTTTGAAAAACACAAGTTACAAAAACATCTTGAAACATCTACTAGGTTTAAAAAAATAAAGTACTAAAACTAGAAAAGTATGTTTTTTTAAAAAAGGAGAAACTTTAATAAACTTTCCTCAAACTCAGAACTATACGTCAATTACCAAAATATACCAATATCATTTTTCTTACTTTAGTTACAAAGATAATTCAAATTAAATCTTATCAGGTCAGTAAAACAGGAGATTTTATTTCAGTAAGGAAAAGCCTATGCCAATTTCTGTCTAAAACACAGAACATGCTAAGTAGATTGATTTGAGTATATTTTCTAAATATTAGGATCTTTAGTACTATAGAAAATTTACAAACACTTAAAATTATAAAGCCAAGCCACAGCACAAACTTTCCAGGTTTTTAAACAAAATAGCCACTTCTCCTTATCATTAAAAAAAAAATCCAAGTTTTAATCTACAGTACACAGTAACACATCACAGCAAGGTAAGAAACTATGCGCTAAGGGCTGTGTAAGGTCTTTTATAAGATTTGAATTTTGTTCCTCCAAAAGTTAGCTGAAGTGAATTATGTGAATCCTAGGAGATTCTGTACTAATGAATGCTAACATAGAACTAAAGTGTGAAGATACAGAGAACAATGACATAGCTCAATTTTAAAAGAATTCACTCAATCATGAATCACCTATTGGTTGGAAGCCCTTCTTCAGCACTGTTCCACAGAGTTGCTTTGGACAATTCCTCTAAGGCATTTCGGTATTCTTTACAACTTAAGGCAGAAATAGGTTGAAAATGTTAAACATTAAGTTCTTCTTTAACAATAATAAATTTTAAAATAACTTTTGTATTATAAAAGCATAATCATTATATGTGCCCATAGTTAAACAAACACATTAGGAATTAACAAAAGTAATCAAGCTTTATGAAAAAAATTAATGTCTTTGTAAAGAATTAAAAATCACCGTCAACCATATCTAATAATCTTAACAATGATCCAAAACCATTGCTTAAGGGGTAGGGTGTAGTTCAGTGGGAGAGCTCTTGCTTAGCATCTAAAGGCCCTGGGTTTAATGGCCATCTGAAACCCCTACACAACCCTCAAAAAAGAAAGGAATTTGAAAATGACTTTTCTATTGAAGAGGCTAAACCTTTTAAAAATAATAATGATAATAACATTCCAAAATTTTAAAACTCTGATTCTTGGACTATCAGCCTAATACTAGAATCCATTACTTTTCTAAAATACTTAAAGATACACTCTGGTAGAACATTTGCTTCCAAATACTATAAAGAATGATTATATTTTTGTGCCTTTAATATATATGGACTGTGATAAACCAATGAGGAAAAATGTAAGTACCATCTCCATAATGCTAAAGCACAAAGGAAAAAAAGCACTATATAGGCTCTTGTAAAGAAAATAATTCTTATCTAATGTAAACTCTAAAGTTCATGAAGGTAGAATCAGATACAACCATACCATTTACTCTGGTATATGCAATATCTATGTACCACATTTTGTTTATAATCAAGTATTTTTCAATAAATGGGATACTTTATAATCAATACATAAAAAACATTATTTTTTATTTTTATACTTTTCAATGGAAATTTTTAGTTAAGAACCTTATATGCTATTTAAACTAAATTCACCACTGCCATGATAGCTGTATAAAGCAGATACTGAGGATTTTAGACATTAGATATAAATATTTTAAAGGTGCAATGCTTCTTTACAATCATGATAATTACTAAGCTAAACATCCAAACATGTCTTTGGAACAAGATGCAGAAACAGCATTCTCCAGGTAGGAAATTTCAGCCAGTATATGTGCAAAGTAGGAAAAAAGTAATATTCAGATACTGCAAAATGGGTTCACTGTTACATTAACAACTAAACTATACAGTAAGAGTTATCAGGTATAAATTAAGACAGTGGTTAGCATTTTCAAGGTTTAACAGATACTATACCAAGCCACATTAGTAACTACTTGCTTAAAAGCCATGCATTATCCCAGTATTAAAGATTTTCAAATACAAAAAGACTCTCATGCTTAACAAGCATACATTCTTGCTTGTATCTAAAGAGCCCCAAACAAGGTAACTAACAGACAGACTTAAAAAGACACAGATGTAACTACAGGAAAGATTCATAATACCTGAGTGCAAAAGCAATGATGGAGCTGGGCTCTTTCTCACAGACAGCAATGGGCACCCGTTCATGTTCATACATTAAGTAGTGTTTATCTGGATCACTGCCCAATAAATAAAAATATACTTTGAAGTAAATCAAATATAAAGTTGATTAACCCAATACAATCAAATTTCAGGACAATTTAAGATAACACTGAGCAATGTGACCATAACTAAGAAAGCCAAAATGTATACAAATGCTGAGAAATTGAATAAAATAAACAATAAAAATAGCAAGAAAAGTTTATAAATCAACTGGAAAATTGTCAGAAATAGGGGTTTGGAGAGATGGCTGGCTCAGCAGTGAAGAGCACATAGAGCAGGATAAGATTCCCAGCACCCATGTGGCACCTTGCAACTGTCTGTTACTCCTATCCAGGAGGAATCCAATTCTTTCTTCTCATCTTTCCAGGCACCAGGCACAAACTTGGTACACAGACATACATGCTGGCAAAATACCCATATACATAAAATAAACATTAAAAAAAAAGAAAAAGGTTTCAAATCAGAGGGCTCTAGAATAGTTACTACAAAGCTTTACATGCTATCAAGACCTTGGCCATACTAGTTTCAGAAAGGAGTATGCAATAAATAGTCTAAATTCATGTTCTATTTCTAGCCTCAGAGAATGCCTCCCAGTAATTATGCAGAAACTGTGCTGACAGTTCCACAGCAAATAAGACAACAAAACCACTCTACTGTCATCACACAGAAACTGAGTGCTAACTCTACTTCAACCCAAATTTTGCTCTCTGACTTCTGCTCCAACTCTGCTGGGAACCATGAGGTTGAGTCACTGACTTTACCTTAAATGCCATTTACTCACTATGTAATATGGGAGAAAAACAGTAGTGAGGAAAACTCCTATTTCAGTATTTTCCATGCATGTACATGGTTAACAATACACTGGTGAGAATGAAACAGGTTAAGTTTATAGTACACAGGAGTAAAGAAACAAGTCTGTAAATAAATACAATCATTCTCTGTGATCAATGCAGTAAGAGAATTGTTTGCAGATGAGTGTTTAACTCCTGTTCCCCAAATGCTAGGTTGAAATCCTAGCCCCAGTGTAATAGTTTTAGGAGACAGTGCCTTTAGATCCTAAAGATGAAGACATCCTAAATCGGAGTAGTGTCCCTGACAAGAGGAACAAGTGAGCTCTCTTTCCACCATGTGAGGACAGCCTGAACAAAGACCCTCAGAATCTACCCTGCAGAGACATGAGCTTGATCCTCCTGCCTCCATAACTGTGAGAAATAGGTTTTTATCGTTTATAAGAAAACCAGTATATAGAAACTTATTATAGCAGCCTAAACTAAGACAAGAATCCTAACAAAACATAGAAGCCTATCCGGTTAGTATTGGGACATAGAAGGACCATCCAGTATAGCTGTCTTTAGAAAAGAACAGAACTTGCAGATTAAGAAAGATGGTAAGAACACGAAGGCCATTAATAGGAAGCAACAACAAATGATGACACTGAAGAAACAGACGTTCAGACCTGATGTTGAGAAAACGAGCCTTTATATCTGACTACAATATGATGTATCCTAAATTGTCTGAGTCTCTTCCCTCAAGACCATAAACTCGTAAGAGCAATGCACTCCCCCTTGGGGAGGGGGGAGCTGAACAGTCACTAAATAGAAACTTAATTACTTAATTGCTTCTGAATAAAAACAAAGGTCCTTATTAACAAACGAATTGGATGTACTTGTACCACCAAAACAAAGGCAGCATTTGATGCCAGATAGGTCAACCAGTAGAAAAACAAGCTTTTACAACCATTATATATTTCTTTCTTGTCTGAGTGAATACAGCATAAAAAAATATGAAAACATTTGAATTTTGTCAAATGCTTTTTCAGCTGGTCCAACTGGAGGTCAGCATGTAGAAGAATGCAAATTGATCCATACTTATCTCCTTGTACAAAGCTCAACTCCAAGTGGATCAAGGATCTCCACATAAAACCAGCTACATTGAAACTAATAGAAGAGAAAATAGGGAAAAGCCTTGAACACATGGGCATAGGGGACAAGTTTGAAAACAACACTGAGATTTCACCTCACACCAGTCAGAATGGCTAAGATTGAAAACACAGGTGACAGCAGATGCTGGCGAGGATGTGGAGAAAGAGGAACACTCCTCCATTGTTGGTGGGATTGTAAGCTGGTACAACCACTATGGAAAGCAGTCTGGCGGTACCTCAGAAAATTGAACATAGTATTACCTGAGGATCCAGCTATACCACTCCTGGGCATATACCCAAAAGATATCTCAACATACAACAGGGACACATGCTCCACTATGTTCATAGCAGCCTTATTTATAATAGCCAGAAGTTGGAAAGAACCCAGATGTCCTTCAACAGAGGAATGGATACAGAAAATGTGGTATATTTACACAATGGAGTACTACTCAGCTATTAAAAACAATGAGTTCATGAAATTCTTAGGCAAATGGATGGAGCTTGAGAATATCATCCTGAGTGAGATAACCCAGTCACAAAAGAACATACATGGCATGCACTCACTGATAAGTGGATATTAGCCCAAAAGCTCGCAATACCTAAGACACAATGCGTAGACACATATGGGTGCTTTGGTTTTATTTTAGAAGGAGTAGTAAAATACTCAACCAGAGCTCCCAGGGACTAAAACTCCAGCCTAAGAACATAAAGGGAGGAACCCATGGCTCCACTGGTATAGGTAACTGAGGGTATCCTCATTAGGCAACAATAGAAGTGGAGGGCCATGGTCCCCGAAAGTTTGAATCCTTAGTGTTGGGGAATGTGAGAGCAGGGAGGTGGGATTGGGAGAATGATGGGAGCACATCCTCATAAAAATTGGAAGAGGGGGTATGAGAAAGGGTTTGGGGGGAGAAAGGAAGAGGAGATAATAGTGAAAGGTAAATACGTAAAATATTCAATAAAAAAGAAATAACAGATAATTGGTCTGGCAAAAAAGAAAAAAACAAAAACAAAAAACAAAGGAAAGAAAGATAGTTTACTTATTTCAAATGATTTTCAAAAGTTTACAGGAGATGCTTATTGGTTAAGATCTTATTTTAAGCTCTTCACAAAAGAATTTATGTCTCTGTATAATAATCTTAAGAGAGATGCAAATCTTAATTTCCTTCAACAATTGACAAAAGAGGAGTAATTTTACAAAAAGTAGAAGAAGCTTTCACTAATTGATACATTATATAGATTGATTAACTGTTGGCTGTTTTATAATAATCCTTTGATAAAAGAGATTATTAATAATGAATTATATTTCTTTAAATAGTGTCTTTATGACTCTTTGAGGGTGGGAGGAGCATGCCTTGTTTACTCTTAACTTTCTAAAACTGAAAACTCACAGCAAATCTGCCGCTGATTGCCTCTGGCGTCGCTGAGACCAACAAAAACTATGTCACAACTATGTGGAAGGACCTTTTTACCCTTAAATGGAATGGCCAGGACCCAGTTCCTATATGGGGCCAAGGATTGATATGACTGTTTAATACCACAGAAGGCACAACTAAATGGCCACCAAAAGGATTAATGAATTAAATAGATACCTCCCCAAAATCAGGCCCAATTATAAGTAAGATGAATAACAATTGTCATCCAGGGAAGAGAAGTTTCCCTGAGAATTCCTTTCTTTTTTCTCTTCCAGGTAAAAATTAATCACCTGTGATGTCTGCCATTAGGAGTTTTAATCCTGATGCTGGCCTCTGGACTTATACTACTCAGACCTCCAATGGGCCTTTGACAAGGACATCAAACAGCTGTAGATTGACATCACTAATCTGAAGAAATCCCTCATTTTGCTGTTTGATGCGATTCCCCAAAATTCCAAAGGACTTTATTGGATCTGATTTTCTCTTTTACAATAGAAAAGACTGTAAATAGCTCTAGTCTGTGTACAGCCCTTAAAGAAGAATGCTGCTTTTATATAGACAAAACAGGGATGATTAAAGAGAACATGAAAAAGGCCAGAGATGGTCTTGAGAAAAGACAGAGAAAGAAAGAAAAAAAGGAGAGCTTGTATAAGAATTGGTCTTCAACCTCTCCATGATTGTTAACCGTACTTCCTTCCATCTTGGGATTATTAATTGGGTTATTTTTGCTTATTTCCTTTGGTCCCTGAGACTTCAATAGGCTGACTAACTTTGTGAAACAACAGACAGATAATCTGATAGCAAAATCTATTCAGTTACATTATCATGTGTTAGTTTTGGAGGACCACGAGAGTCTAGATGAGGTTGTTTCTCTATCCAGGGTGTTCCTAAGTTCCATCTCCACCCATCCTAAAAGAGGAGGCTTCCACCCCTAGACCAAGCAGAGAGGGGCCACCCAGAACCCCCTCTGTCTGGCGATCTGAATTCTTGCTGAGGCTGCGAGGCTAAGCACTGCAAGGGAATATAAATAAAAGTTAAAAATATGTTTCTGGGTTCCCTGAGGGACAAGCCTGACTGCATAGGGGTTGATGTCAAAAGTATCCCCTCTCCAGGTAAAAGACATCGGGACGGGTATGGCCCTTATGCCTCACTGGACAACGACAGGAGGACTGGAGCCATTACAATGTCCCCTTTAATTACTGGAGGTCAGGCCTCTATCCCCGCCTTGGCAAGATTAGAATCACCACAGCCCTTCTATACTTGGAGAAGGGAGGAGATGTCAGGGACAGCCCTGCTTATACACTGAAAACCTAAAATCAGTCATAAGCCTAAAATCAGCAATAGGCTGGACATATATGCCTGCTAACACAAAGACTTGGGTCTCTATGGAAAAACACTGAAACAGAGGGCTATAAACTATTGTAAACAGACAGCTTTTGTTGAAAACTACTAGCCTGAGTAGTCATAAACCTTGTAAATAGGCAGCCTTTGGCAGATAGTACTAAATTATGACAAGGGAATCATAGGAAGAGTCATAGTGATCTGACTCCTAAACCTTCACCCAGATGATACTCTGTTCTGAAAGATATCTGTACTCCCCCTGAACATCTATGTTCCTGTGTCATCCCCTTCCCCACATTCTGCAATTTTGTGTTTATAACCCCTGTGTTAAAAAGTAAAAATTATGATTTGATAAAAAACAAACAAACAAAAAAAAAAAAAAAAATTAACACACAGTGTACCCCTGGTTCTGCTGATTTAGTTCCTGACAATCTATTTTCTTGTTCTCAGAAATACTTTGAATTATAAAACGTTATTGTGGTTTGTGTTAGTATGCTGGGTGAAATAATTTTTTATTGATCTTATTTTGAACTTCAAAGTTTGTAGTGAGTTGAGGTGTCCTTCTACATGGTTGTAGGTCATATTGTATATCTTCTTTCCTAACTAGTGCCTTTACACATTAAACAACATTAACGTTTTCTTCTTTCATTCTCTATGGTAGAACATCCTAAAAATTACATGCCAAAAGCCATCTCTTTTACTAGGATGATGTAAATTCAGACTTAACCGTATCTGCAGATATACTGATCTATATAAGTAGAGAACAAGTAGTGAGCATGCCACTTGGTTCTGAATACTTACAAAGGAAATGGAATGGGATTATAGCTGTTTCCTGGAAGCAAATTAGCAAAGATGGCTTTCATGGTTGACTTTTCCTTCACCTGGCTATCCGTGGATCCCAGTAAATGCCCATCAAATACATCTAGGATAAAACATATTCCACTTTTACATTACCATTCAGGAAAAACAAAGAGCAGAAGTGTCTGTTTTATTTCATTTTCTCTTCAGAATATAGACAGATATAAACTACAGCTTCCAGTTTCTGGTCTAAGAAAGCGGCTCCTAGGACATGAAATGGCAAGGGTGAAATCTACTTGACACTGGTTCAGAGAGACGTGTGTAAGTCCTCACACCTGACACTCAGATCATCCTGTTTCAGCGCTCTCTTCCCACCTCAAGATCCTTAAGGAAATTTCTGTCTGACCATGAGTGAGCTGCCCCAGCACTGTACTCCAATTGAGCAACGTGCCCTCTGGCTGTTACACCACAGCTCAGCAGCAATGGCAAAGTGACCCAAAATCTAAAGTAGTTATTGCTTAACAAAAAAACAGGGGATGAGAGAAGGTATGAGCTTTATAACATAAATGTTTAAAAAAAAAAAAAACTGGTAGAAATTCGTTTCACCTAACAAAGAAATAATACATTTTACATGCCTTAAAAAAGACACTCCCTAAAAGGTAGATAACATTGAATAATATTGTCTTACTAGAACATTTACATACACAAATTGATGCATGTCAAGTAGTACTACTAATAGGAGGGACAAAATGAAAACCTTTGTTAAAAAGGTACTTTTTAAATACTTTATGATTTCTTTGCATGAGTTTTGCCTGCATATGTGTATGTGCACCACATGCCTGACTGGTATCTAAGGAGAGTGTCAGAAGAGCAAGAAAAAAATTCCCTGGGACGAGAATTACAAACAGTTGTGAGCTAACATGTGGACTCTAGGAATCAATCCCAATCTTCTGGAAGAGCAGCAGGTGCTCAAAACCACTGAGTCATTTCTTCAGCCCCTTAAATATATACTTTAAACAAAAATGAAATAAACAATCCTAAAGACTAAGAAAGCATTATGTCAAAGAATTAACATGTTCTTCTTTTTCAGAGACATGTATAAAGCAAGGAATAATCTCAGTCTTAGATTCAATGATGTTGAGTAAAACGTGGCCACACCTTACCTTCAGAGCCACTGGCTGTATCTAGGTCAGAGGGCCCTCCCACTAACTGCTCCGACAGGGCCTCAGGAGGAGTGGGCAGCTGGAGATGGGTGGAGCTCGTAGAGCTCTGGCTGGACAGGGTTGTCAAGAAGCGATCCTCTAAACAAACACACAATCTTAAATGAGTCACTAAAACAAAAAGTCCATGTCATAATGCTCATAATATTTCTTAACTGCAAAATTATTTATTTCTACTTATTAAAACAGAAATTTCACCTTTTCAAAAACCACTGAACTGATCACAGGGTTCCCAATGAAGGAGTTAGAGAAGGAGTTGACAGGGTTTGCGGCCCCATGAGGAGAGCAACAATACACCAGAGCTCCCAGGGTCTAAACCACCAGGCTGGGAGCACATAGGGAGGGAACCATGACTCCAGCTGTATATGTAGGGGAGGATGGCATTGTTGGGCATAGGTGGGAGAGTATGTCCTTGGTCACATGAAGGCTGGATTGCCCCAGTGTGGGTGAATTAGAGGGTGGGGAGGTGGGAGTGGGTGATGGATGGGGGGGGGGCACATCCTCATAAAAGCAGAGGAGGGGGGGACGGAATAGGATGTTTCTGGGGTAGGGGGGGAGTGGGGAAAGGGGATAACATCTAAAATGTAAATAAATAATAAAATGTCCATCAAAAATTATCTAGGTCATGTAACTCGTGACATAAAAATTGACACAAAAATCCAGAAAGACTGTATGACTTAACCACAACCAAATCTTGGTGACAAAACTGTGTCAGCCAATCCTGACCTCTATCCAACAATGCTACATTGTTTACCTAGATATTACTCAGTTTAACAGAGAATGGGGTTAGAACACTATGGGGAGACTTTATCTGAAGAGAGGAAAAATACTGTTAAAATTATCATAGAAAAATATTTTTAAAATGGTAATTTCTTTGCAGTAGTCAGCCTATGTAAATTTTCCCAGTTCCAAGATGGCACAAAGTTATTGAAGAAAAAAAATCTTAAATCTAAAAAATAATTTAATGATGTAAAATATAAATTCAGCATGGTAAGACAGAGCCTTGCAACAGGGAGGCTGACCAGCATAAGCAAAAGAGAAAGTTGGCATCGGGTTTTGTTCTTCTCCTACTGGCAGCCCTCGATACATTGTATGCTTTTCTCACATCCTCCTTTAAGTTCTTATAGTACACTGCATGACAGTCTCAGACCAGTAAGAATTAGAATGTTCTATAGAAGGAGGAAATGACTATGGACAA
Source organism: Rhabdomys pumilio (assembly GCA_030674055.1). Lineage (NCBI taxonomy): Eukaryota > Metazoa > Chordata > Mammalia > Rodentia > Muridae > Rhabdomys > Rhabdomys pumilio. Next base: position 146,521,865 of record JANHMN010000001.1, on the reverse strand, counting down.
GTGTATTAGAAAATAATGCTCACATTAGCAGTTAAAAGCAGTTACAAAGCAAAAAGTCTCCTTAAAGGAAAGAGCGAGAGGTCATAATACTGAAGACCAACCTTTTTCTCCATTGTGAAGTCCTGGAGAAATATTCCTTGGAGATGTGTCCATTGCACTTATCTATAGAGAAATAAATATGCTATTCTTAAGGATCATATTTTCAAACTACTGTAACTCCATGAATCTTGAAATTTTTGAACTTACTTGTTTCCACTAAAATATTACCTCTTGATAATTTAAAGTGGCTCTTGCCACTTTAATTAAACCTGAGTACATTCTTAAATGGCATCTACTGGTTCACTTAAAATAACTCTATTTATTAAACATACATATAAAAACTACCTGAAGAGTAAAGCTATTTTCCAAAATTTAAAGAAAAGAGAGCACTAATGAAGAGTACCACTATTTTACATGTTCAGAAACATCTTCGATGTCTGGCTAACTATAAGACAGCTAGGTTCTGTATTTACTCTACGGAGACATACTATCACAACACCAATCCTGGCTTTAAACAGATATGCAGTTTATAAAGAGAAAACCAGCAGACGTGGACCCATACTTTGGGAACATTGTTGTAAATAGTAGCTCACATCTTGGCACAGATACATCTAGGAACACTTGTGTTTGTCAAGTAAGCCTACTCATCTCTTATAATCCATCCGCTGAGCCTTCTTAGGTCTGACCAACCATGAACAACATATATTAGAAGAACTACAAGCCCCACAGAGAATTTAGTTAGGAGTCATTTCTTATTCAGTAAAGATTACCACACCACAGAAATCTTTTATTGTATCTTACATAAAATAGCCCACCACTATTACCTACTCTATACCAAAATTCTATCTTCTTTTAGAGTTTTCTACAATCTTCTATTAGTCACTAAATCTGTATGAGTCCACGTGTTTTCTTGTGAGTCTATGTATTTTCTATCAGTTTCTTTTTAACCAGGCAAATGTTTCATGAGTTAGTAACTACAGCTTTTAACTATAGCCTGTTCACAAATGCATGCCATGTAACCCAGAAAAATGCCTAAACCTAAAAAAAAGCACTCAAGACAATTTATCAAAAAGCCATGCAACAGAATTTCAAGTAAATTTTCTACTTCCCTAAAGCAGATCACTTACTGGGTAATAATGTATTTTCAAGTTTATGTCTACAGACTGTACTCAAAAAAGTCTCATACTAAGCATATACAAGGTGCACATACATACATGTAGGCAAAAGCACTCATGCCATAAAAGTAAACAACTATGTTTTTTTAAAGGAATAAAAATAAAAACTGAGAACTCTACTATATACTCTGAGAAACCAGAGCTCTTCTCTTCCTCTGTTTTACCTTCTATACTGTCTCAGGTAAAGCAGCCTTTTTAGAAATACTCAAATAAACAAACTATAACATATCTTTAATAGGTATTAAAATATAAAAGTAATCCAGATCACATGTACCTGAAGCGTCACACACGACAGAAAACTTTATGCATTAAACTACTACTCCTAAGTGTTAGAAATGGAACTAAATGTATTTCTATCAGTGAAACAACAAAGACAATGCTACACTTTATTACCTTGCTTTCTTCACCTTGTCTCAGTCTCCCAGGACTGGGAGGAACTGAAGGCCTCTTTCTACCTTTTTCCTGCTGGAAAAGGTCCTGTAACCTATAGCCACAGGCAAAAAGGACATGGTTTTGTTTTCAGTACCTTAAATTCTACTTATAAACTTTTTCTTGTAATAGACTTTAAAGTTGTACATAGCCGCTACTGAATTATTACGACAGCCAAAGATGATTCACAGCACACTGACCTAGTTCAGTCTCACTCAATAGCACACACATTTAAAACAGCAATGAGGGCTATTTCCTCTTATCTTAACAAACTATGTAAAGGCTACAGTATGTTTTAAAGGACGAACAGAACAAAGGCCAAAAATAAGTAAATAAATAAATCCCTTTGTAACTAAGAAAATGGAGCATGTATAATCAATGAGGATATTTAAATTTAAAAACTGGAATTAGGGATTTAACTAAGTAACAAGCACTGCCTAACAAATGCATTGCCTTGGTTTGGTCCCCAGAAACAGAAAATAACTTTTGAAATACTATGGTAGAACAAATTTGGCAATGCTATCAACAAAAACCCGACAAAGCCTTACCTGCTGTTCCACGCTTGGAGCACCTCACAGAGGCTTTGCTTCTTCGCAATGAGTGACTCAAAAATGGACTGCAGTTGCTGAGGGGTATCCACAGAGGAAGACATGAGCCTTGCTTGCATCTTCTCAGTCCAGTTCTTAAACTCACCCTCTTCCATCTAGAAGACAACAGATCCAAGTTTGGTAAGATGAGACACCATAGAAACAGAGGGGCTTCTTGAAAACAGTAGTTCCCAGATTTCCTATAAAAGAAACAATTACCTCCTTTTGTGCAAAGATATCTTCCATCTTTTCCTCTCTAGTTTTGCTAAACGTATCCATTTTCAAGGATGCAAGTCTCTCATCAACAGCTAGGTACACCTGTGAAACCCTAAAAGTGATAACAGAGTATCACCCATGTTAGAAGAGCTGAAATCAAATTATCCCATAGAAATTAAGAAAAAGGCATTTTATATAAAACCATAGCTAAAATGAAAAATCATATGGAATTTTGCAAAGAAACCCAAGGCATCAAAGGATTACTTCAAACATGTAAGCTGTCAGTTATGTTTTAGAGGTACTCCCCTACGTTATTTTTCACACTGAGCACATACGATCTATAATTAGAAAAGGAAAATTACTCATATTTCAAAAACAGAGTCAAATGAGTAAACCTGATAATTAACATGGATTACAAACATGACCAAGCAAAATGGATGACCAAAGCAACAAAACCTACTTCTGAAAAAAGTCCTTGAGATCCTGGAGAAGAGAGACCTTCAGTGGGGCCTGACGCTTAATGAATATTTTTGGTAGTGGAACACATACTTCAAGAAGCCGAATAGGAGAATAACTGAGGAAAAAAAAACAGTAACAAAAGAAAATGAAAACTATTTTAATAATTTATACAGAGCATATACATATGTAAATGATCAATTAAATTCTAATGCGTATAAGAGAAAATAATGTTTTCTATAAAATTAAGTTTCATAGAGATTAAAAAAAATAACTTTCAACCACTAGAAATATCTTTCCCAATATTGAGAGGATTGCTGATAATGCTGTTATTTATCCCTCTGAGGGGCCATCTGCTATAAAAACAGCATTGACTTTAATACAAACTTTTGCTATGGATCTAAAGACATTTAAATAAAGTTAAACAGGTACTTATTAACTCTCAGCTCTTGAGGTTTCTTCATGCGTCTCCACTTCCCTTCTACTTGAAGTATAGACTAGTAAGTGCTATCTATACCCAACCTACATCCTACATTTATGATTAAAAGCCCTTGTTTTAAAAAGAAAATTCTAATTAATAAATACTTCATGAGTATAATGTGTGAGATACAGTTTTAAGTGCCTAGAATACAATACCAAAATTCCTGCCCTCATAACTTAAGAATAATGAACTAAACAAAATGTAAATATATAAAGTATCTATCAGAGCTCTATGGGGAAAAAAACAATGAACAGAGAATGAAGCATGGAGTACTTGACAGGTAAGATCTAAATAGAGAGCTCTGGTAGTAAGGAAGCAACAGGTATGTATCTGAGAAACAAGCAGCTGAGAGAAGGAAGGATAAGTACAAGGCTCCCAGGTAGGTACCTACCTGGCATGGCAGAGGGCAGGCCAGAGCCAGTGAGACTTAAGCAGAGTGACTGTGAGCAGTAGGAGGTGAGAACACAGCCCTTGGGCAACCTGAGTTTGTAAGGGTTTATAAGCCAGAAAATAGATTCTGGCCACTACTTGGCAAACCAGATACCTTTGGAATTTCTAGAGTACAATAGGGAACAGGTGATTTTCCTGTAACAGGGTCACTTTTGACTGCTGAACAGAGCTGAGAGCCAGCTACAGGAGTAAGGCTAAGGAAGTCTGCCCAGAGCTACTGTGATAACCTCCTGCTAAAACAAGAGGCTTAGCCACAGTGGCAATGCTCAGGGCAGTCAAGTATTGGTATTATTAGTTTCTGAGGACAAAGCTTAAGGTGTTAACACATTTGATATGGTAACAGTGAGTATTTATTCCTTGAACTTAGAATTTTAGCTTTGTTAGAAGTATCTTAGGATCTTTGTGGTAACTAATATCTCAACAAAATTCTCAAGACTTTCAGACGCCAAAAGCAATGGTCCAGAGTGAGTCAGGAAACAAAAAATCCATCAGTGTTTAAACCATGATTCCCATCACTGGCAGCTTATAATAGAATAACAATACTACCTAGTTCTTAGGATAAAGGGTAACTAACACTAAAAGTTCTTAAAGTATAGCTCTCTGCATTTGCAAGGTTAGAGACAGGGGAGGACATATATGCCCAAATTCAATGCAGTAATGGGAGTGTTCTGTCTATACGGAAGGGGATAACACACATGATCCCTTTGCCTTCTTACCTGAAAGATGCCACCATCTGGTTGTAAGAAAAATACTGGTGATAATCATGGTGGATAGAGTGACCACAAGGCTCAGCATTGGCTCTGCGTGTGTACTGGTGGCCATAAAATCGAAGTTCAAGGTACTTTGCAAATGACATAGACCAGGATTCATTTGAAAGAGCAACAACTGGTGTTACCTGAAGTTTGGGGGGTAGGGTTGGGGAGGGGGGAAGTAATAAATTACAGACTAAGAATCTCACTTTTGAAAGATATATCTCTATTTTTCAAGACAAACAACATATTCTGACTGAGGTGGAAAAAAAAAAACCTAGGAAAAGAATAAACTCTTCAAGCTGGATTTGACTGGGAAACTAAGAGAAGAGCAGCTACAGTAAGCCCAGCACCATCAATCTGCCTGTATACTTTATACTGTATACTGCAGAACCGCTGCAGTAACCTCTGCTCCGTCAATCTGCCTATATACTGCTTACTTTCCTTCTTTACAACTTTCTATACAGCTACAGGTCCATGTTCATAGACATACCTGGTGCCCACTGACTGGCATTTGAGATAGATAGGTCTTCCTTATCAACACACTCAGAAAGAGACATAAATTATTCCCTTAGAATAAAACCAGTAATGGTGGGCAATAACTGATCAAAGGGCCATAGTCATTTTACGATACTTCCTTCCAAACCAGGTACACTCATTTACACACACTTTCAACAACATTCACTGAAAACACCAACTCCCTCATTTGCCTACCGATCCTACAAGTTATTCATCTTTAAAATGTTATTTCTTTTTTTTTAAAAAAAGGCATTTTCTTATTTCATTTATATTTGGCTTTATTTATACTTCAACTACATTAATGAATAAACTTTATTTGCATATTTACTGCCCATTTGCATTAAATTACTTTGTTGTACCCTTTGCCCTCCTTTTACACTACTGTGGCTAAGAAAATTCAACATTACATTTGAATTTTGAATCAGCTAGAAGCTTTTATTGTATGAATAACACTTTTCCTTTCTAGCATAACCCCATAATTTTTTTAAAAAAATCTTAAATGCATAAACCAAAGCATGGAAAACACACTAAAATTTAATTCTTTATTTAATTCAACAGTCAATATACAATATACAGCAGTGGTTCTCAAAGGTGACACCTTTGGAGTCACCTAAGACCATTGAGAAACACAGATATTTACATTACAATACCTAATAATAGTAAATTGCTAATGTTGTTAAGAAGTAGCAATAAAAATAATTTAATGGTTGGGGGTAACCACAACATGAGGAACTAAAATAAAGAGTCACAGCATTAGGATGGTTAAGAAACCCTAATCTCTAGAGTTCACAACAAAATGCTACAAGCTGTCTAAAGGAACCAAGATCAAAAGGCCTATGGGTATGAAAATAAGGCTGGGACCTAGCTTAATTGTAAAGCACTTGCCTAGCATGTATAGCCTGATATCCACTAACACACACACAAGAAAATATGGGAGACTTTGATTACTACAAATCACTTCAGGCCAGTAAGAAAATTAATGTCACCATTCTCATGGGTTATACGAACAAACACACTTTTATCTACAATTCTCATAAATAAAACCTCAAAATACATCAAGATAATAATGAAGGCAATTTTAATACATATTCACTTAAGTCTAAACAGTTTATATTTAAAATGTTATAGGGACTGAAGAGATGGCTCAGCAGTTGAAAGATTACTGACTGTTATTCCAGAGGGCCCAGGGTTTGATCTAAGCATCTACACGGAGTCTCACAACATTCGTAACTACAGTCTCAGGGGATTCAACACCCTTTTCTGACTTTCTTGAGCACTAAGCACACATATGGTACACAAACATACATGCAGGCAAACATTCATGTGTTATAAAAATAAAAGTAAATGTAAACCACATACACACACAAAAAGAAAAAAAACCATAATTCTGGTGCTGGCGAGATAGCTCAGCAGGTAAGAATACTCCACTTAACAACCACCCTTAACTCCAGTTTCAGGGGATCTAAAGCCCTCATTTAGCCTACTCATGTATATACATACAGTTGGCCACACATATATACATATAAAGTTACATAAATACATAAATAAATAGAATTATATAAATAAATGAATAAATCATAAACCTATGCCACTTTTCCAAAGATGGATTGAACCCATTTAATAAAAAAAAAAAAAAAAAAGCAAAAAAAAAGAATCATAATAATGACATCAAATCATTTTTTTCAGAGTTAGAATAGTTAAAAAAAAATTAAATACACACCCATGTCATTTTTTAAAAATTGATATAAAAACCAATACAGACCATTTTCAACAAAGCCTCATCTACATTTTTTCAGATTTGTTAGGTAAATAGCTTAATACACTGTAGTCACTGCTTTCTAAGTCTATTTCCTCCTCTACAAGCCATTCCTTATTCTCTTTCTATTCCTAAGGTGCAAAACAGTACCTAGAAAACAGAAAGAATTGTCTGCTAAATTAACATACATAAGTTATCGAAATATAATTTCAATATATTTCTTGGACAAGGCACAGATATTTTATGTAATGACATATATTCCTTCAGTGAAGTTTAAAGTTTAGGTTAAGCATATCGCACTAGAAGGTTATGTGAAGATCACAATGAAAAATAACAAAGTTCAGAAACCTACTGACTATACATTCCCCCAGAGAACTATACAAACAGAAAGAAATGTCACAGGAAATATGTCAATAGCAGCACATACTTGTTTGCAGATTCTGCACCAGGAATATGTGAGAATTGTATGTTGATATCCAGGCACCGGAGAATCCAACTCCTTCAGGATTATCTGTACACAGCCTTGGCCATGAACAAAGCGTCGAATGTGATGAACCATGGGGGTGTCACAGAACATGCTAGGACATTGGTAAGAAGACCTGGAATAAATAAGAAAGTCTTTCTCACATTAAATATGAAACAGAGTTCACACAGCAAGTACTGAATGATCATAGCCACAGCCAAGCAAGGACAACAGCAGCCTTAGAAGAATGACAGACAGTGCACAACTTGAGCAGGATGCACACTGCTCCAAGCTGTCTTAAACTGAAGCACGGCAGCAGCTCCCATCTGTCATGACACCTTCTCTGATGTCCAGTTTCAAACACCAGTAAAACCCAGACATTTCTAAGAACTCTTCCCTGCAGAAGAAGCTGGTATCATTAAATCCTTCATGCCATGCTGTGAAACTCAACTGGAAACACCAATGAAACTTAAACTGATGCTGAACTGCTCCCAAGCCTGCTTCTCACTTGAGTCACAATAAATGTAGACATACTAAAAAAGTCTTGGGATGGCAGAAAGACTAGACAAGATACAAGAAATATATAACACAAGAGCTCCCAGTTAAGTAGAAAACAAATTATGTCACTGTAAAGATACACTCTGACATGTGGTGTAAAAACAAGAACCATCAACAATACTTGGCATTCAACTAAAAATGCTTAGCTTGAAAATTCTGGACTTCAAAATTGCAAAATAATTAATCCAGCACTTGGGAGGCAGATCTATGAGTTCCAGACCAGTCTAGTCTACAAAGCCAGGTTCAGGGCTAGAGAGAGAGAGAGAGAGAGAGACATTTTCTCAAAAAAAAAAAAAAAAAAAAAAAAGCAAACCATAATAAATCATAAGGAGAAAGAAATCGGCTTTTACCTGAAGCAGTATCTTTCTAAAAATATTCCCAGTGTAAGATCATTCTTTCCATAAAACTCCATTGTTACAATCCTAAAAGAAGAGATGATTTCTTAGAAATATGACAACATAACCACCAAGACTATATTCTAACTATTAAATATGGTATGATGAAGTACTAAAGAAAAATGTATCTGATGAAGACGTGGAACAGGTTTTACCTCATCCTGTGTAGATACCACACTACAGCAGTTCCCACTCCTACTCCGTTAGTATCTTAAAAAATCATTCAATAAGAATGCATAAACTATAAAATAAATGGAATAAAACTGATTTGCATTAGGAAGAGGTAAAATCATCTTCAGTTTCAATCACCATCAAAGTTGGGGAGAAAAAAAAGACTGTGCCCTTCTGCCCCTAGTCACTGAGTATGGAAAACAGCTCTCACTCTCGTTTAAGAGCCAACTCCTAGCTGTACCTAACTCACAACTAACCAAAATTAGAGACTTTGCATGTATGCTTGTTAAAATCTGTATCCTTAGTATTACCTGAAGAGTCCATTAATTTCTAAGGGGAAAAACCCTACGAACTTTCAGAAAATCATGCTTAAAGTTGTCCTGGAACTACACAAGTTTCTAGAAAAATCTTCTTGTTGGAAATAAATGTTTTATTATGGAAGCAGCACTACCAAAAACAAACAAACAACAAGCAACAGTGAGAAAGGGAGGGACGCTGAGCACGGCATCCATGCATGCACTCCATGCTCTCTTCTGAGTGCTGACTTCCTATGATCAGTTACTTAACGCTCCAGCTTCTATGACTTTCCCTGCCATGACGGGACTGTATCCTTGAACTATGAGTCAAATAACCCTTCCTCCTTTAAGCTGCTTTTGACAGATAATATTTTAACATAACAACAAAAACCTAAGACAGGCATGTAAGGTCTTTATGACTATCACTAAAAATATTATAACATTATAAATGTGTTTGTCTCTAAAAATTTACTTAGATGTTTGCAAGAACACTCTAATGAGACAAAAAGTTGGTCTGGTAGTATAATTCGGTGACAGAACTACAAACAGTAAGATAAAAGACTGTTTTTATAAAACTTATGCAAAGGGAAAACCTACCTAAATTGTACATGTTATAATCAAAATGTAGATTTTTGGTTTCAAAAACCAGCTTTTGTGGGTCAACTTTGTAAGTTCTGTAATATAAACATTTCTCTTTCCTCTTTCAGAGTTTTTTCATTCTTACTTAAGGTACAATTACTTTTCCATGAACAAAAAACCTTCCCAGTTACTTCATAAGTTTAAATATTCTATCAATTCACATGAGACCATCAATATGTCATAACTAAAAGCAGGCATTATTTGTTATGTTGTTGGAATCCCACTACTAGGTGCAATAGTGCAGACAAGCATCCTACCAAGGACTGACACAGGCACTGGGAGCATTGCTGGACTGGGCAGAAGAGCTGCTGAAGAGCACACAGAGCCTCTGGTGGTTAGCAGGATTCAGACAGTCCACCTGCAGAACAAGCAATAGATGAGTACCTGAGTCGGAAGACAGCTCCTACCAACTCACTGACACAGAACATGCTGCACTCAGTTAATAAAGTCTTCTGTTATCACTGCTGGATGTTTGTGAAAACTTACAAAAGGCTAACTATAAGAGCAGCTGGGTTTGGAACACAGACTACTTCAGAATTCTAAGGTAATCTTAAGTGTAAAGTAATTGGGGTTGGAGTATAACATAAATGAGGCCTTAGTTACACCCAAAGTTGGGCTTGAAACGGGAAGAGAAATAAGAAGTTGGATTTCTTAACTGTTTACATATAAACATTCCATTTTTTCAAAATTGTACTATATTTTGGAAAAACAAATTAGTTAAAATATATTCCTCTGAAACAATATGTCCTGACAGATGGACATGGTATCAATCCATGGTGCCTAGAGATCTAAATTCTGAGACATGGTATCAATCCATGGTGCCTAGAGTCTAAATTCTGAGACGTTTTTTCACCTCTGCTTTTTCCTGTTCCCTGTTAAAATTCAAGTAGTAGAGGTAAAGTTCCTCCTCCTTAGATGCCACTCCGCCAATCAAACCATGTAGTTTGCACAGCTAAGTAGCCACTTAGACCAACATGGTGGCACATGCATGAAATCCCAGCACTTAGGAGATAGAGTCTAGAGGATCAGGAGTTTAATGTCTTCCTCAACTACATCTTGTGTTTGATGCCAGCCTACAAGAAACCCTATTTCAAACCAACAAATACTAAAAGAAAAACTACTCTTTTTTGTTTATTCACACTGTTCAAATATACATATATGCACAATCACACATGTTCATCCATACATACATATACAAAGGTGATTCTGTTTTCACTGAAATGAGACATGCTACAAAAATGAATTAACATAAGTTGCTTTTTTGAGAACATGCTAAAATACATCCATGTTTTATTCTATTATAACAAAACGTTAAAGCTGTATTTTTTAAAAAAAAAAATCATTCATGGAATTAATTTCATGACATGTTTTTTAGTAGTTCAGAAGTTATCATGGGTTTTATACAGATCATATATGGGCCAACATATCCTTTGATACAGGTTGAATATGAATGATGCCCATGCTTAAGAATCCTGTATTTAACGTTTGTTCCTCAACTGGGATGCTATGTTAGATGTTCTAAATCATAATGTGGGGCCTACATGGAAGTAGGTCACTGGAGGAGTCTCCCTGAAGGCTGTATCTTATCCCAGGTGCTTGATTTCTCTCTGCTTCTTGTCTGTTGTGAAGTAAATAACCTCTGCCAGACTCCAGCTACCATGAATAATGGAGTCAAGGAGTATGGACTGACGCCTATGAAATCATGAGCTAAAATAAACTACCTTAAATTGTTTAATGTCAAGTATTTGTTACATCTGCAAAACATAATGTAAACCTTTTAACTACAAAAAAAGTGGATACAAAAAAGTGTTTCAACAAACAAACAATCTTGTATGTATTCTTAAAAGCATCTTCACACAGATACATGTAAAATAAGATGGTACATGTAAATATCCTCATCACTGTCTATAAATTTATACAAAAGCATTCAAAATTTCTTGACTCTCACTATGGTTCTGTGTGTGAGTCTCACAAACAATTGTTTAGCACCACCATTTAGCACTTCCTTGACTAACAGTGAAACTAGATTTTTTTGTATTACAGAACTGCATTAACATCTAATGAAAGATTTCTTCATAAGTTTCAACAATGTACACATCCATAAGTAAATCTTCCTTAAACATCTTTAATTTCTATCTAAACAGATATAGTTAAATAACAATATATAATTTTTACTCTTAGAAAGATATATGTGTGTGTGTGTATACTCCTAGCATTAAGGAGATACAGGCAAGATTATGAACTCAAGATCATCCAGGATCACATAATGAGACCTGTGAAGATGAGTTTTGTCACCTTGACACAACTTAGAATCAACTGGGAAAAGAGTCTCAACGAAGGATTATCTACATTGGGTTGGAAGATGGGCATATCTGAGTGATTGTCTTAAGTTAAAATGTGAGAAGACCAGTCCACTGTGGGTGGCACCACTCCCTAGCAAAAGGTCCTGAACTATTTAAGTACTGAGAAATAAAACTGAACACAAGCAAGAAGACAGCATATATGTGTTCCTTTCTCTTTGCTCTTAACTATGGTATGGTATCTTAAGTTACTTCAAGTTCCTGCTACCTTTATTTGCCCTTATTGATGGGCTGTAAACCCAGAATTGCAAGCTAAATAAATTCTTCCACAAGCTGTCTTTTTTCAGAGTATTTGATCACAGCAACAAAGAAAGAAAAAAACAGAGAGAAAGAGAGAGGGGATAAAAGGAAGAGGAAGAGGAGGAGGAGGGATGGAGGGAAGGAGGGAAGGAGGGAGAGATGGAGGGAAGGAAGGAGAGAAGGAAGAAGGGAGGGAGGGAGGGAGGGAGGGAGGGAGGGAGGGAGGGAGGGAGGGAGGGAAGAAGGGAAGAAACTAAAACAAAAACAAGACCTTTCTTAAAGCACTGAAAAAAATCAAGAGCTACATCATTATCACACACAAGCAATACAGACAGAAACTTCAAACAACTGCACACTTTCCCTTACTTCAAGACCTTCTTACTTTACTACAAGTGCATATTAAAATCCAAAACCCCAGTTTTGTTGCCTTATGAATCTACTTTTCTACTTCATATATAAGCCACACGATTCAAGAAGAAGAAAATAAACAGAAGAGTAAATAATAAGTCTGCATGTAATTTGTCATATTGTTTTTTTTTTTTTTAAATCTTGCCTCAGTAATTTTTCAACAGACAAAACATTCTAATTTTACCCAGTCAAGAGTGACGCCTTACCTTTGTTGGCCATAAGACATCACTTGGAATCAATCCCCTCTCTTCATCACTCTCAGTTTTATTTCCTGCTTTGCCACTTGAAGTACATGATGCATCTTTTGAATGGACAAAAGGGTCCAAATGTTTTGACTGAATTCTTCCTCCTCTAGCTCGATAATCAGCTAGCATTCTACCCAAGCTCTGGCTATCACCCAGATGTTCAGCAATCCTCGTGCTCACTAGCTCATGTGAGGGTAAGACTTGAATAGACTTGGCCTGAACACTGCCATTCATGCCCTGAAGTCCAGAGAGATCCCTGAGCAGCTGTTTCTTCCTCCTGCTCTCCATTTCCTTCACCTCTTTGTTGAGAAGAGGAGACCAGTAAATCTGCTCTGGAAAATAATCTCGAGTTGAGCACCTCATCCCCTTTTCAGTTAAAAGGAAAGGTTCACGGAATGTAATAACTGGAGAGATACAGAGGATCACATCTTTTAATTCCTGTTTAAATGTCAAGGAGTAAGTCTTTCGTTTATCTTCAGAGGAGGTGACTTCCTCAGTAACATACATTCCAGTGTCATCTTGTAGAGGGTCTCGAAAAGCTCTCATTTGGCTTTTGGAATCCTGTTGCTCATCTGTTTGCTGTGATGTCTCTGGCTGTTCATTTCCTACAGCATCCTGTTGATCCATATGGAGAGGCAACAATGACTCAGGTACCAATGCAAAGAGAGCACAGGGGATACCTGCTGGGCAAGTGGGGGTGGTATATTCTTGATGCTTCAAAGAGGCAACAGCCTGTGGAACACTTTTATTGTCCAGCTCACCCTTCTCAAGCACAATCCTTGATTCCAACGAAGTGTTATCATCAGAAGTCAGGGCATCAGGAGGGCACTCTGGATCCTGGGGAAGGGAGCTGCCACTGACCTGCTCCTGAGAAGCTCCCTCTTCCCCTCGTCCCTCAGTCAGAAAATGGAATGAGGGGCTTTGCATTAACGTTGGAGGCATAGCAAACTCATCCATGAGAAAAGAGATCTCTAGCTGAGAATGATAAGCTACACAAATCATGAATATTAGGATCTCCTTAACTCGGGCCAGCTCATAATCAGAACCTCCTCTGAGCTTGATTGTGCAGCCTAGGTGCTGTGGACAGCCTTCAAAAAACATCAGTGTTTTCGTTTGTTCTACAAACAAATAAATAAATAAAAATTAAGAGACGTAGATGACAATTTAGAGGACCAAACAGAATTTACTACCCACAAAAAAGAAAATCCATATAGGAATAAAACCACCTTAAACATCTCCTTCTTAACCAGTGCTAACAGATACTAACACTTCCTAAGTAAACAATGATAGTTAACTAGGAGATGATTCACTCCTCCTTGAGGTCCCCAACTGAGTGAATGTCTGCTTAAGATGACTCACCATTAGGCAACTGAAATATCTGCATATAAAATTTGTGGCAAGTGCCCAGGTGGGGTTTGGTGAGCAGCTGGTCCATGGACACCACTAAATCACCTTGGGTCATTCGACTGATTCTTTCTAAAACTTGCTACAAAACAGAAAAACACTGTATTACAAAATTAAATCAGCTATGAGTAAAAATCTCAATAAACTAGAGAAGTACATTAAGTATTAAACAAAATAATGTTCACAATCAATTCTTTAATTTTAATAAATTGCACAACAAAATATTTATTCTATATTTGGCCAATTTACTTGCTAAGTAATCAATGTGCGGCTTCAAAAACAAACTATGGTCATGGTACTCTTATCAAAACATGGGTGTAGCATGGTGGTACACTTGTATACCACTAGCACTTAGGAAGAAGAGGCAGGAGGATTAGTGCAAGTTTGAGGTCAGCCTGTTTTAATAACGGAGTTCCATACCTGCCAGAAGTGCAATGTGAGACTACATTATTTTTATTCTTACTTTATTGTTATTATCCTTTGTTAAAAGAGCATTTGGATAGCATGTCTTAGCATAAGACACTATGAGAAAACAAACAAATAAAAATCAGTTTCCTTAAAAGTGGTCTCTGTTTTGCAGAATGAAGAACCAATAATGTACATGCTGATGGGTAATGTCCATTTGGTCTCATGAACACCCAAAGGAATAGCTACATAATTGCACTGTCTTCTAGTGTGAGTCTGCACTCTTAATAATGTAGCTACCATACCCAGGTCCCACTCCAACATAAGTGCTATATCAAATAAAAATACTGCTGCATACCTACCATACATGCATATTAACTTAAAAGCCATGATTTTGTAAATGAGTAAAAACAGACAAATAAACACTCACTGACTTTACATTAATGACCAGAGTAATGCCATGCTCCAGTAACATGTCCTGAGCAATCCGAGACACTGTTTTTTCAACGAGAACCAATGTGGGTCGAACATCAACTATTCGTTGAACATAATTCTTCAAGAATTCCCTTTCCTAAGTAAGATAAATCAGAAATACAAAACCTGGTACAATTCAAAATGTCTCATGTTATCAGTATTAAATCATGTTGTTAACTACAGATATGCCCAAACCATGACTCACATATTAAAAACAAGTTTGAAGGGGAAAGGGAATGGCATCTGAAATGTAAATAAAGTATCCAATAAAAAAAAAAAAGTTTGATAACCAGAATCATAGAATTGTGAATGATATGCCCAAACCATGACTCACATATTAAAAACAAGTTTGATAACCAGATTCAGAGGACTGTGAATGATTGTGATATTAGAATATCTTTAGATTTAAAAACCATAGTTCATGAAATCCAAGGCATAATTTTACACATTTTAACAACTCTACAACCGAGTAGCATCTTATACTCATATTGCTGTGACTTAATTCTATGAAAGTATGCTAACATCATCTATAAAACTACCAAGAACGGGGATGATATATACAGAGCAGTGTAAGCCTGAGGAACAATAGCATATGTAACTGTGTTTCCCTTGCTCCTCTTCGGTTCTTCATTGAAAAGTCATGTTCCATCATATCTGGAAACGCTGACCTAAATCTAAACAAGATCTTCCATTTTACTGGTAACAGCAGAAAGCTTAAGACAACAAGATCTCCAGGAAACAAATTCATTAACTAATGCAGAGAATTTAAAAAAGCATTTTTTTCTTGAACTACAACTGTGTTTTGCTAGTTCCTATCTATGGAATGAAATACAAAGTGATTGCTTTTACCCTGCTTGAAAAAAATATGACAATCTACAAATGTAAAAAGTATTTTTCCTAAATATTTCTGGTAGTGTGTTTCCATGTATATGACATTTATATTCCTAAAGCCATATATTTTGAATGATCACAAACTATTCATACCATTCATAGGAGAAAAAAGCCATGGCAAAACAAAATAAACAAAAAAACACTAACAGCTGAAATCTATGCAACTTCAGATCTAAGGCCACTCTACCCAGGGCAACAAGTAGGCTGAAGACCCACACTTCTCCAACTACTCCTCAGAGCCTATCCCCCTAGTCTAATCCCCAGCTCTGTGTCTGGAAAGCTGCTGTGGTTTTCTTTCCTCTTTGACCCAGTCCCCAGAGGATCACAAAGACCCTCTCCCTCAACCTTACTCCCCCCAACTCAACCAACACCAGCAACCACTCTCTGTGAACACACCAACTAAACAGGCAAAACATGGCTATCAATCACTCTCCAAAAATCCTCCAAGGAAACAGAAAACCAAGGAACAAAACCCAGAAATCAGAACCTAGACCTATAATCATCCCAAACCCAGATGCCTAGATGCCAGTGTAAGAACAGTTAAAAGCTAGGGCAATATGTCTCCACTAGAACCTCCCAGAGCAGGCTCTAAATATTCCTACATAGCAGAAGCACTAGAAAGGCATTAAAACCAACTACATAAAGATAAGAAGAGTATCCTTAAAGAGAAAATGAATAAATTCCTTAAAGAAACCCAAGGCAATGCAAACAGTTGAAGGATAGAATAGAAACAATAAAGAAAACACAAACTGAGGGAACTCCGAAAACTAAAAATTTAGGAATGTTTACATGAACTACAGAGGCAAGCTTTCTCAACAGAATACAAGAAATGGAAGAGAGAATTTCTCTCAGGCACCAAAGATACACTGAAGAAAGAAAAATGTTAAATCTAAAATAAGCCTGATACAAATTATCCAGGAAATCTGGGAAACTATCAGAAGACCAAACCAAAGAATAATAGGAATAAAGGAAGGAAGGAAAGAAATATCAGTTCAAAGGCCCAGAAAATATTTTCAACAAAATCAGAGAAGAATGCAAAAATAAAATTATGTAAGATATATACACCAACAAACACATTGCAACATTAAGAGTAGACATTTCCTCAGGGAAAGGGGTGGTAAAAGATATTCCAAGCAAATAGACCTTAGAAGCAAACTAGTGTAGCATTTTAATATCTACCAAAATAGACTTCAAACCAAAACTAATCAAAATAGATGGGAATGACACTACATATTCATCAAAATCTAGCAAGAGGACATTTCAGTTCTTTACATCTATGCCCTAAACACAAGCACACCCAACTCTCACTCAATGATAGTGATAGACTTAAATACCCGACTCTCATCAATGAACAGGGCATTCAGAAAAAACAGAGAACTACTGGAGCAAGCATATATATGGACCTAACAGATATTTATAGAACATTTCACCCAAGCACACACACACACAAAAAAAAATCTTCTTCTCTGCAAGTCATGGAACTGCCTCCAAAACTGAACACATACTCAGACACAAACCAAGTCTCAACAGATACAAAAAAACTGAAGCAACTCCCTAATCCTATCAGACAACCATGGTAGAGACCACAACAACAGAAACACAAAATCTGCAAGCTTAAGAAAACTCAACTTTCTTCTACTGAATGAAAAAAAATGGACCAAGACAGAAATAAAGAAATAAATTACAGACATTCTACAATTGAATGAAATTAATATACAACATACCCAAACTTATGGGACACAATGAAAGAGGTGCTAAGAGACAAGTTCTTTAAGTGCTAACACAAAACAAGTAGAGAAATTGCCTAGTAAGAGCAACTTAACAGCACACCTTGAAATTCTAAAACAAAAAGATGTAATCACACCCAAGAGGAGTAGATGGAAAAAAAAAAAATCAAATTCGGGGAAGAAATCAATAAAAAAAAAAAAAAAAAGAAAGAAAGAAAAAAAGAAAAGAAAAGAAAAAGAAAAAGAAATGAAGAAAACAACTGAAAGAATCAATGAAACTAAGCGGAAAAAAATCAACGTGATAGACAAACTAACTAAAGTTTAACCAAACTAACTAAAAGATGAAGAAAAATATTCAAATGAACAAAATCAAAAACAGGAACATAACAGACACCAAGGAAAACCAAAGAATCATTAGTTCATATTTCAAAAACCTGTACTCACTAGAGGTGGTGGTACATGCCTTTAGAACCAGCACTAGGGAGATAGCGGCAGGCAAATCTCTAAGTTCAATGCCAGCCTGATGTACAGAGTGAGTTAGAGGACAGCCAGTGCTACACAGAGAAATCCTGTCTCACAACAACGGGGGAAAAAAAGGAAGAAAGAGAGAAAAAAAGAAACCTGTACATCAAATTGGAAAATCTAAAAGAAATGGATAATTTTTTCAATAGGCATCAATTACTAAGTTAAATCAAAATCAGATAAGCAATTTAAACAGACTTATAACCCCTAGTGAAATAGAAACACTCATTCAAAGTCTTCCAAGCAAAAAAAGCCCAGGGCAGAGATTCTAGTACAGAATTCTACCAGACTTTCAAAAAAGAGTTAACATCAATATTCCTCAAATTATTCCACAAAATAAGACACACAAGAAACATTACCCAATTCATTTTATGAGGCCACAGTTACCCTGATACCCAAACCATATAAAGATCCAACAAAGGAAGAGAATTAGAGACCAATTTCCTTCATTAGCATAGATGCAAAAATACTCATTAAAATACTTGCAAACCAAATCCAAAAACATATCAAAAAGACCATCCACCATGATCACATAGATTTCATCCCAGAGGATCAGGAAAGGTCCAATATACAAAAATCAGTAAATGTAATGCACCATATAAACAAACTGAAAGAAAAACACTACATGATTATCTCATTGGCCTTTGACAAAAATCCAACAACCCTTCATGATAAAAGTCCTAAAGAGATTAGGGATACAAGGGACATACCTAAACATAATAAAGACAATCTCCAGCAACCCTATAGCAAACATCAAATGAAATGGAGAGAAACTTTAAAGCAATGTTACTAAATAAGAATAAGACAAGGTTGTCCATTCTTTCCATGTCTACTCAACATAGTACTTGAAGTCTTAGCTACAAAGCAATAAAGAACTGTAAGAGGTCAAGGAGATACAAAGTATCCTTATTTGTAGACAATATGATAGTATAGTACTTGACTCTAAAAATTCCACTGGGAAATTCCTTCCTACAGCTAATAATTTCAGCAAAGTAGTTGGATACAAGATTAACTCTCATATATATATATGTATGTGTGTGTGTGTATGTATGTATGTGTATATATACACACATACACACATACATACATATATATATACACACATACATACACACATATATATGTATATACAGACATATTTACATATATACATACACATATATATACATGTATATATATGTATATATACATATATACACACACACACATATAAAATCAAATAAATCAGAAAACTTCCTTTATACAAATGACAAACAGACTAAGAAAGAAATCAGGGAACTTTCTAGAGCCTCCCCCCACCCCCCACCCCCGCTTCTCCTGGAATTGCATATTTCCCTTCATTCTGCTGGCCCTCAGGGCTTCTCTGCTGCCTCTAACCCCCATATGTGATCATGTTCCCCTTATCCCCTCCCCATCCACTCTCCTACCCAAGTACCTTCCTCTCTCTGCCTCCTGTGATTGTTTTCTTCTCCTCCCAATTGAGAATGAAGCATCCTCACTAGGGCCTTCCGCTTGTTAACCTTCTTGAGTTCTATGGATTATATCCTAGGTGTTCTGTACTTTTTTGGCTAACATCCACTTATTAGTGAATACATACTATGGATGTCCTTTTGGATCTGCCTGCAAAACTCATGATGTCCTCATTCTTAACAGCTGAGTAGTATTCCATTGTGTAAATGAACCACATTTTCTGTATCCAGTCTTCTGTCATTGGACATTTGGGTTGTTTCCAGCTTCTGGCTATCACAGATAAGGCCGCTATGAACATAGTGGAACACGTGTCCCTTTGGCATGGTGGGGTATCTTTTGGGTATATTCCAAAGAATTATGATATAGCTGGATCTTCAGGTAGCACTAGTTCCAACTTTCTGAGGAATCTCCAGATTGATTTCAAAAGAGGTTGTACCAGTTTGCACCCCCTCCAGCAATGGAGGAGTGTTCCTCTTTCTCCACATCCTCACCAACATGTGCTGTCACCTGGGGTTTTGATTTTAACCATTCTGATTGGTGTAAGGTGGAATCTCAGGGTCATTTTGATTTGTATTTCGTGATCATTAAGGACTTTGAACATTTAAGTGCTTCTTGGCCATTAGAAATTCCTCTGTTATAAATTCTCTGTTTAGCTCTATACCCCATTTTTTGATTGGGCTGTTTGGTGTTTTGTAGGTTAGCTTCTTAAGTCCATTACATTTTAGGTATTATCCCTCTATCGAATGTGGGGTTAGTGAAGATTTTTTTCCCAATCTATAAGATACTGATTCGTCCTATTGACTAAGTCCTTTGCCTTACAAAAGCTGTGAGGTGAGAGACTTTCAGGACTCAAAGGGAGAGATCTTAGATGAAATGCTCAACAGTGGGGAGAGGGAACTCGTAGAGTCCACCTCCAGTAGGAAGACAGGGCATCAAGTGGAGGAATGAGGTTGCCATCGCACAGTCAAACTCTGACCCAGAATTGTTCCTGTCTAAAAGTACTGAAGGGACAGAAATGAAGAAGAGACTGAGGGAAAGGAGGTCCAGTGGCCAGCCCAACTTGGGATCAAGCTCAAGGAGAGGCTCTAAGGCCTGACACTATTACTGGTGCTATAGTGTGCTCACAAAAAGGACTCCTGTAGCTGAATTAGAAAAAGGCTGGAAGAAGCTGAGGACGAGGGCAACCCATAGGAAGACCAGCAGTCTCGACTAACCAGGACTCCTGAGATCTCTCAGACACTGAGCTGCCAATCAGGCAGCATACAATAGCTGGCCCAAGGCCCTCAACACATATACAGCAGAGGACTGCCTGGTCTGGCCACAGTGAGAGAAGATGCATCTAACCCTTGAGAGACTTGAGGCCCCAGGGAGTGGGGAGGCCTTGTGGGGGCTGGGAGAAAAATATCCTCTTGGAGACAGGGGGAAGAGGAATGGGATGAGGAACTGTGGGAGGGCAGACCGGAAGTGGGGTAAAGACTGGACTGTAAAAACATAAAAGTAATTTTAAAAAATTAGACAGAAATTAGAGGAACAACACTTTCACAACAGCCACAAATAATTTAAAATATCATGGGGTAACTAAACAAGCAAGTAAAAAGGCTTGCACGATAAAAACTTCAAGTCTTTGAAGAAAGAAATTGAAGAAGATATCAGAAGATAGAAAGATCTCCCAGGATCATGGATGTAGGATTAACATAGTAAAATGGCCACCTTACCAAAAGCAATCCACAGATTTAATGTAATTCCCATCAGTCCTTGACAGGACAACTTCTCAGCTTCATATGGGAAGAAAAAAAAAACTAAGGACAGTTAAATCAATCCTGTATAATAATAAAAAACTGCTGAAGGTGTCTCCACTCCTGATTTCAAGTTGTACTAGAGCATTACAGAAATAAAAACCACATGATACTGGCATAAAAACAGACATGTTGACCAATGGCTTCAAACTGAAGACACAGGCAAAAATCCACATACATATAGACACTGATTTTGATTTAAAAAACAAACAAACAAACAAAAAACAGAAATACACACTGGAAAAAACACAGCACCTTCAACAAATGGTGCTGGTCAAACTGGATGTCTGCATGTGGAAGAATGCAAATACATCCATATTTATCACCCTACAAAAAACACAAGTCCAAGTGGATTGAAGAACTCAACATAAAACCAAATACAATGAACCTGATGGAAAGTGGGGGATAACACTGAATACATTAGCACAGGAGACAATTTTCTGAACAAAACACTGGTAGCACAGGCAACTAAGATCAACAATTAATAAATGCTACCTCACCAAACTGAAAAGCTTCTATAAGGAAAAAAAAAACCACCATTAATCCAACAAAACATCAACCTACAAAATGAAAAAAGATTTTTTTGTCAACTCCACATTCAATAGAGCACTAACATCCAAAATATATAAAAGAAACTAGACATCTACAAGTCAAATATTTCAATTAAAAATTGGGGTACATATCTAAAAAAAAAACAAGTTGTCTCAATAAAGGAATCTCAAAAGGCTGAGAAACACTTAAAAGAAATATTCAACATCCTTAGCCATCATGGAAACACAAATCAAAGTAAGTTTCCATCTTATGCCTCTCTAAATGGCTAAGATCAATAGCACAAGTGACAGCACATGCTGCTGAGGATGTGGAACAAGAGGAACACTTCTCCACTGCTGCTGGGAGTGAAAACTTTTACATCCACTACGGAAATCAATATGGCAGTTCCTCAGAAAACTAGAAATCAATTTACCTCAAGACCCAGCTACAGTACTCTTGGGCATATACCCAAAGGATGGTCCATCCTATCACAAGGACTTGCTTAACTATGTTCATAGATGTTTTATTAATAACATCCAGAAACTGGAAACAACCTAGATGTCCCTCAATTGAAAAGTGGATAAAGAAAATTTGGTACATTTATACAATAGAGTATTTAAAAATACTCAGTAGTTTAAAAAAATATCACCATGAAATTTGCAGGCAAACAGATGAAACTAGAAAAAGATCATCCTGAGTGAGGTAATACAGATCCAAAAAGATAAATATGGTATATATTCATTTATTAAATGGATACTAGCCATCAAATGATAACCAAGCTATAATCTGTAGACCCAGAGGAGTTAGGGAAAGAGGAGGGGATCTAGTGGGGTGCATGGATTACCCTGAGAGGATAAAAGAGAATAAATTTACAAGTGGACCTGGGGTAATATCAATGGCATGTTAACATAGGGTGGAAATTTTCATGAGGTCCCACCCCCTAGACAAAGAACTACAAGCAACTAATGACTGTTAGAAGAATTAGCATTTTCCAGGTTTTCCAGGGATAAGCCTCACTACTGGTTGTCCAATGCAGAGTGGTCAGCCTTAAAATCATATATATACCAATAACAAAAACACTAAGCAGGTTGTGTGTGCGTGTGCGTGTGTGTAAAATATTGTGCATACATACACATTCATATATTTATTCATATATATTAATATACATCATACATATTATATAATTGTGTATACATATACATTCAGATATACATTCATCTATTCATATATATTACACATATTATATAATTGTATGTATATATACATTCATACACACATATGTAACAACAATTATCAAAAAAGAGGTTATCAATAGGACAGCGGGTAGGGCATGGGAGGGGTTCAAGAGTGGGTAGCTGAGAGGGGCTGGAGGGAGGAAAGGGAAAAGGGAAAGTGATGTATTTAATTCTATTTCAATTTTAAAAGATTTTTTTAATGTATAAAATGAACTGCAAGAGTAAAGATGGTGCTCTGGCAGTAAAGCTCCCAGGAGCCAGCCTTGGCTAAAAGTCCATCTTCCTGTGGAGAGAGCTTTGTAATAAGCACTTCCTTATAAAGCCGAGCTAAGAGAACCTGTGCCTGAGCAGCAAAAAGGCTGAAGTTACAACTTACAGCTGCTATTCTGCTGCCCTTTGCTCAGAAAAAAAAAAAAAAAAAAAAAAACACACAAAGAAATCAACATATAACCCCCCTTCTTAAGTTATTCCTCTATTTGTCAACTACATATCAATTATTTCTATTCAAGAAACAGGTATTAGTGAGCATCTACTACAAAATGGGAGGTTCCATTAACCTAAGAAGTTAGAAAAACAGCCGGGCGGTGGTGGCGCATGCCTTTAATCCCAGCACTTGGGAGGCAGAGGCAGGCAGATTTCTGAGTTCGAGGCCAGCCTGGTCTTCAGAGTGAGTTCCAGGACAGCCAGGGCTACACAGAGAAACCCTGTCTTGAAAAACCGGGAAAAAAAAAAAAAAAAGAAGTTAGAAAAACTCTCCCAGTAAAGCAGCAATGGCCAAAGTACAGAAGAGAACTAAACCCAAAGTTTAATTTTCACTTTCTCTTCCACACATTCCCAGTCATATACTCCCTTCAACATTCTGAAACCTTAAAAATGAGTGAAAGAGATTTGGGTAAGCTACTTCCTAAAGTGTAACATAAACATGGATCGCAAAATTTAAGTTTTGAAACATAACAAGGTTTTTGAAAGTAAGAGGTGGCAAGCAGCACAGAAGGTAAGCAACCATCACATGATTTCCTCCAGAAATTCTTACCTGAAGCACAATAGGATCAATGCAAGTAAACTTTGTCTCTTCTCTATAGAGATACTCAATAGAACACTTCAACAGAAGGATTTTGGGGTTTTTAATACAAGAATTCATCTAAAAAAGAAAAAGGTTTTGTTAAAGGTTTACACTTTATAAACTTTTAACCATAATTTTAATTTATATTGTTCATAATTCCTATTAGTATTATCAAACTCTAATTTATTACTTTTGGGTAATTCTCTTTTTTTTCAAAGCACGTTCTTCAAAAACAACTTTTTCTCACCTACTCCTCTGTACTATTCATTGTATTTCTGCTTTACAGTTTCTCATGCTGGAAGAACAATAATATGCTCCGGGTGGCAGTGGGTATTATTGACTATGCACACACTCTAGATCAACAACTTTGAGACTATATTTTAGTCTTTCTTAATTTCAAAAGGAAGAAAAACTTAATGGTACTTAAACATTATTCTAACAGAATACATTCTCCAACAGTCCTAAGTTGGCAAGCCCAATGGATAATGTGAAGTTAAAAGAGAAAACAAAACTATTGTCAAAAGCAGAAACTCTGCCAACATTCCAACTATGTGACTAAAGCACAGGCAGAGCAGCTTGTGTGCTGCCATTAAGGTTTCAGTTTGACCAGATTCACACAGCTCAGACTGGCAAACAGTTCTGAGGACAGCAAGTAGTGGGCTAATATATCTGAGGCTCTAAAATTAAAGGCTATGTCTAAATATAATCAGTGAGGCAAACCAATAATTCACAGTTATGTTTCTACCTCTCCTACACATGATTTTTGTCAACTCCTGAAAAGACCTAACAAGTTTAGTCCTTCTTTTGTTTTATTTTGTTTTGTTTTGTTTTTTAAGACAGGGAGGACCATTCTCCCTCTATAGACCAGGATGGCTTCAAACTCAGAGAATCCACCTGCCTCTATCTCCTGAGTGCTGGGATTAAAAGTGTGAGCCACCACCATCTGACTAAAATTCTTAAGTCTTAATTCAGTAAAAATCACTTATTTGGCCTGACACTGTACCTTACAAAAGTGTAATATCCCGATTTACAAGATTGTATATATAAACACAATATTTAATACCACTCAAGGATTTAACATAAATTAGTTTACAAACTTAGAATGCTAGGTTCTGTACCCAGCGACTATTACCTGTTGATTCTAAACTAAGGTTATGTGGTATTTTCCTTCACTCAGCGACTCAACTGGGTTCCAGAGAAAGGGATGGCAACAAAGTTAAGGTGTGCCAGCTGCAGGAATTTGGAAGTGTGAGGTGGGTGTGGCAGCAGTCATCCATGGGAACTTAGTGAGCAGGGAGGAGGGAGCAATTTTGGAGCTGAGTCAGAGTCTGCCAGGCAGAGAACAAGTTGGCCTATCTGCTGGTGCCTAGCTAGAGATAGCATGAGATGCTTTTTAATATTTAATGAAACAACCAGCATACTATTTATAAGTGATCACTAACAATTTCTAAAGGCTAAATGTCTTATAGTCTGCCTATAATTTCCACATCCTGGATTTGATCTACTACAGATAGAATAATATCTGCAAAATAGGCAAAGAGTCTGTGTCCTAATCATGCACAAATTATTTTTTTTCTATCATTTAAGTTCATTAGGGCCTAAACAATATAGCAAAACAACTATTTGTACATTTACATTGTATTAGCCATTGTAAGTCATCTAGAGATAAATTAAGGTCTACAAGAAAGTATTTAATAGATTGTTAGTGCACACTAAGCCCTCTTATACACAGAGCTTGGGCATCCCACATCTCAGCATTCCCTTGAAACCCTGGAAGGAATAACCTACAACTCAAGAGACAGCTGTATTAGTCTATACTTAGAAAATAGTAAAAACAGAACTACAGTTCAACAATCTATGTTCTCAGACTAAAGTGGTTGTCTTGACTTCACAGCAACAAGTCTCCTGTGATGAGGCCAAGGTATTCTTTAGTGTTATCTAGTTTCCTTGATGACTGTGAAGCAGAGCAAAGTCTAATAATGGTGTTATAGTTTCTCAAAATGAGAAGACCAAGATGCTAAAAACACAACTCAGCAGGTAAGGGCACTTGGTATATAATTCTCAGCACCATGGCAGCTCACAACCATCTGTAACTCCAGTACCAAGGCATCTAATGCCCTTGTCTGACCTCCATGACATCAGGCACACACTATATGTACTATACAGACATTCATCTGAGCAAAAGGCCCAGAGAAAATGAATCAATAAAAATTTATTTGAATATGACTACCAACAGATGACACTGAAATATCCACAATGTCTATTTTAAATGCAATACGATCCTTCACTCACTCATCTAACCTTTCCTCCTTCCTTAACCAACTCAATGAGACAGTCTAAAAAGGTTAGGAAGCCATGTATTTAACAAGGTGTCCAGGAAATTAAAAGCCCTCAGAAGTTCCTATCTCAAGATTCCCTAATATTCAATATCTAACCTAACTTCTTCTCTTTGTGCTAGTGCTTAAAAGAGGCCTTGGAGCTGAGAGTAAGATAAAATTAGTGTCTTAGTCAGGGTTTCTATTTCTGCACAAAACATCATGACCAAGAAGCAAGTTGGAGAGGTTTATTCAGCTCACACTTCCTCGTTGCTGTTCATCACCAGAAGAACTCACACAGGGCAGGAACTTGAAGGCAGGAGTAGATGCAGAAGCCATGGAGGAATGCTGTTTCCTGGCTTGCTTCCCCTGGTTTGCTCAGCTTGCTTTCTTACAGAGTTCAAGACTACTAGCCCAGGGATAGCACCACCCACAACGGGCTAAGCCCTCCCCACCTTGATCACTAATTGAGAAAAATGCCTTACAGCTGGATCTCATGGAGGCATTTCCTCAAGGGAAGTTCCTTTCTCTGTGATAACTACAGCTTGTGTCAAGTTGACACACAAAACCAGCCAGTACAGTGGTGAGAAAATAATAATGACAATTCTGTAAGAAGACCAGTTGTAGAAAACTAAACCATTTGAAGAAATGCTGTCTTTCAGAAAAGCCCTGCCTGGAGGCAAGGTCTAGAGAGACAGGATACCAGTATCATTGCCTCTATTGAACTGAAAACCTAACTTTCCCTCTTCCTTCTTCTGTCTTATGAATTCCCATTATTCAAATTCTGACCCATCATCAGCTCTGGGGGATTTTCCTGGAACCTCTGAACTTTCATCTCTACAAACCATATGGCTAGGCACCCTTCAATATCTACTTTTCCTTCATAGTAAAAAATTCACACTTGTAAGTTTAGCACAAAGCCATGGTCAACTGAATTCCACTGCTGAACTGAAACTTATTACCTTTTTATGTGCAATGTTCTTGGTACAAACAAAGCCATTGACAACCAGGGAATCAAATTTCTTTCCACCTGGGATCTAATAAAACAAGAAAGCAATAAAAACTAGTGATATACCCAGACTTCATCAGATGGTTATTATTATGTCTAAGCATCTTTAACCTGCAACATAGTTAAAGGCAGAAAGTTCCAGAATACAATTCACTTCATCTCATAATTAGCCATCTCATCATAATTGTTTTCCTATCCTCTACTCTAAATACTCACTGATTAATAAATAAGCTGGTGTCTACGGCACTAATTTTAACATTAAATATTATGGGTAAAACATACACTCCCAAGTTAATATTATCTAAATAAAGCAATCACTCACTGTTTTTCCTCAAGACAGTGATAACAATCTATGAGAACAGACTTTCTCATAAATGACATGCTAAGAAGCAGCATTAGAAAAGGAAGAAAGTGGGCTGGAGAGATGGTTCAGTGATTAAGAGCACTGTCTGCTCTTCCAGAGGTCCTGAGTTCAGTTCCCAGCAACCACATGATGGCTTATAACCATCTATAATGGGATCTGATGCCCTCTTCTGGTGTCCGAAAACAGCAACAGTATACTCACAGACATAAAATAAAGAAATTTAAAAAAGAAAAGAATGTTTATTTTGGTTCTCACACCATACCACAACTTTCCACGCACCTCTCACTTCCTATAAGGACTACCAAGAGCTCTATTTATATTGTTGACAGAGCCGACCACTTCATGGTAATGACTCCTTTCAGATCACCTGATAAATGGCTGTTAGGTCTGCCCCCGAAGTTCCTAACAGCAGCAAACAGTAGCAGAACTCACCTTCTTGATATGGACAAACTGACGGATATCCATGTCATCATCCTGGTGTTTGACATCAGGTCGGACTGTCTGAACAACCTGGCAGACTAGTGACACAATGATGTCCCTCCAAGATGATGACAATGACTCATTTTGAAGCAACTGCTGGAGTAGGGCCATCATGTGGTTATGGTTAGCTGAACTACAAAATGTTAGAACAACAAGTTTGTACAGTTAGTACTAAAAATACAAGAAGCACTTTTAAAGAAATAAACATTCTAATTATGGCTCAAAGATAAGTTCTTCCATGTCAATTATATTCTTTCAGTGTATCTTTATTTACCATAATGATTCTGTACATAAATGAAATCTGTGAGTAGCTTTAAACTAACAAATGACCTTCAAAGTGCTGAAATAAAATTTTAACACATAAATTAAAATGGAGACAATCAGCCTGGGACTCTGCTTTATAAGGTATTTCATCAGAATTCAGACTACACTTTAAATTAGTATTTTTACTTTATAAGCAAGAGAGATTATGCATATAACCAAGTCACTGAAAATTATAAAACCCATAAGAGAAAAATAAAAATCTAGTGCCTTACAGCAGCCTTTCCATGGCTTGCTTTTCCTCATTCTCCTCCCGCAAGAGTTCCAGGTTGTTATGATGCCATCCCAAAGGAGTAAAAGGCAGCTCTTTAGATTTTTCCTCTACTCGTCGATTAAATAAGGACTCTAAAAACATAAAATAAGTTAGTACTTCATTGTCATATTTTATACCATCAACTCATACACTTAAAATAAAACTCTCAGAAGGTGGCCAATATAAATTATTGCTATAAAACATCAAAGACTTGTAATCAACACAAAATTAAAATATGTAATAAAATATGTAACCATATATATACACATACATCAACACACTCAACTACAGAAGCAGGGCATAAGGTACAACACTTCTCTAGCATGTGCAGGACCCAGCATAGTGGAAGAACGAAGAAACAACTCCGTCAGACAAAATCTGAGAACAATTATGAAAAGTAACTTAACCTAAGTAACAAAGACTCTCCCACCAGAAGTATCAACATGAATTCTAAAACACACACAGAATAGTATTTTTTTCATCCCGCTTGTTTTAAAGCAGTGGGTCTCAATCTTCCTAATGCTGTGGCCCTTAGTAAGTTTCTCGTGTTATTTTCATTACTACTTCATAACTAATTTTGGTACTATTATGAATCATAATGTACATAGATATTTATCTATGTTTTCCAATGGTCTTAGATGACCCCTGTAAAAAGGTTATTTGACCCACACAAAGAAGTTGAGACCTACAAGTTGAGAGCCACTGTTTTAGAGAGTTACAAAGAATGCAAATTTTCCACATAAAATATAAATTGAAAACCACATTCAACTGAAATCTGAATGGCAATAGTAACGTCACGTGGGCCCTGAATTCTCAGAAGAAAAACTCTCATGGATAATCCCAGTCCCAAATGGCAGTATAAAGTCACTTCACACAATCCTTCACTGTATTTTACAATATAGGCTTTAAAACAAAGTTTTAACTCACTAAAACATAAACTATAAAGAAATTATACTAAATAAAACATAATAAACAATTTACATATGATTTTGAAGTCTTTAAATTTTTTAACGGGTGAAATGATTGAGTGTGGTAGTGCACACCGTTAATCCCTGAACTCAGGGGGCAAAGGCTGCTGTGAATCTGCGGCCAGCCTGATCTAAGCTACTTTAGGGGCTGAAGAAATGGTTCATAAGTTAAGAGCATTTGCTGTTCTTCCAGAAGCAGTTACCAGCTTTCAGATCAGGCAGCTTACAAGCATCTGGAACTCTAGTTCCAGGGAATCCAACACCTTTTGTCTCTGCAGGTGCCTCTACTAACACGAGCATACAACATATGCAGGCAGACACACACACACTTATAAGTGACAAAAAAATAAAAATAAAAATTTCTAGAGGAATAAAATGGATGAAAAAAGTTAAACAACAATGCTTTACAAAACATGCGCTCATTAAATAATCATAAAATATGACTGAACACATGGAAAGAGATAGGAAATGTAATGCTTTCTTTCTTAAAGCAAATCAACTCCTATTAAGCACATGTAATGATACAAGAGGCACAAGACTGGCGCTTTTCAATTTCATGAACAGCCAGTCTATAAACTTCTAGAAGGTGAATTTAGATAGCCTGCCCAGCCAGAGCAGCTTCCTCCCTTGTTCCAGCTTGCCCCACCTCCTCACTTTTTCTAAAGCCCCAGGAACTAAGAAGACTGGAGAAGGACTGTTCCCTTCCTTTGCCTTTTCTCCTCAGCAGCTTAAATTAAGGTAAGAGGGTTGTGTTCATCTTTTCTTCTTTAGACCCAATGAGCTTGACCGTGGATTTCATGCTTTATTCTCCTTTGCCTACTTCTCTTCCCAATTCTACAGGGCAAACAGCAAATTCAAGTAATGAGCTCACTTGTGAGCTCTTTAACAGTGAGGCAATCCATGACAATATGTATATCAATGTTTACTATTATATAATGCTTTCAAAAGAATAAAACACAAAGTTGATTTTAAAAAATTTAATCACCTTTACATTAAAGATCTCATCTCAAACTAAGACCAACTGTATATTCTTGAATTCCAACATACTCCAAAGTCATTCTACACATTTAAAATCATGTTCCTATAATACCAAAATAATCAAATACCATTCGCACTTTCTGTCAATCAATGTGCTAAGACTTCAAGCACATCATCAAGAAGCAGACATCACTTCCAGTACAGCTGTTTGAAGATTACCTTTGATGAAGGCATCACTTATTGAGAGCTGCTGTCCTCCAGTGTCAGAAACCAAATACTCTGTAAACCAGGAAGAGAACAGAGAAGAGGAAGGAAACACATATGACTTCAATATGTCGGCATAATTATGCAGCAGAACACCCCCACAAGGGTGTGGTACTCCTACAAAATGCATCACCATCCAGCAAACGTTTAAATATGTTTTATAAATTTCTTACTAAACTATTTTCAGGAGACTTAAATTGACAACAGAACCATTAAACAATTTGCCTTGGTTCAAATGTCAGACATTTTAACAGATATGTTTTCAAATGACCTTAAGTTGTCAAAAAAGAACCAATTTATTAAACTGCTTCCATGTTGAAACATGGAAATTGGAGAAACCAAAACCAATGTTCCTGGATCATGGTCACTCAAAATGGTTTCAGAATAAGCTCTCTCTTATTCCTTTAAAAAAAATAATAAAAAATAATAATAATAATAATAAAGCAAAGGTCTTTAGTAATTAGCATGATAAACTTTAAAACATTCCATCACTTACCACTTTCCTCATGTAGGCAGGGTACTTTATAGAAGCCACATAAGAAAACTATACAAGTTTTCAAACTAAACATGCAATAAAATAAATTCATACGGCAGAAGATAAAGATAAAATCAAGAAATTTTTGTTAAGTTTTAAAATCACAGTTTTTGGTTTTTTTGAGCTCCTAGCTTATTACCACATCTTTGCAATAAGATAATTGACGAATACACTCCAAATGCTTTCAAAGCATTTAAAATCTAAATACTTTTCTACAAGTGAAACTCTACAAATGAACTTTCCTCTAAACATAGCTCAGAACAGTTCTTTCTACTATGCAAATTAAACCACAGTGCATTAACTATATGTGAATATTCCACAAAACTTTTTCCGAGTTCATTTCTAAGCCAATAAATTCACCCTTCCAGCCAGGAAACAGAGAAAATATTTTATCAGAAAACTAAACTACACCATACAATATAACCAGGCATGTAGGCAAGACAGATATAATTTGTTTCTATATTTCTAGCAGAAAAAAGCAATGGCAAATTCTGTTAATTCAATTAATGCATTGTTATTTAAAAGTCCTACTTCTCATATCAGAACTTAAATATCAAAGTCTAGAAATTATAGTTTTCTCCTCTCATTATGGAAAAATTTTAATCTACAAAAAGTCCTGTATACTGTCCACTTAAGATATAGCAATTTTTGAAAACTTGTAATATCTTATTTCTCTATATATCTGCACATGCTTGTAAAGTTACCCCAGGGCTCAGGGCTTAACAGCATCTGCTGCTCTTCCAGAGGACCTGAATTTGATTCCCAGCACTCACACGATGGCTCACAACTGCCTATAATTCCAGTTCCACAACTCCTACAACTCACAAACATACACACATACAAGTAAGTCTGAATGTAAAGTATTTCAAGTTATTCACAAAACTTTGCAAGTAACACATCAGCATACACTACTTTAAAACGAGAGCACTCCTCTATAGCCACCCTATTATTTACAGAATTGTAAAAGCAGACAATAGTGTAACAATCACAGAACTGATCCATATTCAAATTGATCTATTTGCACAGTATCTTTCAAAAACATGGTTCCTGAAAATTGGATCCCACCAAGTCACACACGGAATTTGCTTGCCATGCCTCCCATTCTCTTTCTACTTAGAACAGATCTCCTAGTTTCTTTTCGCAGTAAGGAATGTTCAAAGAACCAGGCAAATGTCCAATGTAACGGCCCACATGCACTAGGTCTGATGCAGTGTTTGTCTCCATGGGATACTTAATCCGCTCCTTAATCACACCTTTTCTGTGCATGGAAAATCCACTCAAATGGCTCACAGTGCCATGGCTTTCACCTGTGTCTCAAAGTATTGCTACTAGCGTTCTAAGAACATTGCAGAATCATGCCTGCAACACAAAACAAATTTTAATTCCTGGGTTCAATTCCCAGCACTCATATGCTGGCTTATAACCATCTATAATTTTAGTTCCTGGGGATTTACTGTCCTTTTCTGACATCCACAAGCACCAGGCATATACATGGTATACATAAATACATGCAGGTAAAATACTAATATACATTTTTAAAAGTAAATAAAAATGTTTATAAAGTATTGAAAGTATCTGCAAAGTGTTTGTCACACAGGCGTGAGAACCTAAGTCCAGATCACAAACACTCATATAAAGGATGAATTTAGCCGCACAAGCCTGTAATCCCAGCAGTGAGAAGTAGAAACAGGAGAATCCCTGGGGCTTGCTGTCCAGCTAGCCTAACAAAATCAGTGAGCTCCAGGTTCACTTTGTCTTAGAAAATAAGGTGAAGAGCAATAATGAAGAGAATACTCAGTGTTGACCTCTGGTCTCCTCCATATATGAATGTATACATGTATACACACACACACACATACACACACACACACACAAACAATTTCTTATAAACATTCACCCCACAACCCACACACAAAGTGCTAAACAAACTGATATAGCCATACCCAGCTCTATAGCATGACCTAAGAGCATCCTCTTCCAGCTGGTCTCCAACTGATATTGTTCATTTTAGTATTTTACACTATCACCGAAGCAAGCTACACAACTCTGTCAACACTCATAACAGCACTGCTACACTCCTACAGTTATAAACATACTATGCTTTGCAGACTTCCATTCAAAAAAACAAAAGCTCACAGTGGGCAGAATACTGGGTGTCTGAGGCCAGCAGGAGTAGACAGAATAGGGAAGTGTTGGTCTAGGGTAGGAAGTTTCAGTTAGGTAGAGAAACCAAGATGCACTTTACAGAACGATGAGTGCAATTAATATTATGAAGTAGATATTTTAAAATTACAAGAAAATAAATATTGAAGGTTTTTGTAAAAAAAAAAAAAAAAAAGCTGGTTACTGAGGTGCCAGATGTCACCTGGTTTTACTGACTCATTCCTTTATATACATATGTCATTGCATCACTCTGTTCCATATAACTAATACAAATATAATTTATGAATATGTGAAGAACCACAATGAAACCCAGTATCCTATACTATTAATCTGTTCTAGTAAGTATTGAACAATCTTGACTACAGCAAAGCCCTATAGGATAATTTAGGATATTCTATTCTTACTGGCTTCAAATTGATAATGATCATCTTAAACAACAATTAAAAACAAGCAATCAATTGTTATAAAGCTAATTCAGACTCCATAGCCTGAGCTACCTTTTTTTTTTTTTTTTTTTTTTTTCACATTTATTTATTTACTTACTTATTTGGGAGGCAGGGGGCATGCCAATGCCATAAGTCAGAAGGCAACTTCCATGATTTGGTTCTTGTTCTCCGCTATGTGGGTTCCAGAGATGGAACTCAGGTTGTCCATCTTGGTGACAAGCACCTTTACCTACTGAGCCATCTTCTAGCCCAGCCCAGAACAGCCTATGCTTTTACCCAATACATAGGACCACTGACTCCAACTAGCTCTTTTACATATTTCATTGTTGTCTAGGGCAACAAAGTTAATGATGACAATCAAATGCTTTGTTAACATAAAAAAAAAAAGTGATATTCCTCTAACCTACCAACTTCTTATCACCATTAAGGTAGGGTTACATTCATTTCAAAGTGATTTGTTTTAGCTAGGCAGCACAGGCTCCCAGACACCACAAATTCTTTTCTAAATACCATAGTATACTTTTCTCACTAAGCTTCTTACAATGTTGTAATGTTGTTACCTCCCAAAGCCCTATCAAGAAGCCATTTTAAATAAATGATACACACACACACACACACACACACACACACACACACACACTCAAATCAGGTGGTGGTAGTGCAAGCCTTTAATCCCAGCATTTGATTTAGGAGGTAGATTCAGGCAGATTTCTATGAGTTTGACGACAGCCCAGTTGACGGAATGAGTTCCAAGATAGCCAGGACTATACAGAGAAACCCTGTCTCAAAAATCAATAAAAAGTTAGGAGCTAAAGAGATGACTCAGGGGTTAAGAACATTGGCTGCGTTTCCAAAGAACCCAACACCCATATGGCAGCTTGTAACTGTCTATGTAACTCTAGTTCCAGAGGTTCTGACACTCTCACACACACAGATAGACATTCAGGCAAAACATCAATGCATATAGTAAGTAAATAAAAGAAAAAAGTGTCATGCCATCTAGCAATACAGTAATCTAAACTCCTGTTACACAGGATTCTTTAAAGACAATGGATTCTTGCTTCTTGATCACAGGTACAACTATTTTTAATAAGCAGGCACACGATCTACCTACATCTAGGCACAGTTATTTGAACTAACTAACCATGCACTCTGTTTCCTTATTCTCTTGGACTTCGTTTCTCCTTATCCATGTATCTTTTCAGATAATATTAACTTTGAACTACATTTACTTCTCTAATAATTTCGATTTTTTCTTTCTATGACACCTGGACTCTTTGATATCCTGACCTTTACTCCAACCTTCAGCACAATGTAGATTTTTGCAATCCTGTCATTTTTCTTAAGAAGTATGTGCCTTTCTTTCAGATTTATCTTCAAATGGCAGTTGCTGCTCATAACTTTTATCGTTTTTTTAAAGATTTAAAACCAGACTTTCCAAGAAGAATGATGGGTTTTTCCAACTGCAGAAACTTCTCCTTTTATTTTCCAGAGAGTTACACTGAGATTGGCTGTAAAAAGCCACCTAACGTTCTCAGTTAGGTTTCCTGAAGTAAACGTGGGCCAGCTCAGCAGTATGAATTCTATGATGAAGGGTTACTTTTTTTAAAATTTTCAAAACATGCTTAACATTCCAAAAGGTAAAATCATCAGCCAACAAGTCTACTTCACA